>CM023829.1:12074351-13274351 GCA_013266295.2 Branchiostoma floridae x Branchiostoma japonicum | reverse complement strand
GGGAACAAACTAAAAGCTCTACATAAAAATAAGGTACACTAATTAACTGTGGAACATTACAAAAAAACAACATAACATCATCATCAAAACATAACCTCATGACAACACCAACTCAAAAGAGTCTGCAGTTAAGGACATTCTTCTGTGAATTTATTTGTATGCTATGTCAATAAAGATTTAAGTCTATTCTGTTGGTTGGTTGGTTTATTTATGGTTCTGATTTGGACAAGTTCAGTCAATGATGTATACTTTTAAGTTGTATCATGATTCATGACCATACTTGGTGTCACAAGATATTGTATAGTCAACATTTTTCACTAAAAGTGTAAATGCTTTTTGAGGTCCAACAGGAACGAAGTTGCACACAACAGCAAGTCACACCTTTCTTAAATCAGTCCTTTCCAGGGATAATGGCAAAACTAATTGTCTAGAGCTTGAAGTAGGATATTTTGTAAGTACAAGTAGTAAAAATGAGTACAATGTACCTAGCTTTGGTTAGGGACGGCTATAGGACGGTCCCGTGTTTGGCCACACCCCACGCACGTTAAAGAACTCACCACACCTTTCGGGGCATTAGGGGCATGACTCGGTGTGCGATGGTCCAAATACTATTGCCTGGAAGTTGGTGATTCACTACAAATCACCCGGATGGAGGCCTGGCGAACCCCCGTCTCATAGTAGCCACCCCTAAATACGAGAGCAGTAACGAAGCCGTCTTGCACTAGTAGCTACTTGAAAAAGCAACATGCTTCACCTAAGTTGAGGATGAGAAAAGAAGAACAAATCCTAAGTTCACGCGTACGCGCGCGCGTGTTCAGGTGTTCCCGTCCACAGATGCTCTGCGGTACTCTCCAAGCAGAGGTTTGGGTTTTGGGCTTATTTTTGGCGTATTTTAGGCTTTTTTATCGGGCTTTCTTTTTTTACTGAAATTTTGTTTCTACCCTCCAAGCAGAGGTTTGGGTTTTGGGCTTATTTTTGGCGTATTTTAGGCTTTTTTATCGGGCTTTCTTTTTTTACTGAAATTTTGTTTCTACCCTCCAAGCAGAGGTTTGGGTTTTGGGCTTATTTTTGGCGTATTTTAGGCTTTTTTATCGGGCTTTCTTTTTTTACTGAAATTTTGTTTCTACCCAAACCAACTGGTTGGCTTTCTTTTTTCACTGAAATTTTGTTTCTACCCACAAAATTTCAGTGAAAAAAGAAAGCCCGATAAATAAAGCCTATAATACGCCAAAAATAAGCCCAAAACCCAAACCTCGAGCTCTGCTTGGAGAGTAGCACTGCGGGACTTCTTCTGCGATGTTGACGGGCTGGGGTCGTCGGTCGCTGGTCTAGATCTCTTCCTCGATGTGCTGGCTGGAACCTCTCTCCTCCTGCTCTCAATCAGCTTAAGGTTATTGAAGACTTCGTTAGCAGTAGGCCTCTTCTTGTAATCTGGGTCTATCATAGTGAAGACGAGGTTTCGGTGCCGCGGATAGTTTTTCATGATTACGGTATGGTCTACGCTGCCGCCTCGCCGCAGAACATCGCCTATTGGCTCTGGGTAACCATTCGAATTTCTTACGAAAGGGGCAAGATAGGGCTTCTGGTCGGCATTGCTAGTGGCATTGAGATTGTCAAACAAAGCCCAAATGATAAGCCCCATGGAAAATATGTCAACTGCCGTGGTCCAGTGTTGAACGTCCGGTCGGATTTCTGGGGCGACATAGAAGGGTGTTCCCGCCTGGGATCCCGTGAAATAGTCGTGTACCTTAGTCGGATCTAAACCTCGACACACGGTTGCAAGGCCAAAGTCCACTACCTTCAGGATCGGGAAATCAGTTCTGTCTTTTATCATCAGATTCTGCGGATTGAGATCCCTGTGAACGATATGCTGGCCGTGGAGGAACGCCACAGCATCGGCCAACTGGAAGGCGAGTTGGCGTTTCGCAGTAACATCTTCTGGGTTGCGAAAAACGTAGTCACCAAGAGTTCCGCCATCGCAGAATTCGAGAAAAAGCCAAATGCAATGAGAAGGGGTAGAGATCACCTCATGCCCGATTAATTTTGCGATATGTTGGTGGGGTTTAAGGTTTTCCAAGATGTTTAGTTCTTTAATGGCTTCAGTCATTTGGTGCTCCGATTCTGTGGCCAGTTTTTTGGCAGCACAGATCCTGACCGGATCTCGGCCTAAAGAATAGGCTTTGTGCACTTCCCCAAAAGCGCCCCTCCCCAGCTGCTCTCCAACCTCGTAGTCACCAACCTATGATGAGATATTACGTTTGTATAAATAAGCAGCATCAATGTTATTGGCCTATTGGAATAATTAATTCTATGATGTTGAGTTTATATAAATTAGCAGCTTCAATGTTATTGACCTTTTGAAGTAGTTCAATACTGATTGAGAAATGGACAAGTGGATTACAAAATCAAGAATTCTGAATAAAACATGATTGAAATCTTTTGAATGGTCACTTGAATAAAAGTATAGCAAATTTAATAACCTGAAAGGACTCCGACTGCATGTCGATGTATTTTCACG
Source organism: Branchiostoma floridae x Branchiostoma japonicum (assembly GCA_013266295.2). Lineage (NCBI taxonomy): Eukaryota > Metazoa > Chordata > Leptocardii > Amphioxiformes > Branchiostomatidae > Branchiostoma > Branchiostoma floridae x Branchiostoma japonicum. The sequence continues at coordinate 13,271,833 of CM023829.1, read as the reverse complement.
CTGTTGCCCAGGACAGCTGACAGCCGCTTTCTCTACTTACTGCTAACGCGTCAACAGTAAGGACGGAATTTGTTGTCTCTGTAAATAAATCATAAAGCTACGTCGGTGAAGGTTAGACATCCAGGTGATAAGTTGCTTGAGTGACTGTTTTTTGGCGTAAATCATAAAGCCGCCAGTATACTTTTCTGTTATGGTGTCGTGCTTGGCGTTTGATATATACATGTACAATGTACATGTATATATATACAAGGTGCTGAGGGGGGGTAGCTACAAGATATTCTTTTCACGGTAAAGTCATGGCGCGGTCACATTCATCGTAGGTCATCGCACGATTTTGATGTCGCAGTGTTTCGAAGCAGGTTGTGAGAGAACCAACCGCTGACAAGGATCTAAGGTAGCCTTTTCCGTATCAAGACAGCTGAATTTTTAATTTTCAGGACACATGCACCACTATCCCAATTCCCAAGAATGTCCACAGTTTGCGATCGTAAGACGATCGTACGACGTATGTGGCCGGGGCCCTACCTGGCCAATATGGGCGGACCACAATATTCTATCTGCAGAATTGATCTGTGGGCGGAGCTGGACACGGTGAATACCAAATGCATATCTCGAAAATCGCTGCTGATTTGATAAGCAGAAATCTTCCCACAGCCAGTTATAACTCGCTACTACCTTCAAGCACAAAACAGGAAACAGAAATACCCACATGAACCAGTGGTGCTTGCAAAACATTTGTATAACGTTAACCTTTCAGTAATGGTAACGTTACCCACCCTCTGTACATAAGCTCTTTGTCCGGCGCTCAAAGAGTCGCCAACCCCAAGACTACAACCATACTCACTTGTAGTTACTGTCGTGGTCTTCACAGTTTGTTGCTTTTCCCAATCGTTCCTACCACGGTCCTCATTGCAAGTTTCTGTTATAATTAGTGACGCCACGCTTAAACGTACATGAATTGTACTTGGTAAACACGTCTAACCGATGAGTCAGTCAGTGTAAAAGTGAAAGGTAGAACGGCGTGGGACTTTCCATGAGACGTGCACGTGATCGGATACATTCGCAGCCGGTAATAACCGGCCTTCGTCGTAACACACCAGCTTCGCAGACACGCGGCGCGGCGGCAGCTGGCTACATTACACCGAACGACTTGTTACACCTAACTCTAAACAGTGCTTAAAGCTCTTTGAAGCTATCTAGTGATGATGGTTGCGAGCAAATACAGCATATTTCACTCCATTCCTATCCCCTAAAATGGACTATGCACCTGAGAGTACATTTGCATACTCTCCAAGCAGAGGTTTGGGTTTTGGGCTTTTTTTGGCGTGCTTTTAGGCTTTTTTGTCTGGCTTTCTTTTTTCACTGAAATTTTGTTTCTACCCAACCCAAATTTCAGTGAAAAAAGAAAGCCCGACAAAAAAGCCTAAAAACACGCCCAAAAAAAAGCCCAAAACCCAAACCTCTGCTTGGAGAGTAGTGCAAATGTAGAACATTCCAAAATAACTTCTGCCCAGTGTCAAGTCATCCCAGTCTGTATTGGAGCCTTCCCAATTCGACCCCTACTAAAAATGATTGTTCTTCCTATTCAAGAATGGACTCTTCCAGCGGCACCCGCATTTAAAATGGCCTGTTCCAAAGGTCACCGCCATGTTTCAATGACGTAATGGTCTGCAGCCTCGTTTTGGGAATGTTCTGACGTCAGTGATCTAGTAGAACGGAGCAGGGTTCACCCGCGTACCCGCGCCTCGGGTTGTCATCTCAGCGAGCATTATCACCCATCCATTCTGGAGTTCAGACTTCTTAATGTTGTCAAGTGAACGCGTGCAAGCTTGTTGTGAGGACACTCTACAAACCCTCGATCGCTACGTATCAAAGGACCGTATTATAAAACGATCCCTATATGATCCTATATCTATGACTATATGGCCAAAACAGATCGTTGATTCTATCGCTTTGTGCAGAGGCTGAGCCTCTCTCACAAGCAAAGGCAAGCGTTAATTTTTTGTTTCGGACGTAATCTGACTGGCCAATTTTTCATGCTGTTTAAAAATACTTCCATTCACGTAGCTTTTGTGGAGGGGTTCTGGGGTTCAAAGCATCACTGACTGCAACCAAGCCGATCCTCTCGCGCCATACAGTGGGAGGGGGCAGCCACCATGCCGTGCTGTGTTGTTTGTAAAAACTACACTGGAAGTAAGAAATGCACAGGAGTAAGTTTTCACAGATTTCCCAAGGACGATCGTAGGCAACACGAGTGGCTAATCGCTGTAAAATCGCACCTCAAACAAAGTCGGATAATTGACAAAATTGGTGAACTAAACAGTAAGTACATCTGCTCGGACCATTTTTCACCGGATTGTTGCTTTGACAACCCAAGGGCAAAACTCATTCCTCACAACTTGAACCGACACCCTGCCAAGGTGCTATCTGAGGATGCCGTCCCCACTATCTTCGGAAAATCACGGGATTCCTCTCAATCGCAACCCAAGAAGAGGACCAAAAAACAGGTACGCAATACTTCCTATAAACGATAACGTTACTGGTAAGGCCACAGCAAGTAAATTTTATGGATGACATCCTCCGCAGACCCCAAATTTAAGGCGATAGGGCAATGTGGAAGCCGAGGTTCTATAAGCAGATATTAGGTGGTTGTTGTGTATATTCGTTTGTGGGTATCTGTGGGGATTGTGACTTATGGTTTTGTACCTACTACGATACTCTATCAAATAAATGATATGTAGTGCACTACTGTTCCCAATCTGCAACATATGAAAATTCAAGGAGGATTATCGCCTATGGACACTTGTTGTTTCCAGCTCGAGCTCATCGAGTTACTTCAGTCATGCATGTCAGGCGACCAAACACCGGGACCAAGCAGTACACCAACCAACAATTCACCTGTCCAGACCCAGACGCACACCAGTCAACCAACCCCCAGACCTATCTATACACCAACCACCCAGCATACCGGACCATCAAGACAACCAACCCAACTGTATGTGAGACTACCAACCCCCAAGACGTATGTACTAAGTCACCCAACAACCTTGGACCAGGCCATACTCCAGACCACCAACCAACCAGAGCCAGCTGTACTCCAACCACTTGACATCCTTGGACCTACTAGTACTAGTAGCTGTACCCCAGACACCACAACCCCTGGTCCAAGCTTTATGCTGGGAACACAGCCCACAGAACAAGACAGTGCTCAAAAATCACAGTCTTTGAATTCCACTTTCAATGCCGTTCCCACTCTGTTTTCTGAAGATGAGATCTCAAAGCATGGACCAAAATATCCTGAACTCTGGCCGTTGAAAGCCAAGGAGCCAGCACACAGTGGGGTATGTTTCCTTCCAAATTGTGTTGGTTATATCATGACAAAAAACTCCTACTAGAAAATTGTAGGACTCGAGGAGGTAATGTGTTTATTACATTTGGATACAGAATTATTGTTTGGGTGGGTTGTCATGGTTTTGTTGGGGGGAAGGTTGGTTGCTTCAACAGAGTAGGTTGACAGAGCACACAGGTGGAGGGAATTTTTAGGAAGGTTGAGAGAATGACAGGAGGTCAAAAGGTCAGACACAGGAAATGGGGTGAACTTGAAGGTCACAGAATCTGGCAAGGAGCCAGCAATTAGATTTAGAGGTCAACATGTATAGGAATTCAGGAAGGCAAGGATTGCATGGCTATGGTTGCAATGAGCTGACCCTCAAACCCAACTCAACCTTCACTTTTGCCCTGTCTAGACTAGACTGTAGACTAGACTGTAAATCGTGAAACCTTCACAGTGGTTTTATGTTTGCTGTTTTTGTGGTGACCTCACAATGTAAAACCACTGCAAACATTTCATGCTTTATAGTACATGTACATGTATGTCCTACCAGGCACCAGGAGTTCAGCTCAGCTCAGTGAAGGAGACTGCCAAAAGGAAGCGATCTGAAGACACCCCAGATGTGACGGTGAAGAGTCTAAACCCTGTGTACCTGCACAGTCAGCTCAGCCGATGGAAGGGGGCCTGTAACAATCTGGAGCTCACCGACAACCAGATGGCCAAGTTCCTGCTAGACAGGTAAAACAACGTACATGTACCCAGCAGGTGTGGATTCGATGCTAGCAGACTGACACTTACAGCACTGGACCAAACATGGTGTAATTGGGAAAGGCACTTTACACGACTTTCCTCACTCCACCCAGGTGTAAATGGGTACCTGACTTAAGTTGGGGAGGTAAAGGAGAGTGAAAGGCTCTTTCATCCAATACCGACATGCCCTAGACACAGTAGATTAACAACCCCTGCCTGTACAGACTATGGGACCTTGATACATGTTACCGGTAACACTTTTTCAGACCACAAATTGCTTTTGTCAGATGGGGGTGGGCTGACATGTCACATCTGTCAATCATTTTAATGCATTTGAACAATGTAAGTGTGCCACATTTGAATATGTTCAAGATATATCAATCATCTAAAGTATTACCAATAGAACATGTTTAAATGTTGATGGATATGTGATCATATATTATGTCCCTGCGACGCAGTTTGGTTGTCTGCAAAAGCGTGATCTCATCTACTCTGTAATGGTATTTACATGTACAGTAACTGCTTTAGCCTTGGTAGGACAATCCTTGTTTTCTCTATTGTATTTATCTTGCTGTCTATGCTTTGAGCACCTCACATCTTTTTAACCCACTCCCAGCAGCCTAACCACCTAACCAATAAACAATTGGTAGCCAAACTTGTTAAAGGATCTTAACTTATGAGACAGGAATGAAGGTCATTTGTTTTTTACTTCATTACAGGTATTACAACGAAGACAAGTCTTCAGCCTTCAATGACAGTCAGAGTACCGACAAAACACTGATACTAGTGCTAGACCAAGGGTTGGTGACTCTGTGGAACAACTCCAAGGCAGACAAGGGCTTCAGCAGTGATAAAGATTTCCTCTGGTTCTTGCTGCTTGGACCACAGAAGTCAGGCACAAACATCGAAGGGTGTACTGTCAGAGATCATGGGGCCTCAGAAGAATGTGTGCCTGTAAAGGTAGATTACGTAGGGCCTGGTTATACAGCATCAGATACCAGCCAAGACTCGAATGATGCTACGAATTGTCCACTCATAATTTTACAACCTCCAACTTGTAAGCCCAGTGTCACACAAAAGAAGAACATCACAGAAACTGTAATGATCACACAGCAGGTACCTGTGACTTCCCAAAACAATGAAATGCAGATACCTAGACCAAAGAAGAATAGAAAGCAAGTGCTGGAACCAAGAAAAGACGATCCAGTATTTCCTGAGAGTTCAGGCAAGAAAGGCAGTCGTTGCGGCCATGTGATAAGCGATGATGCAGCTCCAACACAGCAGAAGGTGGGAGGGACAGAGAATACATCAACATCTTACACAGCTACTCAAAGGTCTTTGTATGTGGAGAGAGTGAGAAAACCTGGTGACACACACTTACCTAACACTAGTAACAGGGCAAAGAGCAGAAAGAAAGTACATCTGCCACCAGGACCAAGTGAGGAACCTGCCAAGGACTTGGGTACATGCAATTCGGGAAGCACCAGAAACTGCACAGAAATTGCGATGACAGAAACAGCGACGACCACACCGGTACTTGTGACTTCTCAAAACAATGAAAGGCAGATGCCCAGGCATAAGAAGAGTAGAAAGCAAGTGCTGGAACCAATAAAAGATGATCCAGTATTACCTGACAGTTTTGGCAAGGAATTAGAGATGCCCAGATGTAAAAAGAGTAGAAAGCAAGTGCTGGAACCAAGACAAGACAATCCAGTATTTCCTGAGAGTTTTGGCAAGGAGGGCAGTCGTTGTGACCATGTCGTAAGTGACGATGCAGCTCCAACACAACAGAAGGTGGGAGGGACAGAGAATGCATCAATGCATGTGGAGAGAGTGAGAAATCCTAGTGACCAACACTTACCAACCAGGGCAAAGAGAAGAAACTGTCTTGTACTAGGACCGAGAGAGGAACCTGCCAAGGACTTGCATACTTTTGAAAACACCGCCACATGTTCTAAGCCAACTTTTGGTGAAATTGACATTGATTTGAGGGAGAAGGATGAACTGGAGATGAATGACAGTGACAGTACCATTACAGCTTCTCAGCTAAGTTCTGGTGCAGTCGGTATCCGTTTTAAACAAGAAGATGACCACAACCACAGTATATCTTCTCAGCAAAGTTGTGGTAGTGCAGTCAGGATTAAGGTTGAGACGGAAGATGGACTAGAGGTTAACCTCAGTGAAAACACAAACGAATCATGTCCTCAGATTGGTGCTTCTGGTAACATTAAGGAAGAGGATAAAGTAAATTATGAAAACACTAATACACCTCAGCTTAGTCATAATACAATCAGCATAAAAGTTGAGAAGGAAGATGGACTAGAGATGGACTTTGGTTGCTATGGTAACACAAATACATCCTCTCACCCCAGTATTGATACAAATGACATTAAGGAAGAGGAGTTAGAGATGCAGCTGGATTCGGCAATCATGGCTACATCAAAACACCTGGGCTGAGGTGTGATGTAGTCGAGAAGGAAGAGGACCAATATAAGAACATCTCAGTTGTGTTGACTGTTGTAGGACAGTTGGTAGTGGTATGGAGGACAGTTGTGTTGACTGTTGTAGGACAGTTGGTAGTGGTATGGAGGAGAAAGCTGAAGTAGAGACCTTGATAATAGACTTATCCTGACTGCCCTTCACAATTAGCAGTTCAACCAATGATAGCATGGCAATTAGCAGTTCAACCAATGAGAGAGTGGCAAAATGTCCATCAAATATTTGCAGTGTAAGATTGTATTTTGCATTTCTACATTTTGATGAAGGTGGGCAGAGCTATGGAATTTTGGTCAAGACTATAGTGACAACAAAACCGAGAGAGTCTGCAGTTTTAACTGAAAGAACATTCCTACTTCTGTCAATTCATTTGGTATGCCATAAAATATTGAAGTATATTCTGTTTGTTTGTTGGTTTATGGTTCTGATTTCAACAGGTTAAGTCAAGATTTATACAAACCGGTATTAGTGTTCACCATCGCATTACAGCCATCTGGCCATTGCGGTCAGTTTTTTTCAGTCCCCAGGATTTTTTATCAAATGGACTTTTTCTTTTGTATATACATAATGGTCGCCTGTCCATGGTTTTCAAATTTGAATAGGCCTACCTTTTTGATTATTATTTGGTTTTGTCAATGTTAAAATCGCATGCTGTTTTTTATTGTGAATAAATGTCACGATTCGTGTGGGAGGAATCAAACACATGCATACTCGACATTTGGTTTTAAAGTAGCTATAACTAAATGTGTGTACATATAATACTTACAGCCACATCCATTTATATAAATTGCAGTACTATCATTACAACATGATAATTTACGACAAAATTTGAGGAATGCAGCCATGTAATTTTTTCCACTTAAGATGAGCTCAGTTTAAAATACAATCATTAGTGCACTTGTCCACACTCCTGGGGGTATAAATGTGACCTTAATGTGAAATTGGCAGATTGACTTCAAGAAATGTGAACTGATGAGACTGACAGATAAAAATCGGTCCCTTAATTTAATTTAAGTGTCCCATCGACTTCCGAGAAATTGAAGACCCCCTTTTTTTTTTACAATCAAAAACCGTTCCCCTCTACTTTTCAGCTTTTTTTCTACACACACTCGCATTTAGTTTTGGGCTTCCCAGAGGATACCATCCCTATAATTAAATAAATATGGCCTAGGTGCTTCCCAGAGTCATGTTGACCTACTCTCCAAGCAGAGGTTTGGGGTTTGGCTTCTTTTTGGCGTGTTTTTAGGCTTTTCTATCAGGCTTTCTTTTTTTGCACTGGTAGGCCACACCAATTTCATTTGTTGCTTCTCAGATTCCCCTCTTCATTTTTTCTGATTTGAAAAAAAAAATTCTGGTTCTGAATCAACTCAAAAATGCTCATATTTTGCCTCCAACAGTTGAAGAAAGTATTTTTCTTCCTAGTTGTTACAGTTTTTCCATCTACCAATGCAGTGGTTTGATTAAAAGTTCAAAATTCATTGTTCAAATTTTAACCCAGCCTTTTGTGATGACTTCATGGCACCTATTCTAGCATTTGGGGCTATAATAGGATGCCCAGGCCTGTTTTTATTTTATTTTTTTCACCCTGTCGCTTCATATCTTTTCTGAAAAAATCCGAGAAGCAACAAATAAAATTGGTGTGGCCGTATCTTTTTTTACGCCAAAAATAGGCCAAACCCCAAACCTCTGCTTGGAGAGTCATGTTGACCCCATGACGTCACAGGTCGGCCCGCCATTTTAGAAGCTGGAAAAACACGGCAGGATAAAAGATGGTGCGGTGTGCCGTTTGTAACACGGGAAGGGCGTCCTTACACAGCTTTCCTAAAGACCCACACATACGTCAAATGTGGTTAGCCAATATTAGGGACCACTTGGTCAGTGACATAACGCCAGAGAGACTCGAAATGTTGCTACAACACGACACGACCCCTGGCATTTGGAGGATCTGTTCACGACATTTTGAACAGAAATGCTTCTCATGGACAACGATGAGGAAAATGATGAATACGACGTCCAAGACGGTGCCAAATCTCCGAATCAATGTCATTGCGGTTCCAACGCTGTTCACCGAAGAGGAGATCTCAAAGAAGGGACATTTAAACCTCCTTGGTCCAGCAAAACCTCCTGAACTTCGGACTTTGAAACCCAAGGAGCGCAGCATGGTATGTTTGAACTTTGATATCATATGTGCCAATTATAATTTATGATATCATGACAATAGTTATTATTCTCTCACCGGCTGCCTGGAAATCATAGAAGACAATGTGTTTGGGCAAAAGGATTATTATACCTCCATGTATTCATTATGAACTGCGTTATAATAATCAACAGCGTGACCTATAACCTGATATGTAACGTTACTAGTTATCAGCTGGTTATGGCAATTTATTGGTGGTACCCAAAAATAAAGGGACTCCTCACATAGCTTGTTTTGGTGCTAACGGCAGTTACATGTATTTCAAATGTTTCAAGTATGAAATGATGAAAAAATGTGCTAAGAAATTTGGCAGGAAATGTCAATATCAGACAGATTTCCTCATCCAGAATATTTTTGTTGTTGTTGTTTCCAGGCACCCTGAAATTGCATTGGATGCCTGTAATTAAATTAATTAGGTAGACCTTCTTGGAAGTGTGACTCGTATATTGTCCCCTGGGCAGCTGCCTTGGGCAGGTTTGACCATAGTCATTTTTAAGTCATAACTGCAAAGAATTTGATTCTTCTATGTTATGTCTCCTCCCAGGTTTCTGCAAATACCATTCAAGATGTGCCAGTGAACATGACAGTGAACACAGCATTGAACATGCCAGTGAATACACTAGTGAGCACGCCAGTGAACGCACTAGTGAACACGCCTGTGAACACGCTAGTGAGCACGCCAGTGAACACGCCTGTGAACACGCTAGTGAGCACGCCAGTGAACACGCAAGTAAACGCAGCAGTGAACACGCAAGTGAACAGACTGAACACACTACTGAACACAACTTTTCCACTAGTGAGCACGCCAGTGAACACGCCTGTGAACGCAGCAGTGAACACGCCAGTGAACACTGCGCGAGTGAATACACCGGTGAACGCACTAGTGAACACGCCAGTGAATGCAGCAGTGAATATGGGGCTAGTGATCACGCCAGTGAACGCACTAGTGAGCACGCCTGTGAACACGCTAGTCAGCACGCAAGTGAACACGCCTGTGAACGCAGCAGTCAACACGCAAGTGAACACACTAGTGAACACGCCTGTGAACACACTTGTCAGCACGCCAGTGAACACGCAAGTAAACGCGGCAGTGAACACACCAGTGAACAGACTGAACACACTACTGAACACAACTTTTCCACTAGTGAACGCGCCAGTGAACACGCCAGTAAACTACCCCCTTATATTGACTCATCAAAAAATTGGACAGGTTCAGGTATGTGTAGAGCAAGTTATTGATGCATCAGTTCTTTTTGGCAAGCCTTTTCTTGTAACAATGCCATATTTGCCTTTTAAGTCCTCTTTTACCATTTGCAGTGGTTTTATATTGGCAGCTTTTGCTGTGACCTCACACTGCTAACATATGCTGTCCTGCACTTCTTTACTAGTAATACCACCATTGTTTCAACTGCAAAAGACAATGGAAACTCTTGATTTTCTGTGTACTGCAAAAGTGTAACAAATTTACACTTTACAGTAGTGGGAGTGTGAGGAACCAAGCAAGTGTAACTTGATAGTACCGGTACTTAGTCACTAGATATTTTGGACCTGTACCAAATCAATTTTCGGGGGTACAGTACCAGTACAGTGTACCAGTAGTATACACAGCCCTAGAAAGGAGAGATTTGATTTGATTTGATTTATTAAACTGCATAAAAGATATACAGCCAGGACTGCCCAACTAGTCGGAGGCTATTATAAAGAGCTAGCCCTTATAACTGGACAATAAACAATACTAAAGTTTGCGGTTGAAACAATTCTGTAGTACAGTAGTAAATAACATTGGAAATGCATATATACGGTGTCGTGAATTTGAAATGGAGAGGTCATAGCAGAAAAATACGAAAGTAAAATCACTGCAAACATATCAAGATTTACAGTATTTCCTCCCAGGTTCCAGTAGTTGAGATGAGTTCAGTGAAGGAGACTGGCAAAAGCACTCCAGATGTGCCAGGTGAGAACCTGAACGTGCTCCTGCACACTCAGCTCAGCCGATGGAAGGGGGCCTGTAAGACACTGCGGCTCACCGATGACCAGATGGCCAAGTTCCTGCTCGACAGGTAAGACAACATATCATGATTAACCCCTTAATTGATACCCGTGGCATCAATGGATTAGTGGCTAACCAATAGAGAATTGGTAGCCAAACGGCTACCTCAGTGTGCTAAAGGTTAATATCTTATCAGAAAGGAATGAAGGCCATTTTTCAAAGACAAGTCAAACTCTGCTGCTGGATAAATTACGGAGATTACTAGTACTTCCTGACGTTTCAAGTGACATCCATGATTCTTCTTTAGTGTCACTGAAATGAACCAACAGAACTAGTCAACACTTACTACATGTGAAAAGTTCTGTCAGTTCATTTTAGTGACACTGAAGAAGAGAGATGGATGTCACTCGAAACGTCCAGAATTTATCCAGTAGTAAGAGTTTGAGTTGCCTTTGAATATTGTTTACCTGGATGTCTAACCTTCATCAATGTATGAAGGTCATTTTTGTTTTCTTCGTTGCAGGTATTACAAAGGAGACAAGTCAGTTTCAGCCTTCACCGGCAGCCAGAGTACCCACAAAACACTGCTGCTAGACCGGGCGTTAGTGACTCTGTGGAACGACTCCATGGCCGCCAAGGGCTTCAGCAGTGATAAAGATTTCCTCTGGTTCTTGCTGCTTGGACCACAGAAGTCTGGCACAGACAGTGAAGGGTGTACTGTCAGAGATCATGGGGCCTCAGATGAATGTGAGCCCGAAAAGGAAAATTACATAAGGCATGGTCATGCAATATCAGATAACAGCAAAGACTCGAATGATGCTGCGAATTATCCACTCACTTTACAGGCACTGACACGTAAAACCAGCCCCGCAAAGAAGAGGAGTGTCGCTGAAACTGTGACCACACCGGTACCTGTGACTTCACAAAACGTTTTACATGCCGACGGGGAAGGAAAAGGCAATGAATCGCAGAAACACAGACGCAAGAACAGAAGGAAGCAAGTGCTGGAACCAACGATAGATTGTCCAGTATTTCCTAATAAGAGTAAGGACAAGTACCGCAGTCGTTCTGACAATGTCGTAAGCAATGGTGCAGCTCCAACACTACAGAAGGTGGCAACTGCTCCAGACCCTTGCGATTCAGCCCCACCAATTGCAAGCACCTCACTATTTAGCCCTTGGCTGCAAGGAGAGAGTAGCCGGCCTACCAAGCAGACAGAGAACCATTCGGAAGAACCATCAAAAGATGATCAGGTATTTCCTGAGAGTTTGGGCAAGGAGGGCAGTCACTGTGACTATGTTAGTCGCAACAATACAGCTCTAACACAACCGAAGGTGGGAGGGACAGAGAATCAAGCATCCACACCTTGCGCACATACGCAAAAGTCTTCGCATGTAGAGAGAGTGAGAAAACCTAGCAATACACACTCACCAAACGGGGCAAAGAGAAGAAAGTATCTTGTACTAGGACCAAGTGAGGAACCTGCCAAGGACTTTTGTAATTATGAAAACACCGAAACATGTTCACAGCCAAGTTGTGATAATGTTGACATTGATTTGGAGGAAGATGAACTAGAGATAGATCTGAATGACTGTGACAGGACCACCGCATCTTCTGAGCTAAGTTCTGGTACAGTCGGCATTCGTGTTAAACAAGAAGATGACCACAACCACAGCATGTCTTCTCAGCTGAGATGGGATGGTGCAGTCAGGGTTAAGGTTGAGAAGGAAGATGGACTAGAGATGAACCATTGTAATTTTGACAACACAAACATATCATGTCCTCAGCTTGGCACTAACTCTAAGGAAGACAATAAAGTAGATTATGACAACAGGGACCACACCATCACACCTCCTCAGCTGAGTCATGATACAGTCAGCATCAAGGTTGAGAAGGAAGATGGACGAGAGATGGACTTTGATTATTATTATGGTACTAGTGACGCAAGCACATCCTCTGAGCTAAGTTTTGGTACAGATGACATTGAGGAAGAGGAACTAGAGATGCACTTGAACATGGCAATCCTGGCAACAGCAGAACACTTGGGCTAAGTTGTTGTGTAGCCAAAAAGCAGAAATGCTAATAAAGATACAAATATTTGGGGGACATGCAGCCACACTCTCATTGGTTGAACCACTAATTGCCATGCTATCATTGGTTGAACCGCAAATTGTGATGGACAGTCAGGACTGGTCAGGACTACACATTGATGCAATGAGTCTGCGCTATTAAGAACATTCCAATCTGTGTTTAACTTATATTTATTTTGTATGTTATTAGGGCTATCTGCAATTTGTGCATAATACCGTCACCAATAGAATTATTTATTTAGGTACAGGTTCAGACCTGAACATTTGGTGTACCTGTACAAATTAAAACATTAGTGGACACCATTTTGTATCCTAAAGATAGGTAAATTACATGTCAAAGATTGCAATTTTAACAATTTAGGACATTTTAGATTAAAATGTAAAGACAACAACTTACCACTAAAAACAGTCGGCTACATACTGTATGTAACTTACAGAGGCTTGGCTAAACTTTTCCAGGGCCAGGCTTGTACTTAAACCCCTGTATTTCTACCTAAAATTATGAAAGGTACACAGCTGGAACATGGTTGGTTGTTTTATAGTCCTAATTTTACTTAATCCAAGTCTTCCTTTTGACAAGTACAGTCAATAATGTATACATTCAACTTAGATGGTAATCTTCATACATGTACTTAGTGCCACAAGTCAATGTGTAAATGTGAAGATTCCTAATTTTACTTAATCCAAGTCTTCATTTTGACAAGTACAGTCAATAATGTATACTTTCAACTTAGATGGTAATCTTCATACATGTACTTAGTGCCACAAGTCAATGTGTAAATGTGAAGATTCCTAATTTTACTTAATCCTAGTCTTCATTTTGACAAGTACAGTCAATAATGTATACTTTCAACTTAGATGGTAATCTTCATACATGTACTTAGTGCCACAAGTCATTGTGTAAATATGAAGATTCATAAAAGTGTGAATTCTATATATTGAGGTCGAACATGAGTAAAATTGCATACAATAGCAAAACACACGTTTCTCGACTGAATCCTTTTCGTGGAAAATAGCATAACTACATGTAATTGTCTACATAGGCACTCAGCAAGTGTATATTGCCATTCTCATGTGCACCCGGAATTTTGCAATTTCCTATTTCGTACACATGGTAAATAGACTTCAGAATAAGGCCATAAAGCGGTAGTTAGTATATTTTCTTCCTGTCACTTCAAAGACAGCAGTAAAAGACTAGGCTTCAAGATCTTAAGACAATTGCAGATTCGACAAAAGCTTACATATTTACTCAAGGCCATTTTCATTTATACGAGATTTTTAGGCGTGAAAGAGGAGATCTGGAAAGCACCAGAACACGGTAGCAATCAGAAAACAGCTCGTACTTTAAATCGGACGCAGTCAAGCGCAAGCCAGGTTTCCAAGGCAACCACCACGCGCCCCGCGATGACCTTTTAGATGCGACCTCATGCGGAATGTTTCTTAAGGACAATTTTTGCGTAATAAATGTACCTTACCTTTTGAATTGAAATTGTTCACCCGAAAGCTTAATCATGATGCACAGTGATCATGATGTGCGTCAGTCTTTCTGTTTGCAATTTAACTCAAACTTTGGGATGGTCGTGCAATTAATGAAATTTCAGTTTATTTCACTTCTTTGATCAGGTCACTTTTCATGTGAAATACCGAAAAATTCGGTCAACCACTTCTTGCCAAGACAGAATTTTCAGCCAGCCAACGTGGGAGAGGAAACTCCTTGCAGACTGGACGTTTGCAGACACACACGTGTATCTTTTATCGAAAAACATATCTGTTCCTTTATCTCTACTATAACTGAAAAGCGAGGAGAAGTTGAATTTATCTAAAGATAGTTAGTTTTTATTTTGTATCCGTTGACTGTATCTGTTCATCATGTTTTGTTGTGACCTGTACTTAGCCCAGTGTGGCAAAAATGTGCAATAAAGGTCGTCATTCATTCATTTATCCTTTACGTATCCTTAAGAATTAGATCTAACGGCGTTACAGAGGTAGCAACACGTACTGTATGTGTTTAGAACGTATAAGTCAGCTTCATCAATTTCACGAAACAAGCTCTGTTTACTTTTTACCTCCGTAAACGAGAGGTATTGTTTTTGGTGTGTCTGTTTATCTGTGTGTATTTCCACACTTGGTATTTCCGCATGCTAAGCACGTCGGGGACACTGACGGGAAGTAAGGTCAAGGGTCCCAGAATAGCTTATCACAGGTTATCTCATTTCCTGTCTTCAATTTTCATGCTATATGCACGTCTGTTGCTTTATCGGAGCCTGTGAAAAAATTATTAGACAAAATTGAATCAATTGCAAGAAGAAATTCACAATAGTAAATAAAACAAGAAATTCACAAAAACTCTAAATATTCCATGCATCTTAAATTTCTTGATTTTATTGTAGGAAGCGAGTGAGCATAGTGACATGATCAAGGACGGTTCGCCATCCTATATCTTTTCTTTTAGTCAGGGTCAGGGGAGGAGTAACGTCGATTCTCAATCTCAAGCATCTCTCGTGTTTACTTTGATATTTTAAAAGGAAAAAACGTAACATTTCAATGTTATTCTAGCTTCAATTTCACCGAAACATCGAATATTTAATCAACTCGATACTAATCGCTTTACCGTGTAACGACTACAAGCCTTTACAATGTACCGCATCCCAAATGAAAACTTTATTTCACAACGATCGCGATCTTAGCGGCCCTAGCGGGTGCAATTTTCTTACACCCGAAACAGTAATACTATTACCTGCGCTATTCTACGTAGAGAGTAGGAACTACATTTCACAGTAGACACTAGACAGCACTATAATCGAATGCACAGGAAACACTCGCGTTTGGGAAATGTTTACGTCAGCAAATTGACCCTGTAGAAGTATAACATTGCGAAGGTTGTACGCCGTCTGACGCATTTTTAATGGCAAACATTAACAAGGTCGAGGATATTACGTTAATCTAGCCTCATACGTCATTTTATCTCAAAACTGACGCAAAGGCTCCTGTTTCATAACCAGCAGACAACCTTGACAGACAGCCCTGATGTGATTAGGCGATGCACATACAGCAGTATGCCTTATCTATAAAAGGTGATACAGCACCGTAAAAGAACATACTGCCAACATGAGATTGCTTCCGTGCAACCCAGAGTCGCCCCAAACCGTACTATTGCTAATCTCCAAGCAGATCTTTTGGTGGTTGCAAAGACAGCATCAAATTGGCCAGGCAGTATCCATTTGCCAGACAGTATCCAATACGCCACCCAATGTCTGGCGTAACTGAAAAAGGATCATAGTAGTAGTAGTACAAAAAACAAAGCCTGATAAAAACGCTTGAAAACTAGCCTCTACCAGGCTTCGGAAAGCGGCTGGAAAAAGTAGAAATTGGCCAAATAGACAGATATACACGCCAGGGGATTGGTCCGGGAGAGAGTACAGTTTGCCGCGTCCGCTACTTGAAAACACCGGCACGTCAAAAAGAAGCCGAAGCCTAAACCTCTGCTTGGAGAGTATACTACTAGGTGGAAATATAGGGATCGATATATGTCCAACTGTGGCGTGTTATCAAACATACAACCGACATCGCCGGATGTGACCCCCGTGTTTGGAATAAAGTCCGGCTGAAATACAGTCGTTATTTGCACCTGTCGTAACATGTGTATAACCAAGGAGCTTCTACAGTAGAAGCTCCTTGGTATAACCAAGGACATTGGTAGAAGTTACATTTACAATCTCTGGTGACTGGAAAGTTGGAACAAAATCCCATCCAGCTGCAGACAGCTCTATAGCACAATTAAAAAACAAAATAATAATGTAGCACCGTGGTAACTTCTGAGGTAATTTCATTGAACCCTACACTCTATTTTCGTCTTTCTAAATTCGAGAATAAAACTGATACCTCAAATTTTGTAATGTTATGGATGATCAAATAGCATTACAGTCATGATGTGTGTGTGTGTTGAACAGTACATGTACATGATTGTGCCAAAGCCCCCCCCCCCCGTTACACTGCATTGATAGGTGCCCTGCATGTCCACACAGTAACAAGGACGTGGCACGGGAATGCCTGACGGCGTGTGATCTCCAAGCAGATACTGTGAGGAATACGAGATGATAACGTTTTTTTTTTAGAAACACACAACCTTCTGTATCTTTCACAGAAGTAGAGTAGTAAGAAATGTTACCAGCGATGCCCACGTATCTATACGGTTTGTGGGGATAGTGAAGAAGAAAGAACGGTTCCCCCAACATCTGCTTGAAGATTAATTACGTGGCGTGTCTCGATCTGTTTTGCGTCCTCAGTTCCACCAGCACTCACGTCTGACTGTAATCCAACCACAAGCCTCCCCGTGGGGTCATGCAAGGACACCTCACCTAAAATAAGTGAAATCCTCTTAAATTTGCATAAGCTTGTTCACATCTCCGGTACAGGTTGTACGTTATTACACCACAGGGCATGCGAGTGACGTAAAAAGGTGTACTTTGATACCAGCTTTTTGATATCACGTCATATTTTCGATCCAATTTGTTGTTTCCATGGTGACATTGAGTTAGCTCCCGATTGTACTGCGATCCAGTCTGCTTCATATATAATTTAAGCCATCAAAAGAAGATGCATCTATAAGAAATATCTTCATTCAACTTGTAACATCTGAAACAATAGTATAAGAACCCTTTCTATAGTATATCTGGCACGGTTATGGCGTCCTTTGATGTTTGAGTAACTTGATACACGACATTTTATGTCGGGACATCACAAGGTGTGCACCCAACCACTGAAATATGTTGCACGTCAACGTTACACCCTCTTCCCCTCAAACTCTTAAAAACGCCTGGCCAAACCAAACTGTTTCTAGTCCTTTATCGAGCTGGTTTAAGACAGTGTAGAGGATTGTGTTGTGTAGAGATGAGGGTATTGTTGTGATGGCGAGGTGTGAAGTGTCGTCAGACAACACGAGATGGGCGGGAGGAGGAGGAGGGAGGTGTCTGCTGTGTGCGCAGCCGCAGTGCGCCCCGGCGCGCCATCTTGTTCTGTTTGTTTGCTTGCTTGTTTGGTCCCCATCATGTCTCGGCGCAAACAGGCGCTGCCCTTCAAGCTCCAGCGTAAGTACACCTTCCCATTTTACACCTGTCTCCTCTCTAACACCTCGATCTCACTGTTTGAGTTACTTTTGTGGAGTTTGTGGCGAGTTTGTGGGGACTACATCACTTGTAAAACCCGGGCACCGGCTGCGATCGACATCTCCGGTGTTGTCGATCAAGTTATCCGGAGGAGCCGTCCCTCCTGACCCTTTTGTGCGGATGCAAGGCGTTTCCATGGCCCGCCCGCATCCCCGCCCCGCGCCCCGGCATTTACAGCTCTGTAAACGTGTTGGCGACCGATGTACGAGCACGAATCGCGCTGTTAGGGCGTTTGGGGAAACTTTTCGGTGCGGAGATGGGGGCCCGGCTGGCTTCCTCCTTCTTCTTCCGGGATCCGGTGTTCGCATCCCCGATTCTCCCAGCGCGGCGCGGTGTCTGGCGGTCCGACAGGGTCATTAAATATGCCGCACGTCTGCAGCTCGACACGCCAAACTCCTACACCATCAATCACTCCCTGCCCTTGTCATGAATTTGGGAACATTTTCGGCAAGGTCGGATTTCTTGGGGATGGAAAGAAAGTCTCCATCTGTTTGAGTTTTTTAGGGGGAAGATCAGCTGCACTAGTGGCGCTGGCCGCCCGGAGTTGGACATTGGCACTCCTGGCATTTGGTCAAGGAGAAAAGTGCAGGAGCAAACAACATGGCCACCAGATGCACCTAGATGTAATTTGTTTGGCCCCAGGAGGTCTGGAACTAAAGACTACTGTCTCCCTCCTCCTGAGATAGAACATTTTTAAGGGTTTGAAGGAGGTGGGACCCCTACTTGAGAGTAGTTTGACTCAGGGAGGTAGAAGGCAGGGATGGGGTACACCTGGTGAAACAAGTGCCAGACTGGACAAACAAAAAAGAAAAGTTGGCCAGCATCCAAAACTCTGAATAGCACACCTTGTTGGGGCCTCCTCATTAAGCCCTTTGTTGGGAGGGGGGGGATCTCGCCTGCATCACCTAATCTCCTTTTGTCTCTTCATGTGATTTTCTCCCGTAGGTGTGTGATTTTTGCTGGTCTTTTCTCACCAGTGGCTTTATTTGTGCGGCTGCCAGTTTGGGAAGAAAAGGTGGGGGCGGTGCCAAGAACAGGCTCCGTCAACACCATCATTGTGTCATTTCAAACAGGAACCTTGCAAAAGGTAAACATGCACAGAGGCAGGCTATTCCGCCTTTCAGCCCGGTGATGGGTAATTATTCAGGTTCAAGCTTTTCAAGCTGATTGATTTTTGCTTCGTCTATTTAGAATGGGGGACCCACTGGCAGTATCATGTTTCCAGGGCATGGTTCTCCCTTCCTCCATTCCCGCAGAGCTTCTGTCCCTGTACCCAGTAACCTGTTGTCAGGACTCCCCTTCTCTCGTGATATTTCACCGCCAGGTTTTCAGTTAGATGTCGCCAAGAAAGATGCAAGTCGTACATCTCTTTTATGACTTACTTCTCGGGCCATATGGATGATAGATCTTTAGTCTACCCGCTGGCGGAATTTGACCTTCAGTTGTCAAGGGCAGGCCAATGACACGGTGTCTCTTGTTGTAGAGTAGGGAGAAGGAAGCTAGGTGAAAGCCGGGCACATCACAAATATTCCTCTCCATTTATACATGAAGTGATTTTTAGTAAGATACATTTCTTTGTGTCCACACAGTTCGGTCATCTTTGTTTTGAGATGAGCCATCCCCCTCTCTCAGGTGTTATGGGTTGTACCTGCATACCTGTGCATACAGGCCCCCAGACTCTAATCTATAATCAGGGGTTGTGCCCAGGTACTGTTTCCACAACAGCAGAAATATATCATGCCCCAACCTTTAAAACTTATACTCAGCATCTCCTACACCAGACAATGTAAACACTGCACACTCTCACTCTAACCAATGAGAGCTGGCCACGGTAAAGAGGTTACCACAAGATGGCATCAGATCACAACTGCTAATTAAAAACAATTCTTTTCTGTTTTCATCCCCTTTGCATTGTCCTGTGCTCTCTAGAAGTTCCAGGATGTTGCATGTTTGTCACATATTTAATGTTATTGATTAATTTCAGGAGGTATCTTTGGTGGGATCTGGAATCTAGGAGGTTGCTAGGCAGCCGTGACCTCAGGTCTACTGTCTGTTATCTCAGGCTGTGGACAAAAGGCTGGTAGATTTCTACACTCCCTGGGGCCAATTCAAATCAGTTAGATGTGTCGCATCACCTGAAGGTGGGAATCCCAAGCAGTCTGACGATTCTGTGTCACAGATGGAAAATTTGTAAAAAAAATAAGCCAGGAAATTAACAGTTGCCAAGGGGAAATGATCGTCGTGCATTTCATGCCTATCTTTGATTCGAGACATAATTTTCAGTTCTGCAATGTTATCTTCGTTTGTTAATATTAAACCAAGGAGAAAGGACCAAACAGGAACTTAAGTTGATGATTTTCTTTTCCTCTTAGAAAAGGTTGAAATACTTTCAGTTTACAAAACAAATGTACAAAGTTGCACTGTTTTTAGGGTGCAAATACTACCTACCCATTATGAAATATGTATCCTATTGTTCTATTATATTCCAGTTACAGTTCCAAATTTGATAAGGAATATAACTCCATAAATTCCAATGGTATGGATTACCCTGGCACTTCCAAATAAGTGGAAATGAATATGCATTCCATAAAGATAACAACATTAATTATAGATCCCAGAAAGCCCATCAAAGTCCATCATGTATTTTCTAGTTAATCGGATCTACTTTTTACCGTGAATGCAAAGTATTCTCTAGAAATAACTTCATTTCATTAGACAAATGGACCCTGTAACTGTTTATTATTTCTCCTGATCCATTTAGTTATAGAATAGCTGCTAATGAGGCAAGAGGGAGGCGTTAACGAGAAACAGAATACGTACTTACTCCCGCCCCCTGGGGGGGTTGAGGAGACACCCATGTCAGAGGTGAAGGTAGATGAAAGGTTGGGACTTGACCAACCAGTTTTCTCCCTATTGTCTCCACAAGGTTTTGATAGAGGATGCTCTAGGCATCTCTTGCATCTGTGTGTGAATGCGTGCATGCAACAGGCTGTCTGGATTCTGTTGTGCCCCCTGGGTTTTTGATAATTGATAAATTGCCCTGGTGACAAGAGGTTTGGGCTATTGAGCTTTGTAAGCCACTGGAACAAATGTGGGAGGACACACAGTGGCAAGTGTTTGCTCAGTAAAGTCTCCAAATTGAAACTTTCGAAACATTCCACATTTTCAGTTTTTATACTATTTGTTACGAGGATTTATTACCATGCACGTTGTGTTTGTAACTGAAAAATTATGTAAGAAGTATCTGGGTAAGCTGGATCATATTATTAACAACTTTTTAAACAACTTTTCTTGTTTCTTGAGTTTATCCTCACCAGACCTCTATAAAAAAAGTCCATTTCACTTGCAGACCTTTTAGAACTATCAAGCGCAGGGTCCAATTGAGTAAAACTTTACCAAAGCGTTAATAGTAGTCATAAATTTGTACAAAAAATCTATAGTAAATGTATGTGTAGTAATTTGCA
The DNA here is from genome assembly GCA_013266295.2 of Branchiostoma floridae x Branchiostoma japonicum. NCBI lineage: Eukaryota > Metazoa > Chordata > Leptocardii > Amphioxiformes > Branchiostomatidae > Branchiostoma > Branchiostoma floridae x Branchiostoma japonicum. Next base: position 13,250,350 of record CM023829.1, on the reverse strand, counting down.
AATCTTAGTTCAAATATGGCAAAATAATTGATATTTGCTACATAGATCATTGATGAATGAGTCATCATCAGAATACTGGGAGTTGATTTAAATTGGAGTCCCCTATACCCCTTGAACAGCAGTGAACCATTACTAAATTCCTGGCACTCCCTGACATCTCCAAGTAGCCGGCTTTGAGTTTGATGTCTACTCACAGGTGTGTCACCTGTGAATTGTCAAAAGCCATGTCCTGTTGCATGGCTCTAATCGCTTTACTTTCAAGCACAACTTGGAAACTGTAGTCTATAGTTTCCCTGTTCTTTCAGTGAAAATATACATCAAGTTCACTCATTGGTTCTGGGATCAGAAAAATGATGCTGTATATATCTAGACACACAAAATGAAAACAGTGTTGCTTGGTACCCAGTTTCAGGGAGTCAATATAGACGTAATTTTTTTTGTTTCGTTTTTATTTTAACCTTCTCCCTGCTACCTAACCCGTAACCAGTACAGATTCGGAGCCAAACGGCTACCTTAGCAGACTGAAGGTTAAAACGTCAATGAAGCATAAGGTAGTTGTGCCAAAGTGTTCTTAGTTAGACACCTCTGATCCAGCAAAAGTCAACAAAAGCCTTTTAAATGAGGGGACAAGGATTGATGAAGTCCAGTGAACCAAGTTGATTATTAAATCAGGCAGAATGAAAAGAGCAGGCTGTGCATATGTATGAACTTTGTCACTCTTTTAACATGTCATTCCAAAGTACGTAAAAAGTAAAATATGTAGACATAGGCTTACTAGCAGTGAGATAGGCCAGCAACAACATTGTTAATTTGTTGTCATGAAATTTGTGTACATGATGAGAAACCTGTGTTATCAGATAGAAGAGGGTAACGGGTGAGCTCTTTCACAAAATGGAAAGCAGCCAGTTCGTTCCAGTCAACTCAATCGGACGGAGTATGGGTTTCCAGAATCAAATATTAGCACAGTCACAGATACCTTGTTATCCTAGAAGCCTTGTCGGTTGGGGGATTGGCTGCATATTAAACAACAGGCATTGTCTTTGCAATTTTTTCCCTTTTTTCTAATGGTTGCTACTTGGTAGGATTTTCAAACAAAGGAGAATACATGTAAGAGGAGGGTAGTGTATGCTAGTAGTGGGAGGTTTCCAAGTTTGTAGCATAAATGTACGTCTAGGCTGGAGTTTAATAGGTTTTTAAACAGATGGTTTTGGGATGAAAGTGAGAGAAAACCCTTTTTTATGGTGACTGGTACAGGGCTCTGACTGATAAGATCTTAAAACAGTGGACATTTACATTACAGTGTGTATGGCAATTTTATGCAGTGTATGTGCCCAAGTTGGTGTATCTGTGAAGGGTTTTAAACAGGTACTTTTGGGATGAAAGTAAGAGAAAATCCCTTTTTGTGATAATTTTCAGGGTTCTTATTGTTGCTATCTCTTTAGACACATTTTTTTAAGGGTGGTGGATGTATATGTGATTCGGCAGAATGATGCTAGTACATGCAGATGTTACCTGTACCTAGAATTTGTTTGGGTACATAGCTCTACTTCTGGATTAAAGTAACTAAAACAAAGGCCAAAATTAAAACTTTAAGTTTAATTGCAAATTTCCTTGCCATGCAACATCTGATTTACTTCCAACAAAAACCATTTTGTTTCTTTCAGTGAGCTGTTTCTGATAAACTAAATTGTGAATGGCTTACAACAACTTTTTTGTCTAATACCCTTACTAAGAGCAAACCCTTCTCCATCCAGCATGTCAGCAAAATGTATTACGCCTGGGCGAAACGTGTTGTTCATAGCACTTCGGCAGAATGTCTTGTTTAAGGTCGTGCTCGCGTATTTAAGTATGACATCCCGTCTACAGTTTTCAAATGTTGTGTCGAAAAAGATATCGTCTGCAATGAGCAAAATTCTGATGCAACGTTGACCAAACATCCAACAGAAACCGTGCAAAATCCGGGTTCCGTGCAGGCGCAGTATGTTCTGCAACGTGCTTCTCCATCCCAAAGAAACATACACCTGATACCCCAGACACAGGTCGCAGTCCTGTCTGCCCCAGCCTGACTGTGATGATATGCAGCCCTTTAAACGCACCTCCTGGCAACAGAGTAAATACAGCACCATTCAGGGGTGCCGGCCATTGTGTTGTATAAAGCTGCTCTAGCCTTGCCTGAGTTCCAACCTGGAGGAAAGAAAACATAGTTTAATGGTGGGGCACACAAAAATGTGTGCACAGGGCACTGTGATAGACACAGATATCACACTCCATGAATATATCTGTCATATTATAAGTTATCCATATGAAAGTACTGTATAGCACTTACGCATACATCACAGTGCATATAATCATTCTATAACACATTCTTATCCCATACTACATGTACATGGAGGAAAGAAAACACAGTTTAATGGTGGGGCACACAAAAATGTGTGTACAGGGCACCATGATGGACACAGATATCACACTCATGAATACATCTATCATATTATAAGCTATCCATATGAAAGTATAGCACTTATGCATGTATCACAGTGCATATAATCATTCTATAACACATTCTCATCCCATACTACATGGAGGAAAGAAAACATAGTTTAATGGTGGGGCACACAAAAATGTGTGCACAGGGCACTGTGATAGACACAGATATCACACTCCATGAATATATCTGTCATATTATAAGCTATCCATATGAGAGTATAGCTCATACATCTGCATGTATGACAGTGTATATAATCTATAATCATTCTATAACACATTCTCATCCCATACTACCGTATGATGGAGGAAAGAAAACAGTTTAATGGTGGGGCACACAAAAATATGTGTACAGCACACCATGATAGACACAGATACCGCACTTATAAATACATCTATCATATTATAAGCTATCCATATGAGAGTATACCTCGTACATATGCTCGTATGGCAGTGTATACAATCATTCTATAGCACATTCTCATCCCGTACTTCATAGTATTTTGTACTGTAGATTAGTCTCATCATGGAGGTATCCATGGTCTCATAGTACATTTGTTGTCATATAGCAGTACATGCCATACATTGTAGTCTGTATTATCGTTGTGCTATATTTCATTATTCCAGTCATGATTATTATTATTTTAGTCATAATCAGTTCTCTGATCCGACCTCTGACCTCAATTCTTAATTCTCAATTCTTAAGTCATAAGTCTATGCTTGTATATAAATTTGTATATCTGTTTGATGTATTTTTACCGTTTCAACCCTTCAAGTTTTTGATGAACTGAAAGGCAAAGAAACTGTAGTGCAGGTCAAATTTGTCTGGTGCAGGTAATTTTGAATGTTGCCTGCATTACATGTACATTCAGTACAGGTAGGTGTGCTGAAAAAAAAGCTTTGATCCCTGCTAAGACAATGCTACTGGGCACGTCAGCAGAACGTACAGCGCCTGCGCAAAACCTGGATATTCGCTGGATTTTTGGTCAACGCTGCATCAGAATTTTGCCTGTTGCAGACCATATCTTTTTCTACACAACATTTGAAAACTACAGACGGGATGTCACCCTTACATACGCGAATTCAACCTTATATGAGACGTTCTGCCGAAGTGCTATGCACTATACATTACGGGTTTCGCGCAGGTGCAGTACGTTCTGCGACGTGCTATGCTACTGGGACCATCAGAAGTCTGTAGGCTAGAGACTGTAACCTGATCCTCCTTTCCTCAGCAGTGCTTGCTGTGCAGTAATTCACTTCTATTTGATCTTGACAACCCCCACTCTTTGCCCAAGCACGCAGGTAATCAGATTTGTCACTGCCAGTCTACCTGGGGTAGAGTGGCTGAGTGAAAAAGACATTCCAAAGATGCGCTATATTTAGGTTTACACACATTTTACATCTAGTATGGGGGCCCGCATGCCCTTTTCCGTAGAGCGTAATCGGCTGTTTTAATTCTACGTAGAGCATAGACGGACCGCTCTGTTTCAACGTAGAGCGTAATCGGTAAAACATTTCACGTAATGCGTTGTAGCTACATGTACCCGGAATTTATCGTAAAGCGTAATGGGGGAGGCTTCTTGAATTCAGCGTAATACGTAGCCAGCTCTCAGAATTTATCGTAGCCTATAGCGTTGTCGGGACCCCCCCATACAGACCCACTAGTATGTCCGAACCTGATTTTTTTCGTTGTGTGTCTACTCCTGTACTAAGGAATCTTCACATGTGGCACTTACAGCTGTTATAGGGCAGTGCTAGATAATAAATGGGACCAGGTGGCCTTGCAAGGGCCATAGATCAATCGACATACACACTACAGCACAATAAATGTAATAAAAGAAACCATATAATAGTCTGGCATGCCACAAGTAATGTCCCCGTCTTCCAGTCAAATTCTTGAGGGCCTACATGGGGGGGTGCCGACAACGATCTACGCTATATTCTGAGAGCCGGCTACGTATTACGCTGAATTCAAGAAGCCTCCCCCATTACGCTTTACGATAAATTCTGGGTAGCTACAACGCATTACGTGAAATAAAACGGCAAATTACGCTCTACGCAAAATGCGCCAATTACGCTCTACGTTGAATTAGAGCGGTCCGTCTACACTCTACGTAGAATTAAAACGGCCGATTACGCTCTACGGAAAAGGGCATGCGGGCCCCCATTCTTGTCTGTAGCTTTTGTAAGAGTTAGATCCTAAAGGCTAAATAAAGCTGACCACATAAACCTAGTGCAAGACCTGTTTTCCAAAGTTACATGTGTGACGTTTTTTACGAAGCATCGCTTACCGTAAATGCATTTATTTTTGCCATGGTTATAATTCGCTGTAGGAGGGAAAAGGAGGTTTGTGGTTGAAATAATCCTGTAGTACGGTAGTGATGCAATTTGTGGTGTAACGAATTTGCTATGTAGATGTCACTGCGAAAATAAAAACACCGCAAAAGTTTCTGCATTTACAGTAGTAGTTACAGGTAACAGACAATCTTCAGGAGGTCTTGATGATTATAATTTGATCAAGTCATGTAGAAGACCAAGTGTCCTTGACAATCTGTTCCATCTCACCAAACGCTCATCTAACCAGGAGAAGACTTGGCCTTCTGTGCAGCATCTTTAGCATCTGCTATTTATAGAAGGTGTTAGGATGGCCAGGGGTGTTCTGGGAGGAGTCTTGGCTAAGGGGGCCAGTCCATTGACTGAGGGAGGGGGGGGTGGGGTGGAATGCTTTAAAAAATTTAGGACATCACTGTGGATGAAAACACCACTCTGCTTTTAACTAGAAATTCTTGACTCTTCATTTAAAGCTAATAGCAACTTTTTTTCTTGTGTTAAAGTGACCAAGAATCTAACATATATTATGATACAGTGGTAAGAGATAGTTCGAAGAATTAGGCATCATTCTAGATGAAAACACTGCTCTAATTTTGACTGTAAAATCTTGCCTCTTCCCAGTAACCAACATATATAATACTGTACTACAGTAACTAGTAACAGCAACATTGTATGTCATCTGTTTGTGTTGAAGTGACCAAGAATTGTACATAAGTTAAAATACTTTGATAAGAGACAGCTAAGCTTTCTCTGAATGCCCATCTTGCAAGCGCCCCTCCTCACTTCTTCCTCCATGGTCTTTCAGTGTCATCAAGACGTCCTTGGTGTCATATATTTTGCAAATTTGCACTTTGCCAAGCAGCTTCAGTACATTTTGGAATGCCCACCTGCCTTTGTGTGTACATGCAACAGTACCTTTCTCCTAGCATAGGTCTGTAGTGTGTATGCACATACATTGTACATTGTGGAACTGTGTACAAACGTCAAAGTACAGTGGAACATATCAGTATTGGACCATTAGCATGTCAAAGGGGCATCTTTCGGTTCACTTCTAGTTGCACAAAGATAAGCTACTCTTGTTATATACACATAGACATACTGGTCTTGTTATATACACGTGGTGGTTGGATGCCTGGAATATTATTGTGGATTTATAATGATCCATAGAGATTGACATAAGAAAACATAGGTGTCAGAAAGTATTACAATAATCAAGCCACACCAATTTGATTTGTTGGTTCTCAGATTTTTTTTAGAAAAACTATGAAGCAACAGGGGAAAGAGAACAGGCCTAGGCATCTTATGATAGCCCCAAATGCTACGATAGGAGTCATGAAGTCAACATTCCAGTTTGGTTTGTAACTTAAACAATGAATTTTAAACTTTGAATCAAACTGCTGCATTGATAGATGGAAGAACTGTAACAACTAGGAAGACAGGGACTTTCTTCAACTGTTGGGGTCAAAATATGAGCATTTTAAAGTTGATTCAAAAGCTGAATGTTTTATTTTTTAAAATTTTTCTTTGCAAAGTGGAAAAAAATGAAGAGGGCAAATCCGAGAACCAATTGGTTAAATTGGTGTGGCCTTATTGTAAAAAGAAAAGGAAAGGTCCATGGTATGATAAGTCAAGACAGGGGCACATCTGTATTGTGTTGCCATTCCCAAGGACAGTCTGTAGTACACTAAAGGTTTTAAATTGACCATGTTGTGAATGATTAACTAAGCTATGGTTATTTTGGAACAGAATTTCTCCTCACTGTAGAGAACTTGATGTTAGGGAAAGGATATATACCGTAGGAAAGATAGGGTACGGTGGATGAAACCAAGGGAGTAGAGTGTTCAGCAGATGTAGAATAGCAGAAGAAATTAACATGAGCAAATGGCCTTGAAAAAATTTACATGTGCTAACATTTTAACCTTCATCTTTAATGTCAATATACGACACTGTTCTGCTATTCACACAAACATACATGTATGTACCCTACACTACTCAGTACTCTACCCCGGTACCCAAAGTGATTTCAGGGCAGTAAAACTGGATTTTCAAAGTCCATTTTCTGGTCGTTTTTTTTAAATGTAGTAAGTTGAATCAACCCTATCCCATAGCATACCGATATCTATGACTATGAGGCAAAAATGCGATGTTGCTGACAGAAAAATGTTGCTTGTTTCGTATCATAGGCTTGTTCTAGCTATTTATTGGTGGTAAAAAAAAAATAAAGAGACTCCTCACGTAGCTTGTTTTGGGGCTATTTCAAACGCTTCAAGTAAGAAACGTTTAAGAAAATGTGCTAAGAAATGGCATTAACCCTCCCAGTGTCATGGGCCTAGTTCTAATATTCCCTGACACTTAGACGGTTAAGTGTCAACATCAGACAGATTTCCTCATCCAGAATATTTTGGCACTCTGAAATTGCATTGGATGCCTTTAAAGAAGTGGTTTCACAGTGCTTTCACATACAAAATGTATGCAGGAATTGTATTCCAAATCTATGGCAATTATCTCTTGTTGAATATTATCCCTGCAACCATAACAACACCTGTTGAGAGAGCCCCATGCATCACTTGTTCCCCCTTGTCTCCTCGATCAATCGCCATGGCAACGCATCCTGGAGCACCCCGGACAAAAGATGGACCTGAATAATTGATGGGGCGGTGGTACGGTTGCCCGGCAACCATCGGAGTGAAGAGATGCGTCTCTCGTTGGTGATGAACGAATTCTCGCTCGAGGTCACAGGAAGAATGTAGGGATAGTTATTGATGAACTGTCATTTCTTATAATGCCTCCTCTCCTGGATAGATACAGATAAATTACTACAACAAGTATCCTTGCATTTACTGTAGAGGTTATAAGATACACTGTAACATAGATCATTCCTGAAAAAAAAATGTCTGTAAAAAAATGCTAATTGAGATGCAAGAGTCCAGTATTTTGAATGCAATGATTAATTGACATTCTTGTAAATTGGAAAAACCCTAATACTACACATAATTAGTTTAATAGCCAAAGCTGTTGTTTGAAATCAACATCTGAATGATCAGAACTGTTGATGGCTGTTACTCATGTGATGGCTTTTGTTGTATTTCCTCTTGGGGCCTCTTTTTTTGCAGACCAGCTGTTTTCTCTTGTAGCCTCCTCGTCAATTATCCTACCCATCCTTATTGTGCTGCCACCCTTTGCTCTAATGTCTCCCTATAGGCATCTACTTAGGAGGTAATTACAGTAAAAGACTTGGGGATGGAGGGGGGTATTGCTTCAGAATTTTGCTTCCGTTTGCAGGTAAAGGAAGTGGAAGAATGTTGGATTAAGATTGTGTAAACAGATACCTGTGCCAGGTTGGACGGAATGTGCTTTGTCTTTGGTACCTGCATAACCAAACAGAATGTTCGTAAATGTATGACTGTGTAGTGTTTTTTTAAAAACTGTGATCCTGTTGTTTTTAGGGTGCATTTTAATTTTTATCAAGCTAAATTAGAAAAAATCAGCCTCCGTGCATCTTCTTGCTGTATAGTGTTTGTTCCTTTTGAAAAACTGTAGGCCTGTTGTTTTAGGGGTATGTTTAGTCAAACTAGATTATAAAAAAATCAGCCTTCATGCATCTACTTGCTGGGCCTTGGGTATAAATCGTTCTGACAAAGTAATTAAGTCTGGTACCATGGCTACTGGTGAAATATAAGGAGCACAGAATCACAGAGTGGTGAGATCATACTGTAGCATGAGATAAAAGATGATATGCTCTGAGATGCGGACAGAAGAGTGTCTGCATGCCTTTTTCCTTGAGGTGTGGCAAGCCATTCTGATTCACCGTTATTCATAGATAGCCTGCTTTAATTCCATGTAAAGTGCTGTCTGGAATTTTTTCATGAATCGTAATTGGTCGCTTGAATTCCAGGTAGCATTGTTATTTGTTATCCTGAATTCATTGTTAAGCATTATTGAAAAATTCTTTGTGTTGTGTAGTCGAACACCAGATTGTCTAAAAATCAGAACAGAGCGTCCAAGGTCCACACTCCACAGCCTAGTGTCTGAAATAATCCTGTCCCTTTTGCATAGAGCGCAAGATATATATTGGCCTAGACATAAGGAAATCAAGTCACAACATGACACAAGTAGATTAAAGATCTCTGTACTCTTGGGGAAGAGGATGTTGGTTATAGTAACATGTAACTGATAACATTCATTAGATCAAGTGAATACATGTATGATGGGGAATCAAAACACTGGGTTTTCCACTTCTATTAGTCATCTTTGACTACAAAGGACTACCAAGAGCTCATGAGGGATGTATAGATGTATTGCCTGCCTGGTGTATTGCTATCCTTGAACCACAATCACATACAGGTGTAATCAGTATCAACTGTTGTTTTTGAAGTTGATGAGTCAGGGCTGTGTTGTTTAGGAGGATTCAGAGAGGATGTGTGCAGGTGTGGCATCCTGTATGAGGGGGAAACTCTGCCAACTAAAAGAAATGACGTGGCAGTAGATAGATAGAGGAGATAACAACACTGCCTGTTGTTGTTATTGTTGGACCATCAAATCCTTTGTGAGACCTGTTGTGTGTTGGCATTGTGACCAAAAGAGTTGGTCTTTTGTTTTGTAACGAGATCAACCTGGCATAACGTTTTTTTTTTGTGTGCGTACTCAAGTTCAGGTCTGTTGGCTGCTTGTATGTTTTATGTGCTCCCTTGACAGTCAGCCTATCGTGACATTAAGTGGACTGCACAATCCTTCCCAAAATTAATACAAACTAAAAGTAAACTTGAAGCATTTGAAACTTGTGTAAGGGACAGGTAAGATTACAGGATCTATCTACCCCCTGCTGTTAAAACATGGATTCGTTTGATGAAATGGTGATAAGATTAGTCTGAGCCCTTTTGGGGAGATGCATATTCATGAGCACTGGAGGAAGAGTCTGGAAAGAGTCAGCCCCTGGTCTTCAAGCATCCTGCCCCCACCCCCAGCATCCAGCCAGTTGGTACGTCCCGACATGTGAGTGGCAGGAGACTGATGCGGATGTAGACCAGGGAGCCAGACACACACACACATGCCAGCAGCCTCCTCATGCCTCCTGGGTTCTCCCGTCGCCCGTACCAGGCTCCCGGCTGCACTCCATCCCCGCCGCTGCCACACCCCGCCCGAGATGAGTGGCCTCCCCGCACTCTGGAAACCAGGTCTTTCTTTTCCTCATCTTGATAACTCCTAGCAACAAACACCCTGGGAGAGCCCCTTGCTATCTAAACCACTCAGCCTGCCAGAAGTTAACCTGATAGCTCTGCTGAAGCATTCATCCTCACTGATGCCCAGATCTTCTGACCCGACAACCTCGCATGCACACAAAGAATTCCGTCAGCCCCTTTGTTTCAGGGTTGGGAAGGAGCCGTGCTCAGATGGGGTAGGAAAGGTGGGACAGATGTGGTGGAGGGAGGAAGGGAGCAGCTTGCACAGTGATTAGGCAGCAGAATCCAGACTAGTCCCACCCGTCACCCCGAGGTCAAACCGGGGATGTGGAGACTCATACTGATGGGGCCCACGTAGGGAGGAAGGAGAAGTGACACTTCCCTTCCTGTCTTAACCTGTTTACTCACAAATTTGTCTTCTACCTACTAGAGACACAAACAGAAGAGCCTGTCTCATAGCAGTGTCTGTTTAAAAAGTTGGGTTTGTAAAAAAAGATGTGTGTTTTGAAAACTTGAAGTACAAGCCTCCCCCTCCCATCTTTTCTTTGAGTCCCATCTCAGAAGCATGTGCGCTGAAACCTGGCACCACCTGGTGACATGCAACACCTGGTAGGCAGGTAGAGGGGTCACCTGGGGTCCCACGAGGATTTGGCTCCTCCCTACACCTGAACAAAAGAAACCCCACCAGGCTGCCTCTTCTTGATGAGAAAACGTTGGTGGGTCCTCACATGTCCGGGAAGGATGTGGTTGGTGCACTTTGATCATGTCTGGTATGTGGAGCATGCCTCCAAGCCATCCTCACCGAAAGAGTGTGCGTGTGTGTGTGTGTACGTGTCATCGCTTTTGAAGTTTGCACATGAACTGTGGGCACACCTTTTGGTGATGGCACGTTTTTTACATGAATAGATGTGACTGCTGTAGTCATGCACACTTTGGAGTGAAAAATGGAGCTAGAGTTTGCAGAGAGGGATGGACGGCACACTTGGCACCACATGTCCAACTGAGCGGCTCCAGCTGTCAGTGGACCATGCAGACAGTCCTGGTGGCCTTTTGTAACCCTTCCCCACCTTGGTACATCTCTAGCTGCTCCCCAGTGTTTGCTTGATAGGGCCATGATAAATGTATAACTTGTTTCCCATAACTGCCTATACAACTTGAAATGAAATAGCTCACATCATCTGGGGAAAAGAAAATTGGAGCTGCTATTTAGGCCACTCCAATTCAATCAATTGGTTGTCAGAAGTGCGCTCTTCAATTTTTTCCCCAAAATAAAAGAATAGACTACAGCTCCCATTTAGCAAATCTTCAATCTCCATTTTAATAATTTTCATGATGACTATTTAGTAATGGAAAATATTCTAGTTGCTATTATGTGCCTCGTACAACTGTGTACATTTTATCATTGCAGTAAAATGTTTCATTACACGTAATTTGTCCAAATCAATTCACATATCATAGAGAAAAATCTAGTTTCACTTTTAATAACTTTTAACCAACCAGTGCATCTACAACATGCTAGGGTGAGGTTGGTTGTCTGTCACAGAATTCTCTGTTTTTATTTTTTTTTCCACCTTGTCGCTTCATATCTTTCATGAAAAAATCCGAGAACCAACAAATTAAATTGGTGAGGCTTTAGGCCACACCGACTTAATTTTATGGATGACATCCGCGCGCGCATTGATTTTCGCCTGTTCTCAAAAAAAAAAAAAAAAAATCATGTCTTTCGAGGCTTCACGGAACTCCGGAACTCGGCTGGAACTCAGTACAGATTGCCAACTCATAAATGCCGCATAAGGGCGGCTTATTGTAAAACGAAGGAGGAAGCTGTGAAGAAGGATGAGACCTGAACAAGACTATCTACAACTACCTCCTGCAAATAAAAACTGTTTGTTTGATGCAGTCACTGTGTCCTGTGCTTCAATTCGCAATACCGGCTTTGTATTCCTGTGGTTAAGCAGCTTTTTTTTTTTTTGCTGGATTTTTTTTTTTCGCCCTCTCGCATTAGTTTTGTGGTCCCCAGAGGATGTCATCCATAAAATTAAATCAGTGTGGCCTTACCCCAGAAAAAAATTAGAGCTGCCATTTATCATCAAGAATGAACTTGAAGTTGATAGCTTAATGTCATCCTTTTGGTTTTAATGTCTTCAGGCTGTGAAAACCCTTAAAGTAAGTTTCCATATTGAAACTTTAGGGCCAGACAATCAGTAATGGTTGCAACTTGCAGGCATTCTGAGCTCTCCCTTGGAAGTTATTAATTAAGACTGAAAGGGGCATGTGAGGTGAAGCCATCACAATCCTACCCTGGACTACAGACATTCCAGCTGATTAGGTCTATCTGTTCAATAGTAAATTAAAGGCACCCAAAGCGATTTCAGGGCAGTAAAACTGGATTTTCCAAGTCATTTTTTAATGTAACATTGTACAGTTGAATCAACCCTATCCCATGGCATACTGATATCTTTGAGGCAAAAATGCACCATCCCAGACAGAAAACAGTTGCCTGTTTCTTGTATCATAGGCTGGTTCTAGCTATTTATTGGTGGTACCAAAAATAATGTTACTCCTCACGTAGTTTGTTTAGGGGCCATTTCAAATGCTTATCAAGTATAAAATGATGACGAAAATGTACTTAGAAATGGACAATATAAGACAGATTTCCTCCTCCAGATTTTTTTTCGTATTGCCATCAGGAAATTGCATTGGATGTCTTTAAGGCTTTATTTGTGGAGGGGAAATACGCCTACAATTATGACTAAGCTACATTGACTTGGGAACCCAGAAAAAAGCCCACATGTCTAGACTTAGACAATGTTTGACATCAAAATAAAGCCACTGATTATGCATCATACACACTGGTAGTCATAGCTTATTATTGAACTCTGAAAAAATTCACTTTACAATCATTTTCCTTTTAAAGCTGAATCTATAAAGAATTGTCCTACAGGAATTTTAATGATTTTTTTCCATTTGTAGTATTGAAAATGGCCTAAGATAATATATTTTGGCCTTTCTTTGCCTTTTAATTATAACAAAAGTTGTAACAGCAAAATTTTTGCCCTAGGGCACAGAGCCTGTTGGTTTTTGTGAGCTTATACCTGCAACGAACCTAAATACCAGTTAACTCTTGGAGGCAGTTAGAGTATATATGTATGCAGCTTATAGGGTTTGACAAAATGGACTAGACCAGTCTATAGCTATATAGGGCTGCTATAATTTGGTGACCAGGGTACAGTTTTGTTAAGAATGAAAAATAATGGGTACAACCTTCATATGTGACAGTTTCAGGAATTATGTTGAATGATAGTGAGAAACTATTAACCTTCTACCTGCTAGGATAACCTCTTTTGCACCAAGTTTGTATTGGATACATGTTTAGACAGTAGCACAAAGGTTAATAATTGTTAAACACCTTTCAGCCTTGTTAATATATATCAGAATAATCTATAAATGTTGAAATATACAGTCTCTGAGGTCTGTATATGTACACAGAGCATACAGTGTAAACAAAGGTGGTTATCCTATCTGGTGGTTTGTCTAAGTTCTGGATGTGTGATTGTAAGAAGATCATTTCTTTGAAACACTACCTGCATATGCAGGTTAGTGCAGGTAAAATTGGAGCTGCGCAGGTATTTCTGATGTCTACCTGCACCTAACCTCCCTTGGGCCATGCACTGGGTTAATATATACTGTACATGTATGTGTATCTTTATTTGCTACATTGACTGCTACCCCCTATGAAGTATAAAAGAAATATGGTTTCTGAACAGGTTTTAGTAAGTTCAATACTTCCTAAATTCTGAGCGGTGCAGGTAAAACTTGTCTGGTCCAGGTAATTTTCAATGTTACATGTACCTGCACCAGTGCAAGTATGCAGAAAAATGAATTTTAAGCCCTGCTTTATATGATGTGTTTACCATTACCAGCATAGTCATTCCTTCCTGAGAAGCATGTTGGCTGCATGAACATGTACATGTATTTCAACTTGCTGTTCCAGATGATTCAACATATAGGCTGTGCTGAGAATACTGATGAGGATGCACAAGTGTAACGTTACATTTGTAAAACACTAGGCATGTGGAAGAACTTTCCTTTGTGTTGACAGTTTTGTCTTCGGTACATTTATATATATATCCAGCTTCTAGTGACTGTTGCTTCATATTTCAAGGATTGTGGAGATGGCAGAAAGTAGACGATAGAACTTCGTATGGCGTGTCACGGAAATGAAAACAAAGTTTTACCTACAGTACAGTGGGTGTCACTGGAAGACAGGCGAAAAATGTCCAGACTATGCATGATGTACAAAATGACTAATAAACTGGTGGATGTACCAACTACTAAGTACCTAATAATTATTAGGGGCTCAGAAAAGGACAAGAAATAGTGACTGTCATGCCTTCAAGTACCAGAGTTATCAACCAAGGATTGAGGTAATATAAAACTGTTTTTTCCTAAAAAATCGTTAAGTGGAACTCGCTGCTACCAAGTACATTTGGGGCATCATCACTAGATAGTTTTAAACAATGTTTAGAGTTAGAAACTTAGATGTGCAAAGGCTACATGTAGGTGTAACAAGTCGCTCGGTGTAGTATATCCAGCTGCTGCTGCACCGCGTGCCTGCGAAGCTGGTGTGTTACACCAAGGGGTGGTTATAGTATACAGGCTAATTGAGGCTATACAGATACAGATGACAACAGGTCCTGACACATCATGATATTGTATATATTCAGGCTTGAAAAAAGAATTTATTGGACTTGATTTACAAGTTATCAAATAAATAAAATTAAAATAACCATCAGTTACAAGTGTGATGCTATGTATAGAAGGGAAAGGAGGACCTTGCCCTTTTTTTTTTGTCCTTCTTGTAGTTTGTAGATTTAATGCATTCTCAATAGTAAGACACACCCAGATCTAATGGCCTCTGAGTATCATTAGCTGGCCTTGAAAAGCAGTGTGTGTAGTGTTGGGTGTTGTCCAACTGGTGCATGTCAGCAAAATGTGGCTGATTTCTCTACCATGCATGCACATATTTTCAAACCTTCCTTCCACCCCCTGCCAGTGTTTCACTGTGTTGGAAGTTCTTGTGTGAGTGAATTCTTAACCAACACAGATGAAGCTACAATTCAGTAGCCAGTAGATGCTACCTTTCTTAGATAGTTATTATTAGCTACATTGTATTCTGACTGGAACTCCTTTTTTCTTCAAGTCAAACATCTCACTGAAAGCTATGACAGAAATGAAGATTCCTTTTATACGGTGAAGCATACTTTTTTACTTAACATGTGGATCTACATATTAACTGCACACTCATCAACAAGCTATAATGCAAGTGTACAAGGCTTTATTAAATTTTCCATATTCTCTTTGTCTTTCCAAATCTAGAATGTCTTGATTTTTCCATCCCGGGAGATTGATAAATAGTCAAAGAAAAGATTAACCCTTCAATACTAAGGACCACTTGCGCTATGTGTTTTGCAGAGGGCACTGGTGGTGAAGGGGAACCCCTTAGCGAGACACAGTACCCAACATTTGACGACCTGTACGACAAAGACGATGACTTCCTTCCCTTACCACCCCAAGAAGAAGAAGAAGAAGACCCCGAGGACTTATCCGCCTCTGCAACAGAAACAACCGTCACCATAGCAACAGATGCCAACCAATCAGCAAACGAAGCAATGCCTGAGACAGAGGGGCCTTGCGAAGGCCTGTCTCAGAACCAACCAAATAAGTGCCTGACAGAAAATAATTCAGAAGTGCCTGACTCTTCCACGTCAACAAGTGGTGCAACCAATAGAAACCAAGCTGCTGCTAGTAGTAATAGTTCAATGGAATCTAAAGACTCAAACAACAATGCAGATGAGGCAAGGTCACCCTCAACTTCAAGGTCGTCTGATGACCTTACGATTGACCTCAGCGTAAAGCAAGGTCAGTCCTCAGATGTGACCAGTGTTCCCGGGGAGGTTTCCTCCTCTTCCTCTGCTTCAAATCATCCTGCCAGAGGGAATGAGGGAACAACAACAAAGAAGAAAAAGCGGAAGAAAGAAGTTGGTGCGAATGGGGATGCTGCATACCCAGTAAAGGTACGAAAAATAGCTTCAGAAGTTCTTGTGTTATATCTCATCTTGTGAGACAATATGCTGTGGTCCTCTGTTTATTGTACAGGATTTCATATGAGATATTAATATACGGTATGTAACTGTACTGTACATGTATGGTCCTTCCCAATTACGAGAGACAAACAAGATAAGACATGTATAGTACAAAATATCTCCTTTTTATTTTATCATGAGCAATGGAAGGTACTAGTAAACTTTTCCCATCATAAAATGGATTGAGATTTCCTTAGCATTCACTTTTGGTTGCAAATTTTGTAGAAAGAATAGACAACAAAGGATCGTGCAAAAAAGGTCATAATTTTTTTTGTCTGGGGGGGGGGAAGGGGTCAATAGTCGATGCAATTTTCTCTTGGTAACTATTTCTGCTCAACTTCTTCTCCCCACTTGCCTCCTTCTGTGAAATTTTCTTTCTTTTCCATTCTGTCCTCCCGTCAACCCTCCCAGCTGTTCCATCCCTGAAAGGTGTTTCCATCTTGTATTTCTCCCCGGCCCAGTCTCTGGGCTAGTCCCAGGTACGTTTCCATTTATTTTTTGCCCTCCCTCCTTAGGTCCACGGTCGGAACAGGTTCAACCCAGACAAGATGGAGGCTGGTCCGTTCCCCTGCCAGGTATTTTTGAAGATATCCAAGACTCTTTCCAAAAAAGTGTTGTTTATCATCTGTATTTACAGTCAAACCTGTACAAGTGACCACCTCTATATAAGGACCACCTGGCCAATGTTGCCACTTTTTGTTGGTCCCTTCGACACATGTATTTATTTCCCATTTGCACAAGAAAATTCTGTCTATAGTGTACATTTATGTAATACGAAATAAATCAAGCAATTGGAAAATTCTCTTTAAGAGTCAAACATTTGAGATAGCATCTTTCATCAGTGACTGAGAATGACAGTGGATCTTACTCTCTAGAGAGTTTATCCATTTGGTTGATTTATTTGTATTATATCAATGTTCTACCTGTATGTCTAACCTACATTTGTTTTGGTATTCAGTTTTAATATAATTTAAGACTACAACAACCTAATAAAGTCATCTTGTGTCCAGGTATGTGGGGAAGTGTTCCAGGCCCCCCACGAGCTCACCATCCACATCCGCCAACACAACATGGAGGACAACTCCGGCTCACACACCTGTAAACTGTGCGGCAAGACGCTCAGCTCACAGAGCAGTCTGGACAGACACATGCTGGTCCACTCCGGGGAGAGGCCCTTCAAGTGCAAGGTCAGATTCCCTTTTTTTGCATACTGAGGCCACACCAACTTTATCTATTGGTTCTCTGATTTTTAAAAGGTATACTCAACTGGAAAAACATAATGAAAACAAAGCCTGATGACAGGGTTTATGCTTTGGTGCACTCGGTTTTATGGAGTGAATACAGTCAAATTTTCCCCCCAGACCTTTACATTTATGATGTCCGCTTGCTATATTTTCACCTTAAAATGTCCGACTCCGAGAACCAATAAGATATTTGTGTGGCCTGAGATTCACAGCCAAACAAGAAGTAGGAGATTTCAAACTTCTGGGGAAAGTATTTTTTTTAAATTCATTGGAACAACCAAGGAGATTGTATGACGTACTTAAATCGGGACTAGGACAGAAGCTGTGCAGAGTTGGAGGGTCGTTCATGTAATCAGCAGCTTCCTGAATTCCCCCATATCAACCTCTAATTCCTCCTGACTCCCAGAGAAAGAATATTATGTAGTGGAAATTTACCATCAATGACCCTTACCATGAAACTGAAAGTTAGTTATGCATTATTTGTAGTCATAGAGTCTGTAAAGAAATTGTGAATATTATGAATTTTAATGTGTATATTATACCGGCTTTTGTAATGATGAAATATGAGTAAACAATGGTGTTCTTAACCTAAAGGTGTGCAAGATGGCTTTCACTACCAATGGCAACATGAACCGCCACATGCGTATCCACGAGAAGGATGGCGAGTTGCCGTCCCCCACCCCAGAACCCCGCCAGCGTACGCCCTCCAAACGCCCGTACTACGATCAGGACGAGGACTGGTCGCCCAGGAAGAAGGTGTCGTCCCTGGGGAGGAAGTCGCTGATGGATGGAGAGAAGGAGGGGGAAGATGAAAAGGAGCCTGAGCAGCTGGCCTGTCCGATATGTGCGAAGACTTTCATCTGTCGCTTTGGCCTGCAGTCCCACATGGAGACTCATCCCGACACCTCAGTCAGGTATGAACTTTAGTTACAAGGTACAAAGTATGACAAAAGCAACAATTCTAAGAGACTACGTATACCCTATAATCTACATACATATGGTAACTAAGTAATAGGAAAAAACAGTAATGACTTTGATCATTTTTAATGTAGGTATAACAAGGTTAAGTATGGATTTGGTTGTTTTTGATATGATAGCGTATGAAAAATATTGGTCTTTGTACATTAATTGATTGACTGAATTAAGGATTGTCTTTCAATGTGTAGTGCGGAGGATGTGGAATTTGTTGATGCCAGTAGCTTGAGAGAATTTGTTAGGAAATACATGTAAACGATTACCAAATTTCAAAGCAATAATTACATTGGATTCATTCTTTGTTTGCTCCAGGTGCAACCTGTGCCATTGTGCCTTCCGCAATCACAGAGGCCTCTCCAAGCACAAAGCGATGGTCCACAAGCCCAAGCTCAAACCATCCTCATCATCATCTCGATCCTCCTCCCCATCCCTGAACAGTAACAAGGCAGCCGTCATGGGCTTCCAGGAGCTGGGCTTCACCGCCTTCTCCAGCCGCAAGTTCCCTCTCATCGTCAAGACGTGGTGCGAAAACAATGAACACAAGTGCAACAGTGCCTTACCAAAGTTTGTCTGCCAGGAGTGCGGAAAGTCCTTCCCCCTTCCTAAGGCCTTACTCCTACACAGGAAAGAACACGGCAAAAGTGGTGTAAAGAAAGACGTCGTTACTGAAGATGAGAACGACAAGTCAGCCTTTCTGAAGTCACTGAATCTCTGCCCCCAGGGTAGCGTGGCCCCTCCCAAAGATGAGCACATCCCCTTAGATTTCTTTACGAAGGTGAGGGACTCGGAAGTCGTATTCCCGGTTCCAACCAACGGGCTGCGACACAACACCGTGCCTTTGTCCAAGCTGGTGCCCATCCTTCCCAAGCCAGAGCCAGGGGCGGGCGTGGCAACCCCGATCAACAGGATGACCCCCGGTGCTACAGCAGACTTCGCTGACGTCCAGCAGATGCTGAAGGTTGCCTCTGATGCCACCATGCTCACCGCCCAACCAGATGCCTCGGCCAAGACGAACCTGAAACCCCTCCCGCCGCTGCACCGTATCCCAGTAACCCCACCCCACGCATCCCCCGTGGTGCTCCGTAAGCAACCCCCGCCTCCACCCCTCAAGTATATACCAAATGCGGGCAGCCAAATGAAGGGAACAGGGCCTGCAAAGATTCGGCCCATCCTGCCAAAGCCTATACAGACCTCACACACCAGCAGCAATAATGTAAAAACAATGGACGGGAATGCTGAAGAAAGTCAGCCGCAGTCAGATTCTGACAAGGAAGAGTTGCCCGAGGATGTAGCCCACGCTAAGAAGGGGGACATGTACGTGTGTGAATATTGCAGTGAGAAGTTTCCACTTGCCCGTGCTTACAAGAGCCATGTCAGAACCCATCTGGGCCTGGCTCCGTACCAATGTAGGCAGTGTAACTACGCAAGCCCGGACAAAAGTACCTTGGTTCGACACCTGCGAACCCACAACGGCGAACGGCCATTCCAGTGCCTTCTCTGCCAGTATGCCTTCACGACCAAAGCTAACTGCGAGCGCCACGTCAGGAAGAAACACAATCGGTTCACCAAGGAGGACATCGAAGAAGTGATCACCTACAACCAGTTTGTAAAGGACCCTTCAGTCGGAAGTGCAGAGACATTCGGCTCTCCTGACACCATCTGCAAGTACTGTGGCAAGGACTTCCGCTTCTTCCGTGCACTCCAACACCACCTGCGCTCTCACAGCAGCTGTCGCAAGAAGCCATACCAGTGTCGCTTGTGCGAGAACGGCTTCTCTACCAAAAACAACTGCATTCGCCACATCCTCAAACGCCACGAGAATGTCGACCAGAAGAAGATAGACACCTACGTCAAGTTCCAGATGCGGTTGAAGACAGAATCTGATGATGGTGGACAGACTTATGATCATGACAACGTAGCACCCCAGTCTGAACTGAATATCAAGCAAGAACCTTTGGATTATGAGCTGGACAGTGCCGAAGGCCTTTCTGATCAGCCATTAGACTTCAGCATGAAGGGTGGAAGGAGTACAGGCAGCAGTCACCTGGCCTCCCCCGTTTCCCTAATCATCGATGCTGGAGACTTTGAACAACCGTTGGACCTGAGCTTCAAGTCTACCGATGACTCCAGGAGTGAGTCGAGCCTCTCGCAGTCTGCCAGCGAAAGTGCCCCAACAAACACTAGGAAGTACCGTTTCAAGGCGGAATACCACAAGTACTACAACACCGACTGTGACCAGCTGGTCTGCCCCATGTGCCCCATGAAGTTCAGCCGAGGTGGGAGGTTGGAAGAACACATAAGGTCCCACACCAAGGAGCGACCCTTCCAGTGTCCCCAGTGTCCATCTGCCTTCACCATCAAGTCCAACCTGGATCGCCACATGAAGAATCATGGTGTAACTCACCCTGCACGGGGACGAGGGGGGAATACCAGAGGGGGGAATACCAGAGGGGGGAATACCAGAGGGGGGAGTACACGAGGTGCGAAAGGACCAGGAAGGGGCCGAGGTGGAGCTGTAGGTGGAGCTCCTCGAGGCAGAGGAGGACGGGGAAGGGGAGGGAGGGGTAGAGGCAGGAAGAGCTCTGTTGTGTCCACCATCCTGACTAGGGCCCGTCGATTCATCCCTATTGCTCCCAAACCTATAAGTGTGACGTTGACTGTCGCCAATCCTACGGATGATCCAGCAGATGAGAAGCCTTCCCTGAACCACAGTATGGCCTCAGACTCGAGCGGGGAATTCGCAAGCGTGCAGAATATGCTTGCTGCTACCAACCCTGACAACTTCCAGACATTCCTTCACTCCCCCTCCCCAGCGTTGGACTGCGACAGAGATGTTCAGGTCAACGATCCGGGAAACGAAGAGGCAGAGGAGATGGACGCCAGCGCAGGCGAGCTGGATGTTTCTAGCGACGAGACCCAGGGGGTGAAGAAGAGTTCGTATTCCTCTTCCCCCAACCGCGTCTGCTGCCCGCACTGCCCACGGACATTCCCTTGGGAGAGCTCCCTCCGCAGGCATCTCCTGACACACACGGGACAGAAGCCGTACAAATGCCCCAAGTGTCCGATGAAGTTCTCCACGAAGTCCAACCGTGAGCGCCACCTCCTGCGTAAGCACAATGGCAAGGAGAAGGTGGAACAAAAATCGGAAGTTTCCTACCAATGTCGCATTTGCGAGTACAACGTCTTCGCTAACAAGTCCAACCTGCATCGCCACTACGTCGTTAAGCACCCTGACACAGATCTGTCAACATTTCCCTGGGATAAGGTGGAATCAGAGCTCGATGAGTCGGAAGAGTCAGCTGCAGAACAGCCACTAGAATTGCCCCCTAAGGACTCCATGGAGTCATCCCTTGACAGCAGCCTTTGTCTGAAGGAGGGAGACGGACTCCTGGCTTTCCACCAAAAGTTGTCTGCCAGCACGTCAGAGGCTCTGGCCAAGGCTGCCGAGATCTGCGACCAAATCAGCTGTGATCTCCCAGAAGAAGGGAAGCTCATCATTGACGAAAAGGAAGATGAGCCACCAAAGCTGGGGAAGAAGAGAAAGAGAGCTGAAACAGACACAGCATCAGCAGCAGCATCTACAAGTAGTGAAAAGGCCTCTCCCAAACAGGGAAAGAAACAGGGCAAAGAAAGCAAGCAGGAAGAAGAAGCGCAGTCAGCAAAGAAGGTGAAGAGGACGGAGGTGACGTGTAAGGTGTGTGGGAAGGAGTTCCAGTTCATGATGACGCTGACGCGCCACATGCGGGTGCACAACCTGGACCACCCCTTCCACTGCTCCATCTGTGATGCCGCCTTCACAACCAAGTTCAACTGCCAGAGGCACATCGGTCGGGTGCACAACGTCGAACACGAGAACACTGAGGCAATGGTAGTGGAGAGACAAGAAGAGGCAATAGCTGATGCAGAATCAGAAGCTGACCTTGACCCTGACTCTCAGCATGCTGCAACAAACTTGGTAGAGGATAGTGATGAGTCCTTTCCACTCGACGCTGCACAGAAGGCACAGAGCAGCTCAAAAAGGTGGCAACAAAGTTCTTCACCCGTGGAAATCGATTCTCTCAGTGCCAAGTTTGAAAGTGACGAAGTCACTTCAAACGATGGCAGCGTAGATTTGTCAAACAATCCCACAACCAAGAGGAAGCAGCAGTGCACGATTTGCGAGAAGCGTTTCTGGTCAGCACAAGATCTGAGGCGACACATGAGGTCTCACACCGGAGAGCGGCCCTTTCGATGTTCTGGCTGTGACCGAACCTTTTCTCTGAAGCACAGCCTGGTGCGCCACCAGAGAGCCTGCTCCGGGCTACCAGAAAACACCCACAGTCCTGGCAGAGAGCGCACTGCCTTGGATGCCATGGAGTCCACCATAACAGAGTTTTTCTCGCCAACTGACGATGGACTGGATTTTGTCCACGACAGCTACAGCGACCACAGCGCCAGCAACTCCTTTTCCGTACAAGACTTCTCCCTGAAGTCCACCAGTGAACCAATCACCATCGACGGCTTGGAGCTCGACCCGTCCATCATGATCGTGCAACCAGAGGATCCGCCCAACGACACCTTTGACCTTGGGGCGATGGATGAAGGTCGTCTGGAGGACAGGAGACACCCATGGGACACAGACTCCGATAACGGCTTGGACACATCCCACAACGTGTACCTGGTCACTCCGAGAGACAGTAAGGACATCCTTGGCTCAGCGGCGCCCGACAGCGATACACTACCCAGTTCTACATTAGGCTCTGACATCATTCAAAACCTCCTGGGGATCCAAGACTCGTCCGTGATCGACCAGATGCTGGACTCTGCCGACTCTGCTGCTAGACTACTGGGGGTGGAGTGACAAACAAACAGGTAAGAGCAGGTTCCACTTAAAAGTGTGCATGTTATATTAGAAATGCAGCATAATATTTGTATAACATTTGCATAACAAGTCCCTCTTAGAGTTCCAACAGATTGGGTTTATTCAACTTTAAGTGTTCTTGCTTCTTTCAGCATTTCTACCTTTTTTTAACGAAATGCATGTTTCCAACACTCTTGTGATTTGAATGTCCAGTATACCACTTTACCACTTTTGGATAAAGCTTTTTCCCAGCATCCATGACTGCAGATGGATATTTTATTCGTAAATCCAAAATCGTATTTCATCTAGCAAAAATGCCCCGAATTGCGCAATGCTTGGTTACTAATTCCCATCGTTGAAAAAAAACTGCATATGTGTAAGAATTGTACTGCCACTTGATCATCAGCTGATCGAACATAGAAATTTTGATTTTTATTTTGTTTGTTTGTGTACTTGTCCATTATACTATTTATAGTTGTGTTGTTCTTGCTTTTCTGTACAGGACAGCCTTGGTGGGACACCAACACTGAAGTGCTTTAGATGGAGGGGTGCTGGTATACAACTGGTGTGGGAGACAACATCAAATAGCAATTATTCCTGATTATGCTGCCAATGGAACAAGTTATCAACATTTATCATTCTTGTTCTCTCTATCTAAGACCTATTAGTCGTCTTTGAATATTATGTACATAAAATGATTTGGTGTGGGGTGATTATTGATAAGGTACTAGTAGCTATATATTGTTGGGACTAAATGGTACTTAGTTATTGATTTGTGAAGAATTGGTGTAAAGTTAAATACCATAAATGATTTTCTTGTCAGTTTACAGGTAATATTTTCCACTTAGAAGTTTGTGGTTGATTTTATTCTTCTAGACTGATGCAGTGTAACATTTTGTGATTCTTTTCTTGGGTTAACTTGTATCTTAGCATTGGTATTTCTTATAAGATACATTCAGCAGATACAGCAAGAAAAATTTCCTTGAAATGGTAGCGTGATATTTTAACCAGCACAAGTTTCTGCAGATGATATTCAGAAAGTAATATTATATGAAAGTTGGTGCTGCTTGTGGTGTTGGGGTGATCATCTATTTGGGTTCGAATATACCAAAACCTTGTAGTTTTGTTTCATCTAGTTGTTATTGTTTTTTTGTTTTGTTTTTGAAAAGTCTGCCTTAGTATTAAGTGTTTTTGAGTTGTATCACTATCAGTGAGTGGTCCTGCTATGCAAGGTGTTTACGAATGTTCCTAAATATGTCAAACCAGAATTGTAAACAGATGGGAACGGGCTTGGTGCTATCCTTTAAAGAGGACGGAGAACTTTCATAGCGTACGGAGAAGAAACAGCACTTGCCAATGAATAGAGAATTATAATTGAGACATTTCTAAGCAATTATTATACAAGCAAACCACTGTGCCTCTCTCTAGCAAGTTATGTTCATGACAATGCAGATTTAATGTACAGACTGAAGACAGCAGTATTGCTGATTTTTAAAAGGAAACGGATGTAATGTTTCTGTATGTAGACCATTCCATTGTGTGGCCTGTGGATGTGTCCTGAAAAAATTGGAAAATTCTGAATGTTTTGTAAATAATGCTACCCTAAAGCTGCCACTTTGTTATTGAATACCTAGATTTAATCAGATGTGCTCAGATATGTATATGTATGTTATATTAGGATGGATGCTAGGTGGTTGTGGGATAGGATTTGCTACCGTGTATTTTTCAATTTCTCTTGTATTTTTAAACACACCAACACTGTATCTTAAGAAAATGTTAAACGGTCTTGTATGGAAACACTGCCATCGATGAGGTCTTTGCGGTTTTTACTATGTGTATTTTGCTCCACAATTAATGTTACCACATGTTTACGGCTAGGAAGATTCCTTGAAGTCCTGGACAAGAAAGTTGAATGATTAGTCCTCACATCGATCAATAAGTTCCTCTCAAGTTCAGGAAGTTTATGTTTGGTAAGGAAAATTGCTCTCTCATGTACATGTATCCCTTAGTCTAATTTGACTGTTAGGGCACCACAAATGATCTGACAACCAATTTTCTCCACCCTTCTCGGTTTTCAAGGAAAATTGCTAAGAAATCTTATGAAGATACATGTACAATGAAAATGTGTTTGAGGGCGAAATATTTGCAGTATTGCTAAAATGAAGGTAAGAGGGGACCATGCATGGAAGGAGACATTTCAAGCCTCTCCCAACTAAGGGCTCATACATAAACTAAACTCCTTGTGCCTACAGAAATCAGACCAACATGTGACTGTTCTATTTGTTTGTGGGACTCCTGCTTAGAATGGATGTTGTAGACAAAAAAGTGTGATTTTTGAGCTGTCCACATTATATATGTAATGCGATTATTGCACTTAGGTTGATCGTAAAGTGAAGTAGGTAACATGCACTTACTACAGGCACCTCTCCATGGCAGACATAAAGTAGGCATTTGGCTAACAGTTTCTCGCGGTTTGGCTAACAATTCTCTTTTGGTTAGGGAGTTAGGCTGCAAGCTTAACAATGTCTACGTAGCCATGGAAAAAATGGGATATATTTTTGCCATGTCCAAATTGATAAGAAGTCAAATGTTTTACAAAAGATAGAATACAGAGAGGATTGTGTTGCTCTATGTGACCATGACCTTTTCCGTAGGGCTAAGGTAAAAAAGATGCTGTAAAACGTAACTGCCTTTTTATGGTTTTGATTCTATTATTCTTGCCTTTTTGGGCACAGAAAATTTACCACCAACTTAACAATCACTTGTGAGTGGTAGACTTTAGACTTAAGTTGTTGAGCCTCAGCTTTAATAAACCTGATTAATGTATATTGAAGTTACTTGACAGCACAATCTACATACTTGAGACTGCCCAGTGTCCTACTTAATGCCTGCCATGGAATGTGTTGTTTATATATGTCATATATGCAAGAGGAAAAAGCAATTTGGTGTTAATTTTAAAGACTGGTGGATGGAATGTATCATAGACATTGTACTTTAGTTGTAAGAGTTTTATTCTGATATTCTCCATATTACCTGGATGTACAAAGTTGGGTTTTGTTTTTCTTTTAGACTTGGGACAAAGATTTCACACAGCCAAGCTTTCAGTACTGTCACAGAACCTGTCAGTGTTTTGTTTTATTTGAAACATTTTGTATACAGCTGAAAAATACCCAGTCATTTTGAGGGACTGTGAACGATTTTTAACTCATACAATTACAGACAAACTTACATATAATAGATACATGTGGAAATATCAACTACAAGCCAGCTCACAGTTTGAGCTGCGCATGCGCACGGTCAAAGGTGAAGGCCCCTATCTTGTGAACAGTTCTTATCCAGATCATGCTTGATACCATGTCTACACCTGTTTTGTTTATGCCACAGGGGCCTTCAACTTTGATATATTACCCATGATGCATCATACTGTGCATGCGCAGTTGAAACCGTGAACTGGCTTACTGCCCATACCTCAGAACTAGGGAAACACGAAGATAGCATGTAGAATATATGACATTGCATAATGTCTACCTTTTAATTGCCAGACATAAACAATAATACTTAGTAAACATACTTGCAATAAGTTATCTATTCTCCACCAACTGAATACAAGGGTGGAGCGATGATATGCAAAGACATCTATGGACTTGGTGCCTTATGAAATACATGTATATTACTAGCTTGTTGTGTTTAACTTTTGTCTCTGGACTGTTCCATAATCTTCCCGGGTGTACCTTAAAAAGGCCCAAGAAATTTTTGATAGCAGACAATGCCAGTTTTTTGTGTACAAAATTACTAGGTTGGAAACATCTTGAGTTTGGGCAAAATAAACACACCAACTGCCCCCCCTCCTCCGGGAAGGTTTTTGGAACAGTCTGTAGCAGCTCTCATTCACTTTTAGCCACTTTGTCAGCAAAAAGACCTAGAAATGTTGTGTGAGATGAGAGTTCTGAAGTCATAGCAAAACTACTCTAGTGTTACAAGAATTCCAATGTCAGTAACATATTATTATCACATTTGCAATATAAGGTTGATGAGTTTCAACTATAATTTCAACTTCTTCTTTTTTTCCTTATAAAGATGTACATTTTACTTCATGGGATCAATAAACTATTTCTTTTCTGATTGGAGCACTGGTCTGATCTGTTCCTGTTGTTCATCAGTTAACTTTTCTTATTATAGCCCTATACTATAGCCCATAGCCTATACATAATAGATAAGCTTATCTCCAAGCAGATGTTGGGGGAGGCCAAACCCTTACGTTTTCCTAGCTGTCCATTTCTGTCACAAACTCAAGAAGGACGTTTGTCACAGAAAAGCCCAGATAGGAAAACGTGTAACGATTCAGCCTCCGCTAACATCTGCTTGGAGATCCCACCCCGTAAAAAAATCCGGAGTGCGCTAATACTACTGCTCCCATACCTATAGCCCCGCCCACCTCTGTCAAAAGGTAGAAATGCAAATATCTCACGGACATGCACATGCAGCCGCTCTCCCATTGGTCGAGCCACAAATTGCCATGCTATCATTGGTTGAACTGCTAATTGTGTTAGGCATTCAGCATCGGTATGTTGGCGTGAGGGAAACTCTACACTGTAATTACTGTGATCCTACAAGTTCTGTGGTAAGATAAGTCTGATTTAAGAACAATTCATCGTTACCTTTTAGTTTACTTTAGGATATACTGAAACGTTTTTGCGGATGGCATCACCAGGAAACCCCAATATTGAGATGAGCGCACACAAAACAGTAAATGAGAAAAGGATGTCTAATGCCAAAGATACGGTACCGTTTCACTATATTGAACCCACAATAAATATAAAGGTCACCTATTCAACATTACTAAAGCGCGTCTTGTGTACATGTTGTACACCTGTTAAAACCATTGTAAAGTAAGCACCAATCAGGCAGGACGTTTCACATACTTTCTGTAATTTATTTTTTTATTTAGATAAAAGGTACAACCTTCAAGTCTATCAAGAGTTCTCCAGGTAAGTCATCTACACCAACAACCCATAGAAACGAGGATCTTCTGTCAGGGGGTTCAGCTGGAACAGGTGCCAACCTTCAAGTACCTAGGGGCCATTATTGACGGAACAGCTGGAAGTAGCCGTGAGGTCAGTGCGCGCCTGGGAGCAGCGAGGACAGCCCTCAGTTCCCTGGACGTCATCTGGAAGGACAGAGTCATAAAGGTGTCCACCAAGATGAGGGTGTTGAGAGCACTGGTGTGGCCCGTGGTGACATATGGCTGCGAGGCATGGACACTTCTGGCGAAAGATACACAGAAGATCGAGGCTTTCGAGATGAAGTGCTACAGAAAGCTGCTTAGAGTCAGCTGGACAGAACACCGCACAAACACCTCAGTCCTAGA
The DNA here is from genome assembly GCA_013266295.2 of Branchiostoma floridae x Branchiostoma japonicum. Lineage (NCBI taxonomy): Eukaryota > Metazoa > Chordata > Leptocardii > Amphioxiformes > Branchiostomatidae > Branchiostoma > Branchiostoma floridae x Branchiostoma japonicum. Next base: position 13,221,785 of record CM023829.1, on the reverse strand, counting down.
AGAGTTGGGGACCGGTAGAACACTCCTACACATGATCAGAAGGAGGAAACTACAGTACTTCGGTCATGTGTCGAGAGCACAGAACATCTCGACCCACATCCTACAAGGACGCGTACGGATCTGTGGCAGTAGGAGTAGAGGGAGGCCGCGTAGGAGATGGGTGGACGACATCAAAGATTGGACAGGAAGGCCCCTGGCTGACTGCACACAGATGGCCAGAGACAGAAAAGGATGGAGAAGGCTTGTGCTGCACGCTACCACAGTCCCCGACCCTCCAGAAGAGGATGGGACAAGGTGAGGGTGAAAAGGTACAAGAGGTTATAGAACAATATTTGTAAAGTAAATTATGACAAACTTGTTACCATTTTGCCTGTATGATGCTTGTCTGTCACGTTATGATTAATCTAATTCTTTACTTAATTAATTAATAAAATGCAAATTACGGTGACTCATTAACAGGTGGTAGGGCCACGCCGCTGCAAGATGGCGAGTGTGTTTGGAAGCGGCAGAACTCGGCGGTTACAATTCGCCTTGGAATACGCGCTACGTCCGTTTTAGGTGGTGAGTGCTACATAACATTGTGCTCTATATTCCCGTGACTATTCCAAGTGAACGTATTGCGATGAAATGAAGTAAAACCACAGAATAGCGTAAATTATTTGCGGCGACGGTTCCCTGGGTTTAATTCTGCACTTAGTAAAACTGGCGCTGGAGGACGCTCCTTTGAGTATGTCTGTATCTGTATCTGTTTAGCCGGTATAACCGCCCTTCGGCGTAACATACCAGCTTCGTAGGCACGCGGCGCGGCGGCAGCTGGCTACATTACACCGAACGACCTGTTACACCTAACCTTTGAACGTCTAACTCTAGACATTGTTTAAAACTATCTAGTGACGATGCCCCTACTGTACTTGGTGGCAGCGAGTTCCATTGTTCTAGGGAAAAATGAGTTTTTGAACACCTCAATCCTTGGTTGATAGCTCTGGTACTTGAAGGCATGACTATTTCTTGTTCTTTTCTGGGCTGGTATTAGGTACTTGGTAGTTGGTACATCCACCAGTTTGTTAGTCATTTTGTACATCACGCATAGTCTGGACATTTTTCGCCTGTCATCCAGTGACGGCCGAGATGTGCGACGAAGATGACTAAAGAAACGGAAGAAGAATTTTATGGGATTCGGGGGGGGGGGGGGGGCAGCTGGAGAAAACTTTGCGCATGTTGAGATCTACACTGTACTGATGAAACACAGTTCCTCTCTTCCAAGAGCATAAAGGTGTCACTTTTAATATTAAAAGTTAGATGAGTCCAATGAAAAGAAAGGTCAACTATTGAACATTACTAAAGTGCGTTTTGTGTACATGCTGTGAATCACTGTGAAATGAGCACCAATTAGACCGGCCGTTTCATCCACTTTTCTGTAATAATTTTGATTTATTTAGATAACAGTTGACAGATTGAAGAAATATCTTCTCCAGGATGAATGATAAATTCAAGAACAATATTTGTTAGGCAAATTATTACAAACGTATAGCTACTTCCCCTGCATGATGCTTGCCTGTCACGTTATGATTAATCTAATTTTGACTTGATTAAGAACATGCAAATTACGGTGACTCATTAACAGGTGGTAGGACCACGCCGCTGCAAGATGGCGAGTGTCTTTGGAAGGGGCAGAACTCGGCTGTTTAAATTCGCCTTGGAAGACGTGCTACGTCCGTTTTAGGTGGTGAGTGCTACTTAACATTGTCCTCTATATTCTCGTGACTATTCTAAGTGAACTTATCCCGATGAAATGAAGTAAAAACAGCGTAAATAGCGTAAATTATTTGCGGCCATGTGGCGGTAACCCCTTGGCCTGGTTTTACTCTGCATTTAGTAAAACAGTCGTACCTCCCGTACAGCCACAACTTAGAAGTTTTGCGATTTCAGAACATGTAAAATTGTAACGTTAACGTCACCAATGTTTTGAGCGGTGCATTTTGTATTACTGAAGCGCTTTTGGACCCTTCACGTGCACTAAACACGTACATGTATATGCCGTATGTTGCAACTGCAATTTGTATTTACACCGCTGGATGTCATGATGACTAATAGTGTATCCAGTAAAATTATGCCATGCGTTCTTGTGTAACATGTAGCATTTCTCGTCCGTTACTTGAAATGAAGTGAAATTGTCGATGTTTTGTCCGGGCCGGTAGCTGGCTACACGACACGACAGCACCGGGCTTGGTGAAGGTGACATTGACGTGAAGAATATCGGAAGAACTGAAGCCAGAGAGTTATCAGTTGTTAAGTTGATGAAATACTTAAATCGTCATGGCTTTTACTAGTACATGTATGTCTGCTTGTGTCAATTGCTCTGTGTTTTTTTGTGTTTGTTATCTACATATCATGATTTTAAAATAGAATTAGAAAGGTATTGTCTTAGAGCGCAAACGGATTTCAGAATCTCACAAATACTGACTTAGCTCAGATCATGTTTTTCACTGTTCCGATTATATACAGTGTGGGTTTCCGGCTTTCAGAATCACAACTGATGTATTTCATCCCTGTTTCAGCACTAGTTTGTTGGCTGTAGTTCAATTAGTATGTGTTTCTGTACCTAACCTAGATTTTTCAATTTGACTTAAGTTCTTTGAACACATATACAACATGTATGCTTGTTATATTGATTGTTTTCATACATTTCTACCTTATGTGAGATGTATTTTCATGCAATTGTTATGTGAGATGTATATGATGCGATTGTTAATATTTCTACATGTATATTCACTTTTGACTGTTACTGTAAGAGGGCCTGCATGGGGGGGTAGGGATTACGAATTACGCAAAATTTTCGCCGCCGATTACGAATTACGTTAAATTTTCATAGCTGATTACGCCTTTACGCTTTGCGGCAAATGTTCTGATTACGAATTACGTTGATTTTTTGTGGTGGCTGCCTACGGATTACGGAGACTAAAAAGCCCTGATTACGCCTTACGAAAAAAGGCATGCAGGCCCCCCTGTAATTTTGCTATCATGCAACGGTTCTTTTGCATCACTAACAAAAGTCATGTTCCATTTTCCCTTGCCCCAACCCAAAGCAGGTTTTAGAACTTTAACAAATATATTATGAATGTATCTTGTCTGGTGACATGCATGTTCTTTAAATATTGTTGTGTATATATATGACTTGTGTAAATTTGGCATGTGATTTTTCTGAATGAGCATTTCTTTCATGTCATAGGTTACTGGCTGATATTCACCCAATGACTAGTGTATGTACTGTGGGACCTGTCCATATTCCTGGAGGATCTGCCTTGTTCCTGTGTGTGCTGTGGGACCTTTTCATATTCCTGGAGCACCTGTCTGTGTTCCTGTATACCTGAGCGTGTTCCTGTGTGCTGTGGGATCTGCCCATATTCCTGGAGGATCTGTCAGCTTATATCTACCAGACAAGAGAACATCGGACTTTGACTGTGAGTTCCCTTTAAGAATTCTTTCAAAAATAAGGGTCTGCATGCCGCATTAAGCGAAATCAGCTGTTTTAGTTTAATTTGCGTAATGCGATGCCGGGCTGCTCTGATCTAACATTAATCGTCGCCTTTACATTGTATGTGTAAAGTGTCCAGTCCGCAAGAATGAAGTATAACACATGGCTGCTGCCTTCGGGAATTTTAGCACGAAGCGCGGTTCAGGCCTTCCATGCAGACCCCAAAAAATGACAATGTAATACTTGGGATGGGGCATGTGTGCAATCCACTGAAAGATTGTAACGTTTTCAGTGCAAAACATCATTGTTAAAACTGGCTCACCCTGCTGTTTGTTGTCATTTCTAAAAGAATTTTTACTAACATCTTAAGATTGTAACTGATATTTTATTGCAGATATGGTGGGGAACACAGTACTTTTTCCTATGGAAGAGAGCACTTGCAATATTGTCTGTTGTTTCATTCCGTATAGCAATAAGATATATTTTCAGACTCTGAGCATTTGTGATCAAATTGTTTTCCCTGATATCTTCTTAATTATGACCCAGATACTAAGGCCACACCAATCTAATTTGTTGTTTCTCGGATTTTTTCCAAAAAAATATAAAGCGACAGCGCAGGGCATCCTGTTATAGCCCCAAATGCTACAATAGGAGCATGAAGTCAACACAAAAGGCTGGGTTAAAATTCAAACAATGAATTTTGAACTTTTAATCAAACCATTGCATTGACAAATGGAAAAACTGTAACAACTAGGAGGCAAAAGACTTTCTTCAACTGTTGGGGGCAAAATATGAGCATTCAGTAGTTGATTTGATTCAGTAGCAGAATCTTTTTTTTTTTTGCAAATCAGAAAAAGATGAAGCGGCAAATCCGAGAACCAACAAATTAAATTGGTGTGGCCTTACCTCCATGAAATGTCATGGAGGTTATATTTTCAGTTGCGTTTGTCATTCAGTCTGTCTGTCATTCTGTTGGTCAACAAGATAACTCAAGAACGGCTGGATGGATTGGTTTCATACTTGATGCATTGGTAGGGTGTGACGAAAACTGAAAATGATGAGCTTTTAGGCCCCCTAGTGACTTCCCTTGGTACTGCAGCAGAACTTCCGGTTTTGGTATCTCGAGATTTGGACATGCTAGGGTCCTGAATTTTAGATGGTACAAATGTAGGTAGCTCGGGAAGAAGTCACGTGAGTTTGGGCCCCCTAGCAGCTTGTTCTGGAACTGCATAATGGTTTGTTTAAAAATCTCAGAGAGATGATAACTAAAAAACCAGTTGACGGATCGTCATGATTTTTGGTATGCAGGTAGCTATTAAGAGTCATTGAACGAGAAAACCAAGCAGAGGTCGGAAGATGGGGGTCGGCCAAATCGGCTCATACTTTGTACATATAGAAGGTTTGTGGGACCATGAACAGCCATATGATTAAAACCCTTAGGTAGTTTTCATTATGAAGTTCTGGGACACCCCTCGAAAATCAAACAATTTATGGCTGAAAAAAATCAAGAAACATGATCATAACAAAGGTCAAAACATGAGGCAATTTCAGCTATTAAGAAATACATTAATGAATTATGCAAGCATCAAAACCAGGTAAGTTTAGAAGAAGTCCGGAAATCCAAAAACATCTCAAATTTGTGTGGGTCAGCAGTAACAGCATGACATTGTAGACGTTAGTTCTTGGCAAGGCCAATCTCTGCTTTCAATACACTGACTCTTGTTTCTGTCTTCAAGATTTGAAGTTGGAGACCAGACCATGGTGGGAAGGACCTGAGGCTTTTATCGGCATAGCTGTGTGAAAGAAGGTGGATCCGGAGACCAGACTGTAGCAGGAGGAAGAACCAGACTTTTGTCGGCCACATGTGTGAAAGAAGACGGAGAGGTGTGAGTATGGTCTCTTTGTTAACACAAGACAACACACCGCACCACACACTTTCCTGCATTTCTGTCTTGATTTAAATGCCCAGTTCACTCTTTAGACTACAGTACTCTTTCTCCCCCACATATCACAAACTTCTCTCAATCACACCTCTTTTACTGCTTTCATTAATTGCACAGTAATCACACTTTTCTGAATTGTTTTTTTAAGCCAATTTTCCCGCCAAAAAAACTAATTGGGACCCTCACCTGGATAATTGATTAAATCATCTTTTCCCGCCTTTTCAGATAGTGCAATAATCACTCTCCGACCTTTGACCCCAACACCTAGCCACACTACATTGAACCACTCACATAGTATGTTAGTGACACTGTTCCTTAACTTCTCCAACCACACTCTGCTACATCAGACCAACCTTCCCAAACACTTGGTTAATGGAGGGAAAGTTTACCGTCAAAAGAGTCTGAACAATTTCTTACTCTCCTGGTCAGTCAATTGCACTGGTATACTGATGTGTTGAAGCATCAATGTCTCCGCAAGCAAAGACATCCCCAAGGGAGTACGCTGAGTGCATTGACCGACAGGAGAGTGAGAAATTCTTCAGAGTCTTTTGACGGTAAACTTTCCCTCCATTAACCAAGTGTTTGGGAAGGTTGGTCTGATGTAGCAGAGTGTGGTTGGAGAAGTTAAGGAACAGTGTCACTAACATACTATGTGAGTGGTTCAATGTAGTGTGGCTAGGTGTTGGGGTCAAAGGTCAGAGAGTGATTATTGCACTATCTAAAAAGGCGGGAAAAGATGATTTAATCAATTATCCAGGTGAGGGTCCCAATTAGTTTTTTTGGCGGGAAAATTGGCTTTAAAAAAATTCAGAAAAGTGTGATTACTGTGCAATCAATGAAAGCAGTGTGATTGAGAGAAGTTTGTGAAATGTGATGGAGAAAAGAGTACAGTTGATTGAACTGGGCATTTAAATCAAGATAGAAATGAGTGGTGTGGTGTGTTGTCTTGTGTTAACAAAGAGACCATACTCACCTCCCCATCTTGTTTCACACTGTCAGCTTTGCCCATAAAAGCCTCAGCTCAAGTCCTTCCCACCATGGTCTGGTCTCCAACTTCAAATCTTGAAGACAGAAACAAAAGTTAGTGTAATGAAAGCAGAGATTGGCCTTGTCAAGAACTAACGTCTACAATGTCATGCTGTTTTATACTGCTGAGCCACACAAATTTGAGATGTTCTTGGATTTTGACACTTGACGAGCACGTTTTTCGTGGAGTTCGGCGCTGTCTCGGTGCTCTGGCTAATCTCAGGTCGCAGAGACTCAGAGAGCGCGGTGAAAGCGCTGTCAAGTGGAATGGGGGTATGTATAAGTAATTGTATTGGCAACTTGACTTGACTTTGGACTAGACAGCAGTTATATTATATGGCATCAATAATTGGTAACCCCCAAGTACTCTCCAGATCAATTACAGCCAAGTGAAATATATTATTTGGCAAACAACCATTGGACAAACTTTAACTAAAATAAAAATCTAGAAAATAACGCTGCTCTGCTCTTGAGTATGCCTTTTAACAAGTTACTGGAAGGGTGTTATGCCTCAGAGTTCTTAATACACCAGAGACAAAAGTAACATGTGACTTCAGTGCTCGAAATACTTTTTTTTCTGGTACGTGCAAAATTGCACGTTGGCAAAAATTTTGGGTGCAATTTGAAAAATTTACGTGCAAAATTATATTTCGTCCGCGTCGCGCAATAGTTTTCGCACGTCTTGCCATATTTGGTAAATCAGCTACGTAATGCTTTCGTGTCACATGACTTCACCCGGGACGAGAGCAGAGCTCGTTCCCAGGATGTTCATTTAGGAAAACAATAATGTCAATATGGCTGCCGTGCGCCCAGCGCAATGCCGACACAGCATGAAACTTCGAAGATACGGAGTGCAAACATGATATATCGGTATTTTCTAGGTGCAAAATTGCACATTCAAAATATTTTTACGTGCAAATCTTGAAAATCGCGTGCATTTTGCACCTGGGTATTTCGAGCTCTGGACTTGTAAAGCACCGTCTCACCTGTACAAACTCTTCACTTCACTGTCTTCAAATTAGCTGGTTTGCTGAGCCCTCATCTGGTCTGGTTTGGACAGAAGTCGCCTGTCATCACAGTTTCTCCCAGTCAGGACAGGAACATCTGGACAGCTGACACTCAAGACGCACCTATTGAATATGAAAGGATAAACAAGTGTCCATAGGCGACAATCCTCCGTGAATTTTTATATTTTGCAGATTGGGAACAGTATAGTGCACTACATATTATTTATTTGATAGGGTATCGTGGTAGGTGCAAACCATAAGTCACAATCCCAACAGATACTCACAAACGAATATACACAACAACCGCCTAATATCTGCTTATAGAACCTCGCCTACCAGGCCGCCATCTTTCCCGACTACATCCAAGATGGCCGCCCGGTTGTATTTTTGCACGTAAACGGCAGAATTGGTCACCTTGTGGAGTATTTAGTGGAATCTCCACGTCGCCAACCCTGCCAATTGTGAGGTAAGACTTCAGGGAAGCTCAGGACACCCGAAAAAGGCCCGGAATCAAAAGGCTAACGTGTAGGCTGTTTAAGCACCAACCAGTCAGAAATGTGAGATAATTGCACAAACATGTAAGGCCATGTAACAAATTACACTCACACGAAGATTTTTTCAATTAAAATAGTTCAATTTTTGGTGCAGAAATGTTACATAATACCCTTTAAAAAGATGACCTGCGCCCTCATACTTCTGACATGTGCCATCATTATTCTTGGGCCACGTGCGCGGCTGGCATGGGGAGGGGGGCTTAGCGTCATGTTCGAGAAAATATCGCTCATTTCGCCATGATATGCCTCTTCATTCACATTCAGGGTTGTTCCCAACAATCACAGAAGCGTGGAGAACGGAATTAAGTGACACTCACCTTTCCAAACGAACACTGAAACGTCTTTTATGGACGAATTTGAACAAGGTATTTCTTCATTTCCGCCATCTTGGATTTGGAAGTCCCGCCAGACAGCGAGGTGCATCATGGGAGCCACCTGTTAGTCCAGCAACGCAACGTGTTGCTAATCAGTAAAACTGTTTAAAATTTCATCAACGTTAACAAGTTCATGACTTGTCTGTATGTGTTATGGTTTCAAAGCCCAATGGATAAATAGGATGAATCCAGCCATCCCTCATCTCTGAACTTCTGATTGGTCTTTTTATGTCAATCAATAAATATTAAATTAATCAATCAATCAATATACCATTTCTGGAGGCTGATTCCTTGCGTTGTTATGAATTCAGTGAATGAATGTGTGTTCTTAGGAAAACTGGTTTAGGAGCAGAATGAAGGTATGTAACGAAGAGGGATTCTGTCCCCGACAGTTCAACAACAACCATGTTTTTACATGTATCATGATGACAATGATTAATAAAAGTGAAGAAATTTAAGAGCAAATGTCTGTAAGGATCAAACAATAGTGAGCGGGGTCAAAAAATCGATTTGGCTCATATTTTGCACAGTGATAGTACTTGGCCCACAACCCCTTGAAATAGCTTTCTTTCCGCTCAAAACCCATTGTTGCCATGGCAACAGCCCAATCAAGTTTTGGGGCCATTTTGACAGATTTTTGCGTCTCTACAACATAGAAATTGGCAAAGTTTAGGACGCGGTCACCGCCAACTGCTTTAACGTAACGACAAATACTTCAGGATATTATTAGACCAATTCCTTAACTTGTACAAAATAGGTGTGAAGTTGATGTACAGGCAGATTTCAGTCTTTGGGCAACCTCAAAGCAATACGATGTTTTAAGGCTGAAAAAATATAGGATTTTTGCCTAACTTTGAGGAGCTGTAAGTCTCATTAAGTAAAATATTTTTGCCTAAAATTTCTACCACATCTAGATACATCAAATAGCTATTAGATGAATGCTTGCAAAGTTTGGGTTCTTGTTTTGTTAGCGTATGGCTGCCACCAGAAGTAGGTCACTTTTCGTGATTTTGGAAAAATGTGATTTTCTGCAAACTTTGAAATAGAGGATCTGCCAAACTGATATGATCCACCTGTTTATTTTTGTGTCAGATGTAGACCTATATGTTGTCTATCAAATGCATGCTTGGTAAAGTTTAGATGTTTTTTCAAAGCCGTGTATCTGTCCCTGAAAGTAGGCTATTTTTACATTAATCTCAAAATTTGGAGTTTTGGCTATCTTTGAGCATTATGTAAACAACAAAGTGAATTTTTATTTGGACTCAACCTTTTATCAGATGTGGATCATAGTGTTGTCTATGAACTGAATGTTTTTTACGGCTGTGTTTATGTTTTATAGCCGTGTGGCTGTCCCAGGAAGTAGGTCATTTTCCGCGACCAACATTGAATTTGTTAATTTGATCATATGGATGACATCCTCTGGGAACCCCAAAACTGCAGTTTTTTTAATACAAATTCAATGTTGGTCGCTCATCAGTCTCCACCCAGTGAAAGGGGCGTCTGTTTTATACATTTGGCACTCCAACACGGCTGGAGCAAGGAGTTTATAGGGAAACCTACAATGTGTTCTTTCAAGATATCATTCTAACCATTCTGTGCACGTTTCACTGTGGCGGTTGGCAGGGTCCAAAACTTTTTATCTCAGCAGGGGGCCACAAGTGCGAACTGTTGAATGACTTAATAGACTGTGTAGTCAGCATAACTTGAGATCAACTTGGCATAACAGAGCCTGGTACCGCTGTTGCCAACCGTAAACGCCAATGATTTAATAGACTGTGGAGTCAGCATAACTTGAGATCAACTTGGCATAACAGAGCCTGGTACCGCTGTTGCCAACCGTAAACGCCAATGATTTAATAGACTGTGGAGTCAGCATAACTTGAGATCAACTTGGCATAACAGAGCCTGGTACCGCTGTTGCCAACCGTAAACGCCAAATTTTGCCCCGGCAGTGGACAAGCAGCCAGCTTCTAATTCTCAAAATGGCTAAGATAGGGCTACTTTTAATCCTTGTCGTGTGTATCTTGCTATACAAGGAAGTCTCTTCAGCGGTGGAAGAGAAAGATGAAGAGGGATTCTGTTCCCGACAGTTCAACAACAACCAGAACATCACGGTGGTGGCCGCGCCCGGGCCCGTTGGACCGAAAGGGGATATGGGACCGAGAGGTATGAAACTGGCTGCTATAACCATACCATCAGAAGCTCCCCGGTATCTCTACGGTGCAGGGATGTTGCCCTCCCGTCCAGGCCCTTTAGTGCACACCGGGAAATTTTTAGTAAGTTTTACGGGGTTGGGTGATCAGAAAGGCTGGCTGGAAAGTAGCCTTGGTGCCAGACTGTTGCCAGGGACAAGGGCCAACATGTCCCCAAGGCAATTTTACCAAAGTCACCCTCAGACCCTGACCAACACTTCTCAGGGTCTAACTTGGGGTTGGCCTGTGTATTGGCCCTGAGAACAGTCTGGTATCCAGGCTAGTCGGAAATATAGGTTGTCAGAAAGAAAGACCTATTAAATAGACTATCTATATGTTCAGTAGGACTGGGGCCGGGAAAACACCCCCTAAACCGGACCGTGGAGAATGGCCACCAGGCTATAGCAACACCATTTTTGAAAAGAAGTGTCTTTAATATTGCAGCCTCCTAATCCTGAGGTCACATTTCCAAACCGGGGCCCGGCCGGGCTGTTTCGATTAACGAAAACTCAACCATTTAGATCATGAAGAATATACGCAAATAGTTCCCATTATTAATTTTTTTCAACTTTTTGTGCTTTGCAGTCTTTTATATCATATTTTTCGTTCCTTAAGACTGCCCGACCGGGCCCCGGTTTGGAAATGTGATCTCAGCGTTAGCAGGCTCTATGGCACCCGGGGGCTTGTTTTTGTGTGGGGGTGGGGTGTTTTATAATGCGTTTTGCTTTCTTATGGCATATCCCTTCTATTTGTACTTGGTTCTCACTACTCTATTTCTACGACTCTTTAGGTCATAACGGTACACCAGGTGCGTCAGGTGTGAGAGGTGCGCCAGGTAAACTGGGCCCGGTCGGACCGAGAGGGGAGAGGGGAGACAAGGGTGAACGGGGACCTGCAGGTGAGAAGGGATCTCCTGGGACCAGCCCACCTGCTCCACCTGTCGCGGCGTTCTCCGTGGTGCGAACGACCAGCCTTTCCAAGCCGTCGTCTGACACGGTGCTGACGTATGACGTCATCCTTAGCAACGTGGGCGGGGCGTACAACGAGGGGACGGGGAAGTTTGTGGCTACGTTCGGAGGTGTCTACTTCTTCACGTTTACCGGAAAGACACAAAATATAGCAAACAGCAACTATTTTCTCCGCCTGATGAAGAATGGGGAAAAGATGGTCGGCCTATACGAGAACAACGGGCCACAAGCCCAGTACCAGTCCAGCAGTAACAGTGCCATCTTGCGGCTGCTTCCTGGGGACGAGGTTTGGGTGGAGCTGGACAAGAGCAATCGCAATTTGCACAGCAGCACCAACAGATTCCTGACGTTTTCCGGGTTTCTCATTCACGCGGACTGAAACGGTCACGTGAGATGAACTGGTTTATTAGCTGCATAACACACTAAAAAGCACAACGTCGTTGCCCTGGGGCTAAATCGCAGTGTATAGCCGGGATGAACGTCATTTTATCTTAGAATGTAATCTATATCATAAGGCAAGATCTATGCTATTTAATCACATCAAAGAGAAGTTTCCATACTTCGAACATCTAAATGCAAACGATAAATTTATATTTTTGATGCGTCTAGACAAACCCTGTATCTGAAACATGATCTGTTCTCACATTTACCATTGTACAAAGAAGCGAGAAGAAGCTGACCACTCTGTATTAGTTTAGTAACTAGAAACCTTTGTATTAGCCTAGTATAGCACCTTTATATGATCCCTATGTATGTATAACTAAGTAGTGTATCTTTTGTCTCCACTTTTCTGTAATATTTTTGTGTGTGTTTGTAAAGTCTTGACCTGTACCTAGCCCGTCGCGGCATGAACGTACAATAAAGGTCTTTCATTCACACTATATACATGCTAAAATCCACCCCCGAAGACAGCAACAGACATTCTCACAAATCGGTTAGGTGCTTTAATAACACAGTATGGCAAAGCGGTGTTCATGATATGAAGCGAGTGAAATGTACGACATTTGAACTGACTAAAGTCGTGCGAGTTTCTAAGCTCGCGGCCATGTGACTCGCCCCTGTATGGGGGTAGCCAATTTAGTGACGTTGAGTTGAGCCAGGGATTTGGCAAACTTAAAGGCAGTGGTCTTTCCGTCTTACATACAGAGGAGTTAAACCACTCGTCCGGAGTGCAGAACTGTAGTCAGTGTACAAACGACCCAGTATGATTTTACAAGCTCTTGACACTTGTCAAACGATTTTTTTTTGCAGTAAGATGACTCCTAAATAGAATAGGTTTTACTAACAAGAAAAGTTGCACTGATTTAGCTCTATGTTGTTAGCTTCTAAATGTTTCACATTTTCACATGTCTTCAGCTTGAAATAAAAAGGCAACTAGCACTTGTGAAGTTGGTCCATATTCAGTTTTATTTGAAGAGATAATTCATGATGAAGTACTGGGAAGAAAACGTAAGATTAAATGTAGCAACATAAAGTACCTTCATCGGGGTATTCGTATTTTTTTATACAATATGGAAAGACAACCTGTGCAACTGACCTCAGTTAGAATAGACAAGTTCACAACGATGCAATATTTATGTATCTGCCGCACCCCTGCAAACTGGGCACATACTCTACATGAAATCCAAAATATATATAATACATACATAGTACCATGTTGATTTGATTATCGCCCATTCTCCGTTAACGTGTGCAATTGGGGGTAGAAAATGGTGAAAAATAAAGTTCTTCAAAATACCTAACAAATAAACTGAACTTGTTACCAGTATTGTCGACTATCTTTTGCTAATTTTGTACGGTGCTACCACCTATACTTTTCGAGATATTAAGTTTTTTGTCTGTAGATATGGTAATCTCCGTAACAAACCACCAAAGACATCACCAAATAGCCAAAACAAGCTCACGTGATACATCTGCTTGGAGATTAAAGCAGGGAGAGTAAACCTTCTGTACAAGACAAGGCCAACTACAGTATTGTTACAGTTGATAAAATGCTGTTAATCGAATCCTTTTCCTGTTAATTCGATAACAGTGAAGAAAAAAAATTAACGTAGGTTAGACGATAACGTAGGTTAGACGATAACGTAGGTTAGAATTATGCTTACGATGATCAATACAATCCAAGCCGTCAGCCCTTACACTATAAAATTTACATGCAAATGTATATCTGATGACCGTCTTTCTGATGAATGGAAGTGTAAGTATCTGTCTCTAATCTCAATGGAATAAGTTCCGAATAACCATGATAACGTAGGTTAGAATTGAAAATTGACAAACGGCCTGACGCTGTTTGTTGTTGTCATTTTTCCGATTCTCGTGTTTTGTTCTCCCTGCCATGGATTTGTTTCGCAAAAAACACAGTCTAGCGGATAAGACAGTGTGAAAATTATTGTGAAATGTCTTTTCGTGGGCCAATTATACCCGTCTATCTTTCCATAACGTAGGTTAGACAAAATCTTGCGACAAAACTAAAACGGCATCAGATTTAGTATGGACGCCAGCTGGACAAGTTCATCCACCTGTGGCAAGACAGTTTGGTGGATAGGTGTAGATTATGACTGAAAATTAAGTCAACTCACACGTTTTCATTGTTTGAACCCGACGTTTTGTGCGTCACTAGTGGTTGCGACAGGTGATTTTAGCGTGTTTCTTAGCAAAATCTTCGCCTGGACGACCCGAAGGCAGCTGACAGTTGCGGTAAAACATAACTTAGTATATTACTATCATGTACTGATAACAGGAAAGCACAAGATACGCAGTTATTGCTTCTTTTAAAAACTTGGTAGCCCGCTACTATCATGCGACAGCAATTGCACACGTTAACGAAGAATGGGCGTTATACGGATGACATCCTCTGAGAACCCCAAAACTGATGCGAGTGTACGAATAAAAAAAGTTTGGCAAAAAAAAGTTGCCTTCATTATGAAATCTACGTGGTCATGAAGGTTGAACAAATGACTAAACACACAGAGTTGATATGGCGAATAATAGACTCTTCATTTTCATTTCTTCACATTTTCTTCTTTTCCTTTGGAATTGATTTTGGCATTCTACGACATTAGTATACTTACTTACTTTACTTTGGTCGAGCTCCCGCTCGAACCAATCCAGAAAGCACACGCCATCCCTCTCTGTCTATCATCAGGGACCGGAGCTCCCCCACCTCAGTAAGGCCTGCATCTGACTTGAGGTTGTCAATGTAGAATAACTTGGGTCTTCCCCGGTTTCTTTTGCCTAGGATGACATTAGTATAGTGTTCCAATATTTTTTTTTGCAATTTACGGCACAAAACATTATTTGCTCATTTTGCAGAGCCCTGCTTTGTACGATTTACAGTATGATCGAAAACTTTTTTTTGGAAACGGACGAAAATTGATGCGCGCGTGGATGTTATCCATATAATCAAATCAACATGGCCTAGATTGAACTGTTCGAACAAGTACAATAACACAGCAGTGATGAAGACCAATAACTGAAATCACATCCACTTGAAAAGCACAAACTGTAGCTAAAATGATATTGTTTACCTTTCGCGACGTGAAGACCAACTGCTAAGGCTAAGATGCATACATTTCTGTGCAGACATAACATTATAAAATAATCATCCCCTAATCATTACTCAATTAAGACAATCTATGACAGTAATTTATCTTAAGCTACTGCAATCGTCCGACTTCCCTCCCTAGAATCTGTATAGAGGAAAGAAAAATGTGTTGTTTTTGCTGACTATTGTTCTGTCTGTAGTCCTGTACGTATGTGTGGAAAGTACTAGTATTAGTTGATCCATTCACCGTTATATTACGCAAAAGGCACAATCACCTGTATTACACAAAAACACACAATCACACACTTGCAAAGCCAGACAGTGAAGGGAAATGTGCGGACGTTGACGCCCATCTGCAAACAGCAGTTTACAAGGTGCAGACCACACAGGTCAGCTCGTAGCCGTTGATGTAGGGCCCACAGGGAAGAGAGCCACACTGCGCCTCCACCAGGTACAGCAGTGCTCCATTTAGGTTAGCATCTGATCCTTGCCTTAGTTGGGGAGCTTCATCCACGCAGATGAAGTTCTTGTTGTTGTTGTGGTTGTAATGTTCCGTCATCAGGTACCCGCTGTACTCCTTTCTCCACCCCGGAGGACAGGACAGGCGGGCGGGGATCATGATGTGTGCGGACCGACCGTACACGAGACACACCGAGCAGGGGACGTCGTAATGAAAAGGATTGGTGATGGACTCCATGTTGTCCGTGGAGAAGTATCCAGCACTGTTAAGCTCGAACTCTGCCCCGTACATGTAGCTTCCGTGCTGATGACCAGCCACTGGGTTCTTCCACTCCACATCTTCCAGGGGCAGGCACTGGTAGTCACTTCCGCTTCCGTGGTGGTCATAAAGTGCACCTCCCACAACACCTATGAAAAGGCAGGGTGGGTTTCTGAATCAATATCGATCGATCATATGTTTCCAGCAGCGGGAGTTGACTACTACTGGATGAGCTTGATTGACAGGTTAGGATAAAAGTATCTTTTATAGTAAGGCCACAGCAAGTAATTTTTATGGATGACATCATCATACACAGTGTTCGATTGCATATGAATACAGTGTAGTAGCTACCAATGATGGTACGACAAGCTCTTTTCTGCAATTGTTCTAGATATACAACATCTAAAATGACAGGTAATATACTTAGCATGAAAGTCCCAATTCATTCCAGTGTTGGATATAAAGTTTAGTCTTTATTTCATAATGACAGGCAATTACGGTTCAATACAGGAATAAAAGATTTGGTGGTTATGATATCAAAATGTGGCAATCTTGTTTCTTTTTGGCCCGCCTTGTTTTTTTTCCGCCCTATCGCACTAGTTTGGGAGTCTGCAAAGGATGTCATCCTTAAAATTTACTTGCTGTGGCCTAAGTAACTTGGGTCTTCTGTTTGACCTACCGGAATAGATAGTCTTGGCGTTTTTACCACAGTCGTCCCTCCCCCAACGCACGTAAACGCCGATGGGCGACTTCAGGACGGCCCCTCTCCGCCATCTGTGTACTCCTCCCGCAGCAATGTTGTTCCTTCGGTCCTAAGGCGGTCGGTACAGAACGGGTATTCTGTTACGTAAAGAAATTGGTATGAACGACTGAAATAGGTAGACAATACTCCATCTTCCCTGCCCAATGACACGAGTTAGCATACTTGGCGTGCATCTGTTCTCATTTTCCCACAGTTGTATAGTTTGGGGATTTGTTTGCTTGCTTGTTTGTTTGTTTGTTTGTTTGTTTGTTTGTTTGTTTGTTTGTTTGTTGGATAAGGCCATGTTGATTTGATTATATAGATAACATCCTCTGGGAACGATGCGAGCGTGCGAATAAAAAAAAGTTTGGCAAAAAAAGTTGCCTTCATTAATATGAAATCTACGTGGTTATGAAGGTTTAACAAATAACTAAACACACAGAGTATGGTATGGCGAGTATAACTGTTACACTCTTCATATTCATTTCTTCCAATTTTCCTCTTTTCCTTTGGAATTGATTTTGGTATTCTACGACATAAGTATCCGTTTTCTGATTTTTTTATGGCACGTATTTGCTCATGCATTTTGCAGCTGCTTTGTACGATTTAAAGTATGATGGAAAACATTTTTTTGGAAACGGACGAAAACTGCTGCGCGCGCGAATGCCATCCATATAATCAAATCAACTTCGCCTGTTGGCCTTGAGAGGTACTGGTACAAGTGAGTACCGGTAACCAAGTTCAGCTCTAGCTATTGACGTCCTCTCGGGTGGGACATGAAGCCAGAGCGTGTTTGAGGCTACACTGATCAATAAAGAACTTGTTGCGAGTGCCGGGATCAAAGTTGTCACTCTGGTCCTATGCACTTTATACTTTACGTACAAAGCTGTTGTTGTTGTTGTTGTTGTTGTTGTTTTTTTGTTTTTTCTTGTCCCGCTGAAAATATTAAGTCGGATCCTTACCACACGACTCCTGAGCTCGGTCACCTCCAGCTGCAGGTTTGACATGGTGACGTAGACCAGCGGCATGAGGGCGGCACACACCAGCCAGCCTCCCGCCAGGAGCACCAGTCCCGTCCGCCGCCCGCCCTGCCTCTTGTACGGCCTGGTCAGGCCCGCATCAGCCAGGGAAGGGAAGAGACCTCGATAGAATGAAACATACTGTATGTTTTAACCAATGTCAATAAGATGTGAAACATGTTAAAAAGAACCTGCTATTTTGTCCGCTAGAGAATTCGAAACGAGTTTAAAGATCTGCCACAGAAAACTATCCATAATAGCCTACCTTGGTCCGTGACAACTTTCTTCACTGACATTTTTACCACACCAACGGCACAGACTTTGCTTGAGAGTGAAATTAAGAGATGGCGCAATCCAACAGGTGGTCAAGTTCTACTGTCAAGACGTTAGGAAGGGGTCTCACTCAGGAGGGGGTCTCCAAACACTTGACAAAAGACTACATGTATCGCTCGCTGGTCTACGGGAAAATGTTTCATGGTATCTGGCTGTATAATACCGTAGTTCACCATATACGTATGTAGTGTATATGCCATCATCTTCTTGTTAGAAAAAAAGTAACTTGGTGCATTCTGTTGGAAATGCTGGCACCCCTATATCCATCGTAGTTCATTCCTCACGTTCTAGTTGTCTATGGGGGCTGGGTGATTATGCTTTGTTTCGCACCTAGAAATGAGTTTTTTTGTTCGGCTAACTTGATTCCTTTTCCCCCCTACTGCGAAATCAATTCCCCACGAGTGTTAATGAACTTACAGTAAGGCGATGTTCATTTAATTATATGGATGACATCCTCTAGGAATCCCAAAACTGATGCGAGCGTGCCAATAAAAAAAAATTGGCAAAAAAAAGTTGACCTCATTATGAGATCTATGAGGTCATGAAGGTTGAACAAATAACTAAACACACAGAGTATGGTGTACCGAACAATAGATTTTCCTTTTTGTTCTTTCACATCTTCGTCTTAGACTTTGGCATTCGACATTAGTATCGTTTTCCAATATTTTTTTTTTCAATTTAGGCCATGTTGATTTGATTATATGGATGACATCCTCTGGGTACCCCAAAACTGATGCGAGCGTGCGAATAAAAAAAAAGTTTGGCAAAAAAAAAAAGTTGCCTTCATTATGAAATCTACGTGGTCATGAAGGTTGAACAAATGGCTAAACACACAGATTATGGTATGGCGAATAATAGACTCTTCATTTTCATTTCTTCACATTTTCTTCTTCCTTTGGAATTGATTTTAGTATTCTGCGATATTAGTATAGTTTTCCAATATTTTTTTTCTATTTACGGCATATATTTGCTCATTTTGCAGCTGCTTTGTACGATTTCCAGTATGGTCGAAAACTTTTTTTTTTTTTGGAAACGAACGAAAATTGATGCGCGCGCGGATGTCATCCATATAATCAAATCAACATGGCCTTACGGCATATATTTGCTCAGTTTGCAACTGTTTTGTACGATTTAAAGTATGATCGAAAACTTTTTCTGGAAACGGACGAAAATTGATGCGCGCGCGGATGTCATACATATAATCAAATCAACATGGCCTTACCGTAGTTAACCTTACACGAGTGTATTCATTATAGTTGAGTGTAGTTGTTCCAGCCACTTACAGAATCCGTATACAGTTCTGCTCTTGTTACCTTCGCCAAGAAGGTTATGTTTTCAGTAGCCTTTGTCTGTGAACAGCATAACTCAAGAAGCTATGGATGGATTGTCATGAAACTTGGTAGGTGGGTAGGTCTTCATGAGACCTAGAAATGATTAGATTTTGGGCCCCCTGGCGGCTTTCGTTGGTACTGCAGCTGAACTTCCTGTTTTGATATCTCATGATCTGGACATGCTAGGGTCACAAATTTTGGATGGTTGGTAGCTCTTGGGCTAGAGAAGAAGTGACATGAGTTTGGGCCCCCTAGCGGCTTGTCCTGGAACTGCAGGATCATTTGTTGAAAAAATGCCCCACATAACGTGCGGTTAGACATTGCGCAACTCCCACGACCCGTCCACCATTCACATGTTAATTTGGAGGCCTGGCTTGGCATTGCGACCCAATGCCCATCCACCATCCACCATGGTGATTCCGGTCTCTATGGCCTATGGTAAAAAATGTAATGCTGTACTAGAAAAGAGTACTATTGAAATGTTGCAACAACATCCATAAAACACTGAAAATGTGCTGGATTCTCACATCTGCTTGGAGATTAACAGATCATTGCAAAGAAAGAGGAAAAAAACAGTCTGTTCATCTGATATAGTTTATTGGAGTCTAGCTGCTCATTGGTGTCAAACTTAAAAAAAAAAAAATTGTATGTTCCAGTTTGGGAGCACGTCGGCAGAACGTACTGCGCCTGCACAAAACCCTCATTTTTCACGTTTTTCGTTGGATGTTTGGTCAACGTTGCATCAAAATTTTGCCTGTTGCAGATGATATGTAACATCTAAAAACTACAGACAGACTGTCAACCTTATATGCTGTAATACAACCTTATATGAGACGTTCTGCCAAAGTGCTATGCACAATACATTACGGGTTTTGCGCAGGTGCAGTACGTTCTGCCGATGTGCTCAGTTTGGGGTATGTGTACATGTATACTGCATATACAAGTGTCTTCAAATCTTAAACAAACTTTACAACCTGTACAATGGAACAGATACAATGTATTGAGGTAAATAATATCAAAAACAAGCCATGATATTTTGAATATGTTGTGTTTTTCTAAATTGGTATTTCCTAACAACCTAAAAGCAAAAAAATCGTTTAAGCAATGTTATATTAAGATCCCAAGATTTTAATTAATATATCAATATCTCAAATTCACCTTTTTGTGTTTGTAACTATTTGTCAGTGACCACTAAGTATCGCTACATACATGTACATTGCTACATACATGTATATATAGGTGACTGGTTATGTGTTATAAGCATACTCTGTGATCAAAACTCAAAATCTGAGTCTCAACCAGGGTTCTCCCTGGCCTCATATTCAATTCTGTCATCTCAGCAGACCAATACGAGCGATCGCCATGACGTCACGGCCAGTGAGTGGTAGGCAAAAAGCGGGTGACGGTTGGCTGATTTGCCTACCAATAATTTGCATATGTCATGAAATAATTTACATGTACATGTACTTGTACATGTATATGATGTACAGTACACACACAAAAACAGTGATCACTTGTATGCTCACCAGCCAGTATAACTGCCCTTTGGCGCAACACACCAGCTTCACAGGCACGTGGCGCAGCGGCAGCTGGCTAGATTACATTGAACGACCTGTTACACCTAACCTCCTGGCATAATGTGACTGAAATCTATTTTCATACTGGACATGCCAATCTTGTCTGTTAAGATGACAGAATGGCCACAGTTTCTGTCTGTCAATAGCACACAGTTTCCAGTAGGGCTGCATACTGGTACTGTGTACCGGTACAGTACCACGAGAATCGATTTGGAACAGGTCCAAAACACTGAATCAGTACATACCAATATGACACAGAGGTGACCAAGAGAAGGAGCATAACTAATATGCAACAGATCCTTCAAGGACAGCTGTTTTATTTGAATAAAGATTCTGTCAAGTTTATTACTGTTTTTAATGTTATTGAGGAAGTTCAGAAGAACATAATTATGTTAATTTGTCAAATTGTTCAGGTACAGGACCTGGCTGACCTAAACCTCTGTACCGGTACCTGTACCTGATGTCACGTTTAGGTATGCAGCCTTAGTTTCTATCATTTGACAGAATAAAGGACCACGGGGACAACCCTGGTCTCAACATCATTGAGTTCCACATAAACAGTAATTTTGTAAAAACAGTACTTTTTAGATGGCATAATTAATAACTGGACTCGGACATATCATTGCTGTGTCTACATAAATTTTTTCCTTGGTTCATGTACTATGCAGCAACTGATGTTATGCAAGACTGAAAAGGAAATCATTTTGGGGTTTCGGGGTGCAATCTTACAGTTGTGTAATCACCATGTACATGAGATACACATTTGTAACTCCGAGGGTACTGACAACAGTGGGTGCACTAACAGTGCTGATACATGTAACGTTACATTCAATGTGTTTCATATCATTGAGACACCGTCTCTTCAACAGTGGACATTACCCACAAGGCAACACTGCTGCCAATTTCGATATTAGTTAGTTACTGATATTTACCAGTTTCAGGCAGCCCAACAGTGTCTACTGTTGTACAACTGTTCATAAGAATCCCAGGGAAATGAAGGTTATGACACCCACATACACATACATGTAGTCCGTGGCCATGCTATAACACACAGATACCACAGAGTTGTGACAGTTGAAAGTCCTTGTGACATTTGTTTCTTCAAACAGAATTTCTTTAATAAAAAAAAACAATCCTCTCAGATTTTCTGTGAACAAGTCCTTCTTTCAAAAATCCAGGCTGCACCAGGGTCCCTCCCTCTGGGTTTTCCTTGACAGATGCACAATGTAGGAGGAGTACATGTAGATGTTGAGAGAGTGGGTGACAGCCCCCCTCCCGCATGTGTGACCTTGAAGGCAGGTTCTATCTGGTGAAGGACCTGGCATGTCTGTCTCTACCCCTGCTGTATCCTGGACTGGGTGGCGGCTGGAACCTGGAACAACACAGATCATACAGCATATCATTAGAATCTCATAATTCCCATCCTAAAAGTTCGGTCAACCTTGCTCGTGCATATACAATATTAATTCATGCTAAAATTTTGCATGTAATTTGTATTCATTCTTTCACCAGTAGAATACTGAATGATTTCTCTATTTCATATATTAAACAAATGTTAAAAGCATGTTTTTGTCCACAAAATCAGGCTGATAAAAAATGTTCTTTCTTGAATATTCTTGGCGCTATCGTTGACTATGCAATTTCCTTTTAGTTCTACTTTGGTCCCTACTGCAATATTTTTTTAAACAAGGAAGTTTGTTTAAGCAAGGTCCTTTATTGAAGTGACACTATTCCAGACAACCGTATTGGTCTACAGATGACAGAGTAAGGTACCTCTGGTTGTTGTCCTTTTCCCTGGGTCCGGACCAGTGTCCCCCACGCATGCCTCGCCCGCCACCTCCGCCCCCACGGCCAAGACGACCCCAGCCGTCGCGACCTGAGGCAACATTAGAGGCTTGGGTGGGACGTACAATTCATTTAGTAACAACATATTCAGACAATGCCACAAGATGGTTACTATCAGTTGACCGATTCAGATAAAGATACATGAAGTTGTGAGAATCTCACAATTCAGAAGTTTCTTCTTCCTCCTTAAATTTTTTCCGTAAATTTGTCAGTGACGTATACCGTGTACATCTCGGATTCTGAAGCCAGACCATTTTACACTTGGTATGAATATTATCACAGTCTACTATTTACCTTACAACTGTAGGTTGATGAAGGTTAGACATCTGTTAGACATCTGTAGGTAACTGCACTATCACTGTGTTAGTACATGTACATACAGCATATAACACGGTGTATTCTGTATTGCCCGAGGTATCGGCCCGACTGCGAGTTGGATCGCCTGACGGCCGAAGGCGACTCGCGGGAGGGCCAAGACCGAGGGCGATGCGGAATACACCGTGTTGTATTCTATTTATATCATACCCACCCTAGAAAACACGTCTTTCAAGGCGAAATGAGCAAAAATTTGGTGTCCCTAAACAAAAAAACTGCAACAACATCAATTTAATTCCAACGTCCGAATCCTGTATTCGAATTTTCGAAAGCGGCGCACACGGTTGGGGCGAAACGCGTTCGAATCGTTCTATGGAAGCACGGTTTATACGCCTGGTCGTACAGTAAAATACAACACAGCCGGGAGCACTGTATCGCCGCCCAGGTATGATATAAATGTATGTATTCAGCAAATCATGTAGGACTCCTCCCTTACCTCTGTATCCCCCTGGTGATCCTGGTGGGCCAGGTGGTCTGCTGTCATGTCTGCAACAAACACAGGAAAAGGAGTAACTGTTAACGTTACATTTCTTTCATTCATTTTATTCACATTTATCCAAAGAAGATCATGAAGCAAGCATCTCATAATATACAGATCCCTTTCCACGACAACAGAACATTGTACGAGAATAAATATATAAAACAACAAAGAGACAAAAATTGAGCAACTAAAATGAACAAAAAAGAGCTGGACCAGGTGTGTTGTCTACAAAAACAGTAGATTAGTATCGATGATGTAATGTCTTACCCTATCCCAGATATGGGCTCATCTATGCACCAAATCTTTAAATTAAAGAATGGTAACAGCACACAGAAAGACAGCTAGCATCAGAGTACTTACCCCCTGCCAAAGCCCCTGTGTCCGAACCCCCCGTGCTGCTGAGGGGGGTCCCTGCCTCCCCACTGGTTCCCTCTTGATTGTATGTTCCCCATGCTTGGCACTCCTGATTAAGGAACAAAAAAAACATGGTAAGATACAGAGTATTGCTGTAAGTTCTGTAGTCAAACTCATCTGTTTACCTCTGAGTCACTTTCCCATCCAATACTCACCCAATAAATCACTTTATGTTCATGGTAGCAAAAGTTTGCGGTCTGAGAAAAATGGACATGTTTGCAGAGCTACAAATGTACAATGCAGGTGCAGAAGAAAGACAGTTGGCAAATTATTTGTTTGTGGCAATGATAAATTTGCGGTACAGAAGTGACCACAAAAACCACGAATATAAAAGTATTGCGAATGTAAAGTTATTTACAGTACCCTATGCCATGTATGAAACACCCTTAGGCTAAGCATTGACATTGTACATGTATTAAGGGAACCATACTGCTTATAGTAGTGCAGTTTGTACAAATTCAAAGGCTGTATCCTACGCATTCAATTCTTTAAGGTACATGTACACTCTTTCCAACATGATGCTTCTGATGTTGTTTTCCTTTGTTTCTGATAAAAAATTTGCAGAAAGTTTATGGGCTGAAAATGGTCTGTAAGTACAGAAGGGGAAACGTCAGGGTGCCACCTGCCAAAATTCCAAACCCTGTTTGTGTACAAACACCCGGAGGTGTGAGTACAATATGGAGAGACGATTCATCAAAAGATTTCACCGCTGACAGTGTGTGCTGTGTTGGATTAGGACGAACACTTAGCACGCACTACACACCACAGGCTGGACTTAAACAGGATATGGAGAAGGAAGTGTGCTGTATGATACCCACATGAGACAAGTGTCCCGAAATTAGTCAGTGTCAGAACAAAGACGCCATTCCGAAAGCTCAGAAATGTACTTCTAAAGTGTTTCCCCGGGATCCAAACTAGGTCCCGCTTTAACTTGCGTGCTATTAATCTCCTGTCTTGCCTCCGTGACAAGAACATATGACAGGCATGTCTCTGCTGATGTTAGATTGCACAAGGATCACGAGAGCAGGGAGAGAAGAATACCGTCAAATCCTACGTGAGCCATAGATGGGTTACAAAGCCGAGGGATCTCTCGTAGGTAATGCACAAGACTCAGTGAATTTCCGTAACCGCAACTTTGCGTGCAATACTCCTCACAGGAGACCACAGCCGAGTGTCATAAGCGAAAGATTAAGGGTCTACATCTCCGCTCTTACACAAAGCTCACTTTTATTGCCACATCAACTGATGCAACAATGGGAAACTGCAGTGAAAAGCCGAAGATAGAATGCCTTGCTGCTGCACAAGATTTTTAATGGGAGTATGTGGGCTACTACATTGTGAAAGCTAGACAAATGACTGAGCATACAGTATTCCCAAAGATCCACATAATACACAGGATGCTGTCAGACAGGTTTAACAAAGACAACAGGGCAGAGGCAGATAGATCAAGAAACCAAAGATCTCATACCTCTGGGAAACATTTAAAGTTTTTGTGAATATCTGGTTTTATTCATTATCATGAATACCTTTTTAAGTTGCTGATTCTCTCTTTGCATTTTCCCACTTGCTCCCTTAAGGCAAGAGACAGGCATATAATATGTAGCAGGAAATTGAAGACAGGAAATGAGATAACCTTTTCTTGTACCTTTCTTGGACCTTAACATTAATTCCTGTCAGTGTCAGTGGAAATAACTACGGGAACACAAGCAGCAAACACACAGACACACCAAAAACAAAACCTCCATGCATGGAGGTAACAAAGCAGACAAACCCTTAAACCCCATGTGTGAGATGTATAATTTATTAGACCAGCTGCTTTTTAAACAGAACTTCGAACTATAGAAACTTTGTAATGCCAGGTTATTGATGACTGTGTTAGCACATCTCTCAGGGCCACGTTGGTATGTAATTGGGTTGAGCTTCATCTCCTACTTCCTGTCATGAAATATTGTCCCACCTGTAGCAGTACAGTACAGTTCATTTCATCTTGTCTGCTGTACCACAAATCTTAATCTCTTAAGTTCTGTAACATGTTTTGCAAATCCACCTACGAGACACTGAAACTTTAGATATGATTAGAAGAGGAAGCAACCTATCTCCTTGATTCACTGTCACGTCTTAAACACTATTCAACTTTCTCTTGGGTAGTCGGAAGCTACTCATCATAAATGTAACCGAAGAATGACTTCTCCAACACTAAAAACAATGAAACGAAAAGCTGTACTGTGCAGTAGTTGACTAGTTAGCAATTACACCTCTGGACAACAAGGTACTGGGTTCGAATCCTGTTACAGCCGTTGGTGTTCTGTATCCTTGCGATCCTTCAAAGTGGGTGTTCAACCATCAGTCACACGTTCATGGAAAGCCATACCTCGAGCAAGTTAAAAACTCACCACGCTTATTGATAAGAGAAGTGATACAACCCGTAGCCCAATGGCCAGAACCTAAGCTAGTATCAACTGTTGCCATCTCACGGACGATCCCTTAGTAATAGCCTTTAGCTAGTTATTTAGACAGCTTTAGATGCATGTTAGGTAAACCATTAGGATAAAAAAAGCCAGAAGCTATTCCATTGAATGAGCTTGGTAATGTACATGTACTAGGGTTAGTGTCTAACAGGGATTCTATTATGCTAAGGTAGCACTTTGCGCTGCAGAAGGAACTGACACAATTTGCAAGATTCGGTAGCTATAAAAGTACCTGTCTGTCACTTATACATGCATGGAGAAAGAAAGCTGCCGAAAATTGCCACAGAGGCTTTCTGTTATCAAACCAAGTCAGGCTTCTATATCTTATTAATATTTGAGTCTATAAGCCAGTACATGTATAACAGCCCTTTGGAGTAACACACCAGCTACACAGCCACACAGCAATGGCTGGCTATAATACACACAGAACAACTTGCCACACCTAATCATTAATTCATATCTTAACTCTAACTGCCTTTTGAAGCCCACCGTGGTATTTGATGACGACAGGCTCCATTTTGTGATAGTTCATGGGAAAACAAGTAAATATACTTAGTATGCTATACTAAGCAATTTTAACTGTATTACCTACATTGTACATGCCATGGAATGCATTCTGCATTGTGCCTATACAGTATGATTGGAAAGGCCAGACTATAGGGTCAGGAAAGCAATCTTTATGGGACAATCGAGTCAAAACTGAAGTGATGGCAACTCTAATGGATGTCTGTTTTTAAATGACTGTTTGGGGGAATACTGTAAATCTCTAAATATTTGTTGTGGTTTTATGTTTGTGGTTTTTGCGGTGACTCTTCAACCATAAAATTGTCACACTACATACAAAACAGATTTTCTGTCAGTAACGCACTCTGTGTGCCCACTGCAAACTTTTACAGACAACTAACACCCACTACAAAATTAAGTCCCATCGAATTAAATGAATTTACAGTAGTTCTATCCTTTTTGTCTGCCATTGGTCTACTTTCAAGACTGCCTTATCACTCATGATCAGATTTACCACCTTTGGTGGTTTGAAACCTCAATGGGCGTGTTGGGTGAAGGAGAAGAGAAATCGATGGACTAATGAACGATGGTATCTCCCATGGCGTTACTCCCCAAACAACGCTCCCATTGGTCCACCAACACCCAACGGTCGCGGGAAACCCATTTACGGTCTAAGTGTCCACAAAACAAGATAAAATCAATGTCGTCTGGTCCGTGATTAGGTTCACGGGTGGCTCCCCTTTCGTGGCTAATCGGACAGGAATACTCTGAAGAGAATAATCATTATAATATCACTTTGGAAATTTGTCTCCAGGCAGGTTGCGTACTATGACCACTTTGCAGGATATACATGTACATGTACAAACATGTAAAATTGATTCAACACATACGGTATGTGGAGCTATTACAGGTACCGGGGTAATACTGGGATCAGATATCTCACTGACAAATGCATCTTGCTCCTATGTTATGACAGCCCTATGTTCTGACACCCCTGCATTCCAACAGGTTAGGGCTGTCAGAACATACAGTTGTCAGAACATAGGGGTGTTGGAACACAGGACTGTCCCCCAGGAGCAAATATGCAAGGACCCATGTGCTTTAATCTTATCTGTTGAACATACTAGTAACAACAGAGTCTGACGTTTTCGAACCAAGCAAGTCAACAGTACAATTATAGAATATCATCGTTACATGAGCATGCAGAACATTTGGACACAATAATGGAGAAATGTTTTCCAACCGAGGCAGTCAAAAGAAAGGAAAGAACATGGCATGCAGAACACTGTCTTGAGCACAACAACAGACAAATGTTTTTGAATCAAGCAATTCAACAGTATTGAGAAAAGAACATGCAGACCAGTTGGACACAACAACAGTTCTCTGTTTTCCAATCAAGGGAGTCAAAAAAAAAGGTAAGAAAATGGCATGTAGAACGTTGCCTTGAACACAACATATTTTTTCGAAACAAGCAAGTCAAAAGTAAGAAAAGAACAGTCATGCACTTGGACACAAGAACATAGTAATGTTTTCCAACCAAGGAAGTCAAAAGAAAGGTAAGAACATGGCATCAAGGTTGATGGCATGCAGAACACTGTCTTGAACACAACAACAGACAAATGTTTTTGAATCAAGCAACCCAAAACTATTGTAATTGAGGAAAAAACATGCAGAACACTTGCAGGACACAACAACAGAGAAATGTTTTCCAACCAAGGAAGCTTAAGGAGAGAGCATGCAGAGAAAGAAGGCCTGCACTGAACTGAGCTTGCGCTTGGTGTCCTCGTGGTTTTGGTCCCGTGAAGCCATCTCGTCCAGGTTGGGGAGGGACGACTGAACGTCCTGTACAACCTCCTTAACGGTGGGGTTTCCTGGGGGAGGAGACAGGAATAATCACACAGACAAGAGCACACAGGACAGGAGAGGAGGCAACAGGTGTCTGCAAAGGTAGTGTTAGCTGCAAAGCTCGACAGAAGAACATCCAGCAAGTAAGACATTGGTATCCAGTCTGAGGCAGTAACTGCCTGTATTAGCCCAAAAAATGCATTATGTAGAGTTAACACTTCTCAGAAAAGATTCAACCTAATAAATATTTTGTGTTAGACAGTTAAAGTAAAAAAGATGTGAATACATGTATATATCATGAAGAATTACATTTTTTTTATCCAGGAGATACAATCATATGTACATGTATAATAAATGTAGTTACCCAAGCTCTTCAATAAATTCTGTTTTTTTTTAGAATTCTATCATGACATTTATAGTTATAGAGACATTTGACTTTGAGCAAATTTAACAGCATCTTATATATATATATATAGAGCATACAACACAGTGTATTCCGTATTGCCCGAGGTATCGGCCCGACGGCGATCCGACTCGCGGGAGGGCCGAGACCGAGGGCGATGCGGAATACACCATGTTGTATGCTATTTATATCATATCCACCCTAGAAAACACGTCTTTCAATGCGAAATGAGCGAAAATTTGGTGTCCCTGAACAAAAAAAATGCAACAACATCAATTCCAACGTCCGAATCCTGTATTCGAATTTTCGAAAGCGGCGCACACGGTTGGGGCGAAACGCGTTCGAATCGTTCTATGGAGGCCCGGTTTATACACCCGGTCGTACAGGAGAATACAACACGGCCGGGAGCACTGTATCGCCGCCCGGGTATGATATAAACATATATATATATATATATATATATAGGTAGTGTTAGCTGCAAAGCTTGACAGATATATATATATATATATATATATATATAGAGAGAGAGAGAGAGAGAGAAAGAGAGAGAGCATACAAATAGTCACAAAGAGTCTTACATGTACATATGATTGTACATCATCCATATTATTAAGTATTTAGTTAAAAGTTAAAGTTCCTTCCTGCACCTATGGTACAAATGTACATAGGTTGGTGCCCATCTCCATTTCTGTAGCCTTTGGCCACACAGTTGTGCAATCACTACAGCAGGGGGATAGTCCACTGGTCGTGGTGTGTGTTTAATTCCCAATACTACTCTTTCCCAAATACTGAGTGCTAAGCAGAGGGAGCAGTATGTACCATTTTCACAACGTTTTTGGTATGACTCAGCTGGGATCGAAGTCACGACCTACTGAATGGAAGGCAAACACTCTACCTGCTTGGCAATTGCACTTGTCTGGTTCTCCTTCATAATAATAATACCAGTTCATTTTCAAAGGCACAGCTCTCATTTATATTTCATTCAAAATATGGGACGCATTGGCATGGTAATAGAAATGTGCCACTGAAATTCCCAACTGTGCCTGAAGTATTCTGACCCAATTGACTGGAAATAATGTAGCAATAAACCAGCATGTTCGTTCTTCTGTCCCTGGAGCCCAACAAGCTCCATTATAAACATGACTCTATTAACTTACTGCTATAATTAAGCAAGGCAATGAATACATTATGGTTCATTTAAGTCCCCGAATGACTATCTGCATAGCTTTACTGGTAATGGGTAAAAAATATAATCACGGTGTTCTCAACTTTGTCTTCATTAATTTTTTAACAAGAGCTAGTTATATACAGAAGGATTATGCAAAGATAGCACTTTGTGCTAGCTATCTTATATTAGAGCTTGATATAATGTTAGAAACATATAGGCACTTAAGACGGTAAGTCAAATCTTGAAGAAGTTTAATGTTGAAAGATGGCCCCTTGTGATGGCTATATATGTTACAGCTTGATATAATGTCAGATATATATACTGATAATAGTGATATGATATCATGGGCACTTAAAACAGTAAGTCAAATCTTGGAATGAAGTCAGTTCGTGAAAGAAGGCACCTTGTGATGGCTATATATGTTAGAGTTTGATATAATGTTAGATTCCGGTACATTAGGCACTTAAAACGATAAGTCAAATATTGGAGTGATTTGGCTGTCAATTCTTGAAAGATGGAACCTAGCTTGTGATGGCTATATATGATAGAGTTTGACATAATGTTAGATAGTAAGCACTTAAAACCCTACATTTGTAAGTCAACTCTTGAAGAGAAGTCAAATCTTGAAAGATGGCACCTTATGATGGCTAAATATGTTAGAGCTTGATATAATGTCCGATACATACATGTATATTGTATAGGCACTTAAAACAGTAACTCGAATCTTGGAGTGAAGACTTAGTCATTCTTGGACTCAAGCCAACAGAAAAAGAAATTGTGCAGACAAGAAAAGGAAACTTTTCGATCAGCTACATTCATTTCTTACCAGGCTCAACCACTTGCTTATTTACTAATAATCTATGTTGAGAAAAATCTTCTACGAAACTTGCACAAAAGATCTGCAATTGTGTGGACATTCTGACTCTCCTATGCCATCACCCTATATGTGTCACACTGTATAGCAAGTGTCTCTTCTGCAAGAATTAACGACCAAAGCTCAACTGGGTAGGACTGTTAAATAATTAGGCCATCACTGCGTTATGCTTCATTTGCTTTTATTAGTTTCATGATGCGGGTCAACCTGAGAAGCAGTTACGTTCATTTACGACTCCTGACAGAGAATTGCCTGGTCCCGTCAGGGGACAGCCAACATATGCTCTATTGATTGCTTGGAAAATGGAGACAATGTGCGCTGGAATTTACTGAGGGAAAATCGATGCGGAAGCCTGCGTGAAGCTTGTTTCACCGGATCCGGGTCGGTGCGGACCAATTACAAGCTCTGTGGGCATTTGTGCAGGGATTACAAAAGATCAGGGAAATGTGAGGACCTTACTCAGGACAAAGAACATGCATGGGAGACCTTCTATCAACTTTACCGTCAGGCCATACAAACTTTGGTTTTATGGATGATATCTGCGTAGCACACATTAATCTTGACCTGTCTCACCTAACACACTTCATACACACTGCAAAATGTAGGTCAGTTGGATAATGAAGAATTACTAATTATGTAGATTGTGGTCTTGTTTTCTTATTTGATAGTACATGTAAATTATTATTATAAATAATGATATCAATTTATAAACAGTAGATCTAAACTAGTCAGTAACAACTGCTATATATTAATCACATACAACAGTGATGTAAACCATTATATTGGCAAGCAGCTACAAGATCATTTCCCAAGAAATATATACATGTTGCGTACTTTGAAAAGTAACATCAGTTGCACCAGTTTTCCTGCACCTGAACATGAGTTCATTGACTATTTAACCTTCTCCCAGCTACCTTACCTCTTAACGAATGCAATTTAATGCCAGAAGGCTGCCTCAGCAAGGAAAAGGTTTACAAAAAAAAGAGTAATCTAAATAACGTTATCTATCAAAGCTCTGCATTTGTAAAAGAATTGTCAAAGGGCCATTTACATGTTGATGTACAAACTGTATTCAACCACAACAAGAAATCAGAGATTTCAGACTTTCGGAAAGTTTGCAATCCTAGGCTTCCTGATTTTGGCAAGTCGACCTCGAATTCCTGCTGGCTCCCTAGCCAGATCGTGAGACCTTTGACCTCCTATGATTCTGCCTGTCAATCTTCCCTCCACTCAGATGCTGTCAACCTACTCTGTTCGGACAGATACACAAACCATAGCTCAGCCGCCCAAAACAATATTTCCGATCTGTACCAGGGAGTAACTTAAACCCCCATTTCTTGCTGAAATTAGGTAAAAGTTTTACAGAACTGATGTACAATTGTTATGTTGTAATTATGTCATCAATCACTTTGCAGCCTCCCACAATCTGAACTTCTCAAACTTCTTCAAATTACTCCATATAGGTCACTGGGTCACATACATGAGTCACAAGCTACTGTACATGCCAACTATATATATATCACAAGCCCATTACTATCGGGCCATACTGATTTGATTATGTGGATGACATCCTCTGGGCACCCCAAAACTGATGCGAGCATGAAAAAATATCTTTAAGAATTATGAAATCTAGGTGGTCAGGAAGGTTAAACACACAGAAGAATACAACAAATTCTTTATTATTGTTCTTTCACATCTGAGCTGGTGTGTTATGCCGAAGGGCGGTTATACCGGCTATACAGATACAAAATGATACATCTTCTTTGAATTGTTAAACTTGTTAGTGCGAGCAAATGGTACTTCGAACCCTGCTTCCCTTCCTCT
This sequence comes from Branchiostoma floridae x Branchiostoma japonicum, assembly GCA_013266295.2. Classification (NCBI taxonomy): domain Eukaryota; kingdom Metazoa; phylum Chordata; class Leptocardii; order Amphioxiformes; family Branchiostomatidae; genus Branchiostoma; species Branchiostoma floridae x Branchiostoma japonicum. The sequence continues at coordinate 13,188,781 of CM023829.1, read as the reverse complement.
GGCATCTTCTTCTTTTCTTTTCAACCTCTGGCATCCTTCAAGTGTGTAAATAAACAAATTGAAGATGGTTGCAAACTTTGGGGGGGGGGGGATGGACGAAAATTGATGTGCGTGGATGCCATCCATATACTCATAGTCATTGTGGCCTAAAATGGCATTTTGCCAGCAACAAACTCTTGACAAAGGATCCCACTTACCCCCAAGAGAAGTACCCAAAAGTAATATATCATACTGTATTATACAGGGATTTAGGTTGATTTCCTATCTCCTTGTGTCAGTCAGTGGGGACGAGAGTCACCACTTTGGGCTACAGGAGTCTTTAATATCTTCATTGTTATCCAGTTTTTTCAGTAACCAAAGAGGTTATAATGCTCAGGAGAAATCAAAGGGCTATGGGGGCTTCTATTTATATGGAACGTAGCAAAAGGGATGTGCATGATAAATATAGAATACGACACAGCGTATTCTGTATAACGTATTTTATTCATGTCATATACCCACCCTAGAAAACGCGCATTTCAATGAGAAAATTTAGAAAATTTATGTCGAAAAACAAATAATTGTAACAACATCAATTGCAACGTCCAAATCTCGTATTAGAATCTTTTAAAGCGGTGCACGCGACGCACACGAAACACATTCAAACTATTCTATGGACCCTTTAGAAACTCGTGTGATAACCATTAGAACCCGTGTGATGCGGCTTATTTATCAAAAGGGCCGGAACATCGGTATCGAATGTTATTGCAGTCAAGCTATTACATAAAGCTCAGACGAGCACTGAGACGTATCCATTCTCAATCTTATCAAATATCAAAGTACGAGGGTTGCTGATACATGTGCAATGGCTGGACTTTAAATGGCAAGGGTAATGCAGACAAAGTAACAGTGTAACTTTATCGCAAATGTGTAAGCCAATGATATACTGACTATGTGTTGAGATAATGTTTTAACTTGCTATCTCATTTTACAATCTGGGTCAGTTGGAAAGACAAGCACGTCCGCAGAACATACTGCACCTGTGCGAAACCTGGATTCTTCACGGTTTTCGCTCGATGTTTGGTCAACGTTGCATCTGAATTTTGCCCGTTGCAGACTATATATCTTTTTCAACACAACATTTGAAAACTATAGGATGTCATCCTTAGATACGCGAATACAACCTTAAATGAGCTATTCTGCCAAAGTGCTATGCACAATATATTATGGGTTTTGCACAGGTGCAGTACGTTCTGCCGATGTGCTGGAAAGAAACATTATATATGACCCAGAACTGCGGAATTATGATCCTAGATGTGACAGCATCTAAAGGTATAAATCACTTTACCTCAGATTATACTTCACAAGAAAGCTGAAGGACGTAAAGTAAGTGTATAAAGGAAATGGCTATATAAGTCATGACATTTATCTGCAACTGAGCAGTGTCCATCAATTTTTGTTCTTCGCAAAAAAAAGGGGGCTGTCCAAAAAATATCACAATCTTCCCTAGCCTCCCAGCATCTGCTTGGCATTGACAATGTTCTGAAAACTACATGTAACATTATATACTGTGGATCAAAATAATATTATTATATTAATAATACAAATAATTTTCTGGCATCTTCACAGAATCCATGTGTAAAAATTTGTGGACAGTCACTGCAAAATCCTGGAGAAACTTTTAACTTGAGATTCTGTATCTGTATCTGTATAGCCAGTATAACTGACCTTTGGCGTAACACACCAGCTTCGCAGGCACGTGGTACTCCGGCAACTAGCTATATTACACCGAATAACTTGTCGCACCCAATCTTTGCACATCTAACTGCAGGAGTTGTTTAAAGCTATCTATAGTGATGATGCCCCAACTGTACTTGGTGGCAGCGACTTCCACTCTACGATAGTTCTTGGAAAATACGAGTTTTTGAACACCTCAATCCTTGGCTGGTTGATTGTCATGCAAAGATTGACAGATTGTCACGTCACTTTCATCCCAAATAAATCGGCCAATACAATGTAAACTGGGGCAGCACTAAAACATTCTTCCTATCTCTCCATCTGGTCCATTCAATGGGAAGGACCTTTGAACTCAGGCCATCTCTGGAGCCCTTAGGGGCCCGAAACTCACTGTTGTCGCATTGCTGGTACATTTCTATGCAAATTTCTTTTCTACCAAGTGCGATGGTATCTAGAAATAGTTTCGTCAGTTTGGTAAATCAATATTGTATACTGGGCTCTCAGCTACAGTACACAACAAACTAAGTTAGATATTTTTTCAGTTGGGTGCTGTGTGTTGTTAACTACATTGAATTCAAACATTGAATTTTAAACTTTTAATCAAATCACTGCATTGATACACTGTAACAACTAAGAAGACATTGCCAAGGACTTTCTTCAACTGTTGGTGCCAAAATATGAGCATTCTGGGGTTGATTCAGAACCTGAATGGTACTGTACATTGTTGTTGTTGTTTCCCAAATCCAAAAGAAATCAAGCAGACCAATTCAAGAACCAAGAAATTAAATTGGTCTGGCCTATGTGAAAATTAAAAGTATTTAAAAAGTTTCTTGATCTAATGATAGATAATGAACAATAAATTATCACTATTTGCATTTTAGCCATCATAAGCCTGATTCAAGCAGAAAAAATGTGCTGTGTATACTAAATTATTTATTGCATAAGGGAAGACAATTCAAGAAAGTACTGTGCAATATGGTGAATCTTCAACAGTAGTAGAACCAAACATGCATTCATGTAATGGACGCTTCTGTAAAATTTTGCTACAACTTTGATTCTGATATATTTCATGCCAACAAGCTATATTTGTAAATCACAGGGAAGGAAAACCCTGCACAGAAACCCAGGGAAGACACCCCTGCACAGAAGTCCTAGGGAGTAAACACTAGCACAGAAAATCTAGGGGGGATGAAACACCCCTGTAAAAAAAGTCCTAGGGAGCACACCCTAGCCAAAAAAGCCAGTGGGAATGGCCCCTGTTACATTGTTACATTGTGTAAATATGTTGTGATGTAATGTACAATGTTTTTATTTACTTGTACAATTGTTATTAAGCTACAAATGTACTGTACAATAAATGTTAAAAAAACAAAAAAAGAACCAAACTTGGTACAAAAAAATGGATAGCCTGACAGCCAAAGAAGCAGTTGTGTCAGTAGCTTTAAACTACAGACGAGTACATTCACATCCCTACAATACTTCATCGTGTACCTTTGATCATCAAACGACTTTCCCAAGCTTTCATGTGCTGTCTAGGATAATTTTAGAAACTGGATTTGAAAGGCTTGAGACTTTGTTGAAGGTCCCTGAGGCTGGCCTACCTAATGATGGATCACCCTCTGACTGGCCAAATGGTTGCTCAAATGGGCCTTCCTGATGGATGGGTTCCGGTCTACATTATGTCCAACATGAGGGTGATTTGTTCAGAAAAGATCCAGGAGAACTAAAAGGGACGTTTTGGATCCTTTTCTTCCTGATGGAAGCGATCTAAAGTCTCTTTCATAATACCTTAAGTTATCACTAATACTATATAGTAATATAGTGAGTGCAGTAGCTGCTATTTAATAATATATATATGCCTGCATTTATGGAGTACTTTATAGTAGTACACGTATACACTATAGTGGCATAAAAGTTCAAGGGGCATATTTCATGCAACATGTACTGCAGACCATGCCAATCATAATTTCAAGATGTCTGACCTAGCATGAACTTGGACAACTATCTAAAATTAAGTATAAAAGCTTGAATCTGTGTTGGTCAATAGCATTACTGGAGTTTCTGTGTTGGTAAATAGCATTACTGGAGTTTTAAGAGAAAATCTGGTAGTACTACACAACGTCTGTTCTATGTTATATATTGATTGTAAATGTTAACTGTAAGTTATTATTTGAAAAAAATCCGGACACATCCCTCAAACAAGTAATCAAATTGTCTGTGGCAGGCAAATTGTCTGTGGCAGGCAAATCTTAATAATATTCCAGACAGCTTTCCATAAAAGTTAGGTTTCCTTATTATCAAGATAATGAATCAGGATTCTGAGCATGCCAGTGAACTATTAGATTAACATAGAAAAATTCTTACCATTACGAGGATACTTATTCTCAGATTACTAGGACTGAAGGAGAAAGCCTTCTTACCACACGATTACTATGGAATATTGCAGGAAACATTATTTTTGTAGATCCCTAAAATCACATCAAAGTCCTGTACTCGGAACGATTTATGTCTTGTTTTCCAACTGTACTTTCATCAAAGTTTTAAATGGATTTCCAGAAGAAAAAGTAATCTGCAGAAATCGTGTTACGAAGCGAGCCCTTAGACGGACGCCATACATTTGGGATGACAAGCCGTTACAAATGCAATGTACAGATTTATACGTGATTGCTCCAGACTTAGTTCTTTACCAATAACATCTATATAAGAGGGAACGCATCGCTACAAGTTGGTAAAATTAGATTTGCAGTTTGCCTTCCCCACGGTGCAAATTGGATTGCAGATGGGAACTTCTACAAATGTCATGGGTAGTCGCTGATAAAATATGATATCAGTGTTCAGGATTGAAATTGCCAAGCCTGCTTGAAAAGGAAACTTGCTTGCATGTGAGCAACTCAATTTTTTAGGTTCATTTTAGTTCATATTTAAGACTGAAATCAGTTAATATATGAAACCCCACAAAAGACTGTACTACGTACATGTAGTCTTTTGTATGGTAGATTAGTTTCTGAGCATTGTTGTACAAGTTGCCAGACATTGTATCATATATAATTGTTCAGCAATAAAGTTTATATACATAATGAATATTATGCAACAAATATCAACATATAGGGCACACAGTGAAGTCCTTCTTTTAGGCCACAGCAAGTAAACTTTATGAAATTCATCTATGGGCACATTTACTTTCGCCTGATTTAAAAATAAAAAACAAATTGTGTTTTCCCCATTTCAATGGTCCCCATTGACAAGAAAAAAACAAAAATGGGAAAATATGTTATGAGGTAGCTTTCAGTGTACCTGCAGAAGTGACACTTGTGAAGTTGAGCCATGAGTGTAGAACCTGTAGAAGTGAAACTAGTTTGGTAGTTGGTAAAAGTGACGTCACTAGTACATAGTAACCTTAAGTGCAGTTGTAGTGACACTAGGCTACCACACTAGCTCTCGCAAATTAGATTTAGAGTTTGCAGGGGATGTCATCCACAAAATTTACGATTTACTTGCTGTGGCCTGAAGTCTGTCTTCAAATCACCTGTCCATTCACGCTTAAAATCCTGAACGTTAGTGTAAGAAAACAGCTAGAGACAGTGGCAAGAGTACACAAAACAGCTGCAAGAGTACACAAAACAGCTGCAAGAGTACACAAAACAGCTGCAAGAGTGAAGAATGAGTGACTGTGTTACCTTCAGCCGATCGTGGTCCTTCTCATCATACAGGTGTGACAGCACAGGTACAAACACACACAGAACAACACACATGGAGAGACATGAACATTTATGTAGGTCACATCAATGGTTCTTAGAATGAGTCTTGTTTTCAGTGTTCACCAAAACAAGCGGAACAAGCCAGGACAACATAATGATTCTCATTTTTGTGTCACTCTCATTCAATTCCCTGTCACAAAGTCTTGTTACAAATATTTTGAGACGTCCACATGAAACATGGATCAAATAGGGAAGAGGTTACAACAAATCAGCCTGGATGCCAGACTATTTCCAGGGCACACGCAGGCCAGCTCTTTGGCTCTAGGGCCAACATGAATCCAAGGAAATTATACCACAGCCCCTCTTAGTAAGACCCTGAGAAACTTTGCGGGTCAAAGTGTGCTATGGGTAATTGGCATCCAGACTAGTACATGTAACAAATACATGTACTTATATGGAGCTTTGCCTGATGTTCTGTCTAGGATATACTTTCTGCTGTTTTAACATCTAAGAACCATGACATGAGACTGGTGTATAGACAATGTCATTGTAATGTTGGATGGGTGAACAATTCAGGTATTTCCATACTATGTTTCTTTGCAAAAATTTGTTATTATTGTGTAGACGAAAAAAAATTGTGAAAGAGATCTTTTGCAAAACAGAAAAAGCATTTACCAGGATTAATCAAACTATTAGAAAATGCCATTAGTTTTTTTATAAACCCTTCAAATATTGGATAGGGGCATAACATGTTGTTAGAACACAGAATCTACAGCATGATTTACAATCTATATCTGATTCAGTACATGTACATTTCAGTATCTATCAGCAGATCTAGCCAGCGATTGCACAATTCCCAAGGTAGACATATCAACATGTGGAATGCATTCCTGTATGCACAACTGTTTCAAAATAGTAATTCATCATTGTGCCTAGACTTCGGATACACTTCAACATACGTTATCTCATGCACATCATTGAGACATAGCATACAAGTACATGGAAGCTATAACAGCATGTCTTAAAGGAGGCTGAAAGTCAGGGAAGTAGTGGATAGTTAAAGGCTTAGATATGATAGAGGCCTACTGGTATGTAGGACACATAAAGGCAGTTATGAAAAACGGGGAGGGGACCGACTTTCTTCCTGCCCATAAATGTGAGCTACCAGAGACGTAAGAGCTTTGGTTTACAGCAGGTAGAAGTTATACGAGGATCCCTTTTTATGTGAGGATATGTCATACAAGATAACGGCATTTCTCCTGATATTTGAAGTCGCAGGTCTTAAGTATTAAAAACTTTATGTACTTTAAGATGGAAGATTTGTGTTTTTCAACAGCATTATGATGGTTTAAATTTTAGTCAGTTATATACAAGCCCATTTAGAGTAGATTAAAACTGGATGATTTAGCATGTGATGTCGGTGGGTTGATATCCCTGTAGGAGAATGAAGGTACTCAGGGGTGTCCTGAAGTATATGTATGTGTAGCTATGGGCAGACTGCAAGGAGTATTTATAAAGGCTATCAAAAGAGTTGGGCAGCACTCACATGTGCTGTTAAAGACATGGCCACATTTGTCATAGGGGGTTGTACGATTTTGATGTCGTAGAGTTTTCAATTCTACTAGGCTATGACAACCAAAAAGTTACAATGATCTAAGACAGCATTTTCTTTAACAAGACAGATGAGCTTTGTACGACATTTGTACGCAGTTTGCAGTCATACCATAATGGCATATTGTATGTGACCAGGCCCTAAAGGACTAACGAAAGCCTTCTTTATGGGATTCCATCTGTCAACAGAACAAACTTCAAGTTCAGCACCAAGGACAGGGATGACTTCTCCAAGCATTGGATCAAGTCAAACTTGTGTGTTTGTCGGAATAAGATGCACAGAGGTGGGTGAAAGTAAGAAAAGTTATGTTTGCCAAGAATATGCAAAGTCCAAGCCTTGTTCTAAACTTCAGAGTAACTTTTTAAACAAAAGCCACTTGGTCATTCCAGCCATGCATGAGTCAGCACTTTTGCTATGGAAAGTTTTATGGAAATACCTGCAGTACAGTCTGCCAAAATAAAACCACTTGTATGGAAAAAGTACATGAAGCAGTTTGCTATAGGGTGCAGGAGTAGTAAATAACTGGGGGCATGCCAAAACATCATAATTCAAAACTTGGCTTGGGTTGCAAAAAAGCAGAATGGGTGCCCAACCATCAAATTTCATAGCCTTGCTTGTTGTTGTACAAATGTAAGTTGTATGCTTCGTTGGCTCTAATCTATTCTGTGCACTGAAGGCTAAAACACTGTTCCAAGAGCAAAACCAATAAGAAGCGATGCCTTTTCTGTATGCAGGATGTAACGCTGCCATTTGTGATACTGGGTACAGCAAGTCCCCTGGAGACTTTGTAATATACTCTTCATCTTTTAGAATGGAGACATACATTGTACAATGAATCATTGTATGTCTCCATTCCAAGTCAAGGCTCAAAAAGCCTGTTAGGTAGTAGTCCATCATCACCAGACAAGAAAAAACACTTGAGGTTCCAAAGGTGTTTTTGTGATGTCCATTAACAAGAAAATCCATTCTGTATTAAATCAAGCATGTCTTTGGAGAGATACCTTTTTCTCTTTCACAGACGTCTGTTCCAGAAGAGCAGTTTTAACCTTGACCTCCTCATGCATCTTCCATTAAAAAAGATCTTCAGAAAGTCTCTGGACAACTTGATAGAAATTTTTACCTTGGTATTTTGAACTGGAATCTCTTGAAAGATGGGGAGGGGGGCAATGGTACCCTTGGTAACAGTCAAGTCAAAGCCATTGTGACTGGTACTTGTAAGTTTGTAAAAAGACTTAATAATGGAAAGTTTACCGAATTTTCATCCAAGTAGCAAAGTTTTTTTCTTAGTCAAAGCATTCAGTTTCAATCTTACCTCAATTTTTGCTATTTCTCAGGTTCAAGCTGCAATATTCGATTTAAGTGCATGAAAAACTTCAAAAGTTCAAATGGCAGGTATTCTTGAAAATACATACTAATGCAATGGTGCAAAGCAATTGTGACTGGCACATGTAATTTTGTCCAGTGCTTGCCTAAATTACACATTTATTCAGGCTGCAATATGCGATCATGTAGTTATTAAAAGTGAATGAAAATCTACAGTGAAAATGGCAGGTATTCTTGGAAATACATATAAATAATCCATCAAATATCAAGTAAGCAAGCCTTCAAGCGTGTGCAAAAGTGCTGAAGTGCAGCTCGAGTGCGCATTCTGCCTTAGAGCTTTAACTTGAGACATGCTCTTATGTAACAAGCACCAGGGATCAGTATCAAATATGCAACGTTACTGTTTTAAAAAGTCCTGGGGCAACAGTGTCAAATCAAATTATCTCAGATTGATACTAATATTTCTCTCCCCCATGAGAGAGACCGGGGGGGATTCTGTCTGCGTCGGGCACGGCGTGGTATCGATTTTAATAATCAGCGAACTGATTCTCCCCGCAGATATGTTCTGCACACGCGCTAATAACCGATCATGCTGTCTTCCGATGGCTTTTCCTTTACGGAAAGTCTTGCCGTTAACGTACACGCGCTAATAACCGATCATGCTGTCTTCCGATGGCTTTTCCTTTACGGAAAGTCTTGCCGTTAGCGTACACGCGCTAATAACCGATCATGCTGTCTTCCGATGAGTTTTCCTTTACGGAAAGTCTTGCCGTTAACGTACACGCGCTAATAACCGATCATGCTGTCTTCTGATGGCTTTTCCCTTACCGAAAGTATTGCCGTTAACGTACACACGCGGTAATAACCGATCATGCTGTCTTCTGATGGCTTTTCCCTTACCGAAAGTCTTGCCGTTAACGTACACACGCGGTAATAACCAATCATGCTGTCTTCCGATGGGTTTTCCTTTACGGAAAGTCTTGCCGTTAATGCTCGCTCCATTAGTCATCAGAAAGCCTGTTTCTCCCATTGCCAATGCCTCAAAATAGCCCTGAACTCAATCATTCGGTTAACAGGAAAGCCACAAGTTATGTTCTCTCTACATCACAGACACAAGTTTGCGTAGAAATGATCTCGTTCTTTTCAAAGAGAGAGTCATGGCCCAAAGGCAACCTGTGTTCTTGGTAATCTGCCAACGATTGGCTGAATGTTTGTGTAGCCGTTGAGTCAGGGTATTTGCAGCCTAGGGTAAAGTAGCACTGTACAGTAAGCTTTGCCCGTCCAGATAGAGATGTAAGAATTTGTCAGGATTTTTGTGGGAAAACTTGCCTACAGCAGACATTGCTTGTGAGTGGAAAGTGTGATTTCATCCCTGGTAGATAGTCTATGATATACTTTTTTGCAGAGATCACACAGCATCATACTGTGCCTGCTTGAGAGTAGTGCTAAAGGGCAGCTTTCATTACACAATTAAGTAAAAAGAGTACTTCAGAATATGGCTTATACGTAAACTTGATGCGTCTCACAATGATTGATCCTCTTGAAAAAGAAAGTAGCTTTGTTGTGTTGTTTCAGAATAGACCGTGTTGTCTCTGACCTGATTTATGTACCAGTATGTTGTATGGGAATGAGATGGAACCAAACTTAGTTTGGGAGAAGATTGACAGACATCAATCTTCCACACTTTTATGTTTTTTTAATGGGAACTGCAGAGTGTCAGTTGATAAGAAACCCTTTGTAGTGTAAAGAGATGGAAGGAGTGTGCGGGTATGGACACATTAATTTTGTTAAAGGAAAGTGCCTCTCAAGGGAAACATTTAACATTTATCTGCAATGGCCTCTAGCTTCTTTGTTTTAGCAGTGAAACAATCTAGATCAGTGTTCTAGATCAGTGTCCGTCTTGCTGTCATTTGACAGAATTTTGCTGCTCATGACGGACAAAAATCCGTGTGTAAAGATATGGAAGGAGATGTAACTAAGCTTAGCCTCACCCCAGCAAAATTTGCCCCTCAAAATGCTGGAAATAGTGTTTCAAAGGTATTTTAAAAATTTTCCAGGGGGAGCATGCCCCCGGACCCCTCTAGGTTTGTCGTGCTACGTTAAACAAAATGACTGAAAAAATTTCAGACTGGCTAGAACGCTGATCTAGACTATCCATGGCCAAAGTGCCCTCATACATGTTTGCACCACGTAACAAAACTCCATCTAGATTAAATTTGTACGATAGAAATACATGTACTTAAAATCTTTATAACAATGTATTTCAAAGATTCTCCGGACATTGTTTATAATCATATTGTTTTGTTAAACTTAAACCAGCAGCCTAGATGTGCCTAAGTTTAGCTAGCTGTCGCAAAACGACACATTATGTATAAGGCAGTTGAGGTGAATGCCAAAAGCTTTAATCCTACAATGTAAAGACAATTGTGAATAGGATAGGTGTGTGACTTCTTTTTTCTAACATTACTTCAGAAAATAACATGCACTGTGCATGCATGGTTTTTTATTGGAAAAAATGGAATGATTTGAAATAAACCTCTGCTATTTTTTTGCAGTAAAACAACTTGTTACCGGTAACATGCCTTATCCTAACAGTGCATCACAATTTATTGTAAATGAATAAATAAATAAGACCAAATATATCTCAAGATGGGCAAGTTAGGTGGGCTTTCAAAATGCGTTCCTTAGATCAGTTGCAAACATGATGTGATACTTAGGTTAAAACTACAGAGACCTGAACAATTTTACCTCCATTGAAATGACCACTATGATTGATGAACCCGATTTCAACACTCAGAATTAGAAATGGAAATTTCACAAAATGGAGGTTGATCAACTCATACATAAACAGTTGAGTGAGTGAGATGAAAAATTGATGAAGTCACGGCTTATTTGTTGGCATGAAAACGTGCCGCAGAAGCAGATTTTTACATGAGCCATCACACGGAAATTAGTCGGGAACCCATTATGTGGCAGATAGGGAGAATTACATGGTGCATGTCAGCAGAAAATGGCAATTAGGAAGAGCAGGTCACTCTATGTGGGTCAGACATGTACAAGAGAGAAGGCTAGGCAGCGTGTAAGGTGTGGGGGAGACTGAGTGAACAGTTTGCTCTGTCGTTTTGTGTTGTTGTTGTTGGTAAATAAAGAAACGAGAACATCAAAGCAGATCATAGCAACAGTTTGTACACAACTGACTGGTGCTGATTTGAAAGCATCCAAGCGAAAGAGATGACAAAGATAAAGGAAAAGGAGAGAAGAAGGAAAGAAAAGGAAGAAAGCAGAAGGAAGATCAGAAGAAAGCAGAAAGAATAGCAGAAGGAAGGAAGGAAGGAAGGCTACCTCAAATGAAAGAAGAAGAAGAAGAAGAAGAAGAAGGAAGGAAGGAAGGAAGGAAGGAAGGAAGGAAGGAAGGAAGGAAGGAAGGAAGGAAGGAAGGAAGGAAGGAAGGAAGGAAGGAAGGAAGGACTACTAAACCAGACAGTTGATATAAAAATACATGTACAACATGTGTTTCTTTGAAATCTTCAAGCATATTCACCACATCCGTGCAAAAGCAACCAGACTACATGTAGTACTGTAGTAGAGGTGGATATCTGAATATCACGGCACACAGAAAGGCTACAGGCATGCAACAAGGGAGGAAAGTAGAGTGACTGAACTGGTGTCCCTGTGGTCCTGAGTTCGTGAGCCTTGAAGCTGGTCCAAGTTTGGGATTTTGTCCTGCATGTTGCCCATTTTGAGGGTACCTGGAAGAAACCATGATTATGATGCACATGTCTGATGGCAGAGGTAGACAGAAAGGGATAAAAGCATTTAAAAAGGAAAGAAATATGATAAAAATGCAGGCAGCTTTGCTAGAGAAACAAAGGTTGTGAAATGCTTAATAGTTACATGCATATTAAACATACTTTGTTTTCTTCCACAGGCTATCTTAAAAGGAAAGGATTGAAAGAAACAATAACTGCAACCAACATTCATGCAAATTTACACAATTCTCCTGTTACAAAAAAAGCCTTGCCATACTCGTATACTTGGGCCTCCCACAGAAAATCATTTCATTGTTAAAAATAAGGAAAAGCCCTATGACAACATACATGTATTGCCATAAAAAGTCTTTCAAGGTTAGGATGACCCATGTCTGAATACCCAAAACCGATACAGTTTGGCTACAGCAATTTGTAGACAAGAACGCCAATGTCTTGGAGATAATCAATGGTATGTTACGACATTTGTGAACCCCAGAGCACAAAAATGCTGCTATTCAAAGCACCCGCTTCAGCTACAATAACACCTAAGAAAGACTAATATACAGGAAGTCATACTAAAGAAGTGCCTCCTTTTGTGGGCTTACCGATTGTCATCTCTTTGTCTCCTTAACAAAATTGAAGTTTCAGAAAACTGTCACCTGAAGCCTCACCTTTCTAGCATGACCACTGGTCCCACTTCTACCAGAAAAGGACTCTCGCCAAGAAGCAAATTCCTGCCACAGGCCGTCAGCTCAAGATGAAGACATTTCTCCGCACTACACAACTCCTAGTTCAATCAGCGAACAGGCATGCGGATAGGAGTTACTGTGACACCGGTTGCAACCAAATCAGCTTGAAGGATTGCGGTACGCCAAACCTGATCTCAATGAGCGTACACACTGACCCACAAGGCAAGAAACAGTTGGGCCAATTCCATTGCAAAACTTTTGCGGGGAGGTTAAGATTTTTTTCCTTACAAAATCTATGTCACAAAAATTCTAAACTCCTGTGTGGTACGAACTAAGTTAAAAGAGAAAAGGCAAGAACTTTCTATTAAAGAACAGGCATGTGTAAGAAATTAGAACGTAAATAACTTGTTTATTCCAACCTTCTCCCCCCCTCAAAAAAAGGAAACACTGAAATAGGATGAGCCGAGGGTATTTTCTTATCAAAGCTGACCTCAATCTCTGCCACAATCACTTAATATCCATTTTCAGACTCTGTATGGATGGGACGTTGATGGTTTTGCGACAAGAACAGTCGACTCGAGGGAACAATATCTCTTTGCCGCCACCTTCCAGAGAAATAACACCCAATCTCCCATTGGTCACATTTGTATTTCAAATACAGTTTTCCATAGACTGCATAAAAAGCCAAACATTGGATGAAGCTGGAGTATTGAAGAGACTAACAAATTTATAGTATGCACGACGTTCACCCTAGTCTGTTGGGAATATGTTTTATCTGCCTTTCATTAAGCTCTAGTTACGTCTTAATATTGTTAAGCAAGACAAACAACTGTTCTTAGTGTACAGTCAATACTGTTCATTATTTTTCTAAAGGGATTACCTTCCTTTATCTAAATAGAATGACTTGGTGGCAAAGTTCTGCTGTAATTGAGCAGAAAGGTTTAAACCTGGATTACAAATTTTAAAAAAGCGGTACACACTCATGTATTAACATACAAATGACAGCTTGAAGATCCGACAGTGTTACAAAGTACAAATACATGAATAGGGCCTGATAAACATGTACCCAGTGGGAGAAAAGCAACAGGCAGCTTCTTATATCTGTCACATCATAAGATATGCAAGGCCTACAAGCAAGGACCCCACCTTATCCATCATTGTTAGCCATGCTGTTTCTTGGATCTCTTTTTAGTTTCTCTAAGTTTTATCTCTAAAAAAAATAATGTTAAAATACAACTTACTTCTTCATCTACGTATTACTTCTGCTTGATGTTTCTGATATGTTGAAATACATTCAAAACTTGAATATACTTATATATAATAATGATCATTCAATGAAAGTAAAATAAAGTGTTTTGTTACAAAAATGTAGGTGTTGAAACAAGGCAAATCTGCAGAGTGATTGAAATGGATTTTTTGTCCGACAGTATTGGGGAAGCCTGAGTCAAAGATACGCAGTGCGAGAAGATGGAACCAGTTCGTTTGGCCGCGTCAAATCTCAGAGCACTAAAGATACATCATATCCTCTGTTTGCCTCCCCTAATTGCAGGGCAAGGGCTAATTCAATAGTAAAGTGGGAAGCAACTACAGTGCGTCACTGTAGATAAAAGGCGCACAATGCCAGCAATTACTGCCATCAGTTTCCTTTGGGCCACACCAATTAAATTTGTTGTTTCTTAGATTTTTTCAGAAAAAATATGAAGCATCAGGGTGAAAAAAAACAGGCAGGCCTAGGGATCCTATTATGATCATAGCCCCAAATGCTACGATAGGAGACATGAAGTCAACATACATTTGTACCAGCCTGAGGGTAGTTAAAATTCAAACAATGTATGTTGAAGTTTTAGTCAAACCAATGCATTGAGGAAAAACTGTAACAACTAGGTATTTCTTCAACTGTTGGGGTCAAAATAGGAGCATTTTTAGTTGATTCAAAACCAGAGTTTTTCTTTTTGTTGCAAATCAGAAAAAAAATAAAGCAGGTGAATCCGAGAACTATTGATTAATTTGGTGTGGCCTTATTACCAAGGCACTGAACAGCAGACAACTTTATTCACAGATAACAAGTTTGATTGAAGAGACGAAGGGCAGAGGTGTTTCATGACAAATGGTTTGATACAAGTCATCAGTACGTGTGTGAGTAGCAGGCTCCTGTGGGTGCCAAAGCAACAAGGGACGGATACTTCTTTTTATGTCATACCTGGGCGGCGATAACGTTCGAGACAGGTGTTCTGGCCCGTGTGATAACTAGCGGTACAGTCCGGGGTTCTTTTTGGTTATCACACAGGCTTCCAAATGTTCCATATAATAATTCGAATGTGTTTTGTCCGAGCTGCGTGCACCACTTTCGAAAATTTGAATACGGGATTCGGACGTTGGAATTGATGTTGCATTTTTTTGTTTAGGGACATCAAATTTTAGCACATTTTGCATTGAAAGGCGTGTTTTTTCGGGTGGGTATGACATAAATAAAATACAACATGATCGATTGTGTATTCTGCATCACCCTCAGTCTCAGCCCTCCCGCAGTTTGGATCTCCCTTCAATCTGATCTGCGGTGGGGCTGGTACCTCGGTGATACGGAATACACCGTGTTGTATGTTTATTAGAGTCTTGCAGGGATTTCTTCCTTTGTATGTGTGCATGTTTTCACTAGATTAAGTAAAATCAGTACAACTGTGTGAGTAGCAGGCTCCCAGGGGTAAGCAGTCAAATTATCGAGGGAGAGATACTTCTAATCAGTTTCTTTTTATTAGACTGTTGCAGGGATTACTTAACTGTATACGTGTGCATGTTTTCACGAGAAGTAAATGCCTCTGGGACTAATGACACCAAATGTTATCAGTTTTGAATGGAGACGTATTGGTCCATTGTGTTTTTGAAAAATGAGTATGGTGAATCTAGAGATGTACCAAAAGACCTGTCTTGTGGGCAGAAGCAAACGTAACTCCCTTAACTTGTTGAATACTAACATCAGGAATAACCAAGGTATGATCCATCAAATAACAAGAAATTGCAGATATCACACTTGCATGAAATATTTAGAGTTATTGTGAATTTCTTGTTTGTCATGACCAGAGAATGAGAAGCTCAACTGTTCATTTGAGCTAAAGCCTAAACTGGTTCGAGATCACTTTCTTTTCTCTCTACTAACAGAAGCTCAAGCTTCAGTAAATGGGCCTCACTACAGAAACCTAATCTCACCATGACGCAGGCTAAATCCTAAACTAAGTAATAGCCTAATAGCTTTCCCTTGGCAAGGATGATACATGTATTTCTTGAGAACGTCTTAGATTCACTGATGATGCTTCATCGGGAACATCTTAGTTCCACTGATGATACCTCAAGAACGTCTTAGATTAGTTCAACTTACTGATGATGCATGTACTTTCTTGGGAATGTCTAACTTAGTTCCACTGATGATACTTCCTCTGGAAAATCTTAGTTTCACTGATGATACCTCAAGAACGTCTTAGTTTATCAAACGATACATGTACTTTCTCGGGAATGTCTTATTATAGTTCCACTGATGATACTTCCTCAGGAAAATCTATGTTTCACTGATGATACCTCAAGAACGTCTTAGTTTATCTAATGATACATGTACTTTCTCGAGAATGTCTCCACTGATGATACTTCGTTGGGAACATCTTAGTTTCACTGATGATACCTCAAGAACGTCTTAGCTCATCTGATGATACATGTACTCTCTCTAGAATGTCTTAGTTCCACTGATGATACTTCGTAGGGAACATCTCAGCTGATACCTCAAGAACGTCTTAGTTTATCTAACGATACATGTACTTTCTCGAGAATGTCTTAGTGGTGATACCACAAGAACGTCTTAGTTCCACTGATGATACTTCCCAGGAAAGGAATGTCTTAGTTCTACTGATGATACTTTCTTGGGAAGGAACGTCTTAGTTCCACTGATGCTACATGTACTTCCTCGGGGACGTCTTAGTTCCACTGATGATACCTCCTACAGAACGTCTTAGTTCCCCTGGTTTCTAAAGCCCAGATAATCTCACGTTCCGCTGTCAAACTCCCGATCGTAATGGCGTACTCATAAACAAGTCTTACCCACAGTCACCATCCATCAGCACGGATTACTCTGTGGGACAGATGTGTATCTGCTGGGCGCAGTCTCGGCATACGCAGAGGTATTTCTCAACAATGTCTGGGATAAATTATTAATCAGAGTACAGGAAATTTTGACAAGCTTCCAACAAGGAAATCACTTCCAAGAAGTGAATGTCATGAGATACAAAACGGCATACAGAATGATGTAAGGTGAGGCATGGGGATACCTGAAGTCCGCATTGATGAGGTCTAGGAAAAAAAATGCTGTGTTTCCGGTTTCAAGCATTTTCAGAAGCAAAGTATTATGGAGTAAATCGGGTGAAATATTTGTCCCTTCCCCACAAGCAAACGGAGGGATGGGTCCTGGAGACAACCCTGATGGATGTCAGTTTTACATGTTTAAATTGTATTCGTTGGACCACTTCAGCCAAAATCTATTAAAAAAAAGATGAATAAAAAAAGAGAATCCCTACCTACCAACCCTAATTTGTTCGGGACTGAAATCATTAACAATTTTTTTTCCTAGGCCTTGGCAAGACTACAGGTTTATCTCAGAACATTCGTTTTGCCATCAATCCACTTACATGTAAGTAAGAACATCCAAGGGACCAAAACAGAAATTTTGCACAGTAAAAATCAATATGTTGGACAGGTTTGTGGCCAATCTGTGGCCAGTGTACCTCCCTTTACTCACAACTGACAATATGGCTGATTTTTGGTCGCGGACAAGGAACTCCTGGTGTCGCTTCCCATTTCATCTCAACGAGAACTCGGAGGGGGGGAAGGATGTATTTACATGCCATTGGGAGGGTAAAGTTTTCTGGGTTTCTAAGGGAAGAAGAAAGGAGTGTTCGCTGTCATTTGTAGCCACCCTTGCTACATAAAATGTTCTACAGTAATGACTGTAACCTCTGTTACCGTTGTTTGTTACTTTCAATGTTAGTTGTAACTTCACTAGGCATAAAAAAGTTGCCCAGTTTCTAAATGTCTGTACCTATGCTCCCTTGCTCCTACATGTAAAAGATGAAGCTAAAAACTGAAGTGGGGTCGTATGGCGCAACAACAGAGTACTCGACTCGGAACCAAGAGGTCCCGGGTTCGAGTCCTGACATGCCACCGACCTTGTGCCCTTGGGAAAGGCACTTTACACGACTTTCCTCACTTGACTCAGGTGTAAATGAGTATTATGTGTTAGGTGTGCACGCTACCAGCATATTTGCTGCCTAGTGCACACTTTGTATTGTCATGTTACAATTTCTGAACAAAAACAAAAAAACAAACAAACAAAAAAAACTGTAGATCTTTTCGGAGAAAAAAAGCCAAAGTGCGATGTTGTAACCTCCGGCTCCATTACTGGTATTCTGTACATTTCAATGAGAACGGGCCAACAGTTGACTGAAAGAATTCAACAGTTTGCCTAATTGCAGGTATAGTTACACACACACACAGTCAGATGAACCATTACTTAGCCTGCCTATGCAAAGGATGATCACTATCTGAAGGACCAACTCAGGCTTATCACTGTTTACCACAGGTTATTCCATTCTATTAAACCTCTTATCTGTAACAAGTAGTTTTTTAGGTCAACCTGACTTGAGTTGTGAAATGAATAATTGATATACTGCTGTACAAGCTAAGGTACAAGTAGTAGGATCTAACAATCTGCATACACTAAATCTTTTCTTGAGGGTTACAAATACCTTTCCAGTTTTTTTTTTTTACTTCCAGGTAGGAAGTATTGTTTTGTGATGTGGGTTTGTATTCTCTGTTTGTCCTAATAGCTTCAGATGTATAGTGGGTGGGAGGTGATTTTGACAGTTGATTGATAGAAAGGTCAAGCCTGGAGGTGAGCCAGTACGTGCTGGGTGGGAGAAAGTGTGTGGTGTGTGGAGGAATGCAGGAAGTGGTGTAATACCCGATTGAATTACATCATACAATCCCCTCCACAGTTCCAATACATTCAAGAAAACCCAAAACACGTCCCCGTCCCGGAGGTTTGTGAACTTGAAGGTCACTAAAACTCAAAGTAGTTCCCGGAAGTCTGAAATCTGCAATTTCTTCTTTTTCTTGTTTCTCTGGGTTTCATCTGTGTATGACCACCATTTCCCTGAAGAAATCATCGCTGCTTATCCACCTGAGTCGACCTCTGCTTAAAAGGTTACAGGAAACACTTTTAAATGAAAGGAGATGAACGTTTACAACCGATAAAAGGGTAGGTGGTGTCAAGAAAATGAAACAAAGGCAAAGGGAATGTCCAAAATACAGGAACTCTTTTGAGTTCAAACAACCCTAAGCAATATCAGCAAGAGACCGAAAAAAGTAGTTTATAAGCTTTTTTATTTTAGCTTTGAAGTTACAAAATATCTAGAGCAGGCATAAAGAAAGTCTATTTGCAATCCATATGAATGCTGTCTGTCCTTGGTGCTGAAATGATGTGTTGTTGTATTCATCTTGTACATCCCAATGGAAGGCTGCTTCCTACACTCTTCACAACCATTCCATTATCTACAGGTCATGGCCTTCCGCACCCTTCATAAGTGGTCTCCTGGTCTTACATAACGTCAGTCTCTCAGTAACAAGATACAACTCTTCGGCCGTTGAACCACAAATCTTCCATATCATTCCTTTTTGAGAGGTGAGGGGAAGATCAGGATGGAAATGAAATTCTGTTCCCCATCTAAATTGGTGGATCAGTGACATTATAAACCTCTTGTCAGATACCTGCCCTATCACAATCCTATTGGGAAATGTCTGGCGCTGCATAGTCTAGGAAAAGACAGCCTTTCTTGAGACAGAATAAAAGTGCCATGGTGCCAAGCATGGTTGCCAAATTGATTTACATAGTAAGGTAAATAAGATTTGGGGTTGAAAGGCCCTAAAATTGAATTACGTTGCCCACCCATTTTAGTAGTTGAAATTCAAAATGCCTCTGGGAAAGTATGAAATCTACAATGCAGCAATGGGTCGTCCTATTTTTCGGGTTTTGTAGTTGAGACCTTAGTTCTTGCAGGACGACAGTGATGAATGTGGTAGCCGTGGATTCTGATGAACATTACACACTCTTCTTCTTTCTTTTGACATCCTCAATTGAGGTGAAGCATGATGCTTTTTCAAGTAGCTAGTAGTGCAATGCGGCTTTGCTACGTCTTGCCTTTTCAGTCAAGCACACTGGGTCACCTCTACTGTTCTGCATAAGTGTGGTGGGTTCTTTTACATGCAGAGGTTTGACATCTGAGACTAACACCTGAAGCTCCTTCATACGGAGAAGACCCTGGGATCGAACCCCCATCCATGGATCCACGGAATTTGATCGATATTTGGCGAAGCAGCAGGATTGCTGACAACTTATACCATGAGGATGAAATACCATACACTCACGCTACTGATCATTGGCAAAAGGGATCAAGTTAGACAATGAAACAAAAGTAGAGGGTGCATCCAATTTGGAATTGAAACAACCTTTAGCAAGATGAGTAAGAAACTTGCAAAAGTAGTTAAGAAACATCTTCTAGCTTTGAACATCATTCTGAAAAAGGCATGAAGACTGCAGGAGAAAGTAAAAAAAAAGGATGACTAAGAATGCCAATGTTTTAACTTCTAACAATTTGAAATATGAACTTAGTTCTTCTCAGAAAGTTGGAAACTATGGGCTGACAGCTAAAAGTCTGAAACACCATGTTTAATATGTAGTTGAGATATCCATCCAAAAAATGAGGGCACGGAATTGCAACAAACCAATTTCATACTCCACACATGTACTTACAAAGCAATAAATTTTACAAGAAACATCTCACGTTTTCAATTATCACAAACACTCTTCCTTCTGGAAGTCTTTCCTCGGAGACTCTATCCTTCGACGGAGCGCTGCGCACCTAACGTGTGACAAATTGCCTGCCAACAGGCAGTAATTGGTCAATGTCACGTTTCCACAGGGTGAGACAGAAGCACCCAGGGATAGCAGAACTGAGTCATCATGCCAGAAAGATGAGCGTTATTCACAAAGCCACGCTCCGGCAGAGGTGGGCGCCCTGTGACTTCTCATGTGTCAAGTTTATCCATACTGCTGGTAATCTGTCGACTGCAAGAGGCAAACTTTCTAGGGAGAGGGGGGAAGCCCAATAAAACATCATTTTTCCACCAGATATAATGTCAGAAGGATGAGTATTATTCACAAAGTCATGCCTCAATGAAAGGTGGTGCCCTATGACTTCATGTGTCAAGGTCGTATCCGTATCGCTGGCTAATCTGCCCACTGCAAGAGGCAAACTTTCTTGGGGGAGGGGGGCACCCCAATAAAACACTATTTTTCCACAAGATATAATGTCAGAAGGATGAGTATTATTCACAAAGTCATGCCTCAGTGAAAGGTGGTGCCCTATGACTTCATGTGTCAAGTTTATCCGTACCGCTGGCTAATCTGCACACTGCAAGAGGTAAACTTTCAGAGGTGAGGGGGGAAGCTAGCCCAATAAAACATCAATTTTCCACAAGATACGATGCCAGAAGGATGAGCATTATTCACAGAGCCATGCCTCAGAGGAGGTTGGTGCCCTATGACTTCATGTGTCAAGTTTATCCGTACCGCTGGCTAATCTGCCCACTGCAAGAGGTAAACTTTCAGAGGGGAGGGGGGAAGCTAGCCCAATAAAACATCAATTTTCCACAAGATACGATGCCAGAAGGATGAGCATTATTCACAGAGCCATGCCTCAGAGGAGTTTGGTGCCCTATGACTTCATGTGTCAAGGTCATATCCGTACCGTTGGCTAATCTGCCGACTGCAAGAGGCAAACTTTCTGGGGGAGGGGGGAAGCGCAATAAAACACTATTTTTCCACCAGATACAATGCCATAAGG
The DNA here is from genome assembly GCA_013266295.2 of Branchiostoma floridae x Branchiostoma japonicum. Lineage (NCBI taxonomy): Eukaryota > Metazoa > Chordata > Leptocardii > Amphioxiformes > Branchiostomatidae > Branchiostoma > Branchiostoma floridae x Branchiostoma japonicum. Next base: position 13,167,055 of record CM023829.1, on the reverse strand, counting down.
ATGAGCATTATTCACAGAGCCATGCCTCAGTGAAAGGTGGTGCCCTATGACTTCATGTGTCAAGGTCATATCCGTATCGCTGGCTAATCTGCCCACTGCAAGAGGCAAACTTTCTTGGGGGAGGGGGGCACCCCAATAAAACACTATTTTTCCACAATATTCAATGCCAGAAGGATGAATATTATTCACAGAGCCATGCCTCAGAGGAGGTTGGTGCCCTATGACTTCACGTGTCAAGGTCTTATCCATATCACTGGCTAATCTGCCCACTGCAAGAAGCAAACTTTCCTGGGGAGGGGGGAAGCCCAATAAAATTTTTCCACAAGATATGATGCCATAAGGATGAGCATTATTCACAAAGTCATGCCTCAGTGAAAGGTGGTGCCCTATAATTTCACGTGTCAAGGTCATATCCGTACCGTTGGCTAATCTGCCAACGGTAAGAGGCAAACTTTCTGGGGGGTGGGAGGGGTAAACCCAATAAAACACTATTTTTCCACAAGATACGATGCCATAAGGATGAGCATTATTCACAGAGCCATGCCTCAGTGGAGGTTGGTGCCCTATGACTTCATGTGTCAAGGCCTGTTGGCTAATCTGCCCACTGCAAGAAGTAAACTTCCTGCCGGGAGGGGGGCACCCAATAAAAAGCATTTCTTCGCAATTTGTTCTCTTAGAGGGATCAATATTTCAGTTTAGCATGGTAATTTGGTTTCCTGCAGCAATCGCCCACACTGAAACAAAAAGGTTTCATATGCACACTGGAGGGGAGAGGGCTTTTCAAATCAATACCAAGGTTGCATGCAACAGGGAAAGGAGAGTAATATACATGTCAATCAATACTACACGACTCCACTTGTTACAGTCAAGATGGATGAGGTATTAACCTCAGTGCCCATAGTGTGATTTCGCGGTGGCATCTAGTCGGCTTTCCATGACTTGCAAGAAATAAAGTCATAAATATTTTAAACTACTTATGACACGTCTATGAAGGTTAGACATCTAGGTAGAACATAATGCAATACAAAATAAATCAAGCAAACTGTGTACATTTTGTAAATTGTCTGAGGAGGCAGACGTTCAGATAGCATTCACTATCTTTCATCAGTGATCTGATAGTGAAATCTCAGTCGCTGATGAAAGACAGCAGATGCCAGTATCTGAAACATCTGACTCCTCAGAGAATTCATCCAGTTGCTTGATTTATTTTGTATCATGTACTTTATGACATTGCTCTTTTGAGTTACTACACATTCAAATATTTCTACACGTCATGGCTGATAGAACATACATGTACCAAAAATGTAGAGATGAGTTACTCAAATTATCAGACTAATCTAGTAAAATGGTTCACCTAAAGTATATAAAAAAAATCGTATCCATCATATCTAGCTCAGTGTCCCTATACAATGTAGTACATGCATGTAGGCCCAACATCTTTTCACAATACAGTCAATAAAAGCCAGGAAACTGTAGACATACACAGTGAATATTTGAAATGCTTTTTTATCTTTCACACAAATGCCTTTGAAGACAGCTTATGGACACTTCACAATAACTAAGCGCCAATTTCCTACTCTTTACACAATATAAGCCCTTCCTTCGTTGTTCTGAATATTGGTTAGTGTTCTGTTATTTTCAGTTGTACCACAAGTGAAAGGTTTACAATTATGGCAACTTATCCAAGAGGAGCTGGAGACATCACCCATTGTGCCTTGATTAATTATTCATGGAAGTATCATCTCTAGTTGTTGACCTTCGTCTCCCAAACAGTAACTTGCCTACCAAAAATCATAGCACAATTCTTTATTGACTCCGAAAAGTACAGAGACTTTTGTATGGTCAACTATGACTAGTACATGTACGAACAAAACTAAATACATGTATGAATAAAATCATTCTGCGTACAGAGTATATGTATGGGGGAAATTGTGTACAGAATATATATCAGTGGCAACATATAACAGGTTTAACTATTCTCTAACATGCAGTCTCTAAGATTTAAACAGTCCTTAATATACCGGACGGGGGGCGATACCGACTTCCAACAACCTTTGACCCGGTGCTTACGTCACACGTCTACAAAAGCGTGTGTTCACAGCACTCGGGTCATTAGAGCTGAAGAAGACTGTGTGATACGGTCGAAAATTCCTGGTGAGTCTTTATTTTGAGTTGGATAACAGTTTAGTCCTAACATAAATCCTTAATATATTTTCCTACTTGCACACCATATGGATTGTCCCCACTTAAAATGTACATGTACTTGAAATTTTATTTATAGGATGCAATGTACTGAAATTAGTTGAACACCCATCCATGGCTTCAAGAGTTATGCTGCCTATATCCCCAGTCTCTCCACCACAGCCAAACCAAAAACATAACCTTCTGGCGAAGGTAATAAAACATAATCTCCCATCTCAGTACACCCCTACAGTGCAGTATAAAGGCATCATGCTAAGGTGACAATATTAGCAAAGACAAATTTTTCCTGCCGGTCGAATCCAATTAATGAAATTCTCTTCCCAGAACAGATGCTTTCCCAGCTGGGTGGAAGGATACAAATTCTGTTCGGCGGCTCGTATATCTACATTGTACGAGGGAGTTTTCGCAGTAGGAACGATTACATCGACGATATATCATCAGGTAATGCAAGTCCGTCATGCGACTATCCCATCCATTCTGATAACAGTTCTGGAGCAGGGCTGACAACATGTATGATTACTGTACATGTATGTAATCCTGCGGGTGGGTGGTTCATACATCACTGCTTTTTTTGTGTGTACAGAAACAGGGTATGAGGGCAACGCTAGGGAGGTGAATGACCAAGTGGGAGGATGGAGTTTTGATTAAAAATTTGATTGGAAAATGGTACGTTAGTGTGCGCAGTCCAGTGGTTAGCGACCCTGCCTCTGGACTAAGAGGTTGGGAGTTCGAATCCCGGCTGTTGTCACTTACCCGACATACACGCTACTGGAAAGGGTTGCAGTCCTTAGGACGGGACATTAAGCCGTGGTCCACTGTTCATTGTGCTTTTTTTTACGTTATAAGGCTTCCTGATAGTGAAAACAAGGCAGACAATAAAAACTATTGCCATGGCAAGGATTGAATGTTTATTGTATTGTGGTGTTTATATTTTAAAAAATTATGTACAGCATTGCAGTTTCTTTCTGTTGCCAAACTGAAAGGATTCTTAATTTGTTTATAGAGCACAGGGTACAGAAGTAACATGCCAGGGAAACCAGATACTGCGTGACCCAATGTTGTTGTGTTTGTTATAATTGTTGTTAGGGTGTCATTTCTAAGACCTGTCATCACGGTTTCCATAATGTGTAACTGTTACATTAGATGAACACTAGCAGTTTTATGATAATCAAGCACAATGTTAGTTAGCTGTTTTTATTATATTTTATTTATTTACTACAAACGAAGATGGATTGAACTGTACAGAGATATACACTGATTTGGTCTGTCAATTGTAACTAATTTACAGCGGCCAAGAACAGTTATTTTATTATTATCTATTTACTATATAAGAAATGTTGAATCAATATTGATAGCAATTTTTGAATTTGTATCAACCTCACCAATAAGCCTTTGCCTGCAAGACATACAAATAAAGACTGTCTAAAAAGTCTATAAACAAATCAAAATAGCACAACTGACTGGCTTTCATGATCTCAAATACATTTAATATGGACTTCTGGGATCAACATATACATTGTACATGTCCCTGATGGTGCTAAATGATGCAGGAAATTAAACTTATAATAAACACCCTACAGATTAATTTTGGACAAAATATTGCACTTTGGACAAATGTTTGTAGCCCTTCACAGCTTATACTTACAAAGTTGATATTTTGTGACAAACTTGCTTACCACCCAACGGATCATAATGACCCCCAGCGGGAGGCGTCACGCCTCATTGAAAATCGATAAATCTTCAGAATTTTTTAGAAAATCTTCAGATTTTCTGGAAAATCTGAAGATTGTTTTCAGATTTTAAGAAAAATCTTCAGATTGTTTCAAAGAATCTTCAGATTGTTTCAAAGAATCTTCAGATTGTTTCAAAGAATCTACAGATGTTTTCAAAGAATCTTCAGATTGTTCTGAGATTGATTTCAAACAATCACAAAAAATCTGAAGATTCTTTGTAACAATCTGAAGATTGTTTTAAACCATAACTTCAATGTGATGTTGAAATCCACGTTGGAGTTTCCTTCAATATTGATTGGTATGATATAAACATTGATTAGAATGGTTTTATTGTCTTAATTTAGGACTGTTGAGACAGTTTTTTGAGACGCTTTCCAGGCAAGTTGTTACTGCGGCGGCTTACCTTGCCCGCCAGGGACGATGGATGAATGTAGTACTACTCTTGACGTGCAGCTACCAATTCACATGCAACTTATAGCTTTGTGTGGAACAGCTCCTAGTGGACTTTAACAGAGACACCTGCTCTCGTTCTTCCCTAGCACCATCAATGAGTGGAATGAACTTGAGCCCAGTGTGGTGGAGGCGAAGTCCATCTCCCAGTTCAAAGCTGAGCTGGGACGGGCTTCGCTGCACTGAGCTGCCTCCCTGTCCCTTGTACATATGTAAATATATATGTGTAAATTCACTTGTACTGTCCTTGCACTTGTCCGCGTCTATTCCCTTTTTTCCCTTTGTAAGCACAGCACCATCACATCGGGATGCGCGCCTGCTAATAATCCGCTGTGTAACGGTAGTATAGAATATGATGATGATGATGATATAGCATGTAACACCACAGCGAACAAGATGTTTAGAAGTTTCTCCGTAAATGTACAGAAACGGCAAGGCGTTCATTTTGTGCTGCTACGGGACAATATTGAAAACAATGAGACTTACAAAATTCAGTGTCACCCGAGCGTGCAGACAACAACAAACTATTATGGCGGCCTGGTGGCCAACTGTAAACCTTACAAACGAGTTACAAACTACGAGAAATGCGACATAAATATGCTAAATTCCGAGGTAGAAGCACATTCGAAAGTTTAGCGTCATGTGTACTAAAAAATGTTAAGCGTAGTGTGCTACGTCTGTAGGACGAAACAGAAATTCGGGAACCAAGCGTTTCAATTCAAAGAATCAGAGAAACAAATCATGTCGTCACAATTTTAAAAAAATTGCGAGGCAACTTTAACGTTACTGTTAGCTACAGTGTTTGTAGAACATTCTCGATGGCATCCTTGCTTTCAGTACGCTCCCATCGTAGGGTGATGACGCCAGACTTGCCTGTAAAAGTCGTTGTGAAAATCGAAAATTTGATTTAACATCGTGGCACAAGCATGTCCATCCGCCGTTTTCGTCTGCTCCGACTGTTTTACGCTGACAAAGTCGTTCGTGGCCGCTGACAAAATATAAAGCCGGTAATCACGTGATGGCCAACCGGTTACCATAGAAATTCCTATACTGGCTTCCTATTGGTGACTCCAGGGAAGGGAATCGTCCACCCGGCTTAGAGCTATTCTGCCACAAGCTCTTGGGGTGGGGGTCATTAACCTCCGGCCAAGAGCTTGTAAACACAGGCTAGTGTAGCACCACTTCCTTTGCAATGCCATGGATACATGTATAGTTAACACCAATGTTTAAACCCGGCCTGGTTTATCCAAGGAGGTAAACTCCTAATATATACTGAGTAACTCACGGTCGTGATTTGTTTTTTTGAGTAATCTTTTACTCTAAGGACAGCTGTACATCACATTCTTCAAGATTACTACAGACAAAGGTAAGATAACTCCCTGTCTCCTGTGTGGATTCAGGGACTTTTACAGTGTCCAGCAAAAAGTTGATAGAGATAATTGTTATTAGCTTTTAATTGGCTGGGAGGGGAACCTATTCGTCACCCCCTCCCTATTATTGCAGAATGCCTCCCCAGGGGCCATAGTTAATCTGGCAAAACAAACACAGCCAGGCATCCCTTGGGTAGACCAAGGTTAGTTAGACCCAGGATGGGCTAGGACCTAGGGGTATAATGTGCCAACAAGCACTGTGATTGTGAAGTTTGAACTGTAATTTCCAACATATGAAATTGGACCAAATTTTGTCAAGGAATAACTTCTATCAACACAGATGAACTTTCAAGATTGCAGTGGTCATGATCCTAAGCTTGAAACTAGATTACCAGAAGGTTTCAAGACTATTCGAGGGAGGGTGAATGCTCTCACCGTGAGAGCCAGAGACAGGAGGGAATGGAAGAGGCTGATACTGGCCCGATGCTAATCTCCAAGCAGATCTTTCTGTGGCTGCAAAGACAGTATCAAATTGGCAGACTTCGGTGGCAATTGTTACAGTCTGGCCAATTGGATACTGTCTTTGCAGCCACAGAAAGATCTGCTTGGAGATTAACTGGATGCCACTATAGACCCCGACCCTTAGGCATGAGGATAAGACTAGGTAAAGACTTGGTAAAGGTAAAAGATACTGTCAGAAGTAGAACGGTAGACAAAGGAGAATAGCCTCGGTACCATCCTATTTGTATGCCGGGGCTCCCATACTCGCTCCCTAAAAAAATAATTTTAGGGAGCCAGTATGGGAGCCCCAGCACAAATAGGATGGTACCGAGGCTAAGAAGAGGAGTCTATCCTGAGATAGGACATTTGAACCAGCTCTTGTCTACTCTTCAACCCACTGTCATAATGGGTTGTGTGGGTGGTCCAATGTCCATGTGACCACATTGTTATGGCAAGGGTCAGAAAATATGTGCGCCCAGTACAGCCGCACATGTACTACCGCACATGTACCTGAGTACAGCCATTTCTTGTAGCAATATGTAATCTTATGGCCATGTTTTCTTTAGATACTTGCAAAATCATCACGACAACACTCTTTGACATGTCTCAAGGGTTACTCCTGGCTAAGTTCAGTATAAGTAAACAACCCCTCCTGGGATGAGGTGATCCCTGCTGAGATCCAGTTGTACCACATCACCTCAGATCTGGAGGCAGTTTTTTGGGGATGGGGAGGAAGTATGGGAGCCCCAGTAGGCCCACAAATCAGGCCCTGCCTACAAATGGTAGCCCAAGTGATTTTTTCGAGCGTTGCGCAGCGAAAATCCGGATGGTACCCAGGCTATACAAATGGAGCACAATAACATTGGCTATTATAACTGAAACCCACTTTCAATTCAAGACAAGAAAGCCTTGTTCCTCACACATTCAAGAATTCTGTGCATCTTTTAGATTTGTTTGCATCCTTATGTTTAGCATTACAGTGCCACTGAACTTTCTATGATTTCTTGGCAGATATGATTATTTTTTGTCTAAACCAGTTCCAGGGCCACAGGCCAGACCAGGGAGAATAAGCTGAAAGCAAGGGCTGGCAGATTTATAAGGACTATACCAACTTCATGAAAGGGGGAGGCTAGGAATAGTATATTGTAGTCACTTCAAAAACACCTTCAAAAGCCTACTAGATTTTCCATTATGACTCTCTTCTGTGACTAAATAGTCTAAAACGTCCATTGGCAAATGTGGAAAGATTCAGTTTTAACTTTTAGTATGGGTAGTTTACAGCAAGGACACCCCATCTTATCTGCTGTTCCATGCACAGACCGCACAGATGGTACATGCCCAGGCCTTACTCCAGTGGGTTTGGTCACAGACCAGAAGGCCCTAGGCCTCTATCAGGCCTCTATCTTCCTTGCCCACATGTGGTAGTGTTTACTTTAGGCTCCGGCTCACTGGCTTGATTGGAGCATGGAGGTACATTGTAGTTCTACCTCCATGATTGGAGTGAGGCTAGGGTATCCCCAAGCAGATGTAGGGTTCGATATCAGTGTTTGTATGCAACATTTGTACGTCTTTTTGTACCTTCGTACTAGTATAAAATGTATCATCATCCAGAAGTGGGCAGCAACATGAAATCTGTATTGGTACAGTATATATATATATCCACAGCAGAGGTGAACTACCAGGATATGGGCCTGAGGCTATCATCAGCCATGCAATCCCTTCTTGTTTTACTTTCACCTGATTATTTCGAAGATGAACACCAAGGAGAATACACGCCAATAATAAGGAAACTGCAGACATTTTAGATAAGGCCACACCAATTTAATTTGTTGCTTCTCGGAATTTTTCAGAAAAAAATTGGAGCGACAGGGCGAAAAAAAATTCCCCCAAAAGTTTTGGGTGGAGATATAGGGCTTACATAAAATACAGAAAAGCAGGATTACACTGTATGCAAGTTGTCAGCTTTTCATGGCAAAGTATTGTGCATTGATTCCTTTCAAGGTTCTCACCAGGATTTTTTTCACAGCATAGGGAGACCTACAAATGTAGTGCAGTGAAATTTTTAATCCTGTGAAACACCATTTCCTCAGCATTTTGACGGCCAATTTGCTCTTTTTTTTAAAGTAGAGATAAAGTTTTTCATCTTTGTTACAGCTTTGTTTTAAAGTAAATTTATTTTAGAATTGACATGAAGGGTCATGATAAATGGTGTAACTCATAACAGACTCAGAGGCACATTCCATTTTAGTCACTGCAGTGTTGGGTTGCTTTTTTGGGGGGTAATATTTTGGAATTATTTTCAAATGATTATAAATCTAAATTGACATGGATGTTTATAAATATTTGAAAAATGAGATGCAGGAATACATTGTGTATATGTTTTAGAAAATGTTATGATAATTTGCAACATCAAAATCAGCACAAGATTTGGCACAGTTCATGATCAAAGGATTTCTTTCATCTGTCAATGGTGTAACATAAGTTCATCGGCAGCCAACACAGGTTTGGTTTGTATACACGCTGTGCTTTCGCCCATGCCGATGGTTTTGGTAAATTGTAAATTGAACGGTAGAATTATAATTATTTATATAAGGAGCTACAGTGCCTATATTACCGGTAAAATCATAGACATTCTGAGGAAAAACCCGGTAAAAATTGCCTTCTGTGGCAATTCCAGTAACACGCGTACGGGCAAGTCTATTCTGTGTGTAGGGGAAAAGTTTCTTTGAAATACTTCAAACGCATATCAAATAAATACAGTTATGACTTTGTACAGTATTAACATGACAAAGCTACATTATAATACTTACATCTTCCACTTCAATCCATATCAACATACATTGAATGGTTAGATATATAATGATATTTCAGAAGTTGTCCCTTGAAAAGAACTCTTCCGGTCAATGACCGAGGCCTGCTTTGATGTCGTCTGTGTCGGACTCCGTAAACTTCTACAACAAGATTCTCCACAGTGGATTAGATTTTACATGGACAAGTTTGGAGAACAATAAAGCATGTATACTTCACCAAGTTGGCTGATTGGCGCGTAAAATTGGCAGTTGGCCTGGGATTGCAGATTTGTTTACACCCGTCTATCAAACGTGCCGACACGCAGGGTGGGAGGGAGGGAGGGCGGTGTTTCCTGACCTTGTTTATCTCGCTAAATTTGGGTGTTTCCGCTAATTTCCTGGCTTTTTTTATAGGGAACCTCATACACTAGGTGCTGATATATGTGTAGCAAAAATTATGGTCCAGAAAAATAGGGAAGAAACTCCCTAAATTCGGAAAGCCGTGTAGCGTGAAGCTAGTGCTGTGCCATTGCTTTGCACCATCCTCTGGGGGGGAGGTCTGCGACTTTTCTACTCCGGATTTTTTTTTTCAAAATGCAAAAAATAGGAGCGGCGATTCCGAGAAGCAACAAAATAAATTGGTGTGGCCTAAGCGTTAAAAAAAAAAAAAACCAAAGAATTAAAGTTGACATCCCCTTCTCCTAGCCACTAGCCTGGGAGCCATCTGTTTTTGTACCCGAAAAAAAACAAAAACAGAGTAGCGCGATAGCTAGTGCAAGGAGCCCTTGAACTCTCTCCAGTTTATCAGATGCCTGGTGAGAATATTCAAACATGAAGATGATACAGAAAAGATTTAGGATAGGAAAGCCGGATTACAAGATTGAAACTGATTGGAAAGATTCCCAACAAAACAGTACTCCCACAGTGCATGTAGCCAATGTAGTGGTGGGTCTGGGCAGCTAGTCCATCAAGCAGTTTAGAATTTATATGCCAGGCTTCAAAGATCTTCAAAGCTTTCTAAGAAAAGTAAATCAACTGGTCCCCAGAAAAGATACAATCCAATTACAGACAGAAATGTACATTTATCCTCCTACAAGTCCTAGCCCTCTGTTGCAATTTTGCAATTTGATATCTTGCTAGAATGAATTGGTTGTTTCTTGATTCAATAACTTGCATGACCTATTTTCTTTATTCATTTATGGAATTTAGTATTACTGGAAATGCTTTATTATTATATATATTATATATATCAAACATTTGAAAGTAGACATCATTCTTGTGAAAACTTGAATTAAAAAAATTACCATCAACATCTGCACTTAACTTATCTCAAAAATAAATGTGTTCATAAATGGGTATACATGTTGATCTTGGGCTCTTTTTTTCTTAATATCCTGCATGAGGCCAGCATGGCCCAGAAGGCAGTATTTTAGCCAGCCCTAACAAAACATGCACAAGCTGGTTCCAGGTAGAGCTGGTGGCAGGAAATTCTAGTAGAGTGTGGCTGTTGTCACAAGGTAGGGGGTCCTGTAACTAGGTCAGGCGGGCTGATTGTATTTCCAGGGGAAGAAGCCCTTTGCCCTAATGTTACAAATGACAGTCTTAGAGTTAGAATGAAATTTGTATACTGTACCCCAAATTAGTAGACATTACATCTTTTGCTCAACTAAAGATTATTGCCAGTCTATTATGATCGGATCTACACATGTATCCTGTACTTTTCCTCTGAGCTACTATAACCTAGCTGGAAAGAGTAAAAATTGGCCAAATACATAACACACCAGGGGTGCGGCAAACTGTACTCTTTCCTGGACCAACTCCCCTGGCGTGTTATTTGTCTATTTGGCCAATTTCTACTCTTTGCAGCCGTCTCCTGAAGCCTGGTAGAGGCTACGTAACTATAAGAGGGTCTGCATGGGGGGGTAGTGATTACGAATTACGCAAAATTTTCACCGCCGATTACGAATTACGTTAAATTCTCAGAGCTGATTACGCCTTTACGCTTTTTGGCAAATGTACTATTACGAATTACGTTGACTTTTGGGACGTCTGCCTACGGATTACGGCGACTAAAAAGCCCTGATTACGCCTTACGAAAAAGGGCATGCAGGCCCCCCTATAACACTCCCCAGTATTATTTTGGTAGCAAGAATCATTTCAAACTACATGTAGTAACTGTGCCAAGTTTGTCAGAATAGCTGATGAGACCAAGGAAACTTGATCAAGCCTTGGAAAGGCAAGGAGGTCCATGGTAATGGTTGGTAAGTCTTGTGTGTGAGGGGTGGAAATGACATCCCCTCCCAATCAATTAAAAACCCATTAACAAGTCATCTCTTTCCAAGCTAGATAATATCAGGAACAGCTACCCTTTCAATGCAGAATGATGCACCCACAGTCAGAGGAGACAAGAAGAGGATTTACTTTGATTTTGAATCACAGATGTTTTCCAACTCTTTCTTGGGCCTATGAAACAATTTATGCTTTAAAACCCTCTATTGAGGGCCATGGAATGGTTGGAGGGCGGGAAAGCATAATGCAATATAGACTTTTAACAATGCACAAATCATGTACGGTTAAAACTAGCTTGGTGCAAAGTGGTCTAAGATATTTATTCTTATTGACTTCGACAGAAGTCTATGGAAAGAGTTTTGCACTGTTTATCAGATAATGGACGATAACTCTTGAAGGCAAGGTCTTGGAGGTGGCCATTGTCAAGGCAAAAAATGGGCTTCGCGGGGGGTTCCTACGTCACTGCAGTTGACCTTAAAGTTTGTTTTATGTGTTTTTCCTTGTGGACAAGATAACTCGAGAATCCTTAAATGGATGTTCATGATTTTTGCTGGGCAAGTTGCCGTTGAGAACGCTGAGGTCAAGTTCGGAAATGGGCCTCGTGGGGGGTTTCTACGTCATACCAGTTGACCTTTAAAGCTTTGTTTTTTGTGTTTTTTCTTGTGGACAAGATAACTTGAGAATCCTTCAATGGATGTTCATGATTTTTGGTTGGCAAGTTAACGTTGAGAATGCCAAGGTTAAGTTCGGAAATGGGCCTCGTGGGGGGTCCCAACGCCATTGCAGTGGACCGTCGGTGTTTGCGTTCTTTCTTGTGGACAAGATAACTCGAGAATCCTTCAATGGACGTTCATGATTTTTGGTTGGCAAGTTAACGTTGAGAATGCCAAGGTCAAGTTCGGAAATGGGCCTCGTGGGGGGTCCCAACGCCATTGCACTGGACCGTCGGTGTTTGTGTTCTTACTTGTGGACAAGATAACTCGAGAATCCTTAAATGGACGTTCATAATTTTTAGTTGGCAAGTTACCGTTGACGATAGCAAGGTCAAGTTTGAAAATGGGCGTCGTGGTAGGTCCGTGCGTTGCTGTAGTGGGCTTTTAGTGATTGTTGGTTAGTTTGTTAGTAGTTCAAGTTATGGAAAAGCAATGTCCTTGGTTTTTTTATTGTAAATAGGTTAAGTGGTTTAGATTGAGATTTTTAAATTTGGAGTCTCTAGGTGGTTGTTAATTACTGCAATTGGACATTTTGTGTGAACATTTAAAAAACGTTTAACGTGACATTACATCCAGCCAGCCGGTGTCCAGAGTCCTAAGGGCCGCGCTAAGGAGACAATGATCTCCGCAAATCCCTTGAAAATGCATATAGAACGCAGCTATTTGGGTCATCAGGCGACAAAACCGCATCACCCTTGCTTGCGGACTAATACCAAAAAGGCTTCGCTGGCCGTCCGACTTTACCACGCCCGAAAATACTACAAACCACGGGTTTTTCGGTAAATGCGAAAACTATTTGATTATCTAAAACGATCACCGAGCAAGGGGAGCCAAACTTAGCGTGACAACCACCCAGATCCGGCAATTTACTGCCGCACTATTTGGAACCCTGGTCAGATTTGAACTCCGACCCGAAACTGGAACTCGGCTGGAAGTCAGTACAGGTCTCATACGCCAGTTTCGCTGTTCCATTGACTTACATGTAAAATACGCCACGAGTTTTCCTGTGAATCCAATTAAAAAACAGTATCGGCTTTTTGCTTTCTGTAGCAAGCACACGTGTCGTTTAAACAATAAAAAGATTTTCCCCCAATTCTAACGGGAACTTCGATATTTACGTCATGTATAACTGCAATTACCCACGATTCGGAAGAGGCCCTCTCGCGGCTCACAATGCCTGACCGCAGTACTCAGGTAAAAAAAGCGTCCACGTCTGCCAATCGCTCGAATGCCGAAACTTCCCTGCCTGATCCTGTCAGTAATAAACAAGCTTCCATCTCAAACCCTTTCAGATCAGGTCTGAGCGATAAAAGGGAATTTATGATGGACATAAAGTCACGCTGTTCCGGCCCAATTCTTTTTTTGACCGGATCCGGACTCTTTTATAATTGCAAGTGATGATATATTTTCCATAACATTCATAATTTGTCAGTCGTAAAGGTTAACATCGTTTGTCGAAGTCATGAGGTCGTGGAACTCTAGTTCAGATCTAATCTACTAAGACCTTGAGTGATTGTCCTGTTGCACACCCAACATCTGTAACTGATTGCAAATCAATATTATAAAGATACAGACACACTCTGTACACATCACTTCTGACAGGGCTACAAGAGAGTGAATGTCTCATCTTTTCTCCTCTATACTTCTTTGTTTTCCAACACACCTAAGATAACTCGTGCTGAAACAGTTGGTTGTCAGTTTGAAAAGTTGTTAATGAGCTTCGTGTTTTTACATGTAAGTTAGATGTTAAGAACAAGTCATGAAAGCGTGAAAGCCGAACGTCAAAACTTGAAGCAATCAAAATGGAAATTATGTTCAGCAAGCTGTTGCACACAGCATTGTCTTAGAAAAATCTTTAAAGTCTCTACAAGTCCGGTCTGAGTACTTTTGACCACAAATACTCGAGGTAGTGAGCAGTGAAAGAAACAAACTTTAAGGCACATGAAAAAAACCTGTTCAGAGTGTGATAGAAATCTTGTTCGCTGTGGTGTTACATGCTATATAAAGGCAGGTGTCTCTGTTAAAGCCCAATAGGAACTGTTCCACAAAAAGCCATAAGTTGCATGTGAATTGGTAGCTGCACGTCAAGAGTAGTACTACATTCATCCATCGAACCTGGCGGGCAAGGTAAGGGGCCGCAGTAACAACTCGCCTGGAAAGCGTCTCAAAAAACTGTCTCAACAGTCCTAAATTAAGACAATAAAACCATTCTAATCAATGTTTATATCATACCAATCAATATTGAAGGAAACTCCAACATAGATTTCAACATCACATTAATTGAAGTTATGGTTTAAAACAATCTTCAGATTGTTACAAAGAATCTGAAGATTGTTTGAAATCAATCTCAGAACAATCTGAAGATTCTTTGAAAACATCTGCAGATTCTTTGAAACAATCTGAAGATTCTTTGAAACAATCTGAAGATTCTTTGAAACAATCTGAAGATTTTTCTTAAAATCTGAAAACAATCTTCAGATTTTCCAGAAAATCTGAAGATTTTCTAAAAAAATCTGAAGATTTATCGATTTTCAATAAGGCGTGACGCCTCCCGCTGGGGGTCATTATGATCCATTGGGTGGTAAGCAAGTTTGTCACAAAATATCAACTTTGTAAGTATAAGCTGTGAAGGGCTACAAACATTTGTCCAAAGTGCAATATTTTGTCCAAAATTAATCTGTAGGGTGTTAATAATGGTTTATTTGGTGCTTGTTAGTACAGATTAGCAGGGCCCTAACAATTGGGTCCTGATTGCTCTGACTTTGACACACGTTTTACAAGTAACAGCGAGCAGATTAATTTTGGACTGAGCAGAGCACTTTGGACTAGGGCTTCTAGCCTTTTAATACTTAAACCTACACATCTGATATTTTGTGGAGAGGTTCTCTGTTACCCAATGGATCATAATACCCCCCAGTGAGACCCTTCATGCTTCATTGAAAATGAAAAAATCTCGAAATAAATCTCGAGATTTTTTTTCATCTCGAGATTTTTCCAAAAAATCTCAAAGTTTTCCAAAAAAATTTCGAAATTTTTCTAAAAAATTTCGAGATTTTTCTAAAAAATTTCGAAATTTTTTTAAAATCTCGAGATTTTTCAGTACCTGATGTAAAAAATCTCGAAATTATTTTCAAAATATTTGTTTTAAAAGAGTTAAAAACGAGTTTAAAATGAGCTATAGCCTTCTTTTCGTGTTACAAAGATTACCTACCACCAAAAATTCACAACAAAAGTGAGTTACATGTACCTTTACTAGCAGTTGAGTAGATCGATAATCCCATTGAATATGACACAAATATGACTAACTTTTCGAAATAAAGTGCGAAATTAAAATTGAAGACACAAAAAAAGTTATAAGCGCCAACCATCGATTTACGCCCGTCCCCTTGGCGGAAAAAATCATCTAAATGCCGACGGAGGTAGGGGCCGCAACTGACTACTAGTATGCTGCGCCGAGCGTCCGGACGAAAGGACCCGATAGAAAATACCATTCTTGTGCAAGTTGGTCACGTGCGACTTTCGGCGTTTTGTGGTTTTGTGGCGTCCGAAGAAAATAAAATGCTCGCCCTGTGGCCTAGCTTTGACCAGCTACCGCGCGTTGGGTGTTGGTCACCGCGCGTCCCGACCAGAAGACGTCGCAATCTTTGTGCAAGTTGGTGACGTTTTTGGCGTTTTGTGGCTCTATAAATTGTGTCCGCATAAAAGGCCGAGACGCACCTTCTCTACCCTAGCTTTGATTTATTTGCGTTGCTAGTGGCTCCAACTTGGCAGGGTAAAACCGGCTACCGCGCGTCGTGCGTTAGTCACCTCGCGTCGCGACCAGAAGACGCAATTTTTGTGCAAGTTGGTCACGTTTTTGGCATTTTTCTGGCGTTATCTAGTGTCGGAAAAGTCCAAAACGCCCCCGTGACCTCACTTTAAATAATTTGATTTCTTTACATGCAGTGGAATATGAAATATCAGGCCTCCCAGAGGAAAAGAGGGTAGGTTGATTTTGGTTAACTTTTTAACTGATACCGACCTACTTGTCCTGGTTAAATAAAAGGGTGAATGAATGGATGGCTACGGTGCGTCGTGCGCCGAGCGTCCCGACAAGAAGACGCAATCTTTGTGCAAGTTGGTCATGCAAGTTAGATGCAGTGGGAGAAGAAATGTCAGGCCTCTCTGCAAAAAAGGATGGTAGGTTTACAGTACTTGAAATCTTAAATTTCAATTTGTAGCTTGCAAAAAATCTCGATATGTTTTTGAACATAAGGTTTTAAGTAGATTTGTTTAATACTACAAGAAGTTTCAATTAACCGTTGATTAAGATCAATCTTAATATTGTTTCTTGCTCTGTGAGATTGATATCAGACAATTTTAGGAAAAAAATCTCGAGATTTTTCTACAGCTTATACAAAAAAATCAATTTTTTTTGTTAGATTTGTTTACGAAAAGCTTAACAAGAGCTTTAAATTTTTAAATGAGCTATGAATGTTGTGTCGTGTTGAAATAATCGTAAAATTGTACCTACTGTAGCTTGGACAGTGATTCAGTGGATTCACGTGGATCGAGAACTATGTGTCGGTCTGTGTATCCTGTGACACCAGTCTTCCAATTGTCTTGTTTGTTTTCCTGGAGTACGGGACACGGCCGGTCACACGTACACCCCAGGCGGTGGGGAAGATCACACGTTAATGTTAATCGGTCTAATGAGGCAAATAATGGGATGTTTATTTCTTGTTCACCCCTGGTTCTACAACCAGCATAAATCAAGATTACAGACGAAGGAAGGCGACGGCAGCTCGATACAATCCTTATCAGGCAGCAAAAAAAGAAAAGTAAAACAATGAAAAACTTTCTAAACACCCTCGCTATAGTAGATCATAGTAGGTACTGGTAGTGTAGGTTGCCTTCGGTTCTTCCCACAGGGAAAGATAATGAAAACAGACGAGACGCTTCGCCAGCAAGGTAAGTCAACTTTTAATCACTTGTACAAGTGCTAACATCAGTCATTTATAATCATGGTTGGATGAAGATTACAAATTCATTACAGTAACGGAAAAGAACATGGGAAATTTAGACAGATCTGTGGAACACAATATTCCACTTCCTGTCGGCGTACACATTTTTACCCCCTACCCCTCTCCTAATTAGTTCCATTCCCCTCTCCTCTTGTCCCATCCTATCTCCCCCCAGTCGTCATTTGTAGCCCTGTCAGCTGTGTGGGGGCTCTCTCCTGTTCTGTACATCCATACAGAAGACAGGAACTTGTCTTCGGAACTTGTGAAGAAGTGAACGTCGCTCTTCAGGGCAGTAACGGCTAGAGCCTGAGTAGAGGGCCTGTGTGTGTCGAGCTGGCCGCTATAATAGCCTAGATTCTCATGAAGGGAAAAAACGGTCAACGATTTCTTGGCTTGAAATACACACGTATAATACTATTAGTACACACGTATACCCAACGGAGTGCAGATTGCGAATTCCTAAAATTGAGGATATGCCCTTCACTTTAGTCCTTCGCAATAGAAGATGACAGTTGTAATCCCACGTGTGGCTCCCTTGTCACTGACACGCCAAAGATAAGAAACTGGACACCCGACATGACGTAACTGTCGGTCTGAAAAATGATTAGTTATGGTAAAGGATTTGAAGAAAAAACGGAATAGGACCTTTTACCTGCAACTACACAAATATAAGAAAAATCTGTTAAATCGCAGTGTCCTTACTTGTAGCTGTATATTTTGTCTCGTCTGCGAGTAGAATAGACTGATTTCATCCAACAAAGTGAACGTAATCTAAAGCTTTGTGTTGGATTATTTCGCAACAAGGGGCAAGAAGAGGCTCCCGCTCAGTCAGTGAATTTCTAAAAACCTCTGTGTGCACGCACAGGTCTCTGTTACAACTTTTGTGACAACAAAGAAGGTCATTGAACGCAGGCCTGATTGAACGCTCATATGCGCATATACTCGGTAACTTTCGGTGTTCTTCGGAGACCAATGATTGAAGAACGATGTTATGACGTAGATTTTCCGTACAACCTGATTGGCTGCTCAGACAGATCGCCCTACCGACACTCAGGCCGACGGAAACGGCGCCAAGCGGCATGTTCCACAAGGGGACCGGCTGCCAATCAACTACCCAAGGCGTGGGAACTTCAACATATGTGGCCATATCAGGGCCATGTAACTTTTCGCCTGCCACACATAATGCCGACAGAAACGTGCAACCGCCAAGCAAACTCGATGCAATCGCACAAACAGATCATTTTTCCATAAAACGTTGGGGTCACAGCGCTCAAATGTAGACCAAATCAATCGCAATTTTAATCAAATCGAATTGCAGAATGTAGGGCTGATGACGTGTTTTGGGAGTTTGTGCTAGGTATGGGTCATTGATCTTTGGCTTGTCTTATTCCATTTTGTTCATTTTGGCGATGTATAACTCAGATAATCATATGTTTTCTATACATACAGCACTGTTGCCGACGAAATTAGACAGACTATAATTGATTCCAGTCACCGGGAGCGATCGTACCCGGTTCAGAGGTAACCCGCTGTGTTTGTAAACATTCTGCGAGCTAGGCTGGGATAGTTGGTGTGTATCATGTTTCGCTGGTTCCCCCAGTTTCATCCAACTTGTCCAGGCTCAGTTTTCCAGACTGCCAGCGGTGATTTCCAGGATTCCAGGCGCGGCCTTACAACATGTTGGGCCGTTATGTTCTACAGGGAAAATGTTATACGATCCTATACGGCACTGGAGACAGGTGCAAATGCCAAAATAACACGTTACGTACTTATTCATATATCCTGGTCTATTATGATGATGTTATAATTATAATTATTAATCATACCGCCTTTACCGTGCCATTATTAAATCTTGATACAAAGTACGTTAACACTGGGGTTGGCATTGAGCAAAGTTAATTTTTGTATAGATCTACTCGAACGTTATATTCAGCCATCCTTACAAGACAAGTTTGCCACCGTTTCCGACAGTCATGATCCACTTGAGTCGCTTCTGACAGACTGAGGGTACTGTGTACAACAAGCGGGTAAAAATATCAATGAGAATGTTTGAACATTAGAACTTAGTAGTTTAGCCGATACTTAACATGTTGGTTTATTCATGACCATTCATTATGTTTGCATGATCTTGTAATGTAGGTTAATTCATTAGTAGCCACTTGTTTGGGTCTTGTGTGTCTGTAGCTGTAGTAGACCTTATGAAAGTCGCTGTGATTTTGTTGTGTCAATAAAGAAATAAAGATTTGTGTTCCGGGATAGATCTAAAGGCAGCCTAGCCTGGGCTCAACGGGTCGCCCTAAGCTCTGGAGTGTTCTGAGTAGCCTCCTGTGCAGACTCCGTGAGCGGGTGGCTGTTTTGTAATGCGTTTTGAAGTTCTTTTGCCGGCCAAAGAAGGTTTCAGACACGAGAGAAGGTTCGCCACGGGAGAAGGTTCATTCCCGCGGGAATGAACCTTCTCCCGTGGCGAACCTTCTCTCGTGTCTGAAACCTTCTTTGGCCGGCAAAAGAACTTCAAAACGCATTACAAAACAGCCACCCGCTCACGGAGTCTGCACAGGAGGCTATGTTCTGAGGGCTTTTATCAGGCAGTCGGTCGTTGCAGCCAACACCGTGAATACGGCTTATTGAACCCACCCGGTACCTACTACCCGGTACCCCCGTAGCGTGCACTGGGCGAGAGGCTGGAAGGGGAGCGCCCTGTACGTCATCATGGCGGCCTGAATCAACAACAACGACAGCCAGGACACAGAGACAGACTGGGAGGTGAACTCGAGAGTTCAGAAATCGTTAAATTTATCCAATACATGCTTCAGGATCCCCACAGAATCTGCACTGTAGTGATGACTGCCGATTCAATGATTGGTAGCATCTGCTGACTCTCAGTCACGAGGCAGGGATGCCGTATAGAAATGGTGAACTTCAACATTGTCAACTGCAAAATGACTCGTTGGCTATTTGTCTCTCCACGTCCATGCCTGTTACTAGTACTTGCAAAAAATGATATGAAAACACGAGGCCATGTTATCTTCGATAAAGGACTGTACAATATTTAGTGTGGGGGGTAGGGTTAAAAAATTTTCCCAGGCCCTCCACCCAGGTAAAAAAAAATTCATGGGCCCTCCCCCCGGCTCAATTTTTTCCTAGCCCCTCCCTCCCTGCTAAATATCGTAGGAGGTACGTCATGTTCAAATGGCAACTTATGTATGAACCTGACCAAGGAGGTTCAATTAAGATTGAATCTCCTTGACTTGACGAACACAACTCTCCATCATGAGAATTTCCTGTACAGATAACTTCGCCAGTTATGACGTATTCCAAGTCAAGTTATAATAATGACTGCATATTACAACTACAGATCATAAATGATGTACTCTCCAAGCAGAGGTTTGGGCAGTGAAAAAAGAAAGCCCGATAAAAGAGCCTAAAAACACGCCAAAAATAAGCCCAAACCTCTGCTGGGAGAGTAGAATGATGAACACTGGTGGTTCTATCTGTCAGTGTGGGTGGGCGGACTCCGGAAGAGAACAGAACATGTGTTTTAAGTTCGGGTGGGTGTCAGCTCTCCCCTAATTGTTATACAATTTTCCCCTCATAATTTTTGTATAAGTGTTACGTACTTTATGAACTCCTAAAACTCATTTAAGGTATGATAGATTATGTCAAAATGTAGAACGATGTGTGGTCTGTTTCCAAAAGTTGCCTGACCTATATACAGGGCATACCAAACTAATTAGCCCCCTAGTGGGAGCCTACCACTGTAGTGTTGACCTGCCAACTCAAACTGTTGATGTGTACAAAATATACGTCAGGCATGTGAAATGAAGACGCAAACATGTTGAAATGTTGTAGTAAATGTTGAAAACACCGACAATATTTCAATTTTTGCGTAAAATATTACATAATGGGGCTATTTCCTCTCTTCATGAACTTGTGCAAAGATCGTTGCCTTAGCCTGGTATCTAAAGTTTCTAAACCCATTATAGCTACTCAGTCTCTTGCCTGGGTGCCTTCAACAGGCTCTCACCCAGCACGCCCCGTTCCCCGCCCGAGTGGTAACTCTGGGATGGGGGCGTGTGGCTTCCCCCAGCCGTTTATCCTTAGCGTGTGATTTTCCCCACCCCCTGGGATGTACGTGTGGCCGGCCGTATCTGGTGGATTCCCTTGCCCCAGAAAAACAAACAAGATAATAGGAGGGGCGGAGACACATAAACCGTGGGCAAATTTGGGTAAATTATAGAACACCGGCACGGTAATTCTGCATGGCGATCTTTCATGATGGCAAAGTGACAGAGTATAGCAAATTTTCCACATAAAAAGTAACCAATAACATCTACATTTCTACAACCAATAAAACAAGAAAATGAAAACAATTTTAAAATATCTCATCTAAGTTTTTCCTACTCTCATTTCCTCTGAGCGGCCGGTGCTGTAGCTCTGTGGTTGACTCAGTGGTTGTTCTTACATAAGAAACTTACTACCAGTGTAACATATAGCTGAAGCCGCAGTTCCAAAGCAAAGGATGGTAGTTTTATCAGGTTCGACGTTGCAGTTCCAGCCTCGGTGGTTGACTCGACTGTTAGTGAATATCTTACCTTTGTTGTGCACAGTTGTTGATAGTTTTGTCTTTGTCACAAGTTTCTTACATGACAGAATACATTGAAAAAAATTGCTCTTTGCCGGTGTAACACGGCTGCGACGCAGTTTCTGTCAATATTCATAGTTAAGTTAGTAAGTTAGTAGTAACGTAACGTATAGACGTAACAGGTACTGTTAGTACGGCAGGTGCCAATTTCTCTAACACAATGAAAACGAAGTTGATATCTCCCTTCAAACTCTTGTTAAATTATTCTTCAACAAATCTTTAAAAAATCGAATTTTTATACAAGCTGTTGAAAAATCTCGAGATTTTTTCAGAAAGTTGATATCAATCAAAAGAAACAATATTATTTAAGATTTATGTTGATGTTATTTGAAAATCCTTGTAGTTTTATGTATGTCTAAATGAATATGGGAGCCTCGTTTTATTCTTTATGGACAAATCTCGAAATTTTTGCAAGATAGAAATTAAAATAAAAACAAAGTCAACAGTTACTGCAACCAAAATCAACCTACCCTCTTTTCCTCTGGGAGGCCTGACATTTCATATTCCACTGCATGTAAAGAAATCAAAGTGAGGTCACGGGGGCGTTTGGGCGTTTTTCGACACTAGATAACGCCAGGAAAATGCAAAACACGTGACCAACTTGCACAAAAATTGCGTCTTCTGGTCGCGACGCGAGGTGACTAACAGTAACGCACGACGCGCGGTAGCCGGTTTTACCCTACCAAGTTGGAGCCACTAGCAACGCAAATAAATCAAAGCTAGGGTAGAGAAGGTGCGTCTCGGCCTTTTTTTCGGACACAAAACGCCACAAAACGCCAAAAATGTCACCAACTTGCACAAAGATTGCGGCGTCTTCTGGTCGGGACGCGCGGTGACCAACGTCCAACGCGCGGTGGTTGGTTTTGCCCTGAAAAGTAGCAGTCCCTAACAACTCAACGAAATCAAAGCTAGGCCACAGGGCGAGCATTTTATTTTCTTCGGACGCCAAAAGAACCACAAAACGCCGAAAGTCGCACGTGACCAACTTGCACAAGAATGGTATTTTCTATCGGGTCCTTTCGTCCGGACGCGCGGCGCAGCATACTAGTAGTCAGTTGCGGCCCCTACCTCCGTCGGCATTTAGATGACTTTTTTCCGCCAAGGGGACGGGCGTAAAGCGATGGTTGGCACTTATAATTTTTTTTGTGTCTTCAATTTTAATTTCGCACTTTATTTCGAAAAATTAGTCATATTTGTGTCATATTCAATGGGATTATCGATCTACTCAACTGTTGGTAAAGGTACATGTAACTCACTTTTGTTGTGAGTTATTGGTGGTAGGTAATCTTTGTAACACGAAAGGAAGGCTATAGCTCATTTTAAACTCGTTTTTAACTCTTTTAAAACAAATATTTTGAAAATAATTTCGAGATTTTTTACATCAGGTACTGAAAAATCTCGAGATTTTAAAAAAATTTCGAAATTTTTTAGAAAAATCTCGAAATTTTTTAGAAAAATTTCGAAATTTTTTTGGAAAACTTTGAGATTTTTTGGAAAAATCTCGAGATGAAAAAAAATCTCGAGATTTATTTCGAGATTTTTTCATTTTCAATGAAGCATGAAGGGTCTCACTGGGGGGTATTATGATCCATTGGGTAACAGAGAACCTCTCCACAAAATATCAGATGTGTAGGTTTAAGTATTAAAAGGCTAGAAGCCCTAGTCCAAAGTGCTCTGCTCAGTCCAAAATTAATCTGCTCGCTGTTAAGTACAATTCAATTTTAAGATTGCAATTACAATTAAAATCATTCGTCATTATTAAAATCAGCGTTCAAAGACTTAAAAGTACATGTACAGGTATATACTATGATAAAATAAACGAGTCTATAGAAACAATGGACTACACCCGTGTATCACTAGGAGTTCAGCAATCTCACGATATAGGGTATTGCACTATTTTTAAAGCGTTCAGTCCTGGCAGAGATCGTGTTCAGTTTAATGTATGTCTTGCAGGCAAAGGCTTAGTGAACTTCACTCTAGGTCAGTGCACCAACTATATGGTAATAAAAAAAACACAGGAGTCATTACCCTCTGACACAGGCACAGTTGTGTGCATTTCAAATCTCTTAATGTGGCACTTTTGGCCTTGGATAGATTTATGGCCATCACACGGAAAGAGAAATATGGTAATATGCCACATGGGAGAGAGAGGTTAGGGTCAATGTCTTTTTCTGATAATAACGATTATCATAATAGTTTATTTCTCCTTCACATTGAAGCTCTGACATAAAAAATAAATCATTTTCGCTGTCATAGAAAGTTAAAAATATTCCTAGCAAAAATAGAGGAGTTTTCCTTATAGAAAGGCCCTTTTGGACAAATAAATTATGTAGTACAGTCATCATCATGCATGTCCATTGGTGACTGTGTATTGTATCTATTACACTGGTGACTGGTGTGATAACTTCTTCAGGGTTGGCACAGAACGGCCTACCAGGAGTATTGCCTAGGGGACCGGCCAATTTTGTAAATTGATGTTACACATTTCTACTGCAGACAATTTGCTGGCATTTCATATTAACCCTTAGCACACTGAACTAGCCATTTGACTATATACAGTATTCTCTGATTGGTTACAGGGTTAGGCAGCAGGGAGAAGGTTAAGAAGAACTTATTCAAAAACCACAGTTAAGGCAAAAAAAAACACCTCAATACAAAGTGTACAGCATCAAAGTTGTTCTACCTTACAGAAAGTGCCTGACTTAGAAAGCAAACAACACATACAATATCATCTGCATGTGCAAACAGCTTTGAAAATACCAAGATGTAGTCAGCACTTTTTCACCACGCAAAAGATTTTGAAAACTGTCCTGACCTAAAAAAAAAAGGAAACATGATTCGTCATACTAACGACAGACCAGAGATATTGCCACCATCATCAACAAAACATGACAAAAGTCATGAATCAACTGTCAAAGAACCCAGGGAATCTCACGGAAAATCAATCAGAATTCTAAAATTTGGAGTCACTGTGAGACTTGCATTCTTTTTCTACATTATTAATGACTTGGGAGGCCCAACATACATATACTAATGGCACATACATGCACATATTGCACCCCCAGTCTAGCACTATTTACATGTAGGAAATGAAGGAAGCTTTTGCCAGGGTTTGAAACTGAAGAAAATCTGTGCAATGAAAAAAATGTGATGCAACAACTTATAGATTAGTATACTCACCCTGCTCTAAAATGCGTCCACTGAACTGCAAGGTAACGAAGCTTCCGTGGGAAAGCGACCAGGTCAGAGATGGTCCTTACAATGTTAATGTATTGCAAGTCTCGATGGTGCAAGTACTATAATGGTCTCATCAATCTCCAACTCTTGTAGTGAAATCCACAGGTACATGTAGTAGAGCTCAAGTGCAGTCACAGTGTCTCTTCGAGTACAACTGTTGAGCACTGACTAGGAAGTGCTGAGTATCAATCTCAGAAGGTGAAAATTACCTTGTGTACAAAATGTACTTACAGATTCAGTCAACGTCTCTTCAAACACTGGTCTTCACTGTACGGGCCACACCATGGCTTGACAGGCTACTCAGGACTTTCCAAAAGGAAGGTAGGTAATGAAGGTACAAGTTAGCCCACTCACAGTTGCTTTAGGAGTGTGTGCCTGAGTTCCTGGGAACTATCAGTTATCCAAGCTCTGGTGGGCTGCACTTTCTACCCTCTCACGGTAGTGCGCTCACTTGCTCTCTTCCCAGCTGTCAGATCCATTCCGTGTTGACGGCAAGCTTAAGTTCGTGTAACAGCGGCGGGGGGAATCCTGATCAGTGTGCTCCTCACTGTTGGGAGAGTGATGAGGTCCCACCCGATCTGTTGCTGAGACCTCCAGGCATGAATACTGATGGCACAATATATATAATACGATCAATGGAAAACTTCACCACTTACAGGCATATTACTGACTCACAGTTGGGGATGGTGCCAAAACACAACCGACGCAAGAATATTGTGTGGATCAGAACAGCAAAAGCCACAGAATGGGCCTCCTGTGAACAGCCTAGCAGCTATGTAATAATGCTTTTGAGATTTGCACTTGAAACAAAGAGCCTTGTGGCTTTAAACCATGTTCCTTTAAAAGCAATCTGACATCAGATCTGCTAACTTACATCTGATGAGACGTACTGCCACTTTGTCAGTGAGCACAAAAGTGTGACCAACAAATCTAAGAGTGAACTCCTCCTAAGTCCAGGGTCTTGCAGACAGAACTTGAGCGTCTTTTACCTTGGCAGATTTGAATTGTACATGTACTGTATACTTCAATCCACATCCACAAAGAAAAACAACTGTGGTGATGATCCTCCTATAACCTGCTTCAGTTAGAATTAAAGACAGCAGAATTCCAAAGAACCGTAACGACTCTCCAAGTTTTTTGTACGACTTTATGAAAACAGCTATTTGTCACGCGCATTCATTAAGTCTGCAGTAAGAACTGCCTATAAATCGTGTCGACAGACGCTGGAGGTTGAAAAACTGCTGCAGGCAATCTTGACTAGCAGGCCGACTTTCCCACAGTGTTGTACAGTGTAATATAACCACGCTGTGTGTCTGCAAAGCTGGTGTGTTATACCAACTATATACTCAGACACAGTTATTGCAACTACTCCTGTGATAATGGCATAGATGTGATCAATTGCCAGCCAGAATAGTGATGAGGCAGGCGGAAGATTCCATGATTAACACGACAGGTACGTGAAAGAGTGATGAGCACTTCAAACTCATCAGTCTCCCAACAGACTCCAGCAGCTATGATGAACTATCAGGCATCCACTGCCACTGGGATGTCTCTCAACAGCACTCTAGGATATCGTCTGCTGATTGATTGCAAATCATACCCACAACTTCTCCTCAAGCCTCTTGCCTGGAAAATGAACAAATGACGTCAACCTACACGTACAACTCACGCTGGACCTAAAAGGCCTTGCATGACTTCACACAGAAGTAACTTAGAGTACACTCCTCTCGACCTGCCAACAATCTCCTTTCTCTGTTGAGAGATAGAACGTATACGTGAGAGACACCTTTGACTTTGCTCCTGATCTAAGTGATTCTCTGGCCTGGATGCAGGCCAACATTAACAGACAAGCTGCTCCACATCCACAAAGAATCGATTTCTGTCTTAACCAATGCTCGTGCTAATCAATACGAGAATGAAACACTTGCGGACAGCCTGCATTGAGAATCACCGGAGTGGCAATAATCCAAAAAGCAACATGCAACCAAAAGGCATCATCCTCTAGCCTCTGAGGTGCCTACAAGGCATTAAGGGTAAGATTACAAAGTAAATGGGGGATTGGAAGGAATTACAATGTACAACAAGGCTGTCCTGTAATGTCTAGTATACAACAGGTGGTCAGTATGTAGGCTGTGGGTGGATGGAAGTGAGAGCACCTATGGTACTTACCGCTACACTTCCTCTGATGAGGTCAGGACTACAAGTACATGTACGACACCTCAGGCATCATTATTGTTTGGAGCAATCCTTTCATGATCCGGGAAAGGGGTGGACCGCAACGTTGTTTTGAAGTGAGGTGTTGGAAAGTTAGGGCTGGCTTATTAGAAGTACAACAACATCAGCATACAGCAAGCACAAAACAAGGTTATGAAAAGTAGCTAAACTTGTTTTGGGTCAGATCAAGTATGACCCACAAGATGAAATGAGGGGAGCTGAAAAGTTGAGGACTGGGTCACCCCCTCAACATGGTACCTTCCAATCCCTCACTCTTCCTACTAATAAATAATGGAAGGCATCAAATCTAATCACGTTTCTTCTGTCAAGAGGGAGTTGAAGGTGGGAAATAGGATCCTTACTCAGCAAGTGTGCGGCACAAACTGTTGCCAGTTTCTCCCCACGGGCGAATAATACAATCCGTAACACACTGCCAATTCAAAAACAGCTTTATACAATGAGGGAGAAGAACTTATCATAAGTATCGAATATCCCCTCCTCAATTCATTAAAACAAATCCTCTCATAGTGTCAGATAAACTGTTAAAGCAAACACAAGGGAAATCCTATTTCACATGAATGACTTCTTCTTTCCTGCTAAAAAGCATGATTGTCAAAGAAGATCATTGTCTTGTAGAGCCTTTTCTTTGTAGGAGAGAACTGGAGCAGAATTGATGGATGGACACAGAGAGTTTTCTTGACACAAAGCTACACTTTCAATATCTTTCACACAACAGATATCAGGGCTTGAAATGCTTTTTTTTTTGCTTACCTGCACTGGTGCAGGTAACATTGAAAATTACGTATACCTGCACGAGACAAATTTTACCTGCACCACTCAGAACACACATGTACAACTGCACAAATGTAGTACTAGTAGGTATGGATCACACTAAAAACTGTTCAGAAACTATTGCTATTATATCTTTTACACTTCAGATGTGGTGACATGCAGTCAATATGGCTAATGAAAATCCACATACACTTACATTTGTATATAAACTCAGTACATGGACCGGTACAGGTTAAGTACAGGTAGACATCAGACATACCTGCACAGCTCCAATTTCACCTGGTGCACTAATCTGCATTATGCAGGACCTGGTAGTCTTTCCAGCCCTGGATATGGTACATTGTATATTTATGTATGGTAATGAAAATGTTGCTTAAAATTGTAAAAGGTGATACAACATTATCAAAAAAGGAGGTTACCATACAGTATAACCTCCTAAACCATAATTTTTAATATTGTATTTCCAATATTGTAATCAGAAGCTCTGTTTTAAGGTGGTATAGAAGGGTGGCTGAGAACTTTTTGACCGTCTTGAAAATAAAAGTTTGTACAATCATGTGTGTTTGCTGACTGACATGACACAAGAAACTAACATGCACTACAAAAAATCATCCATCAATGTTAGCCTCTTTACAAAAATGTAATTAGGAAATAAATCCCCAAAGCCCTAGATGTCATAGGAAAGAATCATCTGTGCAATTACAATGTAAATTGAGATAAACATAATCTCTGTACTATTAGGGTCCCAAAAGGCACTGTATTGAGCTTTGACAAGTGTTCTAGTTATATTATGTCGGCTAATGCATTGAGCTTTGTGTTTGTGTTTGTATATACAATGATTATCATATAACATCTCTCTTGCAAAAATCCATTTTGCTCTTTCTTTGTTATATTCACTGCTACCTTATTTCTTTAAACTGGACCAAATTGCTTTTAAAAGTGCAAA
Organism: Branchiostoma floridae x Branchiostoma japonicum; assembly: GCA_013266295.2. NCBI lineage: Eukaryota > Metazoa > Chordata > Leptocardii > Amphioxiformes > Branchiostomatidae > Branchiostoma > Branchiostoma floridae x Branchiostoma japonicum. The sequence goes on along the minus strand of CM023829.1, from coordinate 13,138,174 downwards.
AGAGACTTTTTCTTAAACTACCTAATTCCTAAAACTAATACAGATTGTTTTCATTACCTTTGGGTCAATCCCTTTTCACCATTACCTAATTTTTTTTAAATGAACAAATTACTTTTGCTATCTTTGGCTAACAAATCCTGTTCACTACATAATTCCATTAACTAAAACAAGTTGCTTTCATTATCTTTGAGTAACAAGCCCTTTTCTTTCCTAATTACTTAGATTGAAACAAATTGCTTTTATTACCTTTGGGTAACAGACTCGTATAACTCATAATAATTCATATACATGTACTAGAACATCTAAGTGCTTGTGTGACAAGAAAAGCTTTTTGTTTGATTCAGGTAGAGAGCATTTTGCTGTAGAGGAGTGGCAAGGTGGTCTTGTGATTAGGGTTGTTGATTCGAAACTTTGAAACTTTGAAACTTTATTCGAATTGCCATTAGCGGTGGGCCCAGACCGGGTCCACCGCTAGTCTTCCTGGCATTCACACATATACATATATAATATTATACAGTACTAACAGTCACAATATACAATACTTAACAGTCACAATAAGAACATACAACATATTACAGTTACAATTTCACAATTACAGAAAGTATTTAAAAACAACAATCCTATTGCACAAGTAGTGACGGTGACTGTACTACAGTTGGAAATGTTCATGAAGGCCTTTCTTAATCTGAAGGTTTTGGGTTCCAATCCTAGGCAGGCCCCAATGTTCTGGCCTTGGGAAAAATAGCTCTTTCCTCACTCGACTCAGGTGAAAATGAGTTCCTATTTTTGGTTAGGGATGTAAAGCTAGAGGTCCCGTGTTTGAGGACAGCCACACATTGAGCACTTTAAAGAACCCACCACACGTATCAAAAGGAGTAGGGGTCCATCCCATTGTGAGGAGATCAAACCTTATTTTTATTTATTTATTGGTTCAGCACATCACGGATCAAACCTTACAGTGTGGTCTCCGGGTTGACATCTTGAAAAGGTGATAGTCACCTGTTATGTCAATCCTTCCACAAATGTGACAAATTTCAGCAAATGAAATAAAAAAAGAAGCGACAGAAGAGTACATGTATGACTACAGTATTTCCTCTCAGAGGATATATACAAGTCATGATGTATCTTGCCAAGACCGGTTTGAAGAAACCTTAATGTTTGGCACGGCTACACTGAGTAATCACCAGTGTACAGAGGTCTTTCTTTGAAGTCCAAGCAAAAAAGTTGGATGCAATGCATCACAAAACTACATGTATCCTGAGGCAACCCACACTGTGTATCATTTGATGATGATTCACTGCAGAGACAGTGGCCCTGTCATGGCTTACAAATGCAATAACCTGACAGTATCCTCAGGCAGGGAATAGTATCTAAAATGTACCCAAACATGTTCATAAAAGTGTGTAATATTATGCTTTCTTTACACAAGGGTTTATCAAAGGTGGTTTATGTGATGTACAAAAAAAAAAAATGTTTACGACACAATCACGGTGTAATTATCATATTGTTTAAAATTACCAATGCAATGACCACAGTAGTCCTGACAACATATACCAATGATGTACAAAGTTTGTAATCTCCAAGCATATCTCTACAAGGGCAAGGCACTATGTTAGCCAGGTCATACGGGGGCCAACTGGATACGGCCTGGCCAACATAGTGTCTTGCTCCAAAATAGATCTGCTTGAAGATTACAAATTTGAGTATCTGTGTGCCTGCGGATTTAGTCTTCTAAGCCATGTGACTATGAGCCCCATTATAAGAACACAGGCAGTCATTTTTGGCAATAAAGGATTACAGAAATGTACCTAATGTACAAACTGGCTACAAAACACCCTTCATTCGTATCTCTAAATGTCCATGCCCAAGTACCAAAAGCCAAGAAACATATCATCATCTTTGAACTCGTAACAACAACTGAAGAAAGCCTTGGCTCCAAGACGTCCATGCAAAATGTATGAGACCATAGAATTACACTTAGTCTACTAGGAAGTCATTTCTTCCTTATGACCATCACTCAGTCCTGACACTGAGCAATAGTCTGTACTGAAAAGCACCATTAAGATGGGAACTGGCCACATACTTCATACTGAATGTCAAAATATGTTGGCATACTGATAGCATCTAAATGTAACAGACTGCTCTTTCAATGGCTCTCTTCGTTGTCGTGAATAATTTAGCATTCAAGTAACTTCCATCTCACCTATTTGTTTCAGAAACACACACATAAAGATAGGAACTAGCCATATAGTTCATGCTGTATGTCAAAATATGATGTCTGATGGCATCTAAATGTAACACTGCTTTTTGAATGGCTCTCTTCATTGTCATGAATAATTCAGCATTCAAGTAACTTTCCTCTTAACTTCCATCTCACCTACTTGTTTCAGAAACACACACATTAAGATAGGAACTGGCCATATACATTGTACATGTAGTTCATACAGTATGTCAAAATATGTGAGTGTATGATGTCTCATAGCGTACTGATGGCATCTAAATGTAACACTGCTTTTTTAATTGCTCTCTTCATTGTCATGAATAATTCAGCATGCAAGTTAACTTTCCTCTTAACTTCCATCTCACCTACTTGTTTCAGAAACGCACACATTAAGACTGGCCATATACCTCATGTAGTTCATACTGTATGTCAAAATATGATGTCTGATGGCATACTGAAAACTGGCATCTAAATGTGACACTGGTTTTTGAATGGCTCTCTTCATGCCATGAATAATTCAGCATGTGAGTTAACTTTCATCTCCCCTACAATAGATGAATTATTGCACTTATCACTCTACAGACATAGGGTAACTTATGGAATGGAACACAAGTCAAAATTATCCTGAGAGGAGTCTATCACATTATGCAAGAGGAATAGCTACACAATATTGATGACCTGAAGGCCACAGCAAGTAAATTTTGGGGATGACATCATCATGCACATTGATTTTTACCTGTCACGTCAGTGAATAGAAAAAGAAAAAAGAAATTTTGTTCTCCAGCAATGGTCCATGCACATGACAAGAAAATACAGAAAATGGAAAGATGTGTTGTGTCACAGTAACCTTGAATCACTTGTACATGTAGAAGTGACACTAGTAAGCCATGAGTGTAGCTGTAGAAGTGAAACTACAATGTGGTTTGGTAGCTGTAGAAGTGGCATCACTAGTGTGGTAGCTTTGAGTGTAGTAACTGTTGTACCATTGCAATAGCCTTGAGTGTAGTTGTAGTAATACTATGCTACCACATAATAGTGTCCCTTTCTGCACTTCTTGAATACAAATTAAAAGATGTTGTGAATGTGATGCTACATGTACATGTATACTATGTTTTATCATTTCAATTCTTGTCACAGTATTTATGTCTCTATTTTGAAAACTAAGGCATCTTGTGTCCTTTGGCCCATCTAGTTTTTATTTGTGCTCAACCTGTCAAATTATATTTATTTGGGGTCTACAGAGAAAATTCATTTGCATCGAACAAAAAGGGATTTCAACATCAATCTTTGGAATGCTCACAGAATCAGTGACTCATCTGTCATGATTTCAAACTGAGGATTCTGCAAAGCTTAGGGTGGATCACTATTGATAAGGATACTGTCATCTGAAACCAAATCTTCATTTAATGAGTATCAATGTTTACCAATTAAAGCAAAAGTTATGTCACAAAGCCTAGTAACACTCTACTAGAAAGTCATTCTGAGTTGATCCATTCGTTACCAGGATTAAACTGTTATTCTGATACAGAACAGTACTTAGGCTGGTACAAATGTACATGTATATTGCTGTTTAAAACAATTATATCAGTTACAAGATCAATAGATACAAAGTTTGCGGTATAAGTGCACATAATACGGTTTCTACTAGGCTTAAGCCTGGAGTCCAGCCTTGTTAGCTTTGGTCCCCGACACTACCCTGACATTGGGAGCGGACCAAAGCTAACAAGGCTGGACTCCAGGCTAAGTTTCTACTAGTCACAAATAAACAACTTTCTTCTCACAAATACATGTTGAAGAGAGAGCCACTTGAGGGAAAGATGGCCCAAAAATATCGTAAAAATTTTAATCACTTATTTAATCAGACTGTAAGAAGAGTGACTGCAAAGGCTCCAGCATATAAAGAAATTTTGTCATGGGCTCAACAAGAAATTTGTCCCAAGTACAACAACAGCATGGACATAAAAACTTACCTTCCACTTGTAAAAAGTGGGTGCAGTCTTAAGTATGATCCATCAAACATTTATGTTGACATATATTTATATGTTGCCATTTAAGAGCCTACTTATTATAGTAAACATATGCATGATTATTGAATGTATGCAATTCTGTTGGGAAGAGGAAAAGTTAATTCATTAAACATGCCTACATAGTCTAGAACAATTGACGAACACTACAGTGTAATATAAACAACTAATGATTTTACCACTAACAATTATACACATTTATCAAATGATTGATGGACAGTGACAAGTTTGAATTTATGATAATTTTATTATATGTGCAACTTTAAAGATTAGGGCACCCAGGGGAGAATATTTGGGATTTTCAGTAATAACTTCTGCAAATGGAGGATTCTTTGTAATCCCATTCAAAGTGTTACAAAATTGTGTGTCTCTACGCCTGCTGCCACCTAGCATGACCTGTGTGAACTGCAGACTACAAACCTGCACACATTATGGAGCTGGCCATTTCTGCAGTACTCTTTTAAAAAAAAGAGTGTTCTGACCATAACCAGGTCTTTTGTTAATCAAGCAAGTAACACACCATCACAGATCATTGTGTTGTCCTGACATTATATTATTGGCCTTATAGCCACAAAATAAACTAATATTGTTGTATCATATCATTCTGTGCTATTGTATTTTGCTTTTGATAATGCCACATTTGTTTGCATGGGATGACAAATTGCTAATCACTTAATGTGTGTCATACCTGTATTGTTGGCTTTTTCACTTCATTTGGTGAATTTTCGATCAAGGAAAAAATGTCAGCACTAACCTCTACCCCTGCGGCCGTATGGTCCAGGTGGGGACAGCCATCTTGGTTCAGGACCATGGTTGCCACGGAAACCACCACGACCACGCCCAAACCCACCGCGACCACTGCCACCCCCACGATTGGAAGACTCGTTCTGAAAACAACAATGTTGTGCCTTTAATATGTTGTTTTTTTTTCTTTACTTTTAACAAACGCATTGACTAGCCTCCTGCTATAGGTAGTAATTGCACAGCTGTGATACTAGATTATGGGGTACAAGGGCTATGGAAATGGAGATGGGCACTGCCCTATACAACGATCTTACATTGTAAGCCTTATTACGGTGTTTTACACCTAAGTGTACCCAAATTTTACATAGTTTTTGGTTGGGAAACCTTGTTTTAGGTGTAAAACATGTTTCTAACATGTATTTCAATGTTTCTGACTTAAAAATCATCCAGACTTTGTGGGAAACTTTAACAAGGCTACATTGTACATGTACATGAACATACAGATCCCACACTGGCTGCCTTCTCACCTGTCGTGCCCTCTTGGCGGGCGGGCCAGTGTCGTCCTCCATGGCCAGGAAGTCGTCCACGTGCATGGAGGGCGGGCGGCTGGTGTTCTGCTTGCGCTGGCGGAACACGTCGTTCGGGCGCGACTGGAAGGCCATGCCGCGGCTGTAGATGCTGTAGCCTTTACCTCGCATGGGGGCTGGGGGGGGGGATAACATATTTTACACGGATTTACACACAGTCATTAACCTTCTTCCTGTTGCTTTTAGGCCAAAAATGATACAGCTGGTGTGCCAAAAAGCCACCTCAGCAAGGAAAGGGGTAATGATATCATAAACATCTAAACCAAAATATTACGAATAGCATCTAATTTTCTTAAATAGCACATCACTGAAGCAGGCCGGGCATTCCAAGGTACATGTACATGGCACAATGATTTTCATTCTTCCATATCCATGCAATTGAAAGCTAGCCTTCAAACTCCAGAACCTAGACTTAGGAGTCCCATACTGAATAAGCTACAGTAACTGTACATGTATACTCTACTATGAGTTAGCCATTAAAAGTGGCAAAAGTACTAACTAATATGAACACTTTTATCAACAGTACAAGAAGGGTTTTAACCTTCTTCCTGCTGCCTAACCCCATAACCAATACAAATTTGGTGCCGAACGGCTACCTTAGCAGGCTGAAGGTTAATATTACAATGTATGTACCATTGCCATGACGTTGTATTGGTCCTCTGCCTCCCCAGGATACCATAGGCTCCACCCTTGGCTTGTTCAGTCTAAAAGATGAAGTACAAATGAAATAATACGTTCATCTGGTAATCACTCATTGCTGCTTTCTTAAAGCACTATAAAATTTACTTTTACAGTGACTTTATTTCTTGGTATTAGGGAAAAAGAGGCTTCTGCGGCATTTTGAATTTGTATTTGAAACAATTCTGTAGTACAGTAGACATATATACTCGGCATGTCGTGAATTTGCAGTGGAGAGGTCACTGGGAAAACCACAAAAATAAAACAATGAACAATGAAAGGATCACTGAGATCAGTCCTTAAGGGGCCGTTACATTGCCAAAAATATGCGTGATCCTCGGTTGATCTCAAAATCGGGCGACCTTTTGGCAATCAACAAATACGGCCGATGCTCGTCAACAATGTGACACATACAGACATTATATAAAGAACATGTTTCGCATGTCAGCGAGCTTCGGCCGACTCCGAAGAATCGCCGACGATTCTGAAAATTCGAGCGATGCTCGACGAAACATCGGGCGTACTACTGCCGTAAATGTCGTTTAGAGCTCGCCGACTCGTCGGCCGATCGATGTGACAGCCCCTTTAAGGATGAGACTTCTGTCCAAGTCGTGAGAAGGCAGGAAATGCAGATTCCTGTACCTCTTTCTGGCAGCCTTGCTGGGAGGGGTGGGTTGTCCTGTAGAAGTGGTGATGTCCTTCTCTAACTCAGCCTTCACATCAAAGTCATTCAGGAACTTCTGAGACATGTCGATCAGATCACACTTCACCTGCAGCACAAGAAGAAACAATCCTGTACGTGTCTTCAACTTACACACAAAGCAACTAAGTGAGTGAGTGTCTTATGCAATGCCTCAATCCAGGGTAGCAAAATACCACTAGTTCAATAAACAGTGGATATTTTGTATTAAGGACTGCAACCCTTTCTAGTTAAATGTAGGTGATCTTGTCAGTTGATACAACAGTTACTGAATGTTTCATACATGTACCATGTACATGTGAGCTTCTCCGTCTGTTTAGCAGATTGACAGCACTTAGATAGATTGTTAAATATGAAACATTGTTGGCCTAATGATACAACTGTAAATGTTTCCTGCTTTTTTCTATGCTTAACTATTTAAGGACATCAGAGAGCGCGGCCTTGCCGGTGCAAACCCACTGGATAGGGCCGCCTGCAGGTGCAGTGTGAAGTCCAGCCGACTGCTGCCTACCCGTGTCAGGGACGCCCGCAGCAGTATTATACAGCAACTTATCAGCCAGGATAGTGAGTGAGTGAGTGTTAACTGAATAACTATTAAGTCTTCTATTAGGACATGTTGTCAGCAAACAGAATGTTTCCTACCATGTCTGCTTCTATATCAGCATCTTCAGGTGGTGGAGAAGACAGCCAGAAGGTGGGGCTGACGGAGCGTTCGTCGTACTCGTCTCCCACCAGGTAGATGGCGCGGGAGTTAAACTGGTCCGTGATCTGTTCTGGAGGCGGCAGTGCTGGCTCCTCTAGCTCTGTTTGTGATTACCAAATTAAAATTAAAATAAAACATTTTCTCATTAGAACCAATTTGGGATGATCAGTTTCTTTAGTTCCCAAGTTTGTATATTATCTAGCTACATCTAGTCAGTGGTAAATTGTTAACATTTTGCATTAAGTACATATTTCGGATTCTTCTTATTTCATTAAACGTGAGGCCCATCCCACATTCACCATAATGATTGAAAAAAATGTCTGATGTGTCTATTTATGCACACATGTATGCTATCTGCACTGTATCTGTATAGCTGGTATAACTGCCCTTCAACATAACACACCAACTTCACAGGCACGCGGCGCTGCAGTATATTTTGACGTACACCTGGCTATATTACACATTGTTACACCTAGCCTTTGTACTGTATCTAACTGTAAGCGTTGTTTAAAGCTAGTGATGATGCTAGATGTAAAAGACAGTTAAAATACATGAAAGGTGCATGATTTTGCATGATACTAGTACTTCTCAATTATTTGGTATCACCCCGGATGATGCCAGTGAAATACTAGTAGTCTCGGTAGCTTCTGATTTTAACCTAGGGGAACCTTTTTTAAAAGTACATGTACTGTGATGTAGTTCAACTTTATGACAACATTACAGGGAAACCACTTGCCAGTTAGAGAGTTGTTTTCTCGCGTAGAGAGAATGTCTGATCGTGTACCTTTGGGCAGTTCCTGCTCCTCAGAAGCCTGTATGGACTGTCGGAGGTTAACTGTAGCCTCCATCAGGCTCTCTAGGCTCTCATCCTCCTTACAGCACTCCTAATAAGGACAAGGTCATAGGTCAGTGCAGAGAACACATTTTCACACCTATGTTGTTTTTTGAGGAGATGGCACATCTTGACATACAATAGATGAATATTATGAGAAAAATGCACAACCATTATATATATAATTTTCTTTAGCTTTCATCTATCCATCTACAATGTATACACAAAGACACACACACAATGGATGCACACACACACACACGTGCACACACACACACACACACACACACAATAGAGAAGATCACCAAATATACTAGATAATAATCTTATACATCTGCATCTGTATCTGTATAGCCAGTATAGCCGCCCTTAGGCATAACGCACCAGCTTCATAGGCATGTGCCGTGGCGGCAGCTGGCTACATCACACCGAACGACTTGTTACACCTAACCTTTGAACGTCTAACTCTAAACATTGTTTAAAACTATCTAGTGACGATACCGCTACTGTAGTTGGTGGCAGCGAGTTCCACTCTACGATAGTTCTAGGAAAAAATCTACAAATGATGACGTTTTTTGCATAATCAATGAGAAACCTTAATAATAATGAAGTCATCTTTAAAGGTCATTTATCATTTGCCAAAGGTACACGTATGAGGTTGTGGAACTCGTGTTGTTTCTTTTTGCCTTTTATATGAATCACTTTGCAATTTTATACCTCTAAGAAGATATTTGCATCACCACCAGTAAGACCAGAACTTCCACCTCTCTAAGGATTATGGGTAATTTAGTGATGCATAAGTTGTGTTGTCTGTCTCGACCCAGTTCATTCTAGCATTTGCTCAGGGTGAAAGAAGCACGTCTTCTAGACCAGTCCACAGGTATGTGTTTTCATTTAATATTATCTATTTTACCAGTAGATCACACTTGGGTCCATGATTTCGGTGTTCCTGGATACTAAAAGCTTATTGCAGGCAGCCACGAGGAACAGAACATAATGTAACCGAATGGTAAAGTTTAGCTTTGATCCAACACAAAGAAGGAACTCTCCAATAAATTTTCGGTCGAACTCGTCAACCTTCGTCAGATGAATGATCCACTCGCTGACATCGTTCCGGAAGTCGGAAGCATGATGATGTCAGGAGTGGATCGAAAGTGGTGGAAAGACGGAATCTCCCACCGTCACGGTTGAAAGGGGGTGAGTTCCTTCTTTGTGTTGGATCAAAGCTAAACTTTACCATTATGGAATCTACCAACACAGATGAGCTTTCATTCTAATAATGTAAAAGCTCGATGATACCATGGTGACAGGCATCTGGTCCAGGTTATTGGCATTATTTGTTTGGAACAGAAGAAAAAGAAGAAACAGAGCAAATGTATTTTTCCTTCCGTGAAGGTAAACATAAAAATGCAGCATCAGTAATAGATACTGAAAAGGAATGGATATCTTTGTCAAAAAGAATTACGACAGTTTTTGGTTACACCAAGGAGGTTACACTTTAACAGATACGTCAGACAGATACATTGTATAATGTGTATCATGCATGTGCCTAATTAGAAGCTTGTACATGTAAGCCTAAAAAAAATGTTGTAGGACCAGTTTGGTTGTGATAATAAATGAGCTCATGCAATGCATGTGCCTAATTAGAAGCTTTTAAGCCTAGAAAAATGTTGTAGGACCAGTTTGCTAATTGGTTGTGATAATAAGTGAGCTCATGCATTGCAAGCTAAGTAAAATGCTCTAAAAGCCTTATATGGTCAGATTCTCATCCCTGACTTCAATACAGAAAAGGACAAGGGTCCCACAACGGTACCCCATATGTTTGCAAAACGAATTATTATAAAAGTTTCTCATTGATTATGCAAATATGACCCTCATTTGCATGAATTCAGTTGATCATAAAATCCACCCAATGCTCTCATACAGTCATAGATTATACAAATACTCTACCCAATGACTGTTATCTTAACACTCAATAATGCTAATGTCGTCTATTCTAGCATTATCGATCACAAATTATGCAAATTAGGTCCCGATTTGAATAAGTTCATCTTCACCTGACTTCCAAATGCCAACTTTCAAATGCCACAAGTTACAACTATGAAATCATAGCATATGAAATTACTATTTTAAACAAACACCCCTGCAGTTCCAGAAGATGCTGCTAGGGGGCCTAAACTTCTCCAAAATTCGTGACACTAGCATGTCCAGATCATGAGATATGAACCAGAAATTCCTCAGTCTACAGTACCACAACAAGCCGTTATGGAGCCTAAAATCTAATCAATTTGAGATCTCATGTAATGCTATAAATACATAACAAAGGTGTCTCGTGTCATGCTAACACATACACGTAACAATGGTGTAATAGCAGAATAGGTATCATCATGCAATTCTATGATGGAATAATTATTCATTAAAGTCAAGTTCATTGCACAACAATTGTAACAGGTACAATGTATGGCAAACAGAAAGGGACACTAGCTGGTATGGGTCTAGCAAAATTCTATATACAGGTTCAACAGGTACTATATATGGTAAAATGTTGAATAGAACTACTGACTAAGAGCTTGTGTACTTCTACAAGTAAATGTAAAAATGCAATCTACTTTCTGGAAATCTCTGGTTTATTGTTAGTCTTCTAAAAGGTGAATCTCATACTTATTTTCAGCGCATCATGGATCCAGATATGGTATTCGCTCAGATGGACCCGAACGGAGACGGTACAATTGAGTCGTCTGAGATCCGCACTTTCTTAGAGATGTGCGGCATAAATCCATCCGAGAAATTTGTGGAGGTAAAAGTTTTATACAGAAACAGACACTGATGGGCTTGCATTATAAGCCATCTCCTTACTAATAGATGTCTAGACATTCAAGCTGAATAAAGAGACTCTTTTTCACACAAGCAGATGTTTTATTCTGCCGACATTTCGGTCACTGTCTGTCTGTCACCTTCCTCAGAGCAATTCTGACTGGTTTACATTACACAGCACAGGTGCCACTACTAATAGATGCATTCCCAAACGTGGAGTATTTACATGTACATATGCTCATACATTTAAATACTTTGCATTTGGGAATGCATCTATCAGCAGCAACACTTATGCTGTGTTATGTGAAGCAGTCAGAATTGCCCTGAGGAAAGTGACAGACAGTCACCGAAACTTCAGCAGACATATAAGTATGAATATTATACAAAAGGAAAAAAATTAACTGATATTGGGTCATGTTTTCAGCGAGTGAAAAGTAAGTGCGACGAAAATTCTGATGGGAAGCTGACAAAAGACGAAGCAACCAGAATCGGCGAGGTCGTTACAGAGATCGCCGAACTCGGAGCGATCTTTGTCGACGCTGATCAGGTTAGTTTTTGTTATGCCGCATAGGACTATTGTCACTGGATTTATTAGACTGTGAAGGAGGTCAGTGACCGCCACGGAGTATTGTAGTCAGTTTTCAGCTGTAACTCACGATCCCTTTGTTGTAACCCTGTTAAATTCTGAAGATTGAAATATTCAGACAAAGGATCGAGAGAACATATTAAAGCTAAAAAGGACAGGCATATAAGTTACATGTGACAGTCAATAATCATCCTTCCAGTAGAAATGGATTTAAGTGATACAAGTGAAAGTAAAAGTGATCTCGAACCAGTTTAGCTCTTTAGTGATCACTGAAGAGCTATTCTTCCACTGATAGTGACAGAGAAGACAGACGCTGTGTACAGTATTTACAGGTTCATTGTACCGGGGAAATTCCCTAGCTCTTTTCGACAAGCACAATGAAAAGTGGACCACGGCTTAACGTCCCGTCCTAAGGACTGCGACCCTTTCCAGTAGCGTGCATGTCGGGTGAGCGACAATAGCTGGGATTCGAACTCCCAACCTCTTAGTCCAGAGGCAGGGTCGCTAACCACTGGACTACGCACGCTACAAGAACAACAAGATATGTCTAGTATCAACCTTTCCCTATTTTTCAGGATCACAACTTCACCATGTCGTTTGAAGAGATGCAAAAGAAGGCGGAAACCTTTTACACCACCCATGCCGACAAGTATGGAGACGGAAAAGCCATGGAGGTGATGAACCACTGGGCCGGGGACAAAACCAAGGAGATGACCGCGGCCGAATTCATGGATATCATGTTTGAAGATAGGATCTAATTTGATTCATGAGATCCAGTTGGCTCCATGGAGTGGCTTATAATAGCCCTCTCATGTTGAGAAAAAAACACTGTATGCATCGCTTTGGGCATTTGATGTTTTAGGCAACCATTATCAGACTTAGGCAACCATTATGAGACTTATCTGTAAGACTTACCTGGGACAAAATCACATAATAGCTAAAATAACACATGGAGTTAGACATGCAGGGCTCACTCCACAAATAGTGAATAATATACACACTGTCAGGAAATCTATACTTGTGACGACTATTGCCTAAAGGAACAGTTATCATCAATTTGGTAAATCCCACTTTTCATTCACAGTAAGCAAAAGAGGCATGTCAGCAATGCATGGGCTATAACAGTACTGTCATTTTAGAGAGGCTACATGTACATGTACAGCAACTTTTACAGTAAAATGGTAACTACAACACATATTGTACATGCCATGTATTTTAAATTTGGTAACCATCTTAACCACAACACTTTTGTCATTGCTAGTAAAGAACGGATAGATAAAGCTTCCGGTTTTACATTTTGTTACATGTATGTCTTAATCCTGATTAAATGCTCTGTTGATGCTGCAAAAAACCTTTGTTTTGTGAGATGTTTCTTTTATCTGATATCCTAAGATACATGTATGTTTAATGATTTGATCTGGCAGAATCTACAACATGTGCCTTGACATATCAAGTACATGTACCCGGGAATAAATACCACAGACTGCAGTAATGCAGGAATCCCCCATAAGGCCCATTTTCGAACTTGACCTTCATCTCCCCAACAGTAACTTGCCTACCAAAAATCATGAACCTCTATCCACTGCATCTCAAGTTATCCTGTCCACACAAAAAACAAAAACAAAAGGTCCACTGCAGTAATGCAGGAATCCCCCATAAGGCCCATTTTTGAACTTGACCTTTATCTTCCCAACAGTAACTTGCCTACCAAAAAATCATGAATATCCATTCATGGCTTCAAGAGTTATGCCGCCTACATCCACAGTCACTCTGCCAGTCAAACAGAAAACACAACCTTCTGGCGAAGGTAAGGCCACACCAATTTAATTTGTTGCTTCTTGGATTCGCCTCTTCATTTTTTTCTGATTTGCAAAAAAAAAAATTCTGGTTCTGAATTATTTAAAAAATGCTCATATTTTGCCTCCAACAGTTGAAGAAGTCCTTTTCTTCTTAGTTGTTACAGTTGTTACATCTACCAATGCAGTGGTTTGATTAAAACTAATAAAAGTTCAAAATTCATTGTTTAAATTTTAACCCAGTCTTTTGTGTTGACTTCATGGCACCTATTCTAGTATTTGGGGCTATAATAGGATGGCCAGGCCTGTTTTTATTTCTTTTTTTTTTCGCCCTGTCGCTTCATATTTTTTCTGAAAAAATCCGAGAAGCAACAAATAAAATTAGTGTGGCCTAAACATAATGTTTGCAAGACGTACAGTGAGATGTTTCTCCAGACTGTGCAGTGGGTACTCCGGCTCGTCCGACCAGTTCAACAGCTCTCTCATCTCCGCCCCACTCAGGACCATGGTACGCACCGCCGCCCCCATCTCATCATCGATCGTCAGCAGCACGCGCAGGAGTTCAAAGGTTGTGGAGATGACGGCCAGGTGGTCGGCGTTGTCCTTGTTGAAGGTCGAGGCTAGCCGCTTCAACAGCTTGTACAGGCAGTCAGTGCTTTTCTTCAGGGCACTGTGTGTGTGTGGGGGGGGGGGGGGGGGGGTTAAAAAAATGTAAAGGTCCCATAGTCTATGTAGGCTGTAATGGCAGAGGGTTGTTAATTCACTGTGTCTAAGACACAGGATAGGAAGGCAGAGTCTATCCCTCTCCTTCCACCGCCTTAATTTTACCTCCAAAACTAAAGTCGGGTACCATTTATCATTTACTAACATTTATTAATTATAAAGACGTATGGGTGGTCTCTTCAACCCCAAGGGGCTGATTTCCAAGAGAGCCCAGAACATACAATGACTTGTCATGTAATTCTGCCAGCTTCTAGCAAAAAAGTCAGACGCACTTTGATTTAACACTATACAAATGTACATTTAAGTGTCTGGCAAATCTTACATGGAGGCAAAAATGTATGAAAACCATAGAGACATACATTGTAACACTGTAGCATGCTCTGTGTACATGTGCAATGTACACAACACGGTGTATTCCGTATTGCCTGAGGTATCGGCCCGACCGCGATCTGACTAGTGGGAGGGCTGAGACCAAGGCGGAATACACTGTGTTGTATGCTTATTATGTACATGTACATGTACACAGAGCATGCTACAGTGTTACAATGTATGTCTCTATGGTTTTCATACATTTTTGCCAGTTGTATGCTATTTATATCATACCCACCCTAGAAAACACGTCTTTCAATGTGAAATGAGCTAAAATTTGGTGTCCCTAAACAAAAAAACTGCAACAACATCAATTCCAACATCCGAATCCTGTATTCCAATTTTCAGTTGGGGCAAAACGCGTTCGAATCGTTCTATGGAAGCCCGGTTTATACGCCCGGTCGTACAGTAAAATACAACACGGTCGGGAGCACTGTATCGCCGCCCGGGTATGATATAAATGACTGCATATGTACCTTTTCAGTGTGTAGAAGCCATAGTCGTGCTCAGACAACATGACGATGGTGCGTAGCGCCTGTAGGATGGTGCCGAACGTCTGCTCCTCGCTGCTGACGTGGTCCAGCAGGGTGGTACAGATGGACAGCAGGTGGTCCTTACCCGGTAACGAGTTGGCCAGCTGCAACGTTTGATTGGTTTTCATTTTCTGATTAGGGTTTTCATTGGTTGGTTATGCAATCAGTGGAGGAAGAAATTTATAGGAAGAGAGACACAAATGTTAAAGTCTGCCATAGAACATAGAAAGAAAAATCTTCCGTAAATCTTATGTAAACATTTTTCTTCACTGATGAAGAGTGTCAGACAGACACTCAAAACGTCTGTCAATAAAATGTTTGAATTTTATCTAGTGGTAAAGTTTGAATCACAATTCTATTTATCTATATCCCTGGGTGACTCATCTTCACACACATATGACTTAATAGCATTTTATCTATTTGACTGCAGTTACTTAAGAAAATATCTCTAATATGTAAGAACATAGCACATGTACGAAGGGCAATAATTATAAGTATGTAAATGATGACTGCTTATAATATGGTCCCTTAAGCTGTGTTAAAACCAGTGCCTTTCTTCATATTCCATATCAATATTTGAAAAAGATCTAACAAAATAAATTGGACAATCTAAAGTTAACATTTAAATAAACAAAACTTAATCCTGTGCTGATTAGTTTATTGAACCTACCAATGCCATGTGTCTGGTAGCAAAAAAGAAAGGCTTGTGCTTACATATATACATGTATTTGAGCCTTCATTTCTCTAATACCAGCAGTGCATGTACATGTATATAAGCACACATGTTTGTACCTGTTCCAACAAGGATGCCCCACTTTCTGGAGATGTTAAAGTGATGTCTGGATCACACAGAGACTGGAAGATAGACTGGGCAGACGGCATAAGATTTAATATCAAATTACAAGAACATCATATTCTATTCTATTCTATACACAAATTCTCAGTATCAGAAAAATAAAAGACTAACACATATGATGTTTTCATCAAACAAAGCCACTTAAAACAATATACATTAATTTTGTACTTCTGTACCTAGTTATACACTGAAGAAATCCACAGAAGCTCACGATCAACTGTTGCCTGGCTATTATTAGTTGGTAGTTATGTTACTGTTGGAAAATATTCACTGAACAAACCAGGCAACAGAGGTCGTGGTAGACCAAAGAAGACATGGATGGAGTGCATCCAAAATGACATTAGAATGTGCGGACTGTCCAACATTGACCCACAGGACGGGGTCGCATGGAGACGTGGAGTCCTGTCTAGCCGACTGCTGCCCACCCCTGAGACAGGGAAGCCGACAGCAGAATAATCAAAGCCCAGATATGTATGTATGTATGTATGTATGTATAAGAGCTTTGGAGGAACCTACCACGACACAGTCTTGAGCCTGGAGGTGGTTCTGCTGGTCAGACACCACATTCATCAGCAGGCACAGGTAGTACAGCAGGTCCAGGTACTTCTCATCAGACTTGGCTCTGCACGGACAAACGGAAGGAAGGAAAACGTTACTGTTGATAACAGTGTACTGCTGAGTCAGAGTTTTTGTTCAGTTTTGGTTGATTATGTAGAACTGTACCTCTCTTCTTGTGATTTACAATTCATTCATTCACTGATTCATTCACTCACTGATTGATTGATTGATTGATTGATTGATTCATTCATTCATTCATTCAATCATTCATTTATTGATTCATTCATTCACTCATTCCTTAAGATGTTCCCAATTCTGCTGACCATCCAGTTTCTAGGGGCCTGACAAGTGGAAGGGCTGCTATAGAAACATGATGAAGTCAGACTATGTACTGACCCACTCCTGAGGAGGTGCAGTGCAGGTGCTTTAATGGGAGCCTGTGACATCAGGTCCTCCACCAGCTCAAGCAGACGCAGGGTGTTCGCTGAACACGGCTTGTCCACAGGTCGGCTCTCCTCCCGACCCTTCTCGTTGGCGTTGATGGAGTCCAGCACAATGTCAAACAGGGAACTATGGGAAAACCAAGAGACACTGTCAGACATCCTACTAGATGGGCATCCTACTAGCTACCTACTTAGATGGGCATCCTACTAGCTACATGTACCTACTAGATGGGCATCCTACTAGATGGGCATCCTACTAGCTACCTACTAGATGGACATCCTACTAGCTACCTACTAGATGGGCATCCTACTAGCTACCTACTAGATGGGCATCCTACTAGCTACCTACTAGATGGACATCCTACTAGCTACCTACTTAGATGGGCATCCTACTAGCTACATGTACCTACTAGATGGGCATCCTACTAGATGGGCATCCTACTAGCTACCTACTAGATGGACATCCTACTAGCTACCTACTAGATGGACATCCTACTAGCTACCTACTTAGATGGGCATCCTACTAGCTACATGTACCTACTAGATGGGCATCCTACTAGATGGGCATCCTACTAGCTACCTACTAGATGGACATCCTACTAGCTACCTACTAGATGGGCATCCTACTAGCTACCTACTAGATGGGCATCCTACTAGCTACCTACTAGATGGACATCCTACTAGCTACCTACTTAGATGGGCATCCTACTAGCTACATGTACCTACTAGATGGGCATCCTACTAGATGGGCATCCTACTAGCTACCTACTAGATGGACATCCTACTAGCTACCTACTAGATGGGCATCCTACTAGCTACCTACTAGATGGGCATCCTACTAGCTACCTACTAGATGGGCATCCTACTAGCTACCTACTAGATGGGCATCCTACTAGATGGGCATCCTACTAGATGGGCATCCTACTAGCTACCTACTTAGATGGGCATCCTACTAGCTACATGTACCTACTACATTGGCATCCTACTAGATGGGCATCTTACTAGATGGGCATCCTACTAGATGGGCATCCTACTAGATGGGCATCCTACTAGATGGGCATCCTACTAGCTACCTACCACGATGGGTATCCTACTAGATGGACATCCTACTACACTGTCAGACATCCTACTAGATGGGCATCCTACTAGATGGGCATCCTACTAGATGGGCATCCTACTAGCTACCTACCAGATGGGCATCCTACTAGCTACCTACCAGATGGGCATCCTACTAGCTACCTACCAGATGGGCATCCTACTAGCTACCTACCAGATGGGCATCCTACTAGCTACCTACCAGATGGGCATCCTACTAGCTACCTTCCACGATGGGCATCCTACTAGATGGGCATCCTACTAGATGGGCATCCTACCAGATGGGCATCCTACTAGCTACCTTCCACGATGGGCATCCTACTAGATGGGCATCCTACTAGAACACTGTCAGACATCCTACTAGATGGGCATCCTACTCGCTACATGTACATAACACAGGCTACTATGACGGTTGGAAGTTGGCAAATGAGAGGTAAAAGTCGGTGGCTCACCGTACGACCATGAGGGAGGTGGGGGCAGCCAGGTCAGCCATCTGCCAGCACACCCGCTTCAGCAGCTGCTGCAGCTGCGAACAGCCTGAACCTGAACACAGACAACACACATGGAGTTTTAGGAGTTAAGAAGCCCAAAAAAACCTGAACTGTACTGAAATAGCAATGTCAGATTATATTTGCACATTAAAAAAGCTTCGATCAGATAGAGGAGTAAGAAATTGTATCCTAAGACGTAGTATTCTGACAGTTTGAGTTTAACCTTTTCCTTCCTACCTTACCCCATAACCAACACAAATTTGGCACTTAAAAGCTACCTTAGCATGCTGAAGGTTAATCACAAGAACCAGGATTTATTTCTTAGACTAATTCTAGTACAGTTGTCTGACCTGCCAGTGCCTTGATGACTTGCTGCAGCTCAGTGCTGTGTAAGTGGAGATAGGCACTCCACAGCTTACGGTTGTTCAGGGCTAACATCACATCATCCGGGGACAGGGACTAGAAAAAACAACATTACAGATTACAAGTTGTTCTTAAAGCTGCATTATGTAACATTAGAATGATACAATAAGTCAATTTTCTGGTCATTTGTTTACAAAGTAAGTTGAATCAACCCTACTACATTGCAAACTAGAGTTCCACGACCTCATACCTTCGCCAAATAATACTAATCTATGATTGACGAATTCTGTTTCATTATCTCATTGATTATACGAATAAGATCATCATTTGCGTGAATTATATCAGTGGTTCATATTCTCCACCCCTTATTTTAAACAAAGAAAGCTATTCTAGCATTTCATTATAAATTATGCAAATGAGGTCCTGATTGGAATAAGTTATGTTTGATGATGTTCATGTTCACTTGACTTCTAAATGGCGCAAGTATGAAATTCCTGGCATTTACCAGTATGGAATTATAGAATTTTCTCATTAATTATGCAAATTGGATCACAATTTACATAATCAATATCTGCCAATGTTCCTCTTCCTCCTAATGACATATGTCACAAGTTTGAAGTGTCCTATCATGGAATGCAGCAGATTTATAGAATTTCCTCACAAATTATGCAAATTAGATCCTGATTTGCATAATTAGCATTTAATTAATATGTTAAGCATAACTTAAGCTACCAACATACCAAAAATCACAACAATCTGTCAATCAGTTCTTGAGTTATCCTACTTCAAATATTTTCAGACAAACGCGCCTGCAGTTCCTAAACAACTTGCTAGGGGGCCCAAACTTACGTCACTTCTTCCCGAGCACATGAACTACTTAACATCCAAAAATCATGACCCTAGCATGTCCAGATCATGAGATATCAAAACCGGAAGTTCCGCTGCAGTACCATAACAAGCCGCCAGGAGGCCCAAAATCTAATCATTTCGAGCTCTCAACAAGACCTACCCACCTACCAAATATCAAGATAATCCATCCAAGCCTTCCCGAGTTACTAGTATGCTGTTGACAGACAGACAGACAGACAGACAGACAGACACACACACACACACACACACACAGCCACGAAAACATAACCTTCTTGGCGAAGGTAAATATACATAACTTTGTCTAGAAGGTTATGTGTTAGGGGTTGGCGATTTCTTAACTGGTTATATTTCTCTTATAACTTGGGGTGTGGTGCATGTATCTTTATGATATTTGGTAGGTATGTTGGAGTTGAGACGACAAAGGTCAAGGTCAATTATTGGTAATCTAGCGGCTTTGTACGGTACTGCAGTGATGTACATGGGCATGATATCCCGTGTTGTCTTGTGTTATGGTCTTGATTTTTGAGTAGGACATATAGGTGTCTGGGCAATAAGTACATGGCGTAGTTTTCAACGAAATAGCTGCTATTTTAACTGATGTGAGTCTTTTATGATGGAATTTGACTAGACAGGATAACTTTTGTGATTGCATTTTCACAATACACTTTGTTGGTAGGTTGTGGTGAATACGAATGTCAAGTTCAATAATGGGCATTCTAGCGGCTTTCTAAGGTACTGCAGTGGCACTTTTGGGTTTTATAAGTCTTTAAAGTGGTTTGTCCTGGAACCTATGTCAAGATATTTCAAAATTCAAGATCACTTTTATTGAACATTACAGTGGGGCCACTGAATTTCGTCCAATTTACAAACAAAGTTTAAAAACAATTCACTACAAACAAACAGTATTTCACATAATAAGGCTCATTAGCTATTTAAAAATATTGCGATACATAACAATAACTTGCAATGGTTAAAACTGGCGCAAGACTTCGCAGGAACATACACTGTACTAATATCAAACTGTTAAAAAAAACCCTGACGTGGTGAATATAGGTAGTTAAGTAGGTCATGCCTTTAGCCAACAGGTGTCCACACACCTGTTCAATAATTGCAGTGCAAGAAGATAACAATAGATGGAATGTTAATAGGATATCCCCAAAGGGTTTCCCATGAATCTATCATGAACAGACAACTGTAGATCAATGAAAGAAAGAATGAAATACCTTTATTGTACGTTTATGCTCTTACGAGCTAAGTACAGGTCATAAATAAAGCAGAAGTAAAAATTGCAGCAGTATCTTACTAAAACTATAAGTACTAAAGTTAGCTACTATGTACAGGTTCAACTTCTTCTCGCTTCTTAAAACAGTTGTTGATACAATGTATATGAACATATGGAGCTAATGATACATGGTTTGTCTTGTTTTATAAGGAATCTGAATTTTTCTGTTCTATCTAAATGTCCGAAGCTAGGGAACTTGTCTTGTATACAACTATTATTACAAGTATAAAAGATATATCTCTCACAGGTTCAACTTCTTCTCGCTTCTTAAAACAGTAGTAGATATATGAACTTATTATGGAGCTAATGATACATGGTTTGTCTAGTTTTATAAGGAATCTGAATTTTTCTGTTCTATTAAAATGTCTGAAGCTAGGGAATTTGTCTTGCATACAAGTATAAAAGATATCTCTCTCATCTCTATATAATGCACATTCAAGAACAAAATGAAACTCGTCTTCATTTTTATCTAAATTACAATCAAGGTTTGTCTATAATTACTCCCCTGCATAATTGTGATGCAAGAAGGATCCAAGACAATAGACAGAATGTTAATAGGATATCCCCAAAGGAAAAAGCATGTTTGTCAGTTTAACTTTCGTAAAATATTGTCTATGTAGGAACATCTGAACTTTCGGCTCTCTGTAAAGCCCCTGTGTATTTACCGCACGGTGTGCGTGTTTTTAAAGAGCTTTTAAAGTATTGTCTTACTACCTTCTTTGCCAGCTGTTTAACTAATTACCGAA
The DNA here is from genome assembly GCA_013266295.2 of Branchiostoma floridae x Branchiostoma japonicum. Taxonomy (NCBI): domain Eukaryota; kingdom Metazoa; phylum Chordata; class Leptocardii; order Amphioxiformes; family Branchiostomatidae; genus Branchiostoma; species Branchiostoma floridae x Branchiostoma japonicum. The sequence continues at coordinate 13,116,160 of CM023829.1, read as the reverse complement.
AACGCCCCCGGGAATAACGCCTAACACCTCGAAAACACCATGGAAACCAAAAACATCCACGTGCACAATGATTGATACGACATCCTGAGATTTTGGTGTACACATCTATCAAATGTATGAACTCAGGACCAATGTTAAATTCCTATAAAACATCTAAACTACATGTACTACTAGAAAGGTAACATTTGCAAAGCAAATGCATAATGTTTACCTTCACATGGTCTAGCCGTAACTTGGACTTACTACAGACTCTTCGTTGAGCCATTTCTGTGCTATTGATAACTTATCACAAGTGTACTCACACAACCAGTTGGTTTTATTAGTGAGCTTTGTCAGCAGTGCCTCTGACATTATAAAGCCTGAGGCATTGCACAAAAATAATACCACAGTCAATCCAGGTTTTAGAGAACAGTGTTTTGTTGTTCAGTCTGAAGTTTCCATTTGACCAAATTATCTGATTTCATTTATTTATTTATTTATTCGGCTGAAGACACAGCTAAGGCTGCCCAACTAGCAAGGGGCTATTATTAAGGGCTAACCTTGAGGCCAGTCACTGTAGAATTTGCACCATCGCACATCGGGGCATGCCCCTACTCTTTTTCGAAAGGTGTGGTGGGTTCTTTAACGTGTGTGGGGTGTGGCTCTCCCCAAACACGGGACCTCCATTTAATGTCCTATCCGAGGGACGTCCCTAACCGAAGCTAGGTACTCATTGACACCTGAGTGAAGTGAGGAAAGTCGTGTAAAGTGCCTTTCCCAAGGGCACAAGATCGGTGACATGGGTGGGGATCGAACGCGGGACCTTTTGGCCCTGAGCTGCGCCTCACGACCCCACATCTGATTTCATACCTGGGCAAAATCTGTTTTTCCTCCTCCCATTTCATGCCATACTAGAACAACCTCTCGACAGAAAGGGGGCAGGGTGGACAAAGATGGCGCATCGTTCCTTTTTTTAAAATTTAGTCGAAAAACCAAAAAATTTTCCCAGCTGATTGATGAAATGTGTAGCTATAAGCCTCCATCTACATATTTTGCTGGGGTCCTGCATGATCACAGAATTAATCCGAATGTTAATAGGATATCCCCAAAGGTACGGTCAAACATTGTGACAAAGTCTGCTCGATCAGGCATCTTTTGTTTGCCTGAACTTTCAACTTTGCCCCATATCTGTGTGCAATACTGTGTATGTATGTATGTACATGTGTATGTACCCAGGGCCACCCTGTTAAACAGTGCTATGTCACTGAGCAGTGCTACCCTGGCTTAACAAGACAGAACAGTTAAATAAATAACGTTACATAGTTACTACCTTTGTCATGAAGGTTATGTGTTAGGTACACCATATACATTGTACATGTATAGGGGTTGGCGACTTTTTAACTAGTTATAACATTGGGTGTGGTGCATGTATCTTTATGATGTTTGGTAGGTAGGTTAGGGTTGGGATGACAAAGGTCAAGATCTTTTATGGTTAATCTAGTGGCTTTGTACGGTACTGCAGTTTGAAGTGTCCTATCATGGAATGCAGCAGATTTATAGAATTTCCTCATTAATTATGCAACTTAGATCCTGATTTGCATAATAAGCATTCAGTCAAGCATAACTTAAGCTACAGTAAGTTAAGCTACAGTAACTGTACCTACATACCAAAAATCACGACAATCTGTCAATCAGTTCTTGAGTTATCCTACTTCAAATATTTTCAGACAAATGCCCCTGCAACGTCGGTGAAGGTTAGACATCCAGGTGATAAGATACGCCAAAAATAGTTACTCAAGCAACTGGATATGATTTTGGAAACGGTCAGACGTTTCAGGTAGCATCCACTACCTTTCGTCAGTGACACTAAAGGACTGCAGGAGAATTGCAGGAGAATTGCAGGAGACTGCAGGAAAATTGTCTTTACTTATTTGCATATCAATTAATGGTTTGTGCTTATAAACCAGCAATTCTCCTGCAGTCCTTTAGTGTCACTGACGAAAGGTAGTGGATGCTACCTGAAACGTCTGACCGTTTCCAAAATCATATCCAGTTGCTTGAGTAACTATTTTTGGCATAAATGCCCCTGCAGTTCCTAAACAAGTTGCTAGGGTTGCCAGTAGCTTGAAATTGTTGATAATCAGTATGACTGAGAAACTAAGTTGTACGGCCTTACAAAAGTGTATTTTTGGAGACGTTCTGGCAAGCTTCCCAATCGCGGCAGACATTTGCATCTCTATGTTTTATTTCTGCATTTCTGTGCTTTTTCCGGAGCTCACGTCACCCTGTGACGTCAGCTCCGTAAAAAATTCAGAAATGCAAAAATAAAACATAGAGATGCAAATGTCTGCCGGGACTGGCTTGTGCTGACTTTTCAAAGGCGGGGCATTGAAATTTCGAGAACTGTGTATATTTATTGTAAACGTGTCTGTTAGCTAGGTAATACTAGTTATGTCAACTACAATCAGATATGGTCATATTTTGGTGTCATGAGCACTTTAATAAAAAGCTCCCCCTACCTCCCGAGCCCCCATGGGCAGGGGCAGTGGCAGCAGCTCAGACAGCATGGTCAGCCCACCCAGGAAGCCCTCTGGTGCCGACATGATGTACTGCAGCACTTCCTTCAGCATCATGGACCAGGTTGTGTTCGCCAAGGCTGTAAATTTGTACGTGGAAAAAAAATTTTCACCTACAGTACTGTATACATTAGATTACTTTGCAAACTTGCATATTAAGAGTTTCCTTATTGCTAGGGAAGGAAGAAGCATACACTGGAAAACCAACATCTGCTGGTAAATGTTTCCCTTCCTACACTTGTATATCTTTTGAAAATGGTTATTTCTTGACCACTGAATTTTGCTAGCAGTGCAGTCCTCTAGCAGCGCCTCCTAGCTGAGAATAGAATACTGCAGCCTGAGAGGTAAAGCTGCTGAAAAGAATTCAGAAGTTCATGTAAAATAAATCATTGTGTCAAACATAAGGAAAATTGTCTGCACAGATCTTTGCCACTCATTAGCATCAAAGTAATTTGTCGATGTGTCACAGTCAAAAATATCTTTTTATTTTCATTGATCCCAAAGTACAGAAAGTTAAAGGGGTCCTGCATGGGGGGTAGTGATTACAAACTTACACAAAATTTTCACTGGCGATTACAAACTACGTTAAATTCTCAGAGCTGATTACGAATCAATTAATTAAGTTAAATCATAGGAGTTGAATTACGTTGATTTTGGGTGGCTGCCTACGAATTACGTAGACTTAAAAGGCCTGATTGTGCCTTACGAAAAAGGTCATACAGGGCCCCTTAAAGAGATCTTCCTTCCCACCTTCTTCACTGTCAGACTTCTGAGTGACGGGAGGTTGTGTGAAGGTGAGGAACACGTCAATGACGTCCGTCTGCACGCGCTGTGTCTCCTGGATGAAGGTCCCGGTGGTGGGGGCAGAACACAGCACGGTGTGGAGCGTCAGCAGGGACTTCAACAACCTCACATCTCGGAACTATAACACAGAAGCAAAGAGACAAAATCAACACAAGATACTTATCTTAACCTTTAGCAAACTGCAGTAGCCATTTGGCTGCAATTCTTCATTGGTTATGGGTTAGGCGGCAGGAGGGAGGTTAAAGACAGGTTAGAGATCTGATATATAAATTTTTTCTTAACCTTTAGCAAACTGAAGTAGCCGTTTGACTACCAATTCTCGATTAGTTATGGGGTTAGGCGGCAGGAGGAAGGTTAAAGACAAGTTAGAGATATTTTCATCTTAACCTTTAGCACACTGAAGTAGCCATCTGACTACCAATTCTCCATTGGTTATGGGGTTAGGCAGCAGGAGGAAGGTTAAAGACAGGTTAGAGATATTTTTATCTTAACCATTAGCACACTGAAGTAGCCATCTGGCTACCAATTCTCTATTGGTTATGAGGTTAGGCGGCAGGGAGAAAGTTAAATACAGGTTAGAGATTTCAACTTTCTACTGTTTTTCACATCTATAGAGGCCAGTGCCTTTAGAATTAAATAAGTACAATATTTTTTCTTGGACTCTTTCCAAAAAATCAAAAATTACAAAATCTTCCAAATTTCCAAGTTTAAGAACTACATGTATATCCGGTCTCACCTGGACAGAACCACTACCGAGCAGCTCTGCCAGCATGGTCTTGATGACAGCTAGGGCTGATGTTACCATGGCGACCACCATGGCAGCCTGAGTACCAGGATGTGGATGGCCCCGGCGCCAGGGGTGGAGCAGGGCTGTTCCTAACTTCTGCAGTTGGGGAAAATTAGTAAACTCTTACAACTTCTGCAACAAAAATGCATGTTGATTCAGGATTCAAAATCCCAGAAGTAGGGTTGCTAACCATTCACACAAGAAACTAAATCATCACAATTTCAGAGTGCTACCTCATGCTCTAAGCAACAGCAACAGTAGACAGATGAAATGTAGCATATGTGTCATCATATTGCCTGTCCTTTTTTATATTATGATAGCCTATTGAACTACAGGATACTCAAATGACAGACATTGATACTAAAACCTTGTTACATGTAGATTAATGAGGTACTGTATTGAATAGTAGAGAATGTACAATGTAAAATGACAACTAAAAATAAGCCAATCTGTTAGTCATAGATAAGTTGTAGGGGGGCTGCAGGGGGTTTCATGTATACCTGTAGCATGATGATGAATATCTCCATGGCATTGGCAGAGAACAGTTGGATGACAGACAGGTTCCACTTCAGGTCCTTCTGCCCACCTACAACATTCAACAGGCAGAAGTTTTTATTGTCTTGATAAAAAATCCACAGCTTTTGCTAGTATTAGTAAAAGCATGATTACATTGTATAAACTCAAAACCCAACATTTGCAAGCAAATGCAAGATATTTCCCTCCATCCATAATGTCCCAGATACTTTTTTCATGATTTAATCACCCGATTTTAAAGTGGACCCGTCCATGTAAATCACCCTGCAGTGCCACCTAGCTGTAGCAAGGATTACTGCATTCAGACACTGTCTACATACTACTAGTATTAAATTTTGCTGAGGTTTCTAAACTACTGTAACATCAAACAGACAAATTTACGATCAAAATTACGAAAAGGTGCTTACAATGTGCATTGGCTGGGGGACAGCAGAGGTGTTTGAGGATCCGGAGTGAGGTGGTTACGGCCGGTCCCACCACGTTCAGCCGGTTCAGGTCCAGCTCATCCGACCCCACCTTCACCAGCTCCACCAGCCCACAGATGGACGACAGGTCGAAGGTCAGACCCTTCACAGGCTGCAGCCACTTCCTGATGTCTAACAGTTTGGGGTTTGCATCAGGAGCTGCAAAGAGGTAGAAAAATAGATTAAACATTCTTGAAAGAATCTAACAGTTTCTTTAACCATAGTTGCTATCTCCTTGTATATAGGTTTGTGTGTTTGCTTGTGCTTCCATAGCTATTTCCAAATGCTCAAGGCATGTTGGGGACACTGACAGAAAGTTAGGTCAAAGGTCCAAGAAAGGTCCCAGGAAAGGTTATCCAATTTCCTGTCTTTAATTTCCTACTATATCCATGTTTGTTGCCTTATGGGAGCCAGTAAAAAAATCATAGACTGAATCTTTCAGTGAAGAAATAGGAGTAAAATGCCTTTCCCAAGGGCCCAACATCAGGGCCTGCTAGGGATTCGAACCCAGAACCTTTAGATTCAACAAACCACAAGATCACCTTGCCACCATCTATTTCAAACATTTTTAAGGGTTTCTCCTACCTTGTTCACAAACCGTCAGCAGTCTCTGTGCATACTTCTCCAGCATGTCCACGTTGTCTGAACCCTGCACAGTCAGCAGCAGCAGCACACAGGCGTACTTAAAACACACCGACTTCCGCAGGTTGTTGTCTGTGTCTTCATCTCCTAGGAGGAAAGAAAAACATGTTACGCTTTTACATCATCGCAAATCATTGTTTGCAAATAGATGTACTACTGAAAGAATATGTTTAGAATATTAGAATAGCAAGAGAACACTAGTCTTGCACTTAGAAAGAAATCTAATTTAAAGAAAAATTTAAACTACTAAAGAGTGTAAGTCATATAAGTCATTATTATTAACTGCATAGTTTTAGATAATGCTTTCAGTTACATGTGCATGTATTATGTGAAGACTTAGGTATGCCAACTCTTTTAACCTTTGGTACACTGAAACAGCCATTTGGCTACCAATTCTCTAGTGAACATGGGGTAAGGCAGCAAGGATAAAGTTAATGTAATGTGCTATGATAGACATGGGTGTTATGTTATGCTAAAGGACTACTATTTCATGTGTTGTGCCTGTCTGTTGTGGCCTTACCAGTTGACTCCACAAATGCCAGGAGACAGGTCAGGTTCGTTTCCAGGCCCAGCACGTGGACAACAGAGGCTCGACCTGTTGGTAAACAAACAATCATCAAGACTTTGTAAACAGTGTCATCAGCTTGGTTAATAGTTTGCGTGGTTTCACAACCATATATTTCACTCTTTGTAAAACAAAAAAAAACTATGTTGAATTTTCAGGACTGTTTCAAACAGAACACAGTTTGGCAGCTAAAATGCCAATAAGTCTTAACCATTATTTACCATATGACCAAATAATGCAATGTTAGAAATCTCTAGCATGCACAGCTAGGGCAGATATGCAAGAGCCTACATTGCTAGCTAAAGCCAATACAATTTACATGTCAATATCTTCATTTATGTACATTTAGTTATGAAGAATTCTCGAAATTATATAACATTTTCATTTATTCACATAGCATTATACTTGGGGATATTGCATTGGAGGTCTGTTTAGGTGCATATTTTCAAGGTGGTAGATATATATGACCTGGCAGAATTATGTTAGTAGACATTATATCATTATTATTACTATCATACTATGTAAAAAATAGTTCTGACTGACCTAGAGAAGTGAATGTCATAGAGAACATGGTGTGGAGTGTACTCAGTAATTCAGCACTGTCCAGTTCACCCTGGGTAATGCAACCTGTATGGGATAAAAGCAAATCCAATATGTACATTTGGCTACCTACAAATACTTAAAACTTCATACATGTATCATAGATACATGGATCATATCTCTCTATTTGTAAAAGTTACAATAAAAAAGGCAAGATATCACACACAGAGGTACATGTAAGCATGCTCTTAAAATTCAGCTAACATGTGAAACTTCTCCCTGCTGCCTACCTCTGTAAGAAATTTTGTGCCAAAAAGCTACTTTAGCAGGGGGTCTACGTTAACTGTATGCTCAGCAACATTGACAGACGAGGCTTTTGGCTCTTCAGACGTTGTTTTCATCTCCTAAGTGAAAAGTGTTGCATGACATGTCCCCTGCCTTCCTTCACATACATGTAAATATAGAATACAACACGGTGTATTCCATATCGGCCGGAGGGCGATCCAACTCGCGGAAGGGCCGGGACCGAGGGCGATGCGGAATACACCGTGTTGTATTTTATTTATGTCATACCCACCCAAGAAAACACGCCTTTCAATGCCAAATGAGTGAAAATTTGGTCTCCCTAAACCAAAAAAATGCAACAACATTAATTCCAAAGTTCGAATCCTGTATTTGAATTTTCGAAAGCAGCGCACACGGTTAGGGCGAAACGTAAAGTACGACCAGGTCGGGAACACTGTATCGAACGTTATCGCCGCCTGGGTATGATAATACATTTGTAAATGTATTTACAGCCACGCAGTGCCCACCTTTGTTGATACACTCCTGTAGCTGGTCGATGGCCTGTAGTGCCTGGAGGTGGTAGATCAGCTTCAGACCCAGGTCCTGAGCCGTGGTGTCCATACTGGAGTCTTCACGGTCATACTCCTGGGTGGAGAAGAGAGAACAAGTATGCATCATCATGGGCGTAGTTCTTGTATTGCTTCTAGACCGCACTAAGTCTTGTTTTCAAGTAAATTTATACTACTTATTAGATATATGGTGTTTGAATTAGATATACGGTATTTGAATTATGCTTATTCTATATTGATTGCCCATTCTGTGTATTTCTATACTTGTCGTTGACTATGTAAATTTTGATGTTGTATAATGTGTTTTTGTATGGGAGAGGGCAACTTGTAAAGGTGCGTATGCACCTGTTTTGCCCTCCCTTTCACTTTGTGAAAAATCAAAATAAACAAATAAACAAATAAACAAATCATCATCCACTGTTCTGCTGCTGCAGTGGTCTGGACAACCATCTACACTTTGTCCTGTTCTCCCTGAACTTCCTAATCTCCCGTAGGCTCCTTTCTGACCGTAACAATCCTAGTCCTTTTTCTTTGAGGTCTGCCCTCCAAATACGTACTAGTAAGTTTATGCAGTGCCTTCCTTTTCTCGACTTGTACCTATTGGAATCTATCAGGGCAAAGTGCAGCACTTGTTGTGCAGGTGTGTCAGTTGGCATTCTTAAAATGTGTCCAAACATGGACCACCAAGCTTAAGAGATAAAAACTAAGGGAATGTGCAACTATCTTGTATGCAATTCACATGTGAAAAGCTTCAAGTTATCTACAAGAGACACTAAGGCAGAGACAATTTTGTATCTTACCGTGGACTGGGTCAGGACCCTGATGAGGACATTGACAGTCTCGTAGTGAGAGGCCAGGTACAGCAGACCTGGGGGAGACAAAGAGATATGATTGTCACTTGTACATACTAACAAAGTTATATGTTTGTGGTAATCTGTAATGGGTCACTGCAAGGATTATAAATTGTACATCCTATGTATGCACATACACAAATGCACATAAACACACGACCACAAACACTTTGACTAACACATACACACACTAACACACATGGACTCACTATCACAACAACAGAAACACACACACACGCACAACCACAAAAACAAACACATTGACCAACACCTATATACACACACATACACACTCACACACATACATTTGTAAATAAACAAACATACAGATCATCCCACCTTTCTGAGTGAGCATGAGTTGTGTCATGAGGTCCTTGATGGCGTTGAGGATACCAGGATGGGCTGCAGTACTGGGGGAGGACACCAGGACAACCAGGCACTCCAGCAACCGTCTGGACAGGGGGGTAAGGAGGGGAAACATTCTGATTGTGAATAACTATGAATAACAGTTAAACTAATGTTTTTTGAGAAAGACGAATAAAGTCGAAACCGGTCAAATTCCGTCTCAGTGCTGTCACTTTCCCAAAGCTACTAATAACATTAACTATTTGTTTTATGAATTGTGCATAAGACGGGGAACTTAGACTGAGGACAAAGAAGCATACGGCACTTTTCCCTTAGCTACATGTAGTAGTGCAATGGCTTGTGCATTTAGCCCAGCACAGTGGGTCACTCCTACTCTTTTTGATACGTCTGTTGGGTTCTTGTACATGCAGAGGTTTGATGCCATAAGCTCCCTCATACACGAGGCCGCCCTTCAAATCTTTAGTTGTTTGCTAGAATGGTAAGTCCACAGAAAAAAGATTAGACAAGAGAAGAAGATGAAGTTATATAGAAGCTTACCTTGTACTGAAGTAATGGTAGATGACAGGGTAAGGGTCTCCAACTGTGGTGTGTCCTGTCAGCACAGCTGAGGTGGGGAATGCCTTTGGATGGGGCTGGGCCTAGTCAGAAAGAAGAAAAGTTTAGACAGCCAACACACTAAAAACTAGAGGTCAACGATCTCATGCCTTCGTCAAAAGATGTTATCGTTATATAACTTAAGAAGGTAGAAGTGATATATTAGTCCCCCTAAATATGGAAGTTGGATTGTGAAAATTACCCCTGCCGATGCCGATTGGGCAAGGGAAAAAACATCTGTGCAGGCTGTAAGGCAACACCGCCTGCAGCTACATGGACTATCCCCTCTGGGACTTTCTCCCTCTGGGACAGCCTGTAGCCCATGTGTCACAATGAAGGTAGAGTATCATGGAAGCCCTATCATGGAAGGAAACTGAATTATATAATTGCTTCATTAATTATGCAAATTACATCATCATTTGCATACTGGTCATCTAATTATGTCAAGCATCACTTACCCTACCTATGCCCCAAATATCAGGATGATCCGTCGACCGGTTATTGAGTTATCCTACTTTAAACATTTTCATACAAATGCTCCTGCAGTTCCAGAGCAAGCCGCTAGGGGGCCCAAACTTATGTCACTTCTTTCCGAGCACAAGACCTATCTACCATCCAAAAATCATGACCCTACCTCCTCCAGATCACCATATTTCAAAACCGGAAGTACCACTGCAGTACCATAACGAGCCGCCAGGGGGCCCATATTCCTATCACTTCTAGACCTCATCAAGACCTACCCACCTACCAAATATGAAGACAATCCATTTAAGCCTTCTCGAGTTATACTGTTGACAGACTCACGCACACACGCACGCCCATGAAAACATACCCTTCTTGACGAAGGCAAAAACTAACTGCCACACACTCTCTTTAATAATATATGATCTCTAGGTAATTTCAGTTTTCCTTTTTTCAGCAAATGCTCTAATCTAGGTAGAAAATACATAATCACAATCTACGGGTGGGTACTGTAAATTTACTTACATGTACTTTAGCAGTGGTTTTGTTTTTAGTGGTAGGAGGGGAAAGGTGGTTTATGCAATGTTTGAAGTTTGCAGTTGAAACAATTCTGTAGTTCAGTTTTAGTAATACATGATTGTCAACACATTTTCACACTGTCATAAATTAGTGATGGGAGGTCACTGTGAAAACCATGAAAATGAATAAATTCGACCATTTCAAGATTTACAGTAAGTTTTAGACACCTGTATGATGACTTACAATAATGTGTACTGCATCTCGCACGATTGTGCAGAGTTCCTCCAGGCAGTTGATGACAGTCTCGATGTCCTGCATGTTGGCGCTGTACTGGACCTGCTCCAGGGGAGACATGGCTGTATCCATGGCAACATCATCATCATCATCATCATCCTGAAGATGAGAGGAAAGTCATTTGCATAAAAATGGTATGGAAAATTTAGAGATTACTTTTTAATAGAGAAAACAGTATGAGGAACATGTACAGAGGATGTACACAAAGTAAAAACAACTGGTAACTACATCATGATTAACTCAATAACTTTCACGTATTAATTTCACTTTCAAGTCACTTGCAAGTCTTAACTTCACTTTCAAGTCTAAACTTCACTTTCAAGTCTAGAAGTAGTGGGCCAACACATCTAGAAAGAAAGTCATAGTATTCAACAACCATACTTTGAGATCACAGGATGCAAGATTTTTCAACCTCTTCACACAGTCCTACTTATTATTTCTGGATACAGTGGTATTGTTTTGGGTGGCTGAGCTGTGGGTTTGTGTATCTGTGTTTCCGGATAGAGTAGGCTGACAGCACGTGGTTGGGGGGGGGGAGATTGACAGGCAGAATGACAGGAGGTCAAAGGTGTCAGAATCTGGCCAGGAGCTAGCAGGAATTAGAGGTGGACATGGGGGGAATTCAGGAAGCAGAGGATTGCTTACTTCCCGAAAGTCTGAAATCTCTGATTTTGCTGTTTTTGCTTTCCTATTTCAAATTCACATCAATTACAGAGCTTTTTCCACATGATAACAGGTGGGCAATATCTAACAAGTGTGATACCTTCAGACCAGCCTTGTCAGAGTCTTCAGTCTTGCCAGATGTCTCTACTTTCCCCTCCGACTCCAGGTCTGGAATTTGTGTCGTCGCGACAATACTGAAAGCAATAAAGGGCATGTCAGCAGGGGTTTCATTTTCCACCCTATGCATGTATATGTAGTGCGCGTAGCCCAGTGGTTTGAGTTTGTGAGTTTGAATCCTGGCTGTTGTCGCTCACCCGACACACTACTAGAAAGGGTTGTACTGAACATTCTACTCTTTGGAAATGGATGATTCACAGGGGTTTTTCTAGAAAAAAATTGCATGAGGGAGCAGATCACTAGCTTGGCAAGGGAGCGATGCAAATTTTTACAAGAGTAACACAGTTTGTAATGCTAGAATGTTCAATCTGAAAATTGACATGAGGGAGCTGGCTGGCTACATGAGGGAGCAGCGCCCTTATTCCCTGGTTTAGAAAAACCCCTGATTCATATAACAAGGGAATCATAATTTATGCTATCTATATACCAAATATCATGATATCCCTGCAAGAAGACACATTCCTGTGGACAAAAATTGCTGTGAAATTCCCAGAATTCTTGCAGACTGATTTACATGTATTACTATAATATCAGGCTCGCCCCTGAGGCGTCGCCAAAATGTTTCTACTCACTGGTCTGTGGTGCTCTGTAGTGTAGTGATGGTCTCATACAGACTGGTCTTCCTAACCAAGGCTGTGGCTGCTGTCACCACTCGCACAGTCTGGGGACAGGACGACAAGAAACTGAAGGATGTTTAAAGCTATCTAGTGAGGATACCCCTACTGTACATATTGGTGGGATCGTGTAGCATAATGGTTGGGTGTTTGGCCCAGAACCCATAGGTCATTCTAAATACAGGTTTGAACTGTAATTTAAAACACAAAAATCTTGGACATGGGACCAGACTTTCTTTGCAAGAGGAATTAAAGAACCCATCTACATCAGGGCAATACAACCATCTCTCAACTGAGACAGGGGGCACCACAAACTTTCTGCTACTTTTGATCCACTGCTCACCGAGTCACATGCTCTATCTGCATAATGTGACGTCACAGAAGCGGTGGATTGCTCATTCCTTGGCAAAGACTGGAGTTGTACAGTCAAAAATTTGGGTAAGTCCAATTTTTGTGTTGAAACTTACAGTTCAAACCTGTTTCAGTCTGGATATTACCTTCTGACTTTGACTCTAGATTAGCTTGTCAGTAAGCTAAAACTAGACGAGAACAGCACGTCGGCAGAACATACTGCACCTGCGCGAAACCCGTAATGTATTGTGCATAGCACTTCGGCAGAAGGTCTCATATAAGGTTGTATTAGAGCATATAAGGTTGACAGCCTGTCTGTAGTTTTCAGATGTTGTATAGGAAAAGATATCGTCTGCAACAGGCAAAATTTTGATGCAACATTGACCAAACATCCAACGAAAAACGTAAAAAATCAGGGTTTTGCGCAGGTGCAGTACGTTCTGCCGACGTGCTGACGAGAACCCAGACCCACCTGGTCCCCCAGCATGAGGTTAATGAGCTGCTGGTATCCTGAGGAGGGTTTTCTCTCCCCCTCTCCCCCCTCCTCCTCCTCCTCCTGGTGCCAGCCTAACAACCTCTCCACCCCCTCCTGACAGCTAATGGTACTGTCCAAGGCTGGAAAAACACAGTCATCAGGATTAGTCCATTTTTCTCAAGGGGTAGCTAAGAAAAATATTTATTGCAAGGTTACTACTTACTAGTGTACAGTGTACAAAATACTTTTTTGAGCCAGGTTGCCCAGTGGCAACCTAGGTTGAAAGCTAGGTTGCCCATCAAAATTCCAGGTTGCCCCAAACTTAAACTCTTCTACATTATGGTTAACTTTGTTAGAATGCAATGTGAATTTATACATTTCTGACACAGAGTTGTTTCCCCTTACCTGAAGTGATGACGTCTCAACAAAAAAAAGGGGCATCCTTACCACAAAATTTAGGTAGTGCACTGAGCTACCTGGGTGTAAAAATAGGTTGCACCAAGCAAAATATGGTTGCACAGTGCAACTGGGCAACCTAGTATTTCGCACACTGGACTATAGTATGACAGTCTTTTCAATGCAAGCTAGTAGCTATAGAGGCTCAAACTCTGAGTCAAATTAACTGTTCAAAACTGGATGGGAGGGGATGAAAAATCATTGGGCTCCACCTTGCAATTCTGTAGACACAGTGGATTAACAATACAATGTGGGGTCGTGTGGTGCAACGACAGAGTACTCGACTTGGAACCAAGAGGTCCCGGGTTCGAGTCCTGACATGCCACCGACCTTGTGCCCTTGGGAAAGGCACTTTACACGACTTTCCTCACTTGACTCAGGTGTAAATGAGTATCATGTGTTAGGTGTGCATGCTATCAGCATACTTGCTGCCTAGTGCACACTTTGTATTGTCATGTTACAATTTCTGAATGAAAAAACAAACAAACAATACACTGCCCGTACGGTCTTCTATTCAAATTATGACTCTACAGAAAAGAAGATTGTTAAAGTGAGTAACATTTGCCCCATGTACCTTTGATGGCAGCTAACTTGAGTGAAGATGACATGTGTTCAGCAAAAAGCAGGGTGAACAGTTTGTCCTGGATTCCAGCTCTCTGCATGAAAAATCATAATTATCATCAATAATAATTATGATCAGATGCTTAAATTCCTGCCCAAAAGCAATTGCATATAAGAAGATAGTGACACACAATGAAGAACAGTGACAATATGTAGCTACACTAATTTCAATTTCTAATGTTCCAAACCTGTATTACTTTTATTGCATTTGACTTCTTTTTTCTTTGAAGCACTGAAAGACCACTTTTTCTGTATTGCTAATTTAGGAGAAGTTTAGTCTTATTCGTCTGTAAACGTGGAGAAATTAGACGTCTTCATCGACAACGATGGACAACCAACCGTGAATAGTTTCATCAGGTTGGTAAGTCACTGAATAAAGAGACTCTTTCTACACAACCGAGTGTTTTATTCAGCCTGCGTTCTTTGTTGATATGTAAATACGTTTGGGAACGTATCTATAGCAGCGACACCTATGCTGCAGTGCAATGTGAACCAGTCAGAATTGCCCTGGGGAAGGTGACAGACGGTCACCGAAACGTCGGCTGAATAAAACACTTGGTTGTGTAGAAAGAGTCTCTTTATTCGATGGACAACCAAGATATCAGATAAGCAAGCTATCAAGCAAGTAAGCAAGCTACTGTGCTTTAAAAGAATTAGACTCACAATCAGCCCGGCAGCCACCTCAGGCCCACACTCGCACAGTGCAGCCACCATCCTCATGGAGGCCTTGAGGAGGCGCAGGTTTATGGCTATGGGCAGGGTCAGGGCTGTGTCTATCTCCAGACCATGCAGGGTCCACTCATACAGGGTGGACAGACAGTCTAGAAAATAGACAGGAATTCGTGGTTAATTTTTTTTAATTTACTCATTCTGGCTGAAGATACAGCTAGCCAAGGCTGACCAACTAGCATAGGGCTATTATTAAGGGTGAACCTTGAGGATAATACGAGACGGGGGTTCGCCAGGCCTCCATCCAGGTGATTTGTAGTGAATCACTAACTCCGGACTATAGAACTTGGACCATCGCACACCGGGGCATGCCCTTACTCTTTTTCGAAAGGTGTCTGGGTTCTTTGAATTCATTGTCCAAACATTGTACAAATGGCCTCGTTGGCCAAGCTGTTAGGCTAGTGGACATGAAATCGAGAGGTCACAGGTTCAATTCCTGGCATTACTGGCTGGACGTTGTGTCCTAGGGATATGCACTTCACGTAACATTCCTCACTCCACCTAGGTGTAAATGGGTACATGACTTCGGTTGGGGAGGTAAAAGGCTGTGGAAGGAGAGGGATGGGGTCTGTTTTCCAATGCCATGCCCTAGATGCAATACCAAACCCACAGTGCCCTATGGTCTCAAAAAGGCTATTTTTACATTACTCGAGTTTCATGAGAAAGCCTACCGTACCTTAAATGTGAAAAGCATTTTCTATCACATGTACTGGATACTCAAATTTATACATGTTATATAGTAACCATTTATTTCAAAGTCTTTTCAGGGAATCACCCACTCAAAGTTGTTTTGTTAATTCAAGTGTATACTTGTTTGTATATTACCGGTGTTACACCTTGTATTATTTTATTATGGACTCGAGGAAGAATTATAATTTATCACTAAGGGAAATTTAAATAAAACAAACAAACACATAGTTACATCACCAACAGATGAAGGTTTCAAGCTGGCACAGCACATGGGCCTCCCCAACACCCAGCTGTAATCAGGCTTGATAGTGCGGCCACGTATATAAATCCACAGCATAATTTTTGGTTCTGTTTTCTGCACACTTTTTTATTGTCTACTTAGCACCATTCACCACACCGGCCGCATTATGCCGTGCACCTGGGCGTGATGCTCCAAGAGGGCTTTGCCCAGTATTAATTGGATTGGATTGGATTGGAAACAAACAAACAATTCCCTATACCTTTGTGTAGTCCGTGGTACTGCAGGTGGGCCAGTCCGGGTGTGACCAGCTCCTGTAGTTCCTCCAGGGTCTGCACCCACTTCGGCCCCCTGTCCTCGCTCCTCCGGATCGCCTCCACCTGCTCCGCCATCTTGTCCGCGGCCTCGTGTCGCTCCCCGGGCTCCTTCAGCTCCAGCTGCGCCAGCTCCAGCTCGTGCCGCGTCTTCAACGGGGACGGGAACGTCTGGAACGTTCCGCACAAGTCAGACAACTTCACGCCGAGCTGCACCCTCCTCCCCCTACCCAACCCCATAACCAATCAAATCTGCAGCCAACAGGCTACCTTAGCAGGCTGAAGGTTAAACGTTTGCTGGCTTATAATAATGTTGAAAAATAAAAACACTACTACAGCACATCATGTAAACAGGGTTGAGTTATAATACGTCTTGACGCTTCCATTTTATCCAGCACAAGTTATTAATATTCATTTTCAACAACAGACCAATTTCCTGTGATTCCCACATAAAGTCAAACCTGTAAACCTAGCATTGCAGCCACCTGCCCATTGTGATCACCTTTATTTAACCTTGAAAAATTCATAGCAGGTTAGGTGTATGTAGACATCAGAAATACCTGCACAGGTCCAACTTTACCTGCACTAACCTGCATATGCAGGTGGTATGCTGAGCCCTGCTACTGTAAATTCATTTACTTCTGCGGTAGTTTTATTTCACGGTAGGGGGAAAATGGAGATTTTTGCAGTGTTTTAAATTTGCAGTTGAAAAAAAATTCTGTAGTTCAGTAGTCTGCATTGAAAAGGCATAATTGGGGTGTCATGAATTCATGAATCATGACAATAAAACCACTACAAAAGTTTCCATATTTACAGTATGTGGCTCTGATGGTGTCTATGATGATTGCATTGGTAGTTCCCCGGCACGTCGGCAGAACGTACTGCGCCTGCGCGAAACCCGTAATGTATTGTGCATAGCACTTCGGCAGAACGTGTCATATAAGGTCGAATTCGCGTATATAAGGGTGACATCCCGTCTGTAGTTTTCAAATGTTGTGTAGAAAAAGATATGGTCTGCAACAGGCAAAATTCTGAAAATTCAGGTTTTGCGCAGGCACAGTACGTCCTGCCGGCATACTTAGTTCCCCAAATGTCTGCTGAAGTTAGCCAGAAAAACGGTAACAACAGGAAGCTGCACAACTTACCACTAGTGGTCCCAGGTCACACTGGTAGGGGTTAAAGGTTATGGAGGTCAGGTACAGCCAGGGTTCTTCTGTTGTGTAGCTGAAGATATCAACTCCCTGGGGAACAAAAAAACAGTTTTACAAAAAAATTCAACGACAACACATACTCATTGGTTTAAAAAAATGAAAATATTGGATACACAGGACTGATGTACATTGTAAAACAAAAACAGGGTTATCTCATTCATTCATTCATTCAAAAGATGGATACAGCTAGCACGTCGGCAGAACCTACTGGCCTGCGCAAAACCCTGATTTTTCACGTTTTTCGTTGGATGTTTGGTCAACGTTGCATCAAAATTTTGCCTGTTGCAGACGATGTCTTTTCCTATACAACATGTGAAAACTACAGACAGGCTGTCAACCTTATATGCTCTAATATATGAGACGTTCTGCCAAAGTGCTATGCACAATACATTACGGGTTTCGCGCAGGTGCAGTACGTTCTGCCGACGTGCTGATACAGCTGTGTCTCACCTCTGCAGATGCCTCTGCCGGTCCATCCTCATCCTCCATCCCTTCCTCCTCACTCAGAATCTCCTCATAAGTCTCAGGGTCCCTCCCCGTCTGCTCCTCAGTATCATTGATCTCCCCATCAGACAGGTTAAAGTGTTGTTCCCCTGGGGAATGCTCCGGTGTGAGCGGTTCAAACAGCTCCTGGTTACCCTTCCCCTCTGTCACCTCCGCCATCTCTACCGTCGAGGGTTCCTCTTCCTTCTCTCTTCTCTCCTTCTCTCTATCCCGTGGCTCTCTCTCCTTGCTGTTCCTGCTTTCCCTGTCTCTGCTAGTTCGACTTTCTCTCTCTCTGTCTCGGTCTCTAGTTTCTCTTTCCCGACCATCTTTCTCGCGAGAATCGCTGGAACGTTCGCTTGCTTTCCTGTCTCTGTCTGACCTCCCCTCTCGCTCTCGCTCTCTGGTTTCGTCGCGAGTCCTTTCCTTCGGCTCCTCCGGTTCTTCGTCGGAGTCGGGCGGAGGAGGGCCGGGAGGGGTGCGCGGTCCCTGTCTGATGGTGACTGTCAGGCTCGGCTGCGAGGACACGGAATCCGCGTCTCGGTCCCTGTCCCGGTCGCGACTGCTGTGCGGCCCGGGACTGTGTCGGCGCGGCGACCGCCCCGTCCTGGATTCCAGATCTTCGTACCGATGGCGGTGTGCCCGCGGACTGTCCCGTTCTCGCTCAGTCGACCTGTTTCTTTCGGGATACGAGTCTCTAGGCTGGGACCTGGGGCTGGACTCTCTCCCTACATGGACAGATGAGAGTTTAACAGTCACGTGGACACTTGGACAAAGTGGTTCAAGAAAGAAGGAATCCCATGTTGACTACATGCTCTGTGGACCACACTGTTAAGTTCTTTACACGAGAAAACAGTTACTCAAGCAACTGGATAGATTTTGTAACATTCTTTAACATGTTTTCTTTTTTTCTACAGATAATTCACATTACTCATTTACTGAGTAGATTGTCAAACAGTTTTTAAGGTAGTACAGTACAGTCAAACCAAGCAACCTCATAACAAACACCCCATAACAACCACCTTTTCTATTTTTTTTTATTCTGAAGATGTTTTTTCAGAGAGTAAAAATGGGAGGTTACGTACCAGGGCGAGTTTGTGTCCTGATCTGTGGTTGGCTGGGAGGGGGAGGTGGAATGTCATCGTGGCTGGTGGGCTCCGTCAGAGTACCGTACAGCGCTAGGGTCAGAGCCGTGTACCAGCCCTTCACTGCAACCCTGTCCGTGGATATCTGCAACCAGAACATAAGTAAAGATTGGCACAGGAAAGAAAACAATAGAACGTTTGCTTATAGAGGTGCAGTGGGTTGGAATAAACTCCCACCCGTTGTTAGAACTGCATCGTCTATACAGTCTTTCACATCACTGTGTGACTCTCCACCCTTACGACCCGGCATGGCCTTGATTTTGATTTACGAATTTGGATTACGATTGTGATTTGATGTTTTAATTCCGTCTTTGTCTTGTATATATTGTTACATTTGCTTGTATGTGTACCCAGGGCCACTCGGAATAGCAGTGCATTTAGTCACTGAGTAGTGCTGCCCTGGTCAAAGAATACAGTAATAAATAAAAAAATAAATAAAAAAACAATGTACATGTATCTTACACAAACTTACTGGTATATGCTTTCAAAAAATATCATTCATTTAGGAAGAAAGGGTGCCACTTTTAGTATTAAGACTTTTTTAAGAATTGCGAGTCAAAACAAAATTTGCAGTAGTGTACACAAAGTTTCTGCTAATCTAATTATAAGTAACCAATACTAAGATTTCATGTTACCTTGGGATTGGTGATGAGTTGTATGCTGGAATGGGCATTGTACTTGAAACTGGAAAACAATTACAAACGTACAATGTATCAAGAGAGAAGGTGAATATAACCTACAGCATTTGGATGACCATAGAACCCAGTACCAACCATTTGGTATATTAAGTAACATCACCTAGCTGCAGTTCTTTTTCACTGTCAAGTTACATTGATCATATGTACTGACATGAATCTGATCAACCTACTTCTCTGGAACTATAAATGTTTTTGCTCTCTACTTCATGCATATATAGCAGGGTTTGAAATATTTTTTTCTGTATACCTGCACCAGACAAATTTTACCTGCATCATTCAGAATTTAGAAAGTATGGATCACATTAAAACTGTTCTGAAACCATTGCCATTATTTCTTTTGTACTTCATAGGAGGTAATAATCAATGCAGCAATTAAAAATCCACATACACCTACATAAACCCAGTACATGGATGGTTAGGTGCAGGTAGACATCAGAGATACCTGCACAGCTCCAATCTTACCTGCACTAACCTGCATATGCAGGTGGTATTTCGAGCCCTGATATAGTAAGGGACAGTAAGACTAAGAGATGCTCACCTCCCCAGTGTGTCGAACACTGCAGCAGTGGACTTGTTCAAGTTGATGGCAAACAGGTCCACATCAAAGGCAGAGGGATGGGTTTTCCTGAGAAGTGACCAGAAATAGTTGGCAAACACTGTGTCATAATTGCGCCACAATGGAATCCTTGTGAATTGCACCCACTGTCATGATCATTCCCAGAATGCACTGCACCCTAGATGTCTGGAAAAGGAGCTTAGCTCGAGAAACGACAGCAACAATTTGGCTCCCAATCCAGCTGCGAAATGGCATCAGTGCCGGTAAATGCAAAACAAGGAAGCCAGAGAGGTTTAGGGACAGAACTTTTGTGGGTCAGGAATCAGGATTCAACAATCACCCAGACTAGAGAGACCATCCATATACATTGTGTAATAAATCTGGTAGATTTCTTTGTCACCTTCAAAGTACACAATTCCACAAAGAATGAAAGATGATCCTTTTCCCAAAGCATGAGTGAAATGAAGGTTATTTGCAAACCAATACTGTATCTAGCCATTCATACAGCAGAGACCATTTCCAGCAAACTCTCTCTCTCTCTCTGTCTCTGTCTGTCTCTTTCTTTTTCTCTCTCTTTCTTGTTTGGTACTTACCCATATTTCTTGTCCTCCGGGAGGTCCCTGTGTGCCCAGGTGCCCTGTGGGATGATCCGTGCCTCGTGGATGTGTACAGGACAGGGGAAGGACACCACATCTAGGTTCAACTGTAAAAACAACAGCAACATGTTCAACATTGCAAGTACATGTATCTTACAATGTCATCTTGTACCAATTACTTTATTAGATGGTCATCTGGTTAGCACATATCATATTAGCAAACTATTATTGCTTTTACTGACAGTGTTGTGGGTTCATGGACATTCACATTTCTAAGGGCTCTTCATCTTCATCAATATCTATTCTCTACAAGACGTAACTAGATCAATCAGGCAAAAATCCAACAGCCTTCAGCTTCTATTGTCGCTTCAGCCATTGAAGTTCAAATACTATACACTTAGTGACTTACAGTAAGAACTGAAACTCCTTGCTTCAAGTTCAACTAAAGAAGAATGTGCAAGAATGTGCACAATTATACACTAGAATAGAAAGGGTACGGGTAAAACTACATGCATATCTAAAAGTTCTCGATGATGTTTATGGTCATAATCTATAATCCTTTGTGATGAACTCTTTTCATATCTTTCATCTGTTGTTGTTTTACAATCAATTACATGCAATATTTTTACATCTCAATCTATGAATGGATTGGCCTCTGACTTCCTGCAACGTTGAGAATGTTTAGAAATCTCCGAACTTCCGAATCCCAACTTCCTCTGCTTCAGCAAGCAGGTTAAGTAGAGACCTCCTTGGCTTCAAATAATGAGAAAAATTTCTTTTAAATCATGGTGCATGCGATCGAATATGTTGAGATGCAGACGACATCGAGCCTAGGTATTTTTGCAAAAGATCTTCGACATCCCTTGCTTCTAAGACTGTTCTTGGTCACATCATGGTCACGCATAACAACATCTACACCTAGAAAGCTTAGCAAAAACCCACCTCTTCGGCATCGTGATTGAATGTGTCACAAAAGAGAAGCTGCGGTCCGTCCGCCATCTTCGGACCACCTTCTGCTTCCTTCTCTGCAGTACACACATTTTTCACTAGAGGGCGCTTTTGAGTTGCTGTCGAAGTCAGTGAAAGTTGTCCGACGACTACCGAAGTCATTCTTTGTAAAAACAATTACGGGTTACTTTGTATAATTGTTTGGCGTTACTTAGTTTTTCAGATACCAAATCTTTTATATGGTTTCAAAAGACTCGGGAAGTTACAGAACTTCACATTTGGATGCGACCACAAACGCAACTAAACTAAAACCACCTGCCATTTCCGGTTCCGGGTCGTGACCCGAAATCTCCCCGCCATTTCTGTCTTTGCGCCATATCTTTGCACCAAGAAAAATCTGGATATTTCTTCTTAGTTGTGACGCAGTTCGTGCATCGAGAGGGTACGATGTCTCTCTCGGTCGACAAAGAAGCGTTCTACCGGCGCATGAAGCGCCTTTACAACGTGTGGAAGGTGAGTTTGCCAACCGGTGATTTTCAAAAAGGGAAGCGCGGGGAAAACGCATGCTGCCAAGGCATATTTTGGCGCGTGTTTGAAAGACTGGCATATGTTTTTCTGTCCTGTTTTACCTCAAATCAGCCTTTTGATCAAACCATTTACCTGGATTTAAGTTGTTCCCTTGTGGCACCTGTGAAAAATACATATCTACCCGTGCATGACACACCGACATATATGCACATGGGCTAAATATTACTCCAGAAACCTGTTTTCTAATCGTATAGTGGTCGCCATTTTGAATTTGAGTAGACGGTTTGGGGTTCTTTGTGTCTACCCCCGTAGGGTGGGGATATATTCCCCTGGGTAGGGTAATCTTCCCGAGGGTGGGGCATGAAGTTTAAGCAATTTGACCAGCATATGTCTGAAATAAAGCATATGCCTTAAGAGTCCTATTTTGTGCAAGTATTTAGTTTGCTACTATATGCATGCCCCTGCTTGTACTAATTTACATAATCCCACTAGGGGGCCAGGGGCGGGGATTTACGTCAGTTCAGCTTACTAAGTTAGTAACGTACTTTACAGCACATGATTGTCAACATCAAACATGATCAAATAGATGTTTTGATGTTGATATTGTATCTGTTACACGATGTAACAAATTATGATCATAGTATGAACAAAATTATTCCGAAAACCTTCAACAAATTAATCGCCATTAAGCATTGTTGGCCCACCTGAATGTGTCGTTACTGGCCCTGGTAGTTTGACAAGTGCCAGAGTCCCCCATGCAGACCCTCACTAATGATAAACTATGTGACGTTGTTGCATAAGAAGGTTCTTTATTCAACAACCAGGGTTTTTCCCATCAGACTTTGGGTTGCCCTGAAGAAGGTGACAGAGTCAGACAGACAGTCAGTTACTGAAACGTCAGATGTGAATGTTGAATAAAGAACCTTTATTTATGGACATGTGACGTCATGATCATACCTTTCCCCCTACAGAAAGCCCCAGACAGTGGCGCCATGGGAAAAATGGACGCCATGGTGGTGGCAGTGGGGATGGACGAGGAAGTCGTTTACGCAAAATCCACCTCCATCCAGGTAAGACCAGCGAACCTCCCATTCCAATCTACATGTAAGAACCACTGATGATTGATGAAGTATTTTGTTGGGTCTCCTGAACATAATTGTAGTATTAGCTTAAAAGTTCATCTGTGTTGGTAGAAGTCATTCTGAATCAAGGTTGAACTGTGATTTCCAACACAGAGATTTGACTTTTTTGGGGGTTTTCATGACTCTACCCCATTTCCTGTGTGAGACCTTTTGACCTGTCATTCTGCCTGTCAATCTTCTACCACCCACAGCCTATAAAACTACTCTGGACGAAGATACACACAAACTCAGCCACCCAAAACAATACTTCCATACCTGGAAGTAATATTATAAGAGGAAGGAATATGCCCATTGCATGATGGCTGAAATCCTATAGATCCCTTATGGAAGTTTTACCGTTTCTGTTTGTTTACCAGATCTGGCTGTTTGGTTACGAGCTGACGGACACAGTCATGGCGTTGTGCGAGGATCAGATCATCTTCCTGGCGAGTAAGAAGAAGATCGAGTTCCTGAAGCAGCTGGAGACGGGCAGCGAGAACGCAGACGGTGTCCCACCAATGACCCTCCTCACCAGGGATAAGGTGAACTTGACACTGACTATATGTTTATTTATTATTTGTGGAGTGAAATATTGTTTTAGCCTGTGTTTGCATGTGGGTGTGTGGGTGTGGGGGGTGTTCACACTGCAATTTCTGTGTGTTCTGCCAGAGGGCTCTTATCATTAAGGAAGTGAAGTCTTCTAATAAAGTTCTATCTCTGATTGCCTTGGCTGCAGCATAACATAAACCCAAGACAGTCCAAGTAGGCAATGTCACATTATTCATAACCAACCATTTCAGAGCGATGGCAACAAGGCCAACTTTGCCAAACTGGTGGAGGCTCTCAAGGCCAGTAAGAAGGTAGGTGAAAAGTAATTTTTTAAAGGCCTTTCATACATATAGACAGCACAGTCAGGAAATGATAATTGTTTGCCTAAAACTATGCAGAATCATGAAATACTTTTGATACTGTCTATACACCACAGACATTTACTACATTCTATGGGTACAAGTTACTCACAATAGACATAATGAGCATAATTAGCAGATGCTAATATGTCGGAGTAATTGTAACCTGCTTACATTGTGCCCGAGTGCATTTATAACAGTGGTTGTTGACCTTGTCCCAGGGGAAGACTATGGGTGTTTTTGCCAAGGACAACTTTCCTGGAGAGTTCATGGACAGCTGGCGAGCAGCCCTGGACAAGGGAGGGTTTGAGAAGGTGCATTTTTTTTAAATTTTATCTTATTCACATGAGGTGGACCTATAGCCTTTTCGAGGCCATAGGAGCAGTGGGTTGTTGTCCACTGTGTTTAGGACATGGTTTTAGAAGGCGAAGCCCATCCCTCTCCTTCCACCGCCTTGTACCTCCCCAGCCAAAGTCAGGTACTCATTTTACACCTGGGTGGAGTAAGGAAAGTCGTGCTAAGTGCCTTTTCCAAGGCCCCAAAGTGTAGCCAGCCGGGAATGGCAGGAATCAAACCTGTGACCTCACGATTTCGTGTCCGCTCACCTAGCTACTCAACAAACAGTAATGTACGTCCTTATGTGTTGTGTGTTGTTTGTTCCTTAGGCTGACATCAGTGCGGAGGTGGCCCTGATCATGGCCCCTAAGGAAGACGACGAGTTAAACGTGATGAAGAAGGCGTGTCAGATCACCGCAGACGTCTTCACCAAACACTTTAAGGAACAGATCATGGAGATCATCGACGCAGACAAGGTGACACAACCTGAGACTTGTGAATAATGATAGCTATTAGAGCTGTGTGCCACAACAAATTTTAGGTACAAGTACAGGTACACAGGCCGAGACCTAAACAAGTTTGGCCAATCATCTGTAGGTTATTCATGTTGTCAGCTGTCTTTTTTAGTGGTAAATTATCTTTGCAGGGGTCGAAATACCCCTCTGTGTGCAACTTGGTGCAAGTAAATTTGGTGTCGTGCAACTAATTTTTTGCCGGTATGCACCGCGGTGCAAGTTTGCTTTATCCGCTGTTACTACCAGTAGTACCTGTAGAAATACCCAATAAAGAACTGGAAAGGGAACAAAACCAGAATCCATGAAGTTTTTATTAAAGTTACTACATGTACTTTTGGTTGTGTTCGTTTTATTTTTGGTGGGTGCAACTATTTTTCTTCTTGTGCAAGTATTTTTTTTTTCATCTGCACCAGTGCAAGTTGGCCCCAAAATCTATTTCGACCCCTGCTTTGTATGAGTGTTTACATATTTTAATCTTAAAACTCTTGTTTTTTTACTTGAAAGTTGTACTTTAAAGTTTTCCTCATTTTCAAGTGTTAAATTGTCCAAATTGTCATCTTTGTTATGTATATTTACCTAACTTTAGTGTTAAAAAAATGGTGTCCACTAGTGTTTTATTTCATCCAGGTACAGGTACACCAAATATTCAGGTCCAGAACTGTACTGAAATAATTTTACAGGTACAGGTACAGGTACAGATATTAGATACACAGCCCTAATACTAATAGCTATACATGTACATGACAGGTTTTATTTCACAGAGATTGGAAAAACATTTTATATACTTACAGAAAAATGCATTCAGCCTTTTGAATTTCATGTTGGTGATCCATTAATTAATGGAATTAACCATGGGCATTAACTAAGTCTTTTTACTGCACAACCAGTACTAACTACATTGTACCTGGCAACATTTTGGTGGTCCTTCAGCTACCTTCCTAAAGGCAGTAATGACAGGCAATAGTGCAGTGCCACCTAGTGAAACTAGTCAGTACTGCCACGAGGAAGGCAGAAGGACTACTGAAACATTGCTACTTTACAGTGATTTACCAACCCGATGAAACTATCCATGTTGTACAGAGAGTGAAGCTGATAGTCTGGAACAGGCTCTTGAGGATATGATTTATTCCCCTAATGAAATTAACCATCCATGTTCTACAGAGAGTGAAACATGCTAAGATAGCTGATAGTCTGGAACAGGCTCTTGAGGATAAGAAGATCCTGGGTGGTGCAGACCCCTCCAGTGTGGAGATGTGCTACCCTGCCATCATCCAGAGTGGAGGAAACTACAACCTCAAGTTCAGTGTGGTCAGGTAGGTGAAAGCTAATAAAACACTTTTAAACACAAATAAGCACTTCTGTTGTTTATCGCATGAAAGCACTCATATCTTCTCAGGGCTCAAAATACTGGGTGCATATGCACCTTAGTGCAGGTAAAATTGGAGCTGTGCAGGTATTTCTGATGTCTACCTGTACCTAACCTGCACTGGTCCATGTACTAGGTACATGTAGGTGTACAATGTATGTTGATTTTTATTTGCTGCATTGACTGTTACCACCAATGAAATGAATTAACAGCAATAATGTCAATGGTTTCTGAACAGTTTTTAGTGCGACCCATACTTCTCAAAGTCTGAGTGGTGCAGGTAAAATGTGTCAGGTAATTTTCAATGTTACCTGCAAGTTGCAACAGTGCAGGTATGCAGGAAAAAAGCTTTTCGAGCCTGCTTCCGCAAAGATATTATATGTACATAACATAATTTGTTTGACAATAATTGATGTGGAGATCCAATTTAAAAATTCTTATGATACAAAATTTGTACTGTGGAGGAAAAAAAACAAGCGTACATTGTAAAAATATTTCCCCCCTCAGTTAGAGGGATCCTGGGCCCTACTAGGGTTTGGGTTGGCGTTAGGAAGGGCATCCAGCCGTAAAAAATCCTGCAAAAAAAAGACTTGCACTTGATGCAAGCACGTCTAACCCCCGTTTCGGGGGAAAAAGACGTTAAACTGGATAAGAAGAAGAAGAAGATTGTAAATGTAGAATTTGCTAGCATCTTCGTCTGAATTTCTGACGATTTTGTGCTTATCCTCCACAGTGACAAGAACACCCTTCACTTCGGCGCCATCACGTGTGCGTTTGGCGTGCGCTACAAGTCGTACTGTTCCAACATCGTGCGCACCATGTTGGTGAACCCGTCGGACGAGATGCAGGAGAACTACAACTTCCTGATGGAGGTGCAGGAGGAGGTCCTCAGTCATCTCAAACACGGTCAGGCTTCCAACGCGCTTTACAGTGCAAAGTTGTGAATGCATTGTAACCTTACTAGCACGGAAGGTGAAATTAGGCCACACTGACTTAATTTCATGGATGACTTCCATTGAAATCCCCCGAACTATTGTGCGCGGGCGAATGAAAAAAATGCAACCAAAAAAGAATGCTTCAAAACCACAGGAATACAAAGCTGGTATTGTGAATTTGCAGTAGTATATAACGACTTTTACAACAAGGCGGCACATACTGGCCTTTTGCGGCATTTATGAGTCGGCACTGTACTGAGTTCTGGAGTTCTATGGAGCCTTGTTAGGCTGGGTGCCATCCTCTGTAGTTACCACCGGTTCCCTATTGTCGCTAGCTACCTTGGACTATGGAGGATGGTACCCAGGCCAGAGCCTTGGAGGAGATTTTTTTTTGAGAGCAGACGAAAATCAATGCGCGTGCGGATGTCATCCATAAAATTAAATCAGTGTGGCCTTACATATGGAAAAGTACCACTATAACCTCCTTGTCATTACTGAATGATTGGGTCAAGTAGCTGAAGAAAACTGAATGAGTAAGTGGTAAATTCCGGTGACTCCACCTTTTTTTTAGTTAGAGAACAGTTTAACTTTTCCACACGTGTTTTAACCTTTAGCACACTGAAGTAGCCCTTTGGTAGCCAATTCTCTATTGTTTATGAGGCTAGGAAGCAAGGAGAAGGTTAAACCTGTACTAGTCGCCACCTCTGCATGAGAACAATGTGGCCACAACAACTTTTCAACAAGGATGCATAAAAGGTTGTTAAGGTTAGTAGCTGTAAATAGTTTAGTGCGCCTCAGTTTCTCACATATCTTGTCTTATATCTTGAATGTAGATGCTAAACTGAGTGACGTCTATGAGTCGGCCATCAAATTTATCAAGGAGAAGAAACCAGAACTGGAGAACAAATTCATCAAGAACTGCGGGTAAGTTTTCTTCAAGAAATATGTACTTAATTTGTATGCAACTAGAGAAAATTGACATTCTGCCTATAATATAATAGACAACATAGAGACAAGATGTTATAAAAGAAGAGTTTGGACAGTGTTGTTGTATGACGACATTCGATGTTGCAGATTTGCCATGGGGATAGAGTTCAGGGAAGGTTCTCTAGTGCTGAATGCCAAGAACGCGGCTAAAGTTCGCAAAGGTGATGTTCTTATTTTACATTTCCACGTTTGACACGTATGGGCAGGGTTATGGAATTGGTCTGTTGTAGAAGGTATATTGTCTGTTGCAGAAATTCAGTATGCACTTTGAATGTTCAAAATCACTTGTAAGTCACAGCTGTTTCATGTGTATTTCCCTCCAGTATGGAAGTATTGTTTTGAGTGGTGACAATTTCGGTTTGTATGTTTGGTGTCCTCAATTGGAAGGACGATGTAATAGTGGGGTTAGTTAAGATGTAATTCACACATTGCCAGTTGTCTTTAACACCTACATGTACATACCAGAAGTTTGAAATCAGTTATTTCTTGTTTCCATCAATACAGGTATGGTGTTCAATGTCAACGTTGGTCTACAAGGTATGACCAAAAAGGGAGCGAGTAAGGATGAAGAGAAGACCTATGCTCTGTTCATAGGTGACACTGTACAAGTCAATGAGGTAATCCTTCCTCTTAGTCTTAATCGGGCACAGGCATCTTGCATATCCTATACCTGGCCTGGACATTGTTTTTTTTTGCACTGGTGCCCCAAACCTGTTTTTGCACTGGTAAACCTAACGTAACAAGAAAGCTTTTAAGAAAAGCTGGCCATAGGCCGCCAAAATGGGAATAGCCGGTTGGTTGGCATGGGTGTGCACTATTATTGACTTGCTCACCTTGCTCGAATTGTAGCAATGCTAAAAAGAGTGAATTGAAAGACCTGAAAAATAGACAGTGTTGCTTCCCTTTGCTTCCCACGGATGGATCGCGTTCCTAAATGACGTGGACGTGTGTATATGCACAGAAAATTTTGGGGGGCACAACCTATTATAAAATGTTTCTTCTTCAGGATTCTCCTGCCACACTATTGACCCCTGTCAAGAAGAAGTTCAAGAGCATTGCCATCTTTCTCAAGGTGAGAACCTTCTTTATTTTATATTTTTCAAACAGATTTCTTCTAAGACTTCTAATCTTGGTCACAGTAATGTGTCATATGAAGCCATCATGGAGAAGTTATGCAAAATTTGCATTGAGTGCTACTACAAGTATGTAATGAATTGCCCTATTTTCTTTATTACCCTGTTTCTTAGAATTAATGAGAATAAAAATCCAAAAATAAATCAAGAACTTAAAAGGTAACATTTGCAAAGCGAATACTTCATGTTCACCTTCACAAGGTCTATCCTAACAAAAAAAATGCTCTGTTTATTCTTACTCAAACACATTCACATATGATATGGTGACCAGTCCCTGTACTGCCACTTGCTACATAATGTGATCCAACACCACGGGGTGTCTGCTACAGTACCAGTTACCATGGTGATAGCTGTCTGGTCCATGTCATTGACCTTATTTTTTCGAACAGAAGAAGAAGAAACGGAGCAAAAACAATATGTTTTCCTTCTGTGAAGGTTAACATAATAATTGAATATTGAACTGGACCTATGATGTTCTACATGTAACAGCAACAGATCAAATAGAAAAGACTTGAGTTTCATTTTCTTTTATCCCAGAACGAAGATGAAGATGATGAAGAAGAGGAGGAGGAAGAGCAGAAAGAAGAGGACCTGCTAAGGGGGAGGGGGGCCAGATCAACCGTTCTCCAAAACAAACTCAGAGTAAGTCTTTTACTACAGGAACACAGTACTCACTTAGGGAAGGGAAGGAAGAATATAGATAGTTTCCTTGTCATCAGACTATCCTATACAATGCCCTGTTTGATACGATGAATGGAAAAAAATAGTTCCAAGGAAAGTCACTAGGAGGCCCAAAATCAGCTTGACTTGTGATTTCCCAAGGCCTTCCCACATACCATAATTACAATCCATTCATAGATTCTTCAGTTATATATGTATTTTTTTTAAGAACATCGACTTACTGATTCGATGTTCAACCTATACCTATGGCCTGGAGATTCTTTTTTTTGCACTGGCTATGAAGCCTATTGTCAAACCTGTTGTGGCCATTGTTCATTATGGCATGTTGTTACAAAAGAAAAAAAAGAAAAATGGTGCTGAGTGTGTGATGATGAATGAAAATGACTCTGCTTCTTTTAAGAGCAAGCATGGCAAAGATGGGGAAAAGCAGGATGACCTCCTGCTGGGGCGAGGTGGGAAGAAGACCACAGTCCTGCCCAACAAGCTGAGGGTATGCCCCTCACACTTACAGTGCCGTACAGGAACTCAACATGCTGGGATTGTGGGGAGGGGGGGCGGGGGGGTAGAAGTGTATCAGTGTTCCTAGCCTGTGTTACACAATCTGTTACTGTCAAGCTGATTGTGTCTAACCTGTGGAAAGGCTGATATGTTATTCGTCCATCAGTATGACGAGGACCGCCTAGTCATCCATCTGTCGCATGTGTGTTCTCATGTGGCTGTACAGTCCTATTTTAGCCCGGAACCGCCGTTCACAGTGTGGGCAGGAGAGCAAGACAGTGTTCACAGGGCCGGCAGCACCCTCCTTTCTGGCTCGTAAAAAGATGATTGTATGTTGGGCCTCTGTGGAAAGGCTGCTAGTAGTGTGATATAAACCCCCGTCACACATTCAGGACCTTTGCTCCCAACCAAGGTCGGCGCTGGGTTGGGAGTAGCTTGGAATCCATCCTATTCTAGCTCCAGTTCGCTGCTCCGATTGCATTCAAGCAGAATTTGAGTTCCTCAAATTAGATTTTCAAAATTCATATTCATCTGCAGAAAATTTTTGAAGACTAGTAGGCAACTCCCAACCACAGATCCCCTTGCTCAAGAAGAATTCCCAAGTTTCCAACCATGGTCTGGAGAAGGTAGGGAGGCTATGGTTGGTTATATGTGTAACAGAGGCTTTAGTCAGTCTATCACTACCAGTGTTAGCAACTCAAGAAAATGTTTCTCAGTCCAGGTCAGCTTACTAAAAAGCAAATCCTTCAGCAGGGTTGTGGACCACTGGATCATGTGCAAAATGTTGCTATCAAGAAAGCTACTGTGTGCTTGGTTTGATTCAAGTAGAGAGAAATACAGATTTCAAACAAAATCTTTACCGGAATCACATTGAATTTTCCGCAGTGTTTTTCCCTTACCAACCTGTACATTACACAGACTAGGAACCACTGGTACACATGGCAAACCTGTTTCGTCACAAACTTCTTGCACTTTCACATGGGATATTCTGTGTGGCTAAGAAGTCTTGTGGTGTTTCTTTATCTGTCGTCAGGACGAGAAGACAGCGGAGGAGAAACGTAAGGAACACCAGACGGAGTTGGCGCAGAAGATTAACGAGGAGGCCAGACTCCGACTGTCCAAGAGGAAAGGAGACACCGTCAAACAGAAGTAGGTTTTTTAGAGGACAATTTTGTTCCTAGTAGGCCCACACCAATTTGATTTCTTGGTTCTTGGCTTCACCAGCATCATCTTTTTTTGATTTGCAAAAAAAACAAAAGGAAAAAACATGTACATACAATGTACGACACATGTATTTTGGCACCAACAGGTGAAGAAAGTTAGCTGTTACAGTTCTTCCATTTGTCAATGCAGTGATTTGATTAAAAGTTCCAAATTCATTGTTTGAATTAAAAAGCAGCCAAGTATGTTAACTTTGTGGCTCCTATGGTAGCATTTATCTGGACTTTTTGAGGTAACTCTTTCTTGACAGTGCTAGAAAAGACATCTTTCTAATCTCTCCAGGGTTCGGAAGTCCAACGTTGCCTACAAGACAGTGAGCCAGGTCCCTAAGGAGCCTGATGTGAGAGACTTGAGGATATTTGTGGACAAGAAGTATGAAACTGTCATCCTGCCCGTGTTCGGTGTCCCTACCCCCTACCACATCTCTACCATCAAGGTAAGCAAGGGGCACTATGTCTTAGCACGTCGGCAGAATGTACTGCGCCTGCGCAAAACCTGGATTTTCGCTGGATTTTTGGTCAACGTTGCATCAGAATTTTGCCTGTTGCAGATCATATCTTTTTCTTCACAACATTTGAAAACTACAGACAGGATGTCACCCTTATATACGTGAATTCGACCTTATTTGAGACGTTCTGCCGAAGTGCTATGCACAATACATTACAGGTTGCACGCAGGCACAGTACGTTCTGCCGACGTGCTCTCTGTCTTATACATGTGCAGTTTTTGCCTATCGATTTTAAACAGGGTGTTGATATTAATGGTAAATATTGTGCAGCATGTCATTTGATGCAAGTACGAACTATACATGTAGATGTTGTAGGCCAGTTAAAAACAGACCATTGATGTTATTGCGAAGTGGTCAATGTCAATAGAAAACAAGTCACTAACTAATGGTACGTAGATAAAAAAAGTCATTATTTGTGTATAAAACGCCAACAATGACTTTTTTGCCTACCATTAGCGACTTGTTTTCTGACTTGTAATCGATTTTTAAAGGTGTAAAGTTGGGGATTTAAACTTAGTCATATGAATACAAAATAATCCATAACGTATTGTATCTGACTTTTTTTGCTGCGTGTTGGAAAAAAAATAGAGAAATCTGATGTTGTTGTGCCTTTTGTGACATTTCTATGTTTGTATGTCCTCCCCCTACAGAACATCAGTATGAGTGTTGAAGGTGACTACACATATCTGCGCATCAACTTCTTCTGTCCTGGAAGGTGAGACAAATCAAACGTCTTGGCAGGCCCCACTGTTGTGCCATTGGGAACTTCACACTTATTTCCTCACTCGACCCAGGTGAAAATGAGTACCTAGCTTCTGCTAGGGACGTCCTCTTGGATGGGACGTAAAGCTGGAGGTCCCGTGTTTGAGGAGAGCCACACCTCAAGCACGTTAAAGATCCAAGTTGCTCTTATCTATCCCAGTGTGAGTGGATCAAACTTTATAGGCTGGTCTTATGCAGCTTGTACTTACAATGTATTAAACAAAACTGGTCTGTTACACCTAAAAGCAGTTTACCAGTTATGGGGGCACACCCCAGTTTATTTTGGGTCTCAATTCGATTCTGCACACCCTCAAGTCTAGCGACCGTCTCTTTCAGGAAATAGTTCTGAAGAAAAAACACTGTGTATGGGAATGAAGGATATTTCTCTACCTACATGTACAAGAAGAACAGAATTTCACTTTCTTTAACCTCTCAAATTTTGATAAATTTTAGGGGGAAATAGGATTTTCCTATGAAAAATGATGCGAAAAATTGGTCATTTTCACTTGGAATTAAACCCATCACCCATAATTTAGCCACCAAAACGACTGATATTGTCGGAAAGAGAAAACCCTTGTGTATAATCAGGAAAAGTATAAAGAAAATCCTAACACTGAGATTTTCGCAATACCTCGTCGCGCGAGGCGCAAGAGCACCCACAGAACGCATGAAACGTAAATCTGGGTCAAACCGCCGCGCCACATTCAAGGCGGAGAGATACCCGGAAGTTAGCCTCGGGTCCGAAAGCAAATTTCACCCAAAACACACCACTTCTTATACTTTTCAGCCATGTTAGTAGTTAATGTCATTTCCCAGCAGATTATGAGAAATGTGAACTCAAACCTGAACCTTCGAAACCCTTTTGTCACGTTTTTACCGCGCACTACCACGGACCCCTGTCGCGGAAGAATTGGTGTGTGCACCGTTATGCAAAACAAACAGTTGTTACTGTTACTTTTACAGTAGTTGCACTGTTCACTCACAAGAGACATCTATAGTTTTGTAATTTTTGAAAGTTGATCTCATTCTTGTTCTGTTCCTTCCTGATGACCAGTGCTCTGGGGCGAAACGAGGGAAACGTGTTTCCAAACCCGGAGGCCACATTTGTCAAGGAACTGTGAGTACAGATTCACTAGCACAGTTATACACTGTCTGTTGTGCTGAGTGACTGTCCATCACCATTAGCAGTTTAACCAATGATAGCATGGCAATTAGTGATTTGACCAATGAGAGGGTGGAAGAGTGTCCATCAAATACTTGCACTTTTATGTTTTTATTCTGCATTTCTATGTTTTAATGA
Organism: Branchiostoma floridae x Branchiostoma japonicum; assembly: GCA_013266295.2. NCBI lineage: Eukaryota > Metazoa > Chordata > Leptocardii > Amphioxiformes > Branchiostomatidae > Branchiostoma > Branchiostoma floridae x Branchiostoma japonicum. The sequence goes on along the minus strand of CM023829.1, from coordinate 13,081,565 downwards.
AGGTGGGAGGGGCTACAGGATCAGTCTATTGTGTAGTTAAAGGGTTTCAACTGTGTCTTAATCCTTTTGTTTTATATACTAGTTAGAAAGAAGTGCCTAAAAGACACAAGACAATCTCTAGTTTGTATTATTGGTGAACTCTGAAAATATAAACTACAATGCTGAACAGTCACATGTATTAGTATTGTGATGAGGTGGTCTTGCAGTACAGTCTTTCCATGACTTATGTCCACTCTTTGTCACTTGTGTGTTATGTGTCTGTTTAGGAGTTATCTGAAGGAGTTGTAAGTAGACTTTCAAACCGTGTGTGTTGTTTTTGCAGTTCCTTTCCGCTTCCTTTCCTAGCCTCAGTCCTTTTTTCCATCATTTCCCACTGTTATTAAATGCCGCATCTTTGACTACAGACTTGCCAAACCTGAGACTGAAACATAAATTCTTGTATTCTTTCAACAACCAAAAAAAGTAGTAACAACCAAAAACCAGCTTCTACAAAAGTTTGTCAGCTCTTGATGTGATTGACAGTTCTTTCCGTGATGTCATATAGAACGTACCGAGCGTCCAATCAGAAGAACACTGCCACCAGCGTGGTGCCGGCCAACAACTTAAACACCGCCTTCCGCATCATCAAGGACGTCCAGAAAAAGTTTAAGACGAGGGAGGCTGAAGAAAAGGAAAAGGAGGTCAGTAAGAAAACTTCTTCGTGATAATCAATTTTCCTCAGAGACATTTTTATGGTTGGGAATTTTGTAGAAAGAGTGGCAGACTTTCTCTTTCATTACAGTTTTAGAAAAAGTTTTTTAGATTGTCAGTTGACAGCACATGGGTGGGGGAAGATTGATAGGCAGCATGACAGGAGTTCAAAAGGTCAAACACAGGAAATAGGGGTAAACTTGAAGGTCCCAGAATCTGGCCAGGAGCCAACAGCAATTAGAGGTTGACATGGGGGAATTCAGGAAGCCGAGGATTGTATTCCCTGCTGTTTCTATCCTAGTCCTGATTTAAGTATATCAAACAATCTTCAATCTTCAAATAAAAACCTAAATATAGTAATAAAAACCTAAAATACTTCCCAGACGTCTGAAATCTCTGACAACAGTGAGCTGTGTTGTTTTACAGGGCATAGTGAAACAGGACAACCTGGTTGTAAACAACAACAAGAGCAACCCCAAACTGAAGGACCTGTACATCAGACCCAACATCGTACAGAAGAGGATACAGGGCTCACTGGAGGCACATGTCAATGGTACGGCCCTCGTTCATACCTTGATCCTGATAGGTCGTTGCTAGGACATGGGTATTTGTTTTTTTTTAGTAGTATGTTGATAAGAGGACATTTTCAGCAGCTATCTGACAGGTGTCCTCTGGATTATTTTGCAATTTTTGGGGATCGGCCAATCTTCACAGGTCACCAAGCCCCATCTAATGTAATGGTAGATTTTCAGGCAAAAACAATATGCTGAATTCTGTATCTGTATAGCCGGCATAACTGCCCTTCAGCATAACACACCAGCTTCGCAGGCACGTGGCGCGGCGGCAGCTGGCTACATTACACCGAACCACTTGTTACACCTAACCTTTGAACGTCTAACTCTAAACATTGTTTAAAACTATCTAGTGATGATGCCCCTACTGTACTTAGTGCCAGCGAGTGTGTACACTCTACGATAGTGTAGTGAATTCTATGCCACTCTACGATAGTGGAGTGAATTCTATGCCAATCTACGATAGTGGAGTGATATTGAAATTTTGGCCTTCTGGCGATCAACAAATTTGGTGGTGTTCTGCCAGCTTTAGGGAGGGACAGTAGACCATAATCCAGTTTTTCCCCCTTTTTATGAATCCCATTTGTTGATAACCCGCAGGTTTCAGGTTCACCTCCGTGCGAGGAGACAAGGTAGACATCCTGTACAACAACATCAAACATGCCATCTTCCAGCCTTGTGATGGGGAGATGATCATCTGTCTACACTTCCACCTCAAGGTAAGAACAAGTACTTGTTACTTATCATTATACTAGGGGATAGTTCTCCCAAAGGCCTATTGCATACTATAAATCATGAAATATGTGTGGTAGTTTTACACTTGCAGTTTTCAAACACTGCGAACCAGTGTTCGAAATACTTTTTTGAACCATGCAGGTAGCACAGTGTGCACCTTTGAGTTCAGCGGTACATATTTTCAGGTTGCGTGGTGTGCTACCTGAGTCAGGGAGCAACTAGCGCACAAGAAAATCAGGTTGCAATTGCTAGTGTGCTAGTGGGTATTTCGAACACTGTGAACTCATTGCACCGCAAACATATCCTCCAGCTTACATTGCTTTACTATGGTTGTTTCAACTGCAAATTCATCACACAGCAAACACTTTTCCTCTTAACACAAAATGAAGTCCCTGCAAACTTAAATCAAATTGAAATAGTCTGAAACTTGGTGAATCTTTGCTTCAGTGTGCCATTAATATGTGTACAACAGGAAGCTGTAACAACTGTTGTCATCATGTTGTCTGTGTGGTTATTTGTTTACATCAGTAGGACAATATTGTTTTAACACTAACTTGATGAAATGCTGCTCACTTAAAATTAATGTAGTTCCAGGGGTCGAAATAGATTTTGGGGCCAACTTGCACTGGTGCAGATGAAAAAAAAAATACTTGCACCAGAAGAAAAATAGTTGCACCCCCCAAAAATAAAACGAACACAACCAAAAGTAACGTTACATGTAGTAACTTTTAAATTAATAAAAACTTCATGGATTCCCTTTCCAGTTCTTTATTGGGTATTTCTACAGGTACTGGGTAGTAACAGCCGGATAAAGCAAACTTGCACCGCGGTGCATACCGGCAAAAAATTAGTTGCACGACACCAAATTTACTTGCACCAAGTTGCACACAGAGGGGTATTTCGACCCCTGAGTTCTGATACAAATGTATTATACATGCTGAATAGATGGATAAAGAGTAAAGACAGATGCCAGTTAGGGCATGCTCAAAACTTAGTATAGTCTTCAGAAGAGAGACAATAACTTGATATCTGTGTGCCTACACAGCACGCCATCATGTTCGGAAAGAAGCGGCACAGAGACGTGCAGTTCTACACGGAGGTGGGAGAGATCACCACCGACCTGGGCAGGCACCAGAACATGCACGACAGGGACGACCTCTACGCAGAGCAGGTCAGTTATTTTCCTACAGGCACCAGAATGTGCATTACAGGGACAGCCTCTATGTAGAGTATGTCAGTTTTTTTCTTACAGGCACTAGAATGTGCATGACAGGGATGACCTCTATGTATAACAGGTCTTTTTCTGAATGTTATCTGCAAACGTTTCATGCTTGAACTACAAGTACATGTACATATACTTTCATAAGGGTATTCAGAGCTCATTTTTAGGAAATCTGGTGAAACAAACGTAAAAATTTAGGTACACAGGAAAATAATTGGGTCACAACATAAGTATGTCAGCAAAACCTAATTACATATCTTACCGCCTCTCTTTGGAGCTTGGATCTGAAATTCCATAGCTTACTTAGTGGTATTTGTAATACAGCAAAGGTTTTATTAGTTTTTCTGATATTTAGATGTCAACAATATACTGTATACTACATGGCAAAAATTAGGTGCACAGCTCCAATTTTGGGTGCACAAAAGTGCATATGCACCCAATATTCCGAGCCCTTGTATTGTTGAGACAACAGAAAAGAATTTGAGTAGAATATAGTAATACTAGTACTCCATGATCAAACAATCACCAATAAACAAACTTGAGTACTTAGTTTCTTGTTGTCAACTTGTTATTGGACACTTAAGATTATGTTGTTACGTCTAGGCTGAACGAGAGCTCCGACACAAGTTGAAGACTGCCTTCAAGACGTTTATTGAAAAGGTGGAGTCCATCACTAAGGAGGAGCTTGAGTTCGAGGTGCCGTTCAGGGAGCTGGGGTTCTTCGGCGTGCCCAACCGCAGCACAGTACTGCTGCAGCCAACCAGCAGCTGCATGGTCAGCCTGGTGGAGTGGGTAAGTTTGTTTGTTTGTTTGTTTGTTTGTTTATTTGTTTGTTTGTTTGTTTGTTTGTTTGAGCCTTTGTTTATTCATGAAATACTCAGATTCGCCTCTTGGCTGCTTTTCATTGTGGTCATGAGGGAAGAGGTCAGGGTCAAACAAAATATAACATAGGGTTACATGATTTGAGTCCTACCAAATCAATAAACATATACATGTAGTTGTATAGAGTCTCTCTCTCTCTCTCTCTTCCTTCTATCTCTCTCCTTCTATCTCTCTTTCTCTCTCTCTCTTTCACAGCCTCTTTTGACTGTGCTTTTCCTGTGGTTTTATTTTCATGGTGACCACTCCACTATGACTTCATGACACCACGAATATGTTTTTCCAATGTAGCACTGCTGCCGCAAATTTAAAACACAATGAAAACCTCTTTTTCCTCTGATCGCAGAATGAAACCAACACAAAAGTAGATGATTTTATAGTAACTTGAAGGGGGATACATGTAAGCTTACGTTGTGTATGTAGAGTCCTTGCTGGGTCCTTCTGTATTTTCAAACTGTGTGAAACTTTGTTTTTTGCAGCCTGTCTTCTGCATTTCGCTGGACGAGATCGAACTTATCCACTTCGAGCGTGTCAGCTTCCACCTGAAGAACTTCGACATGGTCTTCATCTTCAAAGACTACAGCCGCAAAGTCGAGATGGTCAACTCTGTCCCCATGCAATCATTGGACCAAGTCAAGGAGTGGCTCAAGTAAGGGCCTGGTCACATACGTTGTGTGATTATTGTATATATAGAATACAACACGGTGTATTCCGTATCGCCCGAGGTATCGGCCCGACCGCGATCCGACTCGCTGGAGGACCGAGGGCGATGTGAATACACCGTGTTGTATTCTATTTATGTCATACCCACCCAAGAATGCCTTTCAATGCCAAATGAGCGAAAATTTGGTGTCCCTAAACAAAAAAAATGCAACATCAATTCCAAAGTCCGAATCCTGTATTCAAAGTTTCGAAAGCGGCTCACACGGTTGGTGCGAAACGCGTTCGAATCGTTCTATGGAAGCCCAGTCGTAAACCCGGTCGTACAGTAAAGTACGACCGGGTCGGGAACACTGTATCGCCGCCCGGGTATGATATAAAATTCCGAACTGAGTGCATTCTTGGGGTAGCCATGTATGTGTTGTGATCGAAAAGGCTGTCTTAGATACATTGTATTTCTTGGCAGTTAGTTCTGTCAAAGCCTGCTTGAAAATTCAATGACATAAGTCGTACAATGACCTTTGACAAATGTGACTTACAAGAAGGGACCACAATAGATTGTCCAGGGGATGTGTTGTACAATCTATGACACAACTTGCTGATACAAATGCACATTTTTGATTAGACAGTTTGTGTTATTTTTTCCTGTCAACTTTCTTGTGCAAGTTACAATTTTTGCATTTTTCCCACAAGCCAAGTCCATCAATTGGATCAATATTATGCCTACATTCTGGGATCAGTTTGAATTTTCCACAGAAACATGCTTATCCAAATATGAATTTGGTTCACATTGATATTTTTCATAAAGGGTCTTGAAGACTTCGAGTTATTGCAGCAAGCTAAGTTTCTCTAGTAACATCTAGCAACATTATGACACGAGCTTAAACTGTGAATTTCCAACACAAGAGATTGGACTTAACCAAATTTTCGACTGTACAACTCCAGTCTTTGTCAAGGAATGAGAAATCCACCGCTTCCGTGACATCTCGAAAATTTGGGCAAGTCCAATCTCTTGTGTTGGAAATTCACAGTTTAAACTCGTGTCATAATGACGTCTACCAACACAGATGAACTTTCAAGATCTAGCAACATGTTGTCTCCTTCCCACAGCTCATGTGATATCAAGTACACAGAGGGTGTGCAATCCTTGAACTGGACAAAAATCATGAAGACCATCAACGACGACCCAGAGGGCTTCTTTGAAAATGGCGGCTGGTCGTTCTTGGAACCTGAAAGCGATGTAAGAATAACGTTACTTTTTTTATATCCTGGTTGTGTTCTTGTGCAGTTCCCTATGCAGTACATCTTGTAGAAGCAAGGGGGCATCCTCAGAAACTTTTTAACTACACAGTTAGGGAGGTGTCCTTTTTTGCACACAAGGCAAATTCTGACCATAGGACTGCATCAATGCATTACCACTGCTTTTCTCCATCAAAGTGTACATGAAGAATTGGAACTGTAGCACAGGAATATGGATCAGTGAGAAAAGACTTTACATTGATGACTCCATATAGTCTCTACCAGACTAACTATGCTGGCCATAATAGGGAGAATATTTGCCAGGGGAGTTTGGCCGACTTGAGGGGGAAATTAACCCTCCCGCGGACTGACTCACAGCTACATGTATTCCCTTCTTTTGCCGAATTCTACGATCTGTACCCCCGTAGGAAGGCCTGGTGGAGGCTAGACTCCATACTCTGTTCAACAAGCAAGTCGGCAGAACGTACTGCACCTGCGCAAAACCCGTAATGTATTGTGCATAGCACTTTGGCAGAATGTCTCATATAAGGTTGTATTAAAGCATATAAGGTTGACAGCCTGTCTGTAGTTTTCAGATGTTGTATAGGAAAAGATATCGTCTGCAACAGGCAAAATTATGATGTAACGTTGACCAAACATCCAACGAAAAACGTGAGAAATCAGGGTTTTGCGCAGGCGCAGTACGTTCTGCCGGCGTGCTTGTCCAACATGTAAAAAGATTTCAATCTGTTCCCTAACCTTGCCTTGCGTGTTCTTCCAGTCTGAAGGTGATGATGATGATGACGAGGGTGATGAGGAGTACGAGGTGTCCGGGAGCGAGTTCGAGGAGGACGAGGAGTCGGACAGCGAGTACTCGGAGGACAGCGAAGCCAGCGAGGACTGGTCGGAGGAAGACCTGGGCAGCGACGAGGAAAGCGGGAAGGACTGGGACGAACTGGAGGAGGAAGCCCGCCGAGGTAAGGCTTCGGGGAAGAAGGGAAGGATACTGTAAATCACTAAATGTTAGTGGTAGCAAAAGTTCGCAGTCTGAAAAAAATGAACATGTTCGCAGAACTATACGTTCGCGGTGGCGGCAGGTGCAGCAAAAAGAAAGTCGGCGAATTATTTGTTCACGGTAATGGTTATAAGTTTGCGGTACAGAAGTGACCGCGAAAACTGCAAATATAAAGTACTGCAAAAAATAGTGATTTACAGTATTGGGATTTTCTAATACACAACCAGGGATTCTCTTACCTTGCGTACGTTTCGATGTCTGTCAGACACCTTCCTCAGTGCTTCTGACTGGAGTACTGCTTCTGGCCGCTATATGTAGCCCTTGTAGGTGGGACTTTTGCAGCGAGAACACAATCCCAAGCGTGGCTTTTCGGAAGAAGGGAAGGAAATTGAATGGATAGAGTGTTTGCCTTGCATTCGGTAGGTCGTGAGTTCGATCCCCGCCGAGTCATACCAAAGACTTTAAAAATGGTACATACTGCTTTCTCTGCTTATCACTCAGCATTTGGGAAAGAGTATGGAAGTTTAACACACACACCACTACCAGTGGACTAGCCCCCTGCTGTAGTGATTGCACAGATGTGGGGTAAAGAAACAAATGGGCGCCGCCCTATAAACCATAAATGTTGTGGGTAGGATTTTGACATTGTAGGTGTGTGAAAAATATCTTTCTACCTAGCTTGTTTGAACACTTCAAATGAAGAACTCATTCTGAGTGGGTGGAGAGAGTTGGCAGGCAAAGGTATGGTCACACTTGATTCAAGGTATTCAAAAAAAGGGGAAAAACTGAGGGTAAAACTTGTGAGAACAGATTTGGGGAGTGATGCAGAAGGAGGGGAGGGGGGCAGAGGATTTAGTATGTGTTTCTACATTGTAGATGGTAATAATAGCTGTTATTGTGTTAAGAGTCATCTATGCCACTTCTGTATTACTTTTGACACCCACTGATTTTTCTCAAGTACCCTTTCAGTTTCATATTCCTATAGGTTGCAAATGGCTTAATTTTTTTCAGTGTATTCATGTGTATATATATGATACAGCAAACTGCAACATTGTGTGTAGCCTCTCTTGTTATGTGTTTCACACCCGAACCAGGTACTTCTTGAGAGACTGATATTTCTGAGTAGACCATCCTAGATAGACTCAGAACTTGTAAGTTGTTTGATGAGTATGTATACATCAGTCAGAGTCAAATCTCTCACCATGCGTAAGACACAAGGCCAAGTCCAAGAATAGCCCAGCCCTGACATGCCACCCAGTAGCAAAGCGATCATATTATGTCTTACAAATAGATGTGCAGCTGGTCTTTAGTGGCCTTGCCATTGATATATACACCTAAGGTGTGTGTCTGCCTGGCCCTCAGCCTGAGACACAACATAATTTTCCGATGGTGAGCCCCAGGCTTGGCCCATACAGCTCTTAAAAGCTGAATGTACGAGGTAGCTCAAGGATGGGTCGCGGTGTCAGGCCATGTTCTGTTTTTAATAAGACTGTCCGTAGCTTTAACGTGGTCCAAGCCACCCACCCAGTTCCAGTCGTCTAAGCCCCTTCCTCTGTTTCTGTCAAAGTTCGTTATTGGTCGTCCAAGTCGCCAAGGTTGCAGTTTTAAGAAATCTGTGTGACATTGACATTTGCTGCCATTCCTTAGCACATTTTCATCATCATTTCATTGAAGTGTTTGAAATAGCCCCAAAACAAGCTATGTGAGGAGACCCTTTATTTTTTTGGTATCACCAATAAATAGCTAGAACCAGCGTACAATATGAAACAAGCATTTTCCATCAGTGACATCTCATTTTTAGCTCACAGATGTCAGTATGCTATGGGATAAGGTTGATTTAAGCTACTACATTTTAGAAAAAATGAACAGAAAATTGACCTTGAAAATCCAGTTTTACTGCCCTGAAATTGCCTTGGGTGCCTTTAAAGTACATAAACCTGAAGCGCCGTAGTCTTACTGACCATCCCAATGTCACCTGTTCCAGTGTAGAGAACTGATGATAGGTACCATGCCTCCCATGGCTCTCTCTATTAGAAAACCTGGCCCCCAGATGCCTATACCCCCATTCCTCCCCATGCGCACATCAGGTCCTGAACATGGTAATAGGATTTCTCAGATGTTGAAACCTTGCCCCTATTCTTTCCAACCTAGAAATTGGATTAACCAATCATTGTTGAGAGATACCCTGACTGACACCCACCTCAGCTGTCAGTGTATGGGTGTGGTTTTCCTGATGATATCATGACAACAGCTGCAAGTGGTGGATGCAGCAGAGTGTAGTGTACAGATGTAGGTGAGAGAGAACTCAATCCAGGGAAGTTGGGTCACTTGGATCAGTGTTCTCATTAAGAGTTAATAAGACTATTGTAAGCCAGAGGTTGTACTGTAAATCTTGACATTTTCACGACAGTTCTGTTTTTGTCACTGTGAATGTGGATTTTGTTTCAACTGTAAAATTTAAACCACAGCAAAAACCTTCGACAGCAAAATTAAGTCACTGTGAACATTAGTGAACTTACAGTATTGGCCTGAATGGAGCAAAAAGAAGACCTTAGCTGATTCAATAACATTGGGACCTAAACCCAAGCTATGCTTACTACAGAGTTGTTGTTGCAGCCTTTAGTTTAGGTTTTTGTACTATTTTATATTTTATAGCATGACCACTTCTGATATTTATAACCTTCTCCCTGCTGAGATAGTCTTCAGGCACCAACTTTGTCTTGGTTACAAAGTTAGGCAGCAGGTAAAGGGTTAAAAAAATTGCAAGCAATCTAAATGCCTCAGTAGTGAATGTACAAATGTATGTTAAGAGAGTACAACAGCTGTCGCGATTGATCAAAACCCATCAAGGCCCAGCGGAGGCCGCAGCCTGGCCCAAACATCTCCGAGCGACATTCCTCGGACACTTCTTGCCGCTATCTTCCCTCCTGGAGGTGATTGTGGGCCTCCTCGGAATTCTGGAGCAAACAGGAATGACGGGTCACATCAGTATCAGCCTCAGTACCCTAGAGGGGGGGTGTAACAAATGTGACTGATTAATGACAAATGTCATGATTTTCTTAGGTATTGTTTTAACAAGGTGAATTCATGTTTATCTCATCTAGGACTTGTCAGATTTGAGAATGGTTATAAATTATGTTAGCCTTCTTAACAATACTTGTATACTCACGTACTCACTGACATATCGCATTTATGGACTCATTGAGGTGACACCAGTTTTTCCTCAAGTTCCTGTCAAGCATGACAGAAAGAAGCTTCCCTTAACTTTGGTTTTCATATGGTACTTGTCTTCAAAAGATGGGTTGAAAATTAGCTAAGACCGACAGGTTTGAAAGTGGTTTGAAATTACAAAACCTCCTAAACCATGTTTGACCCATTTTCATGCTTACAGTCTTTCATTTGTAATGTATTCAAAGTTTTTTACTGTTTCAATACCAGTATTTGTTGTAGTTTTGCTACTCAAACCAACATATCAAAATCGAGGGAGCTCTGCTCTACAAAAAGTCTTGAAAAAACTTGCTCAGTCGGTGACTCATCCTGGACCACACATGGGGGTGTTTTGTTATTGTTGCCATGGCAACACCACTATAATAAACACGCGGTTCTTAGCCTTAAAGTTCATCTGTGTTTGTATAGTTCATTGCCAAAGACTGGTGTTGTACAGCCAAAAGTCTTGGTAAGTCCAATTCTTTGTGTTAGTAGTCTCAGTTTAAAACTTGGAGGTCCCTCTTCATAACATTGTGGTTCAGTCTTGTTTTCATACAAGTAGAGGATAAGGTATGGCTTTCAGATGGTGGAACAGCAAAGTCTTGAAACTTCCTGTCTGGCATCCTCATATATAAACTTCCATTCAAAATTGTAAGAAACATTGTGACCAAGAAGAATCTATGGAATTCCAGTATCCTTAACAAAAGTCATGGAAGTCTATGAGAGAGGAATTGTAAAATTTGTAAAACCTGCAAAACAAAAACAAAGTAATTTTCGAAAAAATGTTGACAGGACAACAATGCAGACGGACAGAAAAAAATATGCGTAAACTTTTGACCTAAAAAAAGTCACAGAGACACGTGCACACATTAACACAAACACACACCTTCCTAGCCTCCCAATTAAGTTTTCCCTCTAAATTATTTTCATTCTTGTGGAGAAAGAAAGCAGCAAAATAGAAAACTGCTCTTATATGCACATGGTGTGCTACACAGGTGTATACATGAGCGCAGGTGTGTGCTGTGCACACCTGAGAAAGTGCCATCCCTTAAGGGTTAATTGGGTTTGTATTGATGATTACACGCAGGTGACAGAGTTCACAATAATCTGTCATGTCCAAACACCTGTTCTTACCACCGATCATTCACCGACTGTCATTAGTCCAGCGGCATAGCTGGAAAAATCAGACGAATTGTGCACTTTTGTCTAAAAGCACCAAATTTGGCACACATGTAGTTGAACATATTCTACTCAGATCTGGATATGGAGCCATTTGCATTTCTGCCCAGGAGCGCCGTGACGTCACCTTAAATTTAGAACACCCAAAATAGACAAACCGTTCTAGTGCTCTGATTAAGGGGGATGGGCAAAAAATTAAACATCAATGTTTCTCCGTGAAAATTTATATGCTACCACAACCTACTACAAGGTACACAAAACTGTTAATTTTGTTTCAATACCGCTCTTCTAGGAAAAATTATTAATCTTTAAATCCCATTTTTTTGTAATTTTTATCTAAAAAAATTGATGGTTTACTTTTCATCATCAGGCAATTTTTCCAGGTACCTATGACACCTTTGCAAATATAAAAATCTGGTTGGTCACAGTATTGGCAACATGATGTTCTTTAAATGGAGAAAATCCGTCCACTCTATCAGGAGATATAAGAGTCTATAGATTATTACTCTCATACACATGTTACCTGAAAAGCGGTTGCTAAGGCCGTTGCTAAGGAGATTTTCTGACCGAAATATGTACATTTTGGACCTCTTTGCCCTCGTATTCTAATATAATTGCCTCAAAATTGGTATGAGGGTGCCTTAGACATATACCCACAGAACGACATTCATGCCTTTGGTATACATCACTTTGAAATTAATTGACTTTGAACTTTTTTGCTATTTTCAGACCAAAAATGTATACTTTGGAGGCAGTTTGGCTCCTGTGTCCTGGTATTAAACCCATATGACCCGAAAGTTGGCATGGGAGTGCCTTGGACAAATGGTTACAGAAATTTGTTCACGCTTTTGTAATACACCACTTCAAAATTATATATTTTCGGAGTTTTTGCTATTTTCAAACCAAAAATGTACATTTGGGCCACTGTGTCCTGGTATTATACCTAAATGACCTGAAATTTGGTATGGTGGTGTCTATGGCATATGCCCACAGGGAGCTATTAATACTTTTGCCATGTGCCAATTCAAAGTTATATTTCTTTTAGATTTATTACTATTTTCAGACAAAAATGTATATTTTTGTCATATTTTTGTCTTCTGTGTCCCATTAGTAAAGTAAATGTATTGAAATTTAGTATGAACGTGCCTGTAAGACATATTCCTACAGGACTGTACTTACATGTTTGACATACACCACTTTGCTATGATTTATTTTGGTATTTTTGGCTATTAATAGACCAAAAATCTATATTTTGGGTTTATCTGTTATTTATGATATGATCAATAATTATTACTTCCTTAAATGAAAGCCAAATTACCTGGAGTTTAGTACATGTAATGCTTTTGCGCTGGAGATGGGGGAAGGGTAAGAAGAGTTTTAGGAAGAGGTTATTCCTGCACGTGTTAAAAGTTCAGAAATTCCACATAGGGGCGGGGTGATGTTAGGACATTTCAGTTGTGAATAGAGGTAGCTTTGGAAGAGAATTGGAGGAGGAGATTGCCCATACAGCCCTGCTGCAGTACCTCTGTCATGCTTTGGAAACATCAGCTGTCAATTTGATGATTGGTGTCGCCAATTCAATACATCAGCAGAGCTCTATGGGGGAGCTCCAGCTCTAGCTGGTTTATAAATATTAGAAGAGAAGATACTAGAAATATTTGATTGTAATAGGATTTTTTTTTATTCTTCATGGCAGTAGGAAGGTATCCTGGTGTCCAGTCTGTCATGGTTGGGGCGGGCTTTTTTCAGGGCTTTTCCCCTATACCCAGCTTAACTGGCCGCCCGGTGGGAGTATTACGCCTGTGATAGAGTTTTTTACGCCAGGAGTTGATTAGCTCCACTTCTGTCGTGCAAAACCTACATGGGAACCTAGCTGAGCGGGCGGGAAAGAGCTTTTGCAGCCTCGAAGACAACCCGCCCCAACCACGATAGACTGGACACCAGGCTAGTAGGAAGGTAGAGAGAGGGTTTACATGTACAATGTCACTCAACGAAAAGAGTTTTCCCCATGGAGATGCTCTACACATGCACACCGAATAACAGTGTTTTGCAGCCCCATGCACTATGAATACATCTATTAATTAATTTAGACAATTGGTTCACCTCACCTACAGGGAAAAAGTTACATGTACTTCTGTGGGGGAACTGTATAGAGGTGTTCATAAAGCTAACTGCTCAACCTCTACATATCTGTAGATCTCCACGTACCAAACTCCACTATTTATCTGTTTCTACAGTTATTAATTGGGTCTGGACGCCTGTTAGTAGCACCACACGTTTGAGTCAACGGTAATTTTATTACCAGATCAGCTGGCATCTTCCATGGGTACTTTCGACATAGATATATCTTAGTCTTGTCCACTGCATCTGATTTGTATTATTTCTCGACCAGCTACAGCTCCTTCATAGGGGTCTAAATAATTATGTTTTTGAAGTTGAAAAATTTTTTTTGCATGCATACAGCATAGTAAGTGGAAGTGCAAAACAAGAAGTATTTTAATCGGTCTTTAGAGCCCCTTCATACTCCCTACATGTACATAAAGCCCTTTTTTGTTTTGATGTGAGCCCTCTATGTACCTTCATGAACAAGTAGTAGCCATGTCCCAGGGCTCGAAATACACACATGCAACATGCAATTTGCAGGTAAAAACTATTGTAAACTTGCAATAATGCATGTACTTAGTAGTTGAAAATTATTGGTATATCATGTTTGCGCAATGCAAACGTCTCTTGTAGTCAGGGATCTCTAAAAATAGAACAGTATTATTGCTACATTATTACAAATGCTACTAAGCTGAAAAAGTTTTTTTGAATATACAGTATTGGAAAACGTTAACATACTATTTGAGAACTTTTGTTTTTACTACTAACTGAAATATATGTAATATATGATTTGCATGTAGAATTTTCACAATGCATGTAATATTTTTGCCAACATTTACTTTTGCATGCAACTGAAAACGTATTTCGAGCCCTGCTGTCTGTTTGCTTGCAATGCTGAAGTAAGCATGAAAGAGCGTAACTTTTAATCTGCTTGTGGTTTTTTGAAAAGCGTTAAAAATGCTTGTAGTACAACTTTCTGTACTCAAGTGCAAAAATATGAAACTTGAAAATTTGGCCAAATTGCATTACTCTGGCACACCCTGATCATGGAGAGCCGAGAGCTCTGTAGGATGATAGGATTCTATAGATTTGTATAACTTTCTGTTTGTTTTATACTGTAGTTTTAGGCTAATTCAACACCAACTTTGTATTGCTTACTGGGTTAGGGAGCAGGGAAAAGTTTAGTAATGGAAGTTTGAAGAACCTAGTTACGTCTACAATTATGGTACAAATAGAAGCCAAAAATACAGTTTTTGGGGTGAAAGTACTTAGATAAAGCCCATTTTACACATTAACAAATTTGGCCTCGTGAACTAGCTGTTCAATGCCTCGCAAAAATGGGTAGGTCGGCTGGTGTACAGCGAGGTCGGCTACTGTAATCATATGAGGCTTCATAAAGTACATGTTTGTTCGAGAGTTGATGAACAAAGTACCGTGGCACATTCAGTGTATACAGTAGCCGAAAATGAACATTTTTGTCCGAAAATCGCAAAAAAACTATTTTACACAATTTTAAAGAGATGTATGTCAAAATGGTTAATGGCGTTCTGTTGCCATGTGTCCAAGGTATCCCCATACAGAATTTCAGGTCATTTGGTTTTAACATTAGGTCACAGGAGCCCAAAATGTATATTTTTTGTCCGAAAATAGGGAAAAAAGCCCTATTTTACACAATTTTGAAATAATATATTCAAAATGGTCAATGGCATTGTGTGAGCATGTGTCCAAGATACCCCAATACCAAATTTCAGGTCATTTGGTTATAACATTAGGGCACAGCGGCCAAAAGTGTACATTTTTGTCCGAAAATATAAAAAAAAGCCTTATTTTACACAATTTCAAAGAGGTGTGTGTCAAAAGTCTGCGGTATTGAATTGTAGTAATGCCAAGTTACATGTTTGGTACATTTTTTTTACAATGCTCTGCAACATACACATCACGGATAAATGTAACTCTACTGCGTACCTGTCAGCCAACGTTATATTAATACGATGGCACAAAAACCTAAAATATACATTTTTCGGCAAAAATAGCTAAAAATGTCCCACTAGCATATCCAACATTTCAATATTTCAGCACTGTGATACACAACATTGTATGTGGCCTCCTAAACTAACATGTTTGGACCTATTTTGGGGTTTTAATGTTGTGTACCGTGGCACAGGAGCCCAAAATCAACTATTTTGGGATGAAAATTGCAAAAAAAAGGCCATTTTCATGAACAACAATGAAATGGTCTATATCCATTGTTCAACATTGTTTGAGGATCACTAAGTCACATGTTCATAACAAATTGTGGCATTTTCGCTTTGATTATAATGACATAGGAGCCAAAAATATACATTTTTGGGTAAACAATAACAAAAAATGCATTTTTCAAGAAAAAACAATAGAGTAGTCAACACTAAGTATGCACTGTTTCATTGTAATTGCTAAGTTGCATGTTTGTACCAAATTTCATAATCATTGCTTCAACTGTCATGGAACACAAGCCAAAAATATACATTTTTAGTCAAAAATGGCAAAATATGCCATAAAATCGCTCCTGGGCAAAAATGAAAATGGCTCCATATCCAGATTTGCTTAGAATACATTTAACTACATGTGTGCCAAATTTGGTGCTTTTAGACAAAAGTGCACAATTTTTCAGCTATGCCGCATCATTTAAGGAAGAAAAAGACTGTCATCATTACCTAAAGAAACAAAGGACACCAGAAACCTTTCCCATGCCCCGCATCCTCATTGTTGAGAAACCCTGCGGCCACATGCACGTATCTGTTCCAAGCAACAACAGATTCAAGAAATCCTTTCTGCCTCAAACAATGTACATTGTAATTGTATAACAAGCAAATCCATGATGTGAATGTTTTGTGGCAGAGTGGGTCCCATACATGTATATACACAATGTATGTCTCCTCTATAAGTTTTGATTTTCCATGAGTATTGGCTGTTGTAAATTTTATTTCACGAATTCTGTTTGTTTTGTATAATCGGTAAACTGCCTTAGGGTGTAACACACCAGTTTCGTACAGTAAGTACGTACAATGTGTGTAACATCGGACTGTAACTGTGTAAGGTTTGATCCACTCACACTAGGATGTATCCCAACTCTTTTTGATAAGTATAGTGTTGTCTCTAACATGCTAAAGGTTTGGCTCCGGCTTTACGTCCCATCCGAGAGGACATCCCTAACCGAAGCTAGGTGCTCATTTTCACCTAAATCCAGTGAGGAAATAGGGGTAAAGTGCCTTTCCCAAGGGCACAACATTGGGAATTGAACCCAGAACCTTTAGTCAACAACCCTAACCACAGTACCACCTTACCACATTTTATTGGAAAGTTAGAATGATTTGATAATATCAGGCTTGCTCTGCCATGCTGATTTGATTAATTGATCGATCCCAACCTAACCCCACCAGTTCAACAAGTCCCTGCTAATGTTGGGGTATCGCTGGCCAGTAATAACGCTCTTGTCAAGAGAAATTACTTGACACGGTTCGCTGCTGAAGATAATTCTCCATTGTGCGTCAGACATCAAAGAAATGATTGGGAACAACAATTTGGTAGAAACAATTCGGAAATCCGAGCTGCTTTGGTATCTTTAGAACAACTTCTTGAATGGCTGTGTTGTTGGAGTAAGAGGTCATCGTCTTGATTTTTTGACACAGGCTGTTCTCTTCTCTAATATGTTTCATTTTATGGTAGATGTAATCTTTAACGTCCAACAAAACATTTTTATTGTGTCTTGGAAGGAGGCAAATACAACTTACTACAACACATTATACTTGCAATTGAGAACACTAGTATAGGTTGAATGAATTGTTATTGACAGACAACAATTTTTTTTTTCAATTCTCAGTAAACTTTACCCTCGCACTTTCATTTACATGTACATAACATATTGTAGTTGTATGTCATCAGTTTGTTTTTCTTTATCTTTGTTCTTGTTGATGTCAAGTTGTAGGTGTTTTAAAATATGACTTGTAGTTGTACAACTGAAGCTTACATGACCACAGCAGAGTGACTGTTGAACGACATCCGTCTGGTCCTAAGATTGCACATTTCCCTCGGCACATGCCCGTTTCCCGACCAAGGTTACACCTGTGGCGAACACAAACAACTCCACACGCTGTCTCAAAGCTGGGACCGCTCAAACAATGACATAGTGAACCTCCGATCTGACTTGACATTGACTTTATGAAGATAGGTAACCTTATCACGGCGGAGGAATTCTCCCTTCTTGTCCTGGGCCTACCACTGGTTTATACCATTAGAGGTGTCAAACACTGTTAACTGGAGAAGAACCATTCTCTGCCTTTGTCTCTGAACCTGGAAACAAGTTCCTACAAATGTATAACAGGAAGAGGTCATTAGTTGTACATGTAGGAGGTGTCCTGAAATTCCTTCATGTACTTTTGTGGAAGGGTTAAGACCTGATTTACACGTGGGCAAAAACCTAATGGTACGAAAACTGTGTACCCACGCAAGCGTGCGGAGACTGCGTACGTCAAATTTTTCCCGTGTGTAAATCGGCCTGCTTTCACGTAGAGGTACGTTTCGTTTGGTATACGATATGAAGGTTCGTTCTTGACGTACGTCAAAGCAGGCCGATTTACACATAGGAAAAATCTGATACACTCATGTGCGTACGCAGTTTTCAGACGGTCAGGTTTTTGCCTGCATGTAAATTGGGTCTAAAACATCCAGCGGTGTCAAAAGATCACCAGGTCCCCAAATCCAATCATAACTTGTCGAAAATAGAAAATTGAAAACACTCCCGGCATTCGACATAACAGAAACATCCAGACCTTTCTTTCCGTGATGTCACCAGGATATTAGCCAGCAGAGTTGTTGAAGGCTAAAGGTCCAAGTCTAACCTTTTTCTGACAAATAGAGGCTACAGGCAAATAGCTCCAACTCCCACACGTTTTGGCAGACCTTGAATGTCTGATTTTTCAGAGCTGTTGGTCTACCCACATGCAGTGGGTGTGAATTTGAAAAGTAATCATACAGTAATGATTAGCTGCTATGGCTACAGTTCCAATATGCAACATTCACCAAAAAAAGTTCCAAATGTAGGTGACAGGTCTTTATTTCTCTGTTACAAAATGGAGAGGGAGACAATACGGGTTATTGCTCACCTCTGCTAGTTGTCTCCTTTACAACATACAAAATACACAAGTAAATGATAAGAGAAAAAATGTACAATTTAATAACTATTAGAATGCAAAAATACATCTTGTGTTTGTGAAAATTAATAAAAAGAATGATTTATAAAAACCTTTCTCCTTCGATCGACCTGAAGAAAGTATACAAATTGTACAAGTCATGAAAAAACTTTGTCTCACTGAGTTGATCGTATGTAGCATGTAACAGCTGTTAAAGATCTCTCTATCAGAAACTCCATCTTCTTTATCCGGTTGACACTGCAATTTGTGTCATTGTCTTTTCGTTTTGTGAAAGGTTGCCATTTTGGCAGCAGTCTGGCTGCCGACAGCGGAGATTATATCGGTTACCGTTATCGGATCGGTTTTGACAGGTACACGGCCAAACCTTCCATCTGGCTCAGAGTTCTCCGTGCTCGGCCATTTGGCTGGCACATTTGCGGGCTGTCAGGTAGAAAACCTTGCTTCAGGAAGGTAATATTTCAAAGCACAGGATGGACCTTAGCGGGGTGCAAGGGTTCTCTCAATTGAACAGCGTTGGTCACATGCTCCGGATTCCTCTGACCCTTGCAGATTTCTTGCCCTCGGCAGAAGGTCGCCATTGGGCTGTCGTATTCGATGCTTTTCCTCATTCGTAAGGCCTGTGCTTGGACGCAGGAATGTTCCAATGTCCATACCACTTATGTAACTAAAGACAAATGGAAAAAACACTTGTAAACAGAGGAAAGTACATTTTTGTAGTAATTACAACAAGACTGGTCTCTGCTTCAGAGTTTGAATAAGAATTCTCACATACACGTAGACCAGTAGTTAACCAATCCTAAAAAAAGTTTTCCTACATGTATATCCGTATTTTCCTGTACATTTTGGTATCACAAAACCCATTTTGTATGTTTCAATAGCACCTACTTTGTATACACAGGTACATGTATGTTTTTTGTGGTCATGCGGATCATTTCGAGTTGATGTTAAAGTTTGATTGACAGGTAATCAACTGTATCCCATTACTCAAATTTTGTTATCTTACAAAGATCTCAAATTACAATAGCAGTGCTGATGTTCCTATTCTGCCTCCATCCTTTCATAGGTTAGTTATTAGATGTCTGGGTATTCTAATTGCCAGTCTGGAGACTTTTCAGGCATTTGATCATCATGTCAGCGACCCAAGTCTTGACATCCCCACCTGTCCACTTTTCTCACATTTTAAAGGCACCCAAAGCAATTTCAGGGCAGTAAAACTGGATTTTCAAAGTCAATTGTCCAGTCATTTTTTAAAATTTAATAAGTTGAATCAACCCTATCCTGCAGCATACTGATATCTGTGAGGCAAAAATGCATTGTCGGTGACGGAAAACAGTTGCTTGTTTCGTTTTGTAGGCTGGTTCTAGCTATTTATTGGTGGTACCAAAAAATTAAAGGCACTCCTCATGTAGCTTGTTTTGAGGCTATTTCAAACACTTCAAGTATGAAATGATGCTGAAAATGTGCTAAGAAATGGCAGTAAATCACTAAATGTCAATTTTATCAGACAGAATTCCTCATCCAGATTCCAGAATATTTTTTGCTTTGCCGAACTGACATTGCATTGGATGCCAACGGTCTTGAAATGACTTCTTGCTGTATGTCATTGACCATTCCGCAGTAAAAGATGAAGTAGATCTAAGACCCAACACCATATGAGATTGATCAGTGCATGTGGTACAGACTTGTTGCCACTAGCTATATCTTCAGGCTAGTCAAGATCTAGAACACTCTAAGTTAAACTGAAGGTAGGATTAACTCTCTTCCGATATTTTACCTTGAATTGTCGAAGCAGTTGCAGCATTCTCTCCCCTTAAATCTCAGAAGATTTGAAACACATGTAGTCTAGATATTGCTTGGGAATAACTTCAGGGCAAATTTTAGCCACAGTTGAAGTCAGCAGTGCCTTGGATTTTCATTTTTTGTGTTTTTTCGTTGTCTTGATATTGTCATAAAACTGCCATTGAATATAGTCGTACTGATTGTTTGAGAAAAGTCTTTGAGAAAAGTATCCTTCAGATGGTTGTTGGTTGGTTGGTCCATCTATAGAAGAGGAGTTCCTTTTGTATGAATGCAGCGTACGAAATACTAGGTTGCCCAGTTGCACCGTGCAACCATATTTTGCTTGATGCAACCTATTTCTACACCCAGGTAGCCCAGTGCACTACCTATAATTTACAGTAAGGATGCCCCTTTCTTCCATTGGGAACTGTTTTTTGAGAAGTTCCCATGGAAGAGCTCATCACTTCAGGTAAGGGGAAACAACTCTGTGTCAGAAATGTATAAATAAATGCACATTGCATTATAACAAAGTTAATCATAATGTAGAAGAGTTTAAATTTGGGGCAACCTGGAATTTTGATGGGCAACCTAGCTTTCATCCTAGGTTGCCACTGGGCAACCTGGCTCAAAAAAGTATTTCGTACACTGATGAATGTAGTTGATGAAAGCTGTACTGTTCCAGTAGATGTTATTTAACTTCAATCAGTCTGAAAGCCTATTTGTAACTTTTTTTACCATCGCAAAATTTGCCCATAAACCTCTCCCTATCCATAAATAACTTACATGTATCTCAACTTATTAACTTATCACGTTCTCAACTTTACTTACGTCATTTTTCCTTAGCGATGAGTTTAGTCCTCTCGCCTTTATGTTGGAAACCAGAGAGTTGTAAATATCACACACCAGTTTCAGATTATGAAATAGAAATAAATTGAAGTTCTAAACCAAGGCATCTTTCATCAGCAGATGTCTGTTATGGGTTCTGTGTTCCCCGGCCTTAATGTAGCCTCTGGATGAAGAAATTGTTCACGACAGCTGTCTCAGTAAGTCACAGGTCACCTTTACGTGTGTACCGATAGCGGCAACTTTCATAATTCTGCCAAGTACATTAAGACCACTGCATTTTTAAAAACAATGTTATCAAGTTTTTTAGTTCATTTACATGTATGACTAATAGTAATAGTGATGCTGAAGAAGAGTGTTGAGTGTCCGGAAGTTATCTCAGTAATTTATCCAGAAGTAGAGTTTGAATTTCCTATGATTAGTGTTTTATCGAGGCTTTCTCAAAAATGTCTTGAACACCTGGAAATCTAATGTGTGCATACATGTATCTTGAGGATTACTTATACTTTGTTTAGTATATTGAAATTGGACTTTTTTTAATAT
Organism: Branchiostoma floridae x Branchiostoma japonicum; assembly: GCA_013266295.2. Classification (NCBI taxonomy): domain Eukaryota; kingdom Metazoa; phylum Chordata; class Leptocardii; order Amphioxiformes; family Branchiostomatidae; genus Branchiostoma; species Branchiostoma floridae x Branchiostoma japonicum. The sequence goes on along the minus strand of CM023829.1, from coordinate 13,059,710 downwards.
GATAGTCTTGGAGTTCCTATGTAATTATTAACATTGACATTTTATCAAGAGATGGACTGAGCATTTGTATTTCTTGTAGAAAATTTGGCTTTTTGTCTTTGACGAATTAGTGTGCAGCACTTCAAAATGAAAGAGAATTTCTTGTCAGACAATGAAATTGTCTGATTCTCCATATTTTTCCTTGCAGCCATTTTTCCATCTCAGAATCTACACCAGTTTAATATGTAGAATGTTCTTAGGGGAAAATTTTATAGAAAGTCTAGCATTTTAATCAGTGATGTTACCAGGATTAAGCCTTAACCCAAGTTTTATATAACTGTTCACCCAGGACATATTGTGTAAAACTAAAGAGGTATTTTTTAAATTACCGTGCTGACCAGTTGGCCGGGTGGTTACACTAACGCATCACGATGTGTGGTCCCCTCGTACTACCAGGCACTGCCTAGAGGAAAACACCTGTGTGGGACGTTATTGTTGCCCCGAACCCCCTATTTTGCCCCACGCCTCATACCCTAGGAGAACACACACAATGTGTATGTAGGTATGTTTCTCTTAATGTGGCTTTGGTAGACCCTACTCAATGACAGAAAAAATCAGAATGTTCAGATGTTATATAGGATATATATTGTCTATCAGCAATTGTTGTAAAAAAAAAAATCACCTTTTACCCTAAATCTTTTTATCCTATTTCCAATACAAGCCTTTAGATGTGACAGAAACGGCATTGAAAACTTTCAGAAAGTTGATTTTAATGAATTTTGTGAAAGTGTTAAACATTGCATAATGAAAGTTAAAAACTTTTAAAAGAGTAACACATGAACATAACCTTCTCAAATCAATTTCCTATGATACTTTTATAATTTGGTATTCAAAAGCAGTCTTGTCTTGAGCTGGTCTTTTTTCATTGCTGCTGCAATATTTTGGACGTAAAAGTGTATGCTCTCTGGTACCTGAAGAATTTCAGAACTTGAAAATATTTTTCCTCAGAGGAAGATCTTCAAAAGGCTGACGTAGACTTTAGCCTCACACAGAACATCTTTTCTCCATTAGGCTCTTGTGATATAAATATACATCATACAACATAGCAAAGGGTCGTATTTCAAGTTAGCTTGCGCAAATTTTAAACACCCCATACTGGTCATACATGTAGTGTTTTATACCTACGCTACGATGGTGGTCTTCCAAATAAAGTGATGTTAACTTGAATGATATACAAGAACATTTTACGTAGATCAAACGCTGGTGACTGTCATTCCTTTGGACAGGTGGATTTGGTATGAGCCGCCTCTGTGATTGCTCAGATTGCATCATGGGTGAGTGAAGTGTACAACTGATATATGGCAAGGTCAGCTTGAAGGTCGCGGACCTCCTGTCGGTCCAGGGCCTCGTCTTGAAAGACAGCCACATGCCAGTCCCCGTGTTGGGTTTGCCACAGGGCTTGAAATACCTGGTGCAGGTAACATTGAAAACTACCTCCACCAGACAAATTTAACCTACACCACTCAGAATATGTAGGAAGTATGGATCATTCTAAAAAGTGTTCAGAAACCAAATTTCTTTTACACTTCATAGGTGGTAACAGTGAATGCAGCTCATAAAAATTCACAATGTACATTTTGTATTATAAAGCCAGTACATGTACATGTACATGGACCGGTGCAGGTAGACATCAGAAATACCTGCACTAAGGTGCATATGCACCCAGTATTTCGAGCCCTGGTTTGACAGCAGGTTGTTATGACAATAGGTAGTAATCTTCAAGGGTTATCTGAAACACCGTCAACACGCTGCCTACAAGATGTCACGGTGTTGACTTTGGCATTGGGGGCTGCGGCAGGAATGTGGACATAGCAGGAAACCGCAGGGAACTGCAACCGATCCTCCGAGCTTCGGCTTAAATCGAATTTCCTCCTAATACTGCTCTCATGGACAAATCCAATTCACTGTAATTTTCCCTTTCCTCGACTTGCCACAACAATCCAACCGTGAGGCCACAAAGGTCTAAACGTAGCACAGTGATGTGCAGATTAACATGAACCTTAGTCCTGCTCACCTCTATTAAAGTATACACAAAGCTCTATCAAGCAATGTTAGGCCGAGCTTTGATTGTTAAACTTCAAAGAGGCAAGGATCAACGGGCTTGTTGAAACCTCCCCACTGGGAAAAGCTAAGGAAGGCTGATAGACTTCACGCTGACTCTGTTTGCACAAAGCAAACTTCCTTGGGAGAGGCTGTACTTTGATAATGAGGAGCGTCTGCATACTTAGACTCAAGACTCAAGATGTATTTACTGCGAGTTCGTAGTGACACAGTCACTGAATTGCAGACAATTTACAGATTTTTAAAAAAATTGCACATTATACGTTAAGTTCACTCACAAACCATTAAAATGTTACAAGGAGAATTAATATAGCACGTAGTACTAGAAATCCATAAAATGTTAATAACTGTCATGTAAAAATTGTGTACGTTCCAAGAAGCTTGTGCTCAAAGGATATACAGTACTGTCCACACCCTTAGCTCATCCATGATTGTGTACTTATTACATTCAATCAACCTGGTAGGCATGCATACTGTATCTGGATTGAGTTCATTTTACATAGTAGTTAAACAGTTCGTAAAGTTGACTGTAATGTACCGAAGGTGTCGACAATTGACTGTTAAAAACATCTGAAGCCATTGCCACAAAAGCGTGCACGAGACAAATTGAAACATGACATGCAAACTGCTGCACACGACATCACTTTGTCTCAGTCACAGTACTGTATGTTGTATGCACTTACTTTCTCCCTCCATACTGGTACTAGCCTGGATACCAGACTGTTCTCAGGGCCAATACGCAGGCCAGACCCAGTTAACTGAGGAGTGCCTGAGGTAAAATTTCCTTGGGGACCTGTTGGCTGTTAGCTAGCCTGTATACTGGCCCAGGTAACAGTCTTGCACCCAGGCTACCGAGAAGCTATTCTGTAGTATACTGGCCCTGGCAGCAGTCTGGTACCCAGGCTATCTGCTACAGCATGTACATACACTATATCAAGCATGATAAATCGGCTTGTGTTTCCTTGTATAAAACCTCATTAAGTATTTTTAAACACTGCATATACATGTACCACTGATCCAAGTATATCCATTTTCAAGATATATCCAGTCTGTTAATTCCTTTTCCTTGTGTCTATCAAAATCGTGAAACTCACCGAGCCAACATGGATTCCCAGCAGTGTTGGCCTTGACCACTTATTCTTTCATTTCGAAACGATTTTATAAACAGGTCGGTAAATCTGACGACTTTCCCCGTTTCTCCATTTACTATCCATTACACCTCTCCGTAAACTTTAAACACTACAAAGCCCGCTCCCTGGGCGCCAATCTGTGTCCAATGTTCCTCCCCCCAGGCAGTCCCACCTCTGGAAGTGCGTCCAGGTTTCGGGGGATTGCAACTCATCCTGAGGTCTCGGGCTGGGGCCTTCCCGTTGATTAAGCATCCTTTGATCTATCCCCCTTCGGGATTCTTCCACCATCAACTATTTCCCCCCTGTCCAGCTGTGCAGTACATGTAGGAACCTGACTGTAGACTTCATGTTTGTCCTCCTGGCATGACGGGGAAATATACTTGTATAAAGCAACCTTTCAGAGACCTCCTTTTTCACGTGTGTCAGGGCTCTAATTGTACTTTTTATTCTGCGTGCTGCGAATTATTTTGCGGTAGGAGGGGAAAAGGAGGTTTTCCAGTGTGTTTTTTAAACACAGTTAAGTTCTTGGCGTGGTTACAATTATAGCAGGAAAGTGGAAGTTAAAGGCTCCCAAAGCAATTGTAAAACTGCATTTTCAAAGTCAATTTTATGGTCATTTTTTTAATGTAGTAAGTTGAATCAACCCTATCCCATAGCATACTGATACCTGTGAGGCAAAAATGCGATGTCGCTGACAGAAAATGGTTGATTGTTTCGTACCGTAGACTGGTTCTAGCTACATTGTATTTATTGGTGGTACCAAAAAATAAAGGGACTCCTCACATTGCTTGTTTTGGGGCTATTTCAAATGCTTCAAGTATGAAATGATGACGAAAATGTGCTAAGAAATGGAAGTAAATGTCATTATCAGACAGATTTCCTCATCCAGAACATTTTTTGTTTTGCCACACTGAAATTGCATTGGATGCCTCTTATAAAAAGGATGGCCCTTCAGGCAAGAATTCTTGGATTCTCCTTGCAGCATTCCTGGCCGTTTTGCCCCTTGCTTCAGTTGTAGAAGCTCCTTGGAATGATTCATGCCTACAAAAACATCTCCTACTTCTTTTGTGTTTGCACACAGGAGACTGAAGATAAGTGCGGTAATTGAGATTGATACAGCAACAGGAAAGAAAGACTAATTGGATAGAAAATGTCTTCCACTGCATGCCACATTAGTGATGATAAACATTCTGCTTCCTCAATTTTGCACAAAGCCTTTTTCTCTGACTTTTCAGTCAGGCTAAGTTGTTTTTGTCAGACTACCAAGTTTAGGTGATTTTGATTTAAACGAAAGTCTCCTTTAAAGGTGAGAAGCCATAACAGCAAGGTAAACCTTCACCCAGTGTTTGTTGTCTTTAAAGGAAAAGTGACGTTTAGATGGACAGTAGAAGATTGTGATAGTATATACTGTACTGTCAATAGATAACTCAGCTACAGCATTGTTCAGCACAGCCTATTTCTTAGACCCTTACGAAAACTGCGTACTTGTGTATAACTTGTGTATAAATCAGCTTGCTTTGACGTACGTAAAGAACATACGTTCAGCCGGCCTTCGAGGTAACGTACAATCTGAACATATCTTTCCCCTTGTGTGTAAAGCGTGTGTAACAGTTGTGGAAAGCAGCTACGTTGTGGTACAAGCTGTGTAAGCAAGTTACTTACAATGCAAGAATGTCTCTTAGTCTTAAAGAAAACGCCACTGACTACGTCTTGATCTGCAGTCAATACCGTATTTGTTCTGCAAAGTGTAGATCGCTGGTGAAGTCCATATTTTACTCATCACTCAAGCAAGACTTGAATAAATGTCGTCCTTAGTTGCTTGCTCCAAATATTTATCCATTTTCATGTTTAGCTTTCCGAACTGTCCTCTGTCTTTGAGGAGGTTTGTAGAGAAATCCTTGAACAGCGCAAGACTAACTTACACCATTCCAGCAAGTCCTCACCTTTTCATCTTCATTGCGTAGGACAAGAGGGGAAGAATTTTTGGTACTTGCCACAGAGGATACAACCGCGTTCTCAACAAATCGCAAAGTGTTGCTCGTTCCGTGACTAACAAAGTTGCCGTCCGCGTGCCGACAACATTTTTCCGAGGCACACGCACGCCATGTAGTTTACCTAGAGAGTAGGGGTGCGGCTGCAAGCCACATGTGCACACAAGGGTCCAGGACAACACGCTGAGTTGTCCTAGGTCTGTCTGGTGTGTTGACTGAACTATCTTGTACTGTTCTATCAATCTTTGTCAGGATGTCCCCCATAAAGCTTCTTGGGTACTTGAGAAAGTCCTGGTATGCTTTGTTCCTGGTGCCGTACGGCTTGTGTCGGAGCGGGGTCGAGTTTTTATCTTCAGACGTGTAACATTGGTCTCTTGAAATTTGTAAAGTCACTGAAATCTGATAGCTTTTAAGTCAAGTGTCTCTGTAACCATGAACGTTTATGGCAGACGTTTTAGAGTAATTGTCAATTTCTTGTTTTATTGATTATTGTTAATTTCTCACTGACTCTGTCTTTGCATTTTCCCACTGTCTCCCATCAGGCAACAAACATGCATATAGCAGGAAATTGAAGGTGGGAAATGAGATAACCTTTTCTGGGACCTTTGACCTAACTTACTGTCAGTGTCTCCCAACTAGCTGTCGAAATAACCTTGGAAACACAAGCAAGCACACAGACACACTTTGTCCTAATTTCCTGCGAGTGTCCCCAACGAGCATGTGGCAATAACCATGGAAACACAAGCAAACACACAGACACAACTGAAAACAGAACCTCCGTACACGGAGGTAATGATATACCAGTTGAAGGCCATTGAACTTGCTTGTTCAAATGACATGTGTTTACACATGTAGCAGCGACATGATATACAAGGCTTCAAGTTGAATCAGATGTTCCAACTGTCCAGTGTTAATGTACATGGAGATCTTGAAGAAATTTGCAAATCAACCCTCTTCCTAACTTACACTGTAACCAATACAAAGTCACTGATAAGGGGGAGAGAGAGAGAGAGAGGGAGAGAAAGGGAGAGAGACAACTAAAGGAAATGTTCAGGCTAATCTTGGCAACTCCTAACAGTTACTTTTAATGAGTCGATAAATTTGAACTTGGCACTTCCTCAATATGGAGGAAAGCCAAGACAGAGGACCTTTTTCCTGTACACAAGAACCAGACAGACTGGCTCGAATGTTTACCTCTGATATCAGAGTTTCTGCATACAAACTGCATCAAAGTTGTTATTTTTCAGCATACAATGGTAACACATTGTACATTCCAGTCTCAAACTTCATAACAGTCTGTCCTGTTGCTTGTGTTGTTTATGTGGAAAATACCATACCTTGGCAGGGATTTTCCTGTATGAAGAAAGAATAGTCAGACTTTATACAAGAGTTAAGCATGCTTGAACTGGAGTTGAAAGTCTGTTCTTAAACTTGTCAGTACTGTTTACTTCTGTCAGTCATGAGAATTAATGGAAAAATCTATGAAAGCTTTAAGTTAAACTTTAAGTGGAAAGGGTAAGAGAGAGGGCATGGGTACTTTAGAAGTTAAGACAAGCATAAAGACTTAGCTTTACTCTTAGAAATTTTTCTCTAGAAATATAGAAAGTAGCGTTTCTAAGGGTTAACAATAACAAGTCACTTTGGCTTGACAATTTACAAGAAGTATGAAGGGAAAATGGTTTGTGATTTCAAATGCTTTGCAACTAGTCTAAGCTAGCTTCTTAGAAACATCAGAAAAAAATTGAACTTCCCATACTTTGTTCCTTATGTGTAAAACTTGTTACGGAATGAAGAAAGTTCATTCATTTAAATCAACAAATGGTGCACCTGGCGGTATAAAACATCAGCTACTCATGTCTGGAAATGCCACCCCTTGCAGAGCTGTGTCATGAAACCCCAGTCCTCCCCATGGAGAAGAATATAACCAGGGAGCTGGGGTATAATTGGTGCCTTATGCCTGCCCTAGGGTCCCTTGGTAAAGAGGGGAAGAAACTAGATATGCTACTTAAGAGTCAGAAAGTCAACAGAGATCAGGGTGGGCCTCTCTGGTACTCTCCCTGTAGGAACAGAGGATCTGTTTACTAACAGGACAATGGGAGGTCCTGGTTATCATGTTGAAAAGTTTCTTCTGTAGGCCCTATACAGCATGACTTCTTGTTGCTTTTTGGCATATACATGTACTGTAAATATTGAAACTTTTGCAGTGGTTTTATTTTCACGTTGACCTCTCCACAGCGAAGTCAGGAGGCTGCAAATATGTATTTGCAATGTATTATTACTGTACTACAGCTAGAATTGTTTCATCCGCAAACTTAAAACGCTGTGAAAGCCTCCTTTTCCCTCATACTGTATAAAATAAAACCACCGCTAAAATAAAATGAATGTACAGTACTGGTAACAAGGTTTAGGACTTGTACAGTGTATTTTTGTGTCAGTGTATTTTTGTTTCTAACCTATGGTAGAAATGGAATATTTCTGTCAGCTTCTTAGGTCTGGAGGAGATATTCAAAAAGAGCCTTAAAGTCCCAGCTCCAATTTAGCTCAAAGCTGCTCTATTAGAGGCAGAAAGGGGCCTCCCTAGTGGATAAGCTGTCCTACTTTGTTTTCCCATTGCAACATGTACTTAGGAAGACACACATGATCCAGGGGTAAGGATGTTACATCCAGTGGGCACGTCAGAGCCAGAGGAGACCAGTGGTGTTGACATGAGTTGGCTGCCAGTCCTCTCCAACCTGCCAGGAAAGTGCCGCGGTGGGCTTGACCATTCACCCCTGGCTTGCAGGGGGTGTTTATAAAAAATAGTTTGTCCAGGGAGGTTGGGCATCCAGGGTAGTTGGTTTGTAAAAACAGTCTATCTTTAGGATGAAGGATTCTTTTAAAAAATAATTTCTCAAACTCTAGCTACATTTTCTGCAGGCTGCTTGAAAAAGGGTAATTTCTCTGAGAAAACTTGAGTACTAAGAACTCAAGTTGTACGAATAGATTTGTCTTCCCTCTAGACAATTTCTTTCTGATTCGTTGGTAATAGAAAACAAACCATTTCGACCGAGCGCCTCTATCTGTGCAGTGTGTCGGAGGGAAAGAGAGTTTGGGTCCAAATTGATAGCCTGGGGTCAGCGGGAGGGAGATATGCTCTGCTGTGATGAGATCATTTGTTCTGCATCCAAGGAAATGGCCCCAGACATGTGGCAAGCAGGTGGCTGACGCGGGACTGGGTACGTCTTGCTTGCTGGTGGTTTTGTTTCTGCAGGGCTTCCTGCAGATATTACAGTCAGGCATGTTTTATATTAGACACTGTAGCCGAGGGAGCTACTCGGACTTTTGGATACTTGCCAGTTATGTAACTGGAGTCGTCAATGGACACCTGTGAAACCAAAGGCCGGCATGGGAAATTTGCAGAGACACGGCCAGAAGGCATCCAAAAAAATAGAATTTCCGATAAACCAGTCTATGAAGTTTCAGCCAAGAAATTGTACCACTGACAGTGTGGTTGCTTCTGGAGATGCCCATAAGGACAGAGTCATGGAGAATGCTCTATTTCTTTGGGAAAACTTGAGTACCCGGTATCTAGACTAATGTGTAGATCAAGAAAGGGGAGGGGGGTTACACACTCTTTTTTTTCATGCCAGACAAGACATAACAACGCTGCACCACCACCCCTTTTTCTGACGTCCTGGATTCGACACTGCTGTGGTAAAATGCTGGTTGTTCACCCTTAGAATACCCCTGTGTCAATGTCTCAAGCTTGTGCTACACTGTATGTATTATGTCTTGTATCACAGATTGTGTATTTGTATCTTCTATTATGTCTCTCCAGCGCATTATTTAGTGAAGTTTACCCATTTTTCGCTGAAGTTCAGATAAGCTAGAACTGTGGCATCTTAATCTTTTGATTGTGACGACTTTTATTTTTCTTCCAAGAAAGTCTTGTTAGTGAGGATATGTCTAAGTTTAGCCGCTTTCATAGCAGATGTCACACTCCCCGATCATGGCAGCTTGCCCAAGTAGGATCCTGCTTAGTGTTCTCTGCTGTCTCCCAGTCAGACTGCATTACATCCTAATTAAAGAGGGCTCCTTGGAGAGTGATTAGTAGTGTCATCAGATAAATCTAAATATTTGTGGTCCAGACTATTTGAAACTGTAAACTAACTCCTCAATTTTCTTTCTCTCTCTCTGTACATGTACATCTTGTCCTTTAATACTGAAGCGCCCTTGAAAAGAACCGTGACTTGTTGTGAGAAGCCAGAGTCACTGCTTGTGAGGGTCGACTTGGGGCAAGCTGGTTAAGATATCTTCTTGTGTGGCGTGCCTCCCTGGCCAACTCTTCCACTTCACTTGACAAGCGGATAAGATCTTCTGTCCTGAATACATAGAACAAATGGCCACGTTTTTTTTTCCTCCTTCCAACTCCTCTTGCCCTTTTTTCAAGTGGGGCTGGCTTGAGCGAGATGCCACCCAGTTGGTTTCTAAATTGGGCCAATGTCTGGGATTGTGGGGTTTCTTCTAGAGGAGGGGTTTCGGGATGTGATTATGGGGATGTCACCCTGAGTTTGTTGTTGTTTTCATTGTAGGGAGGCAGGAGGTTGTAAGAGATCCCCCAGCAGGGTCCTGCAACTTTTGGGAGGAGTCTTTACCCCAACAGCCCCCATTACCCTCTACTACCCTGCCCCCCTATAGAGTTATCAGGGACAAGATCTTTTCACCCAGTTTGAATTAGTGAAAGTTTCTCTGGCAATCTCTTTATCCATGGTAGTAAAACTATTTCCCCCTATTAGCAGATGATAGGGTGGGTCCAAAGCAGGGGACTGGGATAAGTGGGTTTTAAGATAATCTTTTTTGGGGTGATTGACGCCCAGATTAGGGGTAGTCACTCATGCCCCATTCATCACAAGTGCCAGGGGTTTTGTCCTGCCCATTGTGGCGGGTACAGCCCTGTAACCATTGCTTTTTGGTCTCCAGGCACTCGCCTATAAAGGGAGGGAACAATACCAACAATTTCAGAGAAAATGAGCATACAATCACTTGTAATCAGCCCTTTCTGTCCTTTTCTTGGAAGTCAGTGGCGGGGACTGGAAAGGGGCTTGGCGGGGCCCGTGCCGCTTTTCGCACAGGAAACTTTGCGTGTGTGCACGTCGGACTTGTACGTCAGAGTTGTCATTGGAGGAATAAGTTGAAGTGGGACCTCTGGCATCCATCTGTAGGGCTGACGTTATCCGGGGGGGAAAAGGGTGGCTAGACATATAAACAACATACCTCCGCACATGTTTGTCCAGCACACAAGTAAACGTAATAACATAGCGGATGTAAACGTACTGTCCTCTCGCCATGTGGGAACGTCCTTCCATCCACCCTGGCCAGGCTGGAAGGAATGTAGGACGTTTTATACCTGGAAGCAAGGGAGGCAGAAATGGTTATCATTCAAAAAGAAACAAGGCCCTCCCAGCCCACAGATCACTACTAATTAAAAGTGACTGCCTTTGGGGCACTCGCTTTAACTGCCAAACCCCTTAATTATTTGCAGGGGGAGATTTTAATCCGGGGGGGGGGGGTAGCCTGCAGCCGACAGCAGGAAGCCAGCAAAGTTTGTGGCCAACATGTGGTGGTGGCTCCTCCCTCCTTGGCCGGGAGATTGGTTCGGCCCAAATTACAAATAAATTGCTCAGCACACGCACAGCAGCTTTATTCAGGTGCCACACCAAGTTGGACACAGTGCCAAGCTCCCACCACTCGGGCAAGTTCCAGGATTTCTGTAGGAGTTCACCCTGTGTAAAAGGGGGCATTTCTCCACAAACGGCCGTGCTGATTGATTTACTAGTTGCCGGTTCAACCATTTGAAGACAAGGCACCAGCTCTCCACTCCGCTGACTTTCTTCAACACTGCCTTTGAAGGTTTGTTATTCCTTGGTTGCCAGTGGTCCATGGAACTTGTATACAATCTTCTCCCCGAGTCGTGATCCAAGATGGCTTATTGGAAGGAGGCGTTCGTCCTGCTCGTGGTGCTTCTGGAGTGTCGTGACATCTCCGCGTGTCCCGCCAGGTGCGAGTGTACGGAGGATCACGTCGTGAACTGTGGCTACCAGAGGCTGACGTCTCTTCCCCAGAACATCCCGGAGGACGCGGTAAACCTCTACTTGCACCACAACAACCTGCAGTACGTTCCTCGGGGTGCCTTCAGGAACCTGCGGCGCCTGGAAGGACTGGCTCTCACCTACAACCGAGTCAGCCAGATCGAGCCAGGTGCCTTCGAGGGCCTGACAAACCTGCAGAGCCTGTATCTGGGCTACAACCTGCTCACAAACATCTCCGCTGATGTATTCCGGGGGCTGAGCAACCTTGACTTCCTGGTTCTCAATGGAAACGTGGGCCTGCAGTTGAACAACAGGCCATTTGTGGACCTACGGAACTTGGGTGGTCTGTATCTAGGGGGTGTGGGGCTCCGGACAATACCCAACAATGCCTTCAGAGGCCTCTCCCGCCTCTGGTTCCTGGGACTCAGCAGAAATAATCTGACAACCCTGTCCAGGGAGGTCGTCAAGCCATTGATTTCCCTACGAGCAATAGGACTCGCTGAGAATCCCCTGACGTGTAACTGCGAGCTGCTGTGGCTGAGAAAGCTGGTGGATACAGCTTACTTCTCCCTGTCATCGGTGGAGAGCACCTACTGCACAGAGACAGACGAGATGTCAGAGGACCTGTTCGTCAACATGCCCCTGACAAACTTTACCTGCAAGCCGCCCAAAATACTCAGCCACACCGTGCGTTTGGATATCCTGGAGGGGGACCGGGCTGCGCTGAGATGCGAGGCGACGGGCGATCCGGACCCCGTGGTCATGTGGCGGACACCGCACGGAGATTACATCACCCCTCAGTCCAGCCTGAAAGGCATAAAGCTGAAGGAAAGCACCCTGGTAATCCGCCGGGCTCGACTGCCAGACAGCGGGTACTACACGTGTATCGCGGGGAACTCCGGTCAGAACGTCACGGTGTGGTCGTACCTAAATGTAACGTCGTGGGGTAACGACGATTTGTGGTCCACAACGACGTTCGCAACCACAACTACAAATCTCTCCTCGACAAGTCAAGTCACAACAGTGGTCACCTCTGAGGGTCGGGTGGGCCTCAGTTTAGGAGGGGTCGCTATCGCCTTGATTGCCTTGGGTCTGGTTTGCATTTGCTGCCTTGTGTTCTTTGTAGGGCTAACTTTCATGCGTTTTCGAAGGAATCGGAGTCAGGACCACAGTATCTCCAGCTCAGAGCCTACCGTTCAGTACAGCCCGGCAGTTCTGCATCGCTACGAGAGCGGGTATGACACGCAAACTACAGAATTGTCTGACATTTCAGAAAAACCTCCCCTTATGGCTTTTGACAGGACAGACATACCTGAGCCTTCGCCAATAAGTTTCCAATATGGTTTTACAGACTTGGCTTCAAGCCCTGACCACTCAAGGTCAAAATATCCCCACCAAGGTCAAGGCAACGGTCACGTAGGGAACGGATACAAGAACAGGCCGACACGGTCAAAAAGGGATGCTTATTACGGGGATCTGGAAGTCCAGCTTCCCCTGAATCCTTCTCCAAGACCTCCGCCCAGTGGAATGGAGGACGTTCGTAACCACAACTCTCTTCCGAGAGAGGGACACGGTCCACAACAGTGAAGCCTTGCAGCCAGGGCCAAGAGCGGACCACAGCAACAAGTGCAAGTATGATCAAGTTCTGCACATGTTTTCTCTTAAACCAACCCACTGGGGTGTTTGGGGCAGGAATTTGGGTAACATGATTGATCAGGTTTTCGATGATAGTCCCGCTGGGATTGCCACTTAGAGGCTGGGGGATTGAGGGGATTTTCAGGGGGCTCTACACAGATAGGATGGTTTTATTCTAAAATATACGTACATGTAGTTGCAGTTTTTGTTTTGTTTTTTTACTTGCGTTGGTGGCTCTAGCTGTTATTCAACTAATAGATATACATGTTTTTCTACATGTTTAGAGTATTTTTTCCTTGTTTTGTGTATCTTTCGGGTATTATGTTTCTCATTTGTGAGGTGAGGTGTCTAATGAAAACAGTAGCATTTGAAAGACTTACAAGGTACAAAACGAGCAAAAAGCACCCCCAAAGATCTAGAAGGTCAAAATAGGCCTTGCGTAGGGCAGAAGCCTTATGTTTACTTGAAGATTAGGGTGGTCTGGCCCTTACAAGCGGTCTCCCCATTCATACGTGAGTATCACCTGGTTGAGCATTCCACACATGGAGGTCACTTCCGTTGCTGTGCACATGTTGTTCCCAAAATAAGCAAAAAGGCCAATGGTTAAGGATCTGAGGGTATCGCAGAACATAGTTGACATAGTTCACTCCTTCCCCACTGTGGGTTTTGGCCATTGCATGCAGGCGAAACCTTTCATTTCAGTCTCCAAACTTGGCAGAATGAACCACTGCCATTTACTGACGGATGTACATATGTACATGTACATGTAGTTTGAATTCCTGAACAAAATTTTGTCTGTATTTGAACTTTCTTTGCTGTAAGACATTATATGATTTTAGAAAACCACATAAATATATAACGTTCGTGAATAGTTTCATCAGGTTGGTAAGTCACTGAATAAAAATAATCTTTTTTACGCAACCAAGTGTTTTATTCAGCCGATGTTTCAGTGTGAACCAGTTAGAATTGCCCCGAGGAAAGTGACAGACAGTCAACGAAATGTCGGCTGAATAAAACACTTGGTTGGGTAAAAAATGTCTTTTTCATCCACATATATAAGTACATATACCTGAGGAAAGTTATATTGGTATATATGTAAATGTAAAAAGTTAAGAATTTGTTTGTTCTTCAAAAGTGCTAGAAACTTAGTAAATCTTGCTCTATAACTGTGTCCTTTCTTGTGCAAGCGAGCTGAATTTACTGGCAACAGATCACACTACAGACCAGCTAATTGGCCAGCTTCCAGACACTGACATGTTTTTTGTATAACAGTGATCATGTTTGGGAGGTTCCTTTGAAGTCTATTTGATTGACATTACCATGTAACAACTGGGCCAGTTTGAAAAGTTTCACATCTGACAAGGGAAACAGGGACAACTGTTACCGTGGAAAGAAATCATTTACTAATAACTAAAGTTTTAATTTATAAAGTACATTTGTATTATCTTTGTAATATATGGAAGTGAACAATATAAAACCGAGACCCCATCCCTATAAGTGTAGGTTTTTCAGAAGTTAAAGTTTAAGGGTCTTATTTGTATAGGATTGTTATGACAAAGACCCAGTCATTGTGCGTTTAATTGGGTACTTGTGCCCTAGCACCTTGCAGATGAGTTTGTCAACAGAGACTAGACCCCTGTGGTGTCTTGTGTCAACAGTAGCATGAGGTGGGGCATGTGGTCATCCTAGCCGTGCCCTTTCTTGGTAATTATGAGGAAATATCCTCACCTTTAGTGGGGAGGGGGGCATAACCCTGGTTGGGGGTGGGTGAAGTTGTGGCCTGGACATGAGGAAAGTTTTAGGGTAGGAATCCAACGCTCCCGCTGTCAGAACTGGATCTAATAGAGCTTCCTGCCAACTGTCAATCACAGCGTAGCCTGGAGGTAGTTTCTGCTTGTTTTCGAAGTCTGTGGACCATAACCGGTATTAGACAATATAGGTCATAACTACTAAACTAGTCAGATCTGTACACACACCAGGCACTGCGGATTAAGATTTAGATGACTATAGGTAGATTGTAGATCAGCAAATATTGCTCAAGTAGCTTTCATGTTTTGGAAACCCATCTAGGTTAAGTGTCCGGCTTAGTCTGGGAAATGTCTTTGGTGGTTCTGTTGTAACGCTGTCTGCTGCACTTCAAGTCAAGTACCAGGTTGTTGTTATTCCTAGGAGACCAAACAGTCAAATGCCAGAGTACACCAGAGTGCTAGACAAAAATATTCACTGCCACAGGATCTCATCTGTTGTTTAGAACCACTTTGAATGATAGATAGGGCCAGAACATACTTTGATATGTAAGGGCACTTCGGTACATACCTCTGCTTTTAAGTTCTGATAGATTCTGTAATAGTGTTGCTACATTGACTATTGTCTTGTAGCCTAGCAGCATAGATGGAAAAATTGTGCAAATTTGTGTGAAAGCATCAAATTTGGTACACAAAGAAATCTGGATATGGAGCCTTCTTAATTTCTGCCCAAAAGGGATTTTTCTGCACAATTAGCCTGATTTTTCCACCTATTCTGCTGGACTATTACAAACCATCCATACCTTGCTTGAATCTGAAGGGAGCAATGTTGTTCAAGTAAGTTTTGGTGGTGTCATGTACAAATGGTACAACTTTAATCTGTTCTACAACGTCTATCTGTTCTACAGCTTCAATGACGTTACACTATGCAGCAGTGTACGAAATACTTTTTTGAGCCAGGTTGCCCAGTGGCAACCTAGGATGAAAGCTAGGTTGCCCACCAAAATCCCAGGTTGCCCAGAATTCAAACTCTTCTACATTATGATTAACTTTGTTAGAATGCAATGTGCATTTATACATTTCTGACACAGAGTTGTTTCCCCTTACCTGAAGTGATGAGCTCGATCTTCCATGGGAACTTCTCAATATCCAGTTCCCAATGGAAGAAAGGGGCATCCTTACCACCAAATTTATGTAGTGCACTGAGCTACCTGGGTGTAGAAATAGGATGCACCAAGCAAAATATGGTTGCACGGTGCAACTGGGCAACCTAGTATTTCGCACGCTGTGCAGAAGAGAGAATTCTTTTTTCCATTCTTAAATTGCCACCCACATCTTTCTGCACACCACTTCCAAACAGTTTGCTTTTTTCCTTGCCTTCTGTATACCCACCCACCCCGCCTCAAGTAAAATTTATGGAACGGCCCCAAGCAATTTATTTGACTGTCCTAGATTTTATAATGAAAAACAATCTGCGTGGAATACTTTTCCCATGCCCAGCTGTCTCATCAGTTTGCTATCAGGTAAACAGATAGCTATCTGAATGCATCTTCTTTGTTGTATAATTCATGTATGTAAGACTTGTTACTTTAGACAGGACATATAACTTGTGTACATGTATAGGAATGCAAACTGCTTTGCAATATTACAGTATACCTGTACTGTCTTTGCGTATTCTTTGGGTAGATATAGATTAAATGAATTGAAAATTTACATGTAGATGTTCACTTAAGTAGGCCACACTCTGTCACAGAATACTTCCTGAAATGCTTTCTTGAGTATGTTTATTTGGGTTAGTCTTTACTTAATCCTGAAGATAAGACAAGGGGCGATGCTATTACCAAATCTAACCCATCTTTGCAAATAAGAAGATTTTCTTGTTTATTGTTGATGTGTGCAATCTGGAACCGGAAAGAAAAAGGAAAATAGAAGGACAAGGTTTTTGTTAGACTCATAGACACACCATAAGAAAGATAGTAGTTAATATGACAAATATTGTCAACATATCAAGTTAGCTGAATGATAGTACATGTACTAAATAGGGGCAGTACTAGTGTTTATACTGTTACCGGTACACACATGTAAGTGTCCTAACCATTTTTCTTCAGAAATTATGTGTACCTGTAGCCCTCATACTACTTAGGAGCACTTAGAGTTAGACGGGTTTTTTTTTTAATGTTTTCTTGACAACTTCACCAATACTAGATTCTCAGAGATTTTAGGTGTTGTACCTCTTTACGTTTAACCTTCAGCCAGCTAAGGTAGCCACTTGGCACCAAATTTCTATTGGTTATGGGTTTAGGCAGCAGGGATAAGGATAAAGTACTTTCCTTTCCCTAGACGCGCTCACTCAGGGAGATAACGACTCTGTCTGACCTTGCAGTCAACTTGACCTTTCGTGGCCCCCCTCCCCCATGATGAGCTGACATTTACAGAACATGCTGTTTGCGCTTCTGGTCCAGAACATGTGTTCTCAGAATGTCAGCAAGTCTCCCCAGTCCAAACAAGCTGCTTACACAGGTTTTACCCAGCCCCTAACTGTATTTGCACTCCTGTATCTAAAGTGTCAATGGCCTTGTTTAGTCCCTAACATGCAAACAAACCCACTTCAGTAGGAGTTAGGAGGAATTTCATTTGTGTTCTGTTCTGTCAGGTTGGCCATTGGGACCAATCACGATGGTGTATTTGACCTACATAGGCATTTCTTACCAACAAAGGAAAATATGTTTTTACTGGCATTGGTTGGTTGCTTTGTGAACAGAATAAGTCAAATGTTAGTACATGTATATTCAATATTGGAGTATTAATGATAGGAATTGATTGGCAAGATTTTAACTTCATTCTGGTTGTTTGTTTTTTAAGTTTTTATGTGTTGATTTAAGATGCATACTTCCTTCTAGTTAACATATTACAGTATATTGATATGTGTCATAACCTTTACCTGGCCTTGTACTAGAAATATTTGACCTCACAGTTGACTAAGTTTTCAAATTCTCTGTGTACCATCCAAATTTTAAAAAAATGGTGTTTTGTGCTTGTTGTTCAATGTGGAGATCAATATCAACAATTGTGTTTGTTTCCTGTTTCCTCTCAGCCGATCGCGAGTCTAGATACGAGGACGAAGAGGAGGGACCACGTGGCGGGCGCAACCGGGGTGCTTCCCACAAGTCCTCCGGCAAAGGCGGCGGCGGCGGTGGTGGCAGCAGCAGGCACAAGCCGTCCCCGCACAAATCTCCCCACAAGTCCTCCTCACACAAGTCCTCGCACCACAAGTCTCCGCACAAGTCGTCCTCGAACAAGTCTCCACACAAGTCGTCCTCACACAAGCGGCAGCGGAACGACAGCGGTGGACGGGGGAGCAGCGCCAAGAAACAGCGCAGACACTAAGACATTCCAACGTGTTCAGTCAGTATTCCTGTGGACTGTTTCAGAGGTTGACATTTTGAATTCACTATGCGAATTCAATTGGGGAGCAAAGAGTTTTGTCATTACTGATGACATGAAGGGAGATCATAGCACTAACATGAAGAAAATGGATAAAATTAAACACTGCATACATCATTTCATGCTGTTCTTTCACCAGTGCACAGATTGTCGAGACTTCTCCTGAAGTGATAGTTTCAGTAGTATCGTAAAAATTCATTGTACAGATATCTTTTGTTCTATTTGGTTTGTTATGTATCCAAGTAAAATTAAAAAATGTATTATTTACAAGTAAGACTACACAGGTGTTGTTTGAATAAGCCTTAAAAGGTGATATTTTTGAGAGGCTGTACTTAACAGTTAGATGCTCTCCTTTTACGTAATAGTCCTTTAAATATAACATGTTTTCATATTCATGCAGCCTCGGTCCAAGTTACTGGTAACATTCATGTGTCGGAAAATATAATGTATCCACTTTGCACCTTCATGTACCATGCATTCAATAGCCACTGTGTAGTGATGTCAAATTTTGATATTTTTGTACAAGGTCAACATATATACTAGGGACACAAGACAAATAGAAGATGTACGTGAAATATGAGTAAATTCTGCCGTTTGGCCATTGAAAATCTGGTACTGTATTTTGTACTGTTGTCAGTAGTTGCTAGCCCAATGCGACCACATCATCCACTTTTCAAGTTGTTTTCAAATTCTTCCTTTGAAAGTTGAAGTGGAAGTACACAGACACAAGCTCTATAAATAGTTTGTAAGTTTTACTGATCTTATGTGGAGTGGGGTCTTTCTGGTTGGTTAAAAAAAAGAAACTGAATACTATAGTCTGACACATACTTCTGATTTACTAATGGTAATATGTTTAGTACAAACTTGGCAGTATTGTGTCTTTGTCATAAGTCAACTCCAATTTTGTTCCTTGACTTTAGGATTTTGTAAAATTATTGTGAACAAAGAATTCGAAAACAATATAAAAAAAAACAGAACTAAAGGATAGAGTTTGCTTGTTTACAAATACAACATGTACAGTTTCGGGGAGTGACTGCCATAGTATTCGATGGTTCCTGTTTATTTGTATGAAGGCTCTGTTGACATCTTGTCCCTTTTTGTCGTTTCAATGCATGGTGAGTAAGTTTTACACTAAAAGTACATGTTTTGTCTAGCCATGGGGGGGGGGCAAGTTTGACCTTCAGTTATACAGTCCATTGCAAGGACATTTCATTTCGTGTAATTTGATGAATAAAGAAATAAGGTTACACTTTGTGAGAAGAAGTCAGATTTTCCTTCCTGGATTTGAGACTGATTGCACTAATTTAGTCTTGGTTTGGGTTTCTTGAAGGAAAGTTCGTTTTTGTCAACAACCAACTTACAGAACTGTTGTGGCCTTATCTTACTCTCTGTAATGTGTTTAAAGCCAGGAGTGCTTTTTCTGGAAGAACAGAAAGGAAATAACATCATTTGTGATTGCTGTATGCCCTAACAGTTATCAGTAGCATATAGACAAAACATTGTAAGGGGGAGGGGGGCAACGGGCTCAAGTACAGTAACTCCCTCAGTGATTTTTTCCCATGGAAAATGTAGATAAGATTCAGATATTTCCTTAAAGCTCCAGAAAAGTACTAAAACCAGGCTACTACATTCTCGTCTGAACTGTCAGAGGGCCAAATTTGAATGGGGTGACTGCTAAGTTAATTTGGGATGGATCTACATGTAGAAAGACACTGAAATGAAAAGACACTGAAAAAATGGATTTTCATATCCTCATAAACTGTGTACAAAAGGTGTACAAAACTTCGAATCGGAAATGGTAGAGTTGGTCGAAATTTTCTTCCGCCTTTCGTGGTGTGTTGCGTTGATTATTTGTGGATGTAACGTTACCAGAAGTGTTAAGACTACCAACATTTATGTACACATTTTATGTACCTAGAGTGCATCTCTTTAAATGTTCTACATATTACATCATCTTGTATACTACCCGTATGTGTGGGGAGAATGTGTGCTTCAGATTGAATCTGGGAACCTTTTAATTTTGAGCTGCGTGATCGCTAAAATATTTGTACCCAGTGGACCACACATGTTCCTGACTTAGTTTTGCAGGAAGTAAGGTAACACCCTCTTAACACATCTGTCATTATCAGATGGCATAAACAGTGTGTGCTCTTTCCTTCTGGGTGTACAGAAAGCCAGTGCTGTAGTAGAAAACATGTCATTAAAGTCTTATGGAGGATTTGAAGGGCTTGTTGTGCCATTCTTGACCCAAGGCCCTTATCTTGTAGCGGGAAGCTGGGTCTTACACGGTGGATCGCACGTACGTGAGGTCAAGGTGGGAGGGGGGCAGCCAGGTACCTTCTTTCTTGCTCAGTAGTCAGTTAGCCCTCAAAATCCACACCTGTAAACTAAAAGAATGCAAGTTGAACAAGAAAACAGATCTTGCACCTCTGCTGATAGTGTATTTTTCCACTGGCTCCCATATGGCAACAAACTTTAGCAAGAAATGAGATAACCTTTCTGGGACCTTTGACCTAACTTCCTGTCAGTGTCCCCTTTGTGCATAGCATGTGGAAATAACTTGGAAACACAGGCAGAAACAGACACACCAAAAACAAAACCTCCATACATGGAGGTAAAAAAAATTCAAAGCTGCTCATCTTCAGATCAAGCATAAAAGACTGGTGTTATGAATCATTGTTTAGCCTGGGTACCAGACTTTCACCAGGGCTAGTATTCAGGCTAGCTCTTCGGCTCCAGAGCCAACCTGTCGCCAAGGAAATTTTGCCACAGACCCCCTCAGTTAGAACTGGAGACTGGCCTGTGTGTTGACCCTGAGAAGAGTCTGGCCTCCAGGCTATAACCTACGGAGTTCTTCAGAGACCCCGAGGGCTGATAGTGCTGTCTTTTCTCCACAGATACTCAGCCAGGAAATTGGGGTGAAAATCGAGTTTTCCACTTTTAAATTCTGACGGGGTCGGCCATAAATACAGGGTAGACAGGTGTCTGAAATACTAGTACTGCACGAAAGATCATCTACGTTGGTGGGTACCTTGTTTCATCGTCACCTCGTAACCATTACACGAAGAGAGGATCGGTAGCCAAGCGGCTACTACAGTGTGTTAAAATGTCTGTTCCAGCACAAGAAAATTTCATATACGATCGCGAGTATTGCACAAACTCGCATGTTCGGGACCATAACGGTCTCTTTTCAGCGAGCTAATCAGTGCAAGTCGGTGCTTACTATCCAAGCAGAGGTTTATTCTTGACGTGTTTTTAGGCGTTTTTATCGGGCTTTCTTTCTTTTTTGTATACCAGTATCTTTTTTTTCCGCCAGCCAATTGGACACTGCCCTTCCAATTTGATACTGCCTTGCCAATTCAATACTATCTTGTATGCGTAGCCACCAAAAGATATCCTTGGAGATTACAAATTACCACATTTTCATATCGAAATTCTGTAAGAGCAAGGAGCAAGGATCGATACTCTTGTTGCATTGTCTTGCCTTGGATAGAAACTTTAAACTTTAACATCACTGGAGTTCCTCCGTCGATCTTAAATCTCTACCAATGATAGAGCTAACAAAGATCTTCATAGAAACAAAGCAATAGGCAACAAAAACAAATTGACATCAGAAGTTCTGATCCATCAAAGTCATTCCGCTTCCTCCGTTGCGTTCATCCCAGCTAGTGTACATGTCCTGAATGAGCTCAGACGCCTTCTGTACCGTGGGACAAAGACAGAGAACCTGCCCTGGAAAGGCGACCGACCTCTGTATCTGTACTGTATAGCCGGTATAACTGCCCTTCGGCGTAACACACCAGCTTTGCAGGCACGCGGCGCGGTGGAAGCTGGCTACATTTAATACACCGAACGACCTGTTACACCTAACGTTTAACTCTAGACATTGTTTAGTAAACTATCTAGTGACGATGCCCCTACTGTACTTGGTGGCAGCGAGTTCTACTCTACGATAGTTCTAGGGAAAAATGAGTTTTTGAACACCTCAATCCTTGGTTGATAGCTCTGGTACTTGAAGGCATGACCTGTCACTGGGCACGAACAAAACTGTCCTGCTGACTGTATCATTGGATCATTGGAACTGCCTATTTTCCTTTTGACCTCCCGCCCTTTCTTTCCTCGACCTTTCTTCCTGATCGAGTGAACTACTAGGTGTCCAGCTGACAGGAAAGACTTGTTGTTTTCGGAACCCGCATCTGACTGTTTTGATGGTGACTGGAAAAATACTTGGAATTGGTCAAATATGTACACATGACTTCCTAGAAGAGTCAGGCGGCCATTCAGTGATTCTTTAGTCTACCGGCTCGGGCCAGTTGGGCTCGGGCGGTAAGGCGACGAACTCCTCGCCCGGCAAACGGTTTTGGGCCAAATTCTACCATTTAAAAGCTTTGATTTAAAAGGATGGAGACTAGGCCACATCCTGATACATGCAGTCTTTTTGATACATGCCTGCCATTATATCCAAGTGTTTCAGCATCGGTATAGAATGAGTTTAACTTAGGCATCAGAAGCGGGTAGCAAAGCAAATACACGGTTGTATTGAATTGCATTGGATATCAATTTTCTCGGTACTTGGTCATTGCACAAAGAGGAAGAAACATGCAGGATTGAGAAAACTTCAAAGTCATGAAAAGTAGTGAAACTACATGAAACTTTGTTTTCATAAACTTTGAAACCGTGAGTCTGGGGTATTTTCGAATTATGTTACACTTTTAAGATCAAAAGTAAACATTGCAACTGTTGTCACACAAAAGAACGATATCGTAATTTTTGCCCTGATAATATTCGCTGTACAATTGATTTCCGCCGTACTAAGGAAGCTAGCTGGAATATGAACTGACTAGCCGTTAGAAGTTGCGGTGCCAGTGGAAGTTATCAAAACAGTTTCAGCTAGCAGCAGTCTCTTTTCTTGTTGGTCTAACCTTTGACCACAGACACCCCAGATATATCACTCATTTACGTGTCTTCTACGCTCTACATCATATAACTGAACGTTCCAAGATCAACTCTTTTCTCCAATTGGCATTTGAGGCATAACGTCTAGAGACGGAAGCCCGGACGCACGCAGCTTCAAAGTTTCCCTTTTCGTGACAGCTTTAGCAAAATTGATGAGTTTTAGAGAAGTGCTCTGGCCGCCACACAGATAGGGCTGGTAATCCAAGCCCTGACAGCGGTACTACTGTGTGTTTTCGCGCGCTGAGCTACTGTTCCGGAATAGGGTGTGTATGTGTAGAAATTGGTCAGGGGAAATATTTAATCAGAGGGCTTGGCCTGTCATTGGACTACGGATTTGTCCGTTAGTTGCAAATTGTAATTCAATGGCCGGCTAACTCCTCTGGCCAACTTCTACTATATTTCCCTGCAGAAATGGAATTTGTCTATGTACAGGGATATAAAGGGCAAATATTTTGTTGCGCTCTCCGAATAAGAATACTTTTTATAGTCTCAATCATGCTGACTGATGCCTGTCCTGGAAACGTCAAAAAGTGCTAAAACTGCAGTTTATTTCTATACAACTCAGGATTAGATTACTAGTATGCCAAACTGCCTAAGCGTGATGCGAACGTAACGTTCGAATTGCATTTAGTGAAAGAATGCCTCACAGCGGAATGCAAGGTAATTGCAGTCTGACAACGCAGCAAGAATAAAGTTCTGACGAATTCTCTGACCAAATATCCGTAACGTTACATGTATCAATTACGCCAATATCACAAAAGGAAAATGGTACATGTATCAGTCACTTGAACTGACAACTATTGTTGTCATCGGTGACATCTGATCCCTGTAATTTTATCCACACCTAGCCTGGTAGTAGTGATGACATTGAAGTGGTAGCCTTCACATCTACTCTGAATTATATGAAAATCACAAGACTTCTCCTCATTTTGCTTAAAGATGTTGAAAAATATTTTAAGTTTTTCACTCTCGAACTCCATGAAAGTGAACATGACTTTACATCGTGATGATCGATTGTTGCCTTAGGCAAGATATGCGAAGTACGTCAAAACACCGGATGATGCCTGAAGCAAACATTAATCAGGCCACTAATTACGTGCAGTGAGTTGGTTAGTTGCCAACCGTTGAAAAATGGGAGTGATCTAGGATCCACAAGGGTAAACACAGACTAAATTTCGCCGTAAAAAGCAGCAGGCATCTGATTTCCATCTATCAAATTCTCAAAATACACGGGCACTGTCTTCCAAACGACCGTGGGACTTTTTCAGGAACGTGTTTCTTTTACCTATCACTTTCATACACGTGCACAAGGGAGTGCAAGATTCTATACATGACGCTTAGTCTTATTAATTCAACTCCAACATAAGAAAGAAAAGGGTATTAAAAAAATTGATACGTTTCATGAAATGGCAGACGAAGAAATATACTTGTGTAAAGGTACACCTGTACCAGATTGAGCAGGGAAAGTAGCAGTGCAGCTACGCTGCCAGGCGGAATAAGTGAAAATCGCAGTGCGCACCTAACAAGTTTCTGCTTCCAGAACATCGACTTTCGGTCACTGAGCACGATGACATCATTATCATCATTTCATGCCTGGGTAGTTGGATACCAATTACTAGTGAACAAGTCACAAATTCCGTGATCACTATACGGTGCACGTCAAGACCATTAGGGTTGAATCAAGAAATTGTATCAAGAATCAAGAAATCAGCTGTATCAGATAATAAAATTTCACTTTATGCTGATGACACTGCCTTGTTCAGTGTAAGTACAGATCCTAAATACATCGAGGAGAGTCTAAACTCAGAACTTGACAGGATAGCAATCTGGTTCAAGGCTAACCGGCTTACCCTTAACGCCAGTAAGTCCAAGTGGATGTTAATGGGAACTCCTGTAAGAACAAGGTCAGCCCCTGAACTAGTGATTAGTATTGGAGGCAATGATCTGGAAAAGGTTGACTACTACAAATATCTTGGTGTAGTATTAGACTCAAGCCTAAGATACAATGACCACATTCAGATTACCTGCAACAAAGTGGCCCAACGCCTCGGCCTGCTGAGACGTTTACGGCCGTACTTAACCACTGATATTGCGTGTCTGTTGTATAAAACCCTAGTTTTACCCATTCTTGAATATTGTGATGTGGTTTGGGATAGTTGCAATGCTTCCTCCAAACAGCAGCTTCAACTCCTTCAGAACAGGGCTGCCAGGATAATCCTGAGAAGGGAACCGCGCTCAAGTGTAAGCGAACTACACCAGACACTGGGTTGGAGACCACTAGAGGAAAGGAGAACCCTCCATACCTGCACAATGGTCTACAAGTGTCTTCATGGATTTGCACCGGATTACCTACTACACTGTTTCAGCTACAACCACCAAACACATCAGTACAACACAAGACAAGCGAACCTACTGCGTAAACCTAAATACACAAACAGAACTGGACAGAGAACATTTAAGTACAGAGCAGCTTCAGCTTATAACTCGCTTAACACGGTAACTAAACATGCAACAACAATAAATGCCAGTAGTATAGGGGCGACAGGATACTGCACGTTTTGGCGGACTGTGGACTGTGGTGGACTGTGGACTGTGTGGACTAGAGCGGTAGGGCGTGGTTTTGTGTAGAGGTCACGCGGAGGTCACGTTGGCATACCAGACGTCCTAGGGGGTCATATTGTGCTGCTTATAAAGAGTTGCGTATGTATTGCTGTGTAGGTTTTCGGTATGGAGGTGTTGAAAACCCAAACCGAAGACATATTTCGTCATCTGCTCTACCATAGAGCTCATAACGTGTTTCCTAGAAACAGGCGCTGGGAAAATAGAGCCATATACCGTAAGGTTGTGCAAGTGTCAAAAGATGTGACGGAGAGGGAAGACTGGGCTGAGCTCGTCTGCTGTTTTGCCTCTACAACAACAACGACAAACGGATCTTCTAGACTAAGGGATCTGCTAGAAAACGTGCTTAGCGAGGACGGTTTGAACTGGGGGCGCGTCATCACCGCGATGGTTTTTGCTTTGGATGTACATATCAAGATACACGAGTCACAAACGAGTCAAGGAAACGCGATATGCTCAGAGTTAGCTGAGTTGATGTGTGCCACAGCAGGGAGGTGGTTGTTACGACGCGGAGGGTGGAATGGGATGATTGACTGTGCAAAACCATCGATATTTGCGACTGCTGTGAACCTTATCTGTCGTATGTGGACTGCGCCTGTTTGTGTTATTGTATCGAGATAATTTTAGATCGTGTATGGACATTGCTGATTGGTCGGGACGTAAGAAGATTTCTGTATAAAACCAGACAAACTCTACCGGCTTTTACTTACGACGTTGCAACACTTTTGGACTGTCAAGTACCTGACAACTGTTGTGAGGGATGGCTGCTGCTGCAGATATCAGGAATTGGCTGAGCGGACCAGTGTACGAGGGGCATACCGCAAGTTGTTCTACCGACCCCGGGAGGCTACAATGGCAGAAGTTACGAGGAGAAAATTTCAACTGTGACTACACGGTATTGTACCAACCAAGTGTAGCTTGGACCCTGTTCAAAGCATGCGAAGAGGAGCTGGTGTACAACACTGGGGACTTGGCTAAAGTTCAGGTAAGAATCTCTTTAATCATTCGGTGTAATTTGGCTATTTAATCAAAATCGTTTACAACCGTACACCGATACTTTTAAGTGCTGACCATACAATATCTAACCTTTTGTTTGTAGATCTTCGGAAAATACCGCGATATCCCCCGAAAACAAGTTGCTTTTGGTGACCCTGGACTGTTGTACAGATTTTCTGGGACAGAGATTCCGGCAAGGCCATGGTCACCGCTGTTAAAGACCGTCAAAGACAGAATACAAGAAGTAACCGGGCACGAGTTCAACTTTGTCCTTATCAACAGGTAAGACACTTGTGATCGATCTGTCTTTGACCTCATTGATGTTGTAGATCATTTGTGTAGGGATGTGTGTAGGTAACGTTATTTTTCTTCTTTTCACAGATACAAAAATGGTATGGACCACATTGGCCCACATAGAGATGACGAGGCAGGCCTAGTTCAAAACGCGCCAATCGCTTCACTGTCTCTCGGACAGAAACGAGACTTTCTCTTCAAGCACTGTGATGCACGCGGGAAGTACAAAACACGTGAGATAGAGCCGTTTAAAATCGAATTGGAACATGGCAGCCTCTTGCTAATGAAACAGCCAACCAATCGTTTCTGGTTTCACTGGCTCCCTATCCGCAAAAAGGCAACAGGAGTTAGAATAAATATGACCTTCAGAAAAATGGTGTAGAACATATGATCTCGGTTTGCGACTGCTGTGAACCTTATCTGTCGTATGTGGACTGCGCCTGTTTGTGTTATTGTATCGAGATAATTTTAGCTTGTGTATGTGAACTGTTATTGTGTGTGGAATGTGGACTGTTATTGTATGTGGACTGCACAAGGTTGGATCATGATTGTGAACAAGAATTTGAACGTGTCTGGACATGTTAACAAATTCACTCGCTGATTGGTCGAGGCGTAAGAAGATTTCTGTATAAAGCCAGAGGAACTTTGTCTTTCTTCACTTGCGACCTCTCCACGCTTCTGACTGCCAAACACCCTACAACAACTCTTCGGTAAGCGATGGCTGCTACAGATATCAGCAATTGGCTGAACCAGCCCATATACGAGGGGGCATCGTACGCAGACGCGGCCACGCAGGCACCACCAGCACGCGACGGATCGTCTGCATCTCTACAGGCGGACGCAGCGCTCTATTGGACCGCATCTTGTTCTGCAGACCCTGTACCGACCCCGAAAATTCAGATCAACAGTAACAACGAAGGGACGGAAATCAGATTCCCCTTGGGGGAAAACGTCTTCGCTACCGTTGGACATTTCAGGGGGAAGCCGATGGTGTCTGTGCGGCAGTTCTACAGACCGCGGCCCGACCAAGAGGATGTATGGAAGGGCAGCAAGAAGGGGGTGGTTCTAACCCCTGAACAATGGCGGACTCTGAAACAGAACATGTCCGGGGTGTCTGCGGCTCTGCTGGCCTGTACGTTTGCCGCCATGCCTTACGACACGACGTTGTTCTCACCTCGCAGGTTCCATTTAGGAAATCTGACATACACCATCGTGGAGGTCTTCAGAGGGGCGGCTGTCGTGGCACTGCGAGAATTTTTCCGACGACGGTCAGACGACGCCGACAGTCTCCTACCGGGTAGGAGAGGGCTCAACCTATCTGCTGAACAGTGGAAGGAGCTACAGGTGCACAGTAAGAAGATGGATGCGGTACTTGAAGCGGTGACAGAGAATGCTGCGTTCCTGACCGACAAACTCCTGGAGGACATCGTGGGGCTGTAACGTGTTGTCCTGAATAAAGCTTCCTGTGGTCCGAACACAGGCAAAGACCTGATAATATTTGTGTGGTCTCTTAAAGAGCGGCTAGACAAGATAGATAGGTACATACACAAGGTAGATAGTATAAATACAGCGCCCTGTAAGTTGTCAGCTCAGTCTTGCTGTGAAAGAGTTAGAGGCAGCACCGATGTCGTGTCTTCCTAACATCAACTTCAGCGAAATCGCTTGGGGAGTGGTCGAACGCATTCATTGTGCGTTTATGTGTATAGGAGGGCGAATGTTTATTTTCCTCCGCGGTCTGGGATGGTTTCCAAAAATCGCAAGAGGAGGAGGGGGGCTAAGATCGAAAGAAGGAGCAGAGATAGCGAACCCACCGACGTTGATAAAGCATGGCACGATGCCCTCCACGGGGCTTACTACGACCCTCGACACCCTGCAGGGTATGGTGGAGTGGGACGGCTCCATCGAGCCGTCGGTAGCAAGTTCGGAATCACCAGAAAACAAGTAGAAGAGTGGTTGCGTTCTCAAGACGCATACACCTTACACAAACCTATCAGGCGCCAGTTTGAAAGAAATCGAGTGATAGTAGGGGGCATTGATGACCAATTCCAGGCCGACCTTGTTGACATGTCCTCTCTCTCCCGTCATAACGACGGATATCGCTATCTCCTTACCTGTATAGACATATTCTCCAAATACGCTTGGGTCGTACCAATCAAAGACAAGAAGGGCACCACTCTGGTGGAAGCGTTTCAAACTATTCTAGCCGAGGACGGGAG
Organism: Branchiostoma floridae x Branchiostoma japonicum; assembly: GCA_013266295.2. NCBI lineage: Eukaryota > Metazoa > Chordata > Leptocardii > Amphioxiformes > Branchiostomatidae > Branchiostoma > Branchiostoma floridae x Branchiostoma japonicum. The sequence continues at coordinate 13,030,516 of CM023829.1, read as the reverse complement.
GAAACCGCGGTGTTTACAAACAGATCAAGGAACCGAGTTTCTCAACCGACACTTTCAGACCCTGCTGAAGAAAGAAGGAATCGAGTTCTTTACGACCTTCAACGTGGAAACCAAGGCTAGCGTCGTAGAAAGGTTCAATCGCACGCTGAAAACAAAGATGTGGAAATATTTTACGGCGGAAAACACTAATAGGTACATTGACGTCCTCGACGATTTGGTGTGGGCCTATAATCACTCACATCATAGGAGTATCAAAAAGGCGCCGATGGAAGTCAACAGCAAGAACGAAGGTGTTGTGTGGTATACCCTGTACGGAGACCGCAACACACCGCGCCCTCGCAAGGTGAGAAAGGCGGCACATACGTTCAAATTTAAAGTTGGAGACTGGGTGAGACTCAGCAAGTCCAAGATGCGGCTTGAAAAAGGTTATACACCGAATTGGACCGATGAGCTGTTTACCGTTTGGAAAAGAATCCCTAGGCATCCCCCCTTGTACCGCGTGAAAGATTATCAAGGGGAGGAATTGAAGGGCACGTTCTACGAGGAAGAACTACAAAAAGTTGCAAAGAAAGATGATGACATCTATCAGGTGGAAACTATCATCGATAACAGACGGCGCGGAAAAAAGACGGAATACTTGGTCAAGTGGAAAGGGTATCCTAGCAAATTTAACAGTTGGGTGCGAGAAGAGGACATGGTGCAAATATGATAAATATCACCACACCCCTATTTGCCGGGCATTACAGGGCAGTGTCTCAATATGGCAGCGTCGTTTTATGTTACTCTCCCAAGCGACGGGAGTATGGACGTATACCCAGACAACACGTTATCAACCTACAGAACCAAATTATCACACCCCATCGAGCTGACGGGAGAGTGGGAAGTGTCCCTCGCCGAAATCCAATATCCCCACAGTTGGATGAATGTTAGGGAAGGCGAAAATACGCTGTTGTATTTCATGACAGACGAAACGGTCAAGGGTGGAGGGAGAGAATACGAGGTTATCACGGTCCCCACCGGATACTACAAGAACATTTCACAACTGGTGGAGGTCCTGAACGAAGCGGCGGGTGTGCGATATGCCAACCTCTTCAAACAACACGACATGTTTTCCTATCTTGAACACCATTGCAAAGAGAGTGACCATGGTTCTCCCTCCCATGGTGGCCAATCTCCCAACCACCAAGACCTACTTGATAGGCCCGCTGGCAGAAAAATTAGGATGGAAGACAAAATCGACCATATCCGGCAGCTGGATACAGGCTCCACACCAACCAGACTTGAACGCGGGACTCGAGTCGCTATACGTGTACTGCGACCTGATCCAAGACCGTTTGGTGGGAGGGGTAAAAGTCCCACTCCTACGTGTCGTTAAAGTACAGGGAGAAGACGACACCGTGGTGGACCACGTCATTCATGCGGCGCAATACATACCACTGGCCAGAAGACGATTTGAGGGAATTGAGATAAATATAAGAGATCACTTCGGACAGCCCGTGCCATTTGAACGAGGGCGACTGATCGTGACACTTCATTTCAGACAGAGACGGTCGTCTTACTTCTCCTAAGATGATGGTATATCGCGGTCGTTCTATGCAGCGTGGATATGGGTTAGGAGGAATTTTTCGCGGGCTATTCAGATCGGCCGTACCTCTTCTGAAGCGAGGGGCGAAAGTTGTGGGAAAACAGGCTTTAAGGAGCGGCGTAGATTTAGCTCAAGACGTCCTCAACGGACAAGGGGTGAAACGCGCTGCGAAACGCAGGGCTAGCGAGTTGGGGCAACGTTTGCTGTCTGGCCCTCCACAAAAAAGAGCAAGGACAAGTATAAAATTGACGCAATCACGTCAGAGCACAAGAGGGACGACCAAAGGCAAGACAACTTTAAAACGGAGAAATCCACCAAAGTCGGTCAGTTTTGCAAAAGGCACTGGACGTGGCAGACGTGTCTCTCCCGATATCTTTGACTAGAGGAAAACAGAGACATGGATCGCGTACACCCAAAATCGTGTTCTTGCACAAAGTCCGAACTGGATCTCTTTGAAATTCCCCCCACACAGACCAGCATTGTCGACGGCCGATGGGTTGAGTATCACCCCGTGTCCTCGCTTACCGAGATGTCTCCGATAGAATTCGACGTTCAGGGAGCCGGAGAAGAATACACCGACCTAAGTCAAACTCAGCTGTACGTGAGAGCCAAGATTGTCACTGCAAATGGAGGCGACCTGCCAGATGGAGAAAAAGTAGGTCCGACCAACCTATGGCTCCACTCGCTGTTTCAGCAAATTGACGTCTCCCTTGGACATAAGATCGTAACGGACTCAACAAATACCTATCCTTATCGAGCCTACTTCGAAAATCTGTTGAACTACGGAGAAGACGCAAAACAGACACAGCTGACCTCTGCCCTCTTCTATCAAGACACACCGGGGCGCCTTCACATGGTAGACCCTTTCCCTACCGCCCCGGATGCTGTGGTGAACACGGGGCTGGTAAAGCGGGCCAGCATGACCCGGGAAAGTCGCGAAGTAGATCTCATCGGTCCTTTGCACGTGGATTTGTTTTTCCAAGACCGCTACCTTCTCAACAAAGTAGATATGAAAATCAAACTGCATCGATCAAAACACCAGTTCAACTTGATGTCGCCAGAGCAGAACAAACAGTACAAAGTTGTCATCACCGGAGCTGCCCTGTTTCTCCGAAAGGTCAACCTGCTGTCAACCTATCAGCTGTCTATCGAAAGCCGACTGAACAAAGAAAGCGCCAAGTACCCTCTGAGAAGAATTCAGGTGAAACCATTTACCATCCCTCAGGGAAACCACACCGTGTCCAACGACAACCTGTTCCTGGGTCAGATCCCCAAACGCCTGGCCATTGCCCTGGTGAGCAACGTCGACTTTCAAGGAACGTATGGGACAAACCCTTACAACTTCCAACACTTTAACCTGAACTACATCAGCCTGTGTGTTGACGGTCGCGAGATCCCTCACAAAGCGCTGACACCAAACTTTGAAGGGGGTCATTTCATCAGGTCCTACTTCAACCTCTTCGGACCTATCGGAAAGTTGGGGCAGGATTCCGGCAACCAGATCGCTAGAGACGCGTTTGATAAAGGGTATGCCATCTACTGCTACGACCTGAGTCCAGACCTGTGCGGCCTGGGAGGAGATCACTTCAACGTAATCAAACAGGGCAATCTCCGACTGGAACTTCACTTTGCCAAAGCTCTGGAGCAGACGGTGGTAGCGCTGATCTTTGCAGAGTTTGATAACCTCCTGGAAATAGACAGGCAGAGGATCGTCACCTTCGACTACAGCAACTAAACATGAACACCAGACAGATCTACAGCGTGCTCAAAAGCGACGAAAACACGGCTCCCTTCGCTCGAGGAGTCTTTGCAGCGGACCAACTACCGGCAAATGTGTCAGACTATCCAAGCGCTTACGTGGTGAACACGGACCCAAGCGGGAAGCCAGGCCAGCACTGGTTGGCCCTTTATTTCGACGAGGAAGGCCGAGGCGAATTCTTTGACTCTTATGGTCGTGCACCTAAAAATTACCCCCGGGCCATAGAGTTATTTCTGCGTAGAAACTCTAGTCTTCCGTGGATTCGTAACGAGCGTCAGATTCAAGCTAGATGGTCAACTACCTGCGGACAACACTGTCTGTTTTACCTCTTACATAGATGTAGACGTATTCCTTTAAGACGTATAGTGGATATGTTTAGCCCGAATCTAGAATTAAACGATGTATCCGTCGCTAAGTTTATAGAAGAACATTTTGATATCGATGTTCCTGTCGTTGACCTGAGTCATATCATGACCCAAGTTGCTCGTACCTTAGAAGACGTTTGTCGCACGCTACAGTAGACAAGTTTGTCAGTAGTTGTAGAATACGTGGCGTTAACCATACTTATCAATGTAGTAGATGTAGAAGGTTGAACCGAATAAATGTTATGAAAACGTATATCGGTCAGTCCACATAAGCCCTCTACGAGTATGGCGGATGGACGTATGACAAATGGTGTCGCCTCTTATTCATCACCATATTCATCGTCATGTATCAATCTCACACGCACATACACTCACAGACCAGTGAAAGGAGACAACGAATCATATACAACAATACTAGATTTTTTTTTAAATCACACAGGGAATTTTATTTGGTAATATCGACGCGATCACTTCCACGCAGTTTCCGTGAAGGTCTGTTTGGAAGACGAGGCAGGGTTCGCGACGAGAACTTTTGCCTTATTTGCGGGAATCCGTTTAGGTACACGGCGCCGTGGAGGTCGAGGGGTAGGGACGACGTCTTCTTCTTCTTCTTCTTCGCTCGATAGGGTGTCACCAAGTGCGGCACGCTTCTTGTGGCGCTGAATCACAGCCAGTCGGGATGGGTGTCTGATGGCTGCCTCGGGGGTGTTAATGCGTGCCAACCCTCTGCTGAAGGCTCGCCATCCAATGGGGTTGAAACTCTGTCTCCGTTGAAGCACATCTCTTATGAGATCTGAGATCTGGGATCCGGGAACTACTTGCTTATTGTAGAGAAGCTCTCCGCGTTGGTTGTAATCGAGGATGTCACCTCCCTTGTGTTTGATGATGTTGAGCATCTGTCGAGCACGCGCTTTCATGGTCTTGGGAAACGCTTCCAAAATGGCCTGGTCTTCTTTACCGGTAGCCGAGCTGGTACTTGGAGAGGGGGTGGTCTGGTCATCTGTAGCGACATTGCTCGTAGCGGTGACGGTGGTGGTGGGAGTGGGGTTCGACGTTACCAACCTGACGCTGACTGGTTCAACGCGTCGTTTGTCCCTGTACGTTAAATAACGCTGCAGGAGTTGTTGGTAAAGGGTCGCCTTCTCGTCGTCGGCTAAATCTTGACGCGCCATGATGTTTTGCATTTCATCGTCCATACTCAGCGCCGATTTGACCAGCGGGGTCATCTCTTCCTGTTGTTTAGCCTTGATCGTAGAAAGTAGTTCTTGAGGAACTAGGGCCATCTTTCTGCCGTACTCCATGACGAAGATGTCCCGTTATTTATTCCCACCAAACAGAGACGTGATGGCCGAGATGATCGGGCTGAGTAGCAGGGACAGGAACCCACCCTTCTGAATCAACGTTCGTCTTTTTTTGGCCAGTGGAATCTTCTTGTCGCCGAGCTGGCGCAGAGTGTTCTTGTGTCGGGACAGTCCTTTCTTTTGACCCGGCGTGAGACGAATGTTGCCTTTTAGGACGTTGTGTGAACAGTCGCAAATCGACTTTAGAAGATCGTTAGGGGCGGTTGATAGAATAGCTTTTCGCAGTTTGGGGTTGGCTTTGCTCAATACACGGAGACAGTCTGAATGGCGATGTAGACGCTGCGACATCTCGATTCGTTGTGGCATCTGAGAGTGATCGACTGAGCGTTTTATTATTTTCTCAGGTACACGTAGGGCTGAGGGGTGAGCATACCACTTCTCACGCGCAATTCCTGCGGCGATTCGGGGTGAAGGTCGAGGAACAAATGACCGTGAGTCTTCTTATTGACACCATCCTCGTAACATTCTTGCAGAAATTTGCTATGTCCAGGGAACATCTGCTTGGCTAGTGTAGCAACCATGCTCTGATCTCTTGGTGACTTAAACAGAACGATATAACTTGCGTTTAGACTGATCGTTCTGAGCCCTTGGTAGAAGAGATTTTGCACCAACAAGAAGACCGATATACCTCTGTGACGGCTTGCTCGAGTGAATAATTTTGTGACCTTATCGCCCTTTACAACGTCTTCCATTTGATCGTCAATCACTATAGCGTTACGACATCCCGGCTTGATTACGTCATTCCAATTGCTAGGTAGACCTTCTTGAAACTGAATCTTTGACCCCAATTTAGAGCTCAGCTCGGCGTTAAGGTTCTCTTGGTATTCTGAATAACACCACACCACGTGTTCGAACGGTCCCGGATCCAACCATTCAGCTCCCGATGTTAACAGTTTTTGAACAAAGTACGACTTTCCCGACCCGCTACATCCACTTAACAGAACACGACATGGTAACTTTAACTGAATATTCATCTTCACAAATGACACTTACGTAGTGCAACACCATTATTTATACTGTGATCGATCTCTCTCTCTCTCTCTCTTTCTCTCTCTCTCTCCCTTACAGCTGACAGTTCACTCAACCACACATACCGACCAGAAACAACAGAAACAACAAACAATATTTTTGTTACGTAATGGTTTGTTTATTTACATCATATCATAACGCTATGTACATAGATACGGTACATACTTTACATACGTGCATGCTGTTACACGATATCATATTATATATCTAAAGGCAGGGTTGAAACAGCATCATCCTGAACTTTACGTTTTGGGTAAAAGAATGAAAAAGCTGCCCGTGTCTGTGTATATGTCAACATCTGGTTGTCCCTCACGCGGAAGCCCCTGTTAACACCTGAACCACTTTCCTGGGTCGTCAAGACGTTAAGATACTTTTGATAATTGATCTCGTTGCATCTCTTGTTCACGCCTTTACAACTAAATTTGTCTGTATTTTGGTCTCCACCATAGCAATAATACGTCTTTGAACACAAGCCAATAATTGCATCGCCAGTCCATTCTAATTTAAACAGACCGGGAGTTCGCTTGTCATATGCGGCGTGTTCAGGGTCTTCCGTGCGGGGAAACCACAGGTGTTTCTCACGTTCGTAATCTTCCTTTAACTCTGGTTTTATTACATCCTCCAAAGTTGGCGCAGAAATCGCAACATAGGCGGAGTCTGTATCCATTTCGCAATACTGGAAATCAGATACATCTACATATTTTAACATAAAGTCGTAGTAGAACTGCAACATCCTTAGTTTTGCGTACTGGTACACGAAAAAACCGATTTGGAGGGGCAGATTGAATTTAATTGTTGCTTTAGCCGACTGTACTTCGTAGAAATTTTCTGTGATTTCTGAAAGTTGTCGGTACCGAGGTGAGTTGACCGCTCTGGTGGTAGACACAACATCACCAAAATATTCAACATCTAACTGTTTTTCCTTGTTCGTGACTGTTTTACCATAAGCAGAATTTCCAATTAGCTTCATGGTGTCGGCTATGATTTTTTTCTTGTCGTCTTTATCACCGGCTCGTCTGGCGTCGGAGACGGCTTGGCCGAACGGTTGGAAACACTTTTTTGGGATGTATTCCAGTACTTGATAGATATGGGTGACAACCAACCCTTTCTCTAGATACCATTTTAGCAGAGGCGTGGCCAACAGGATCTTTTTGCCAAACATACTACCGATCAGCGATCGTCTAGGTTTGGACATGATTCCGTGTTTTTCAGCATACTCTTTCATGAATGGGCCAATGTCATCACTTGAAATGTCGGTGTTTTTGAAGATTGGGGGCATTTCTGAGAAATGATTCTTCAGAAACCAAGGCACCGAAATGTCGCACTCTACGACACCAAACAATTTGTCTTCTCTGACTGCGTCAAGAATGTCATCATGCGTTAATTTTACCTTGCTTTCGGTCGGAGTTTTGCGTTGAACCAAAAAATCCTTGACCGACTGATCTGTTTTTTTCAATTTTTGCCATTCGCATTCCCACATTTCTGTCACATGGTAACCCTGTCGCTGCAGGTATTGGGTTGTTAGTTGTGTTTCTAGACGAAGTTCAAATTTCGTTTTACCTCTGATATGGTACTGCGCGTTTTTGTTCAGACTACAGTCGTGTCCGTGCCAATAGCATCCGTGAAACTGAAACACCTGCCCAGTTTCAGAACAAAACCCATCCACAGGAATTCGCCTGTACCCTATACGTTTCTCGGTATTGTTAAACTTATGTCTTATGCCAATTCCATATTTGTGAGAAACCCAGTCTAACCACGCTGTAGCCATGCGACCTACACTGGACCCAGGATAATCTTTCCTAAAGTCGTTGTCTACATGTCGTTTTATATAAGAACCTGTTGGCATGTCTTCCATAATGGCCCATAGATATAAGGCGTTAGCATCAAATCCAACCACCTTTTCACACGGTTTGGGAAGCCTGCTCTGAAACGCCATCTCGTGTTCTCTAATGAGAGTTACTCCCTTCTCGTGATGTCTGTGGAATATAATACTCGGTCCCCCTACAATGTTCTCCTTTAACAATTTATACACATCTTCATTATCAGGCAAAGTGAAAAACGTGTCACTACTTAAGTTCTTAAACAAATATTTGAGCGTCAGGCCAGGGACACTAATACCATCCTTCAGCATGTCGATCCCCAGGTCTCTGTAGAAGTCAACCATCTTCTGGATCGCTTCTAACATCGGCTCCACGTCCTTGTTATTATACCTGCAAGAGAAGACGAAACATGGGTTATTCTTCTGTGCACGACCTTCGAAGGATCTTTAAAAAAGAACGCAGACCCATAGAAGACCACAACAAGACGTACACAATGTATACCTACCATATCAGAAAGTCCTTCATGGTCTTCATGTTGCATTCTTCCCAGACCTGCTGACAGTAGACGTAGTCCTCCGGCGAAATTCCAGTTCCCCGTAACTTGCTGTAGAAGGCATCGGCAGGTGGAAGTCGTGTCTGGTCTAACTTACTCAGGTCGTCCATCCATTCGTACCTGTATTTTTAAAGAAGAGGAAAAGCAATACAAGTAAACAACACATAGTCTTGTTTATGTCAATGTGGTACACACACACACACACACAAATGTGGTACACACACACACACACACACGAAGAAACATAACGCACAGTTAAAACAACACAAAGAACATGAAAATTGAGAAAAATGAACGTCATTCTGTTCATAAACATATAATAAACTTACGGAAAGAAACCTTTTGTCTCCTGGCACTCGTACGCCTTGAGGAGATGGGAGTAGGAGAACCCCGGCGCTACATAATTGATTAAGTCCAGAAATGTGAATTCTTCTGTGCCAATAGCCATATAGGTGTTGTTCCGTTTGATAGGGCTTAGCTTTCCTTGATTTTGGAGAAGGGTGGGAAGGAAGAACTGCTTCATGGCGTTTATGTCATATTTCCCCGTGTTGAACCCGACAACAGGTAACGTTTTAAGGTGGCGGTCGAACTCGTTCATCATTGCAGTTAGGTAATGTTTTTTCACTTTAGTTTCTCTGTCTGTTTGATCTGCGGGGTCTACATTTTTCTCTTCTTGCTCCAACTGATCAATGTCGCTCTGTCGTTTGTCTAACATCTGATCGAAAACCCATCCAAACTGCTCTCGCAATATGTTGTACGCTTGACGACTGATATGTTCCATATAGGCCAGAAAGTCTTCAACCACAAGGCTTGATCCAGTTGTGAAATGTTCTTGTAGTATCCGGTGGGGACCGTGATAACCTCGTATTCTCTCCCTCCACCCTTGACCGTTTCGTCTGTCATGAAATACAACAGCGTATTTTCGCCTTCCCTAACATTCATCCAACTGTGGGGATATTGGATTTCGGCGAGGGACACTTCCCACTCTCCCGTCAGCTCGATGGGGTGTGATAATTTGGTTCTGTAGGTTGATAACGTGTTGTCTGGGTATACGTCCATACTCCCGTCGCTTGGGAGAGTAACATAAAACGACGCTGCCATATTGAGACACTGCCCTGTAATGCCCGGCAAATAGGGGTGTGGTGATATTTATCATATTTGCACCATGTCCTCTTCTCGCACCCAACTGTTAAATTTGCTAGGATACCCTTTCCACTTGACCAAGTATTCCGTCTTTTTTCCGCGCCGTCTGTTATCGATGATAGTTTCCACCTGATAGATGTCATCATCTTTCTTTGCAACTTTTTGTAGTTCTTCCTCGTAGAACGTGCCCTTCAATTCCTCCCCTTGATAATCTTTCACGCGGTACAAGGGGGGATGCCTAGGGATTCTTTTCCAAACGGTAAACAGCTCATCGGTCCAATTCGGTGTATAACCTTTTTCAAGCCGCATCTTGGACTTGCTGAGTCTCACCCAGTCTCCAACTTTAAATTTGAACGTATGTGCCGCCTTTCTCACCTTGCGAGGGCGCGGTGTGTTGCGGTCTCCGTACAGGGTATACCACACAACACCTTCGTTCTTGCTGTTGACTTCCATCGGCGCCTTTTTGATACTCCTATGATGTGAGTGATTATAGGCCCACACCAAATCGTCGAGGACGTCAATGTACCTATTAGTGTTTTCCGCCGTAAAATATTTCCACATCTTTGTTTTCAGCGTGCGATTGAACCTTTCTACGACGCTAGCCTTGGTTTCCACGTTGAAGGTCGTAAAGAACTCGATTCCTTCTTTCTTCAGCAGGGTCTGAAAGTGTCGGTTGAGAAACTCGGTTCCTTGATCTGTTTGTAAACACCGCGGTTTCCTCCCGTCCTCGGCTAGAATAGTTTGAAACGCTTCCACCAGAGTGGTGCCCTTCTTGTCTTTGATTGGTACGACCCAAGCGTATTTGGAGAATATGTCTATACAGGTAAGGAGATAGCGATATCCGTCGTTATGACGGGAGAGAGAGGACATGTCAACAAGGTCGGCCTGGAATTGGTCATCAATGCCCCCTACTATCACTCGATTTCTTTCAAACTGGCGCCTGATAGGTTTGTGTAAGGTGTATGCGTCTTGAGAACGCAACCACTCTTCTACTTGTTTTCTGGTGATTCCGAACTTGCTACCGACGGCTCGATGGAGCCGTCCCACTCCACCATACCCTGCAGGGTGTCGAGGGTCGTAGTAAGCCCCGTGGAGGGCATCGTGCCATGCTTTATCAACGTCGGTGGGTTCGCTATCTCTGCTCCTTCTTTCGATCTTAGCCCCCCTCCTCCTCTTGCGATTTTTGGAAACCATCCCAGACCGCGGAGGAAAATAAACATTCGCCCTCCTATACACATAAACGCACAATGAATGCGTTCGACCACTCCCCAAGCGATTTCGCTGAAGTTGATGTTAGGAAGACACGACATCGGTGCTGCCTCTAACTCTTTCACAGCAAGACTGAGCTGACAACTTACAGGGCGCTGTATTTATACTATCTACCTTGTGTATGTACCTATCTATCTTGTCTAGCCGCTCTTTAAGAGACCACACAAATATTATCAGGTCTTTGCCTGTGTTCGGACCACAGGAAGCTTTATTCAGGACAACACGTTACAGCCCCACGATGTCCTCCAGGAGTTTGTCGGTCAGGAACGCAGCATTCTCTGTCACCGCTTCAAGTACCGCATCCATCTTCTTACTGTGCACCTGTAGCTCCTTCCACTGTTCAGCAGATAGGTTGAGCCCTCTCCTACCCGGTAGGAGACTGTCGGCGTCGTCTGACCGTCGTCGGAAAAATTCTCGCAGTGCCACGACAGCCGCCCCTCTGAAGACCTCCACGATGGTGTATGTCAGATTTCCTAAATGGAACCTGCGAGGTGAGAACAACGTCGTGTCGTAAGGCATGGCGGCAAACGTACAGGCCAGCAGAGCCGCAGACACCCCGGACATGTTCTGTTTCAGAGTCCGCCATTGTTCAGGGGTTAGAACCACCCCCTTCTTGCTGCCCTTCCATACATCCTCTTGGTCGGGCCGCGGTCTGTAGAACTGCCGCACAGACACCATCGGCTTCCCCCTGAAATGTCCAACGGTAGCGAAGACGTTTTCCCCCAAGGGGAATCTGATTTCCGTCCCTTCGTTGTTACTGTTGATCTGAATTTTCGGGGTCGGTACAGGGTCTGCAGAACAAGATGCGGTCCAATAGAGCGCTGCGTCCGCCTGTAGAGATGCAGACGATCCGTCGCGTGCTGGTGGTGCCTGCGTGGCCGCGTCTGCGTACGATGCCCCCTCGTATATGGGCTGGTTCAGCCAATTGCTGATATCTGTAGCAGCCATCGCTTACCGAAGAGTTGTTGTAGGGTGTTTGGCAGTCAGAAGCGTGGAGAGGTCGCAAGTGAAGAAAGACAAAGTTCCTCTGGCTTTATACAGAAATCTTCTTACGCCTCGACCAATCAGCGAGTGAATTTGTTAACATGTCCAGACACGTTCAAATTCTTGTTCACAATCATGATCCAACCTTGTGCAGTCCACATACAATAACAGTCCACATTCCACACACAATAACAGTTCACATACACAAGCTAAAATTATCTCGATACAATAACACAAACAGGCGCAGTCCACATACGACAGATAAGGTTCACAGCAGTCGCAAACCGAGATCATATGTTCTACACCATTTTTCTGAAGGTCATATTTATTCTAACTCCTGTTGCCTTTTTGCGGATAGGGAGCCAGTGAAACCAGAAACGATTGGTTGGCTGTTTCATTAGCAAGAGGCTGCCATGTTCCAATTCGATTTTAAACGGCTCTATCTCACGTGTTTTGTACTTCCCGCGTGCATCACAGTGCTTGAAGAGAAAGTCTCGTTTCTGTCCGAGAGACAGTGAAGCGATTGGCGCGTTTTGAACTAGGCCTGCCTCGTCATCTCTATGTGGGCCAATGTGGTCCATACCATTTTTGTATCTGTGAAAAGAAGAAAAATAACGTTACCTACACACATCCCTACACAAATGATCTACAACATCAATGAGGTCAAAGACAGATCGATCACAAGTGTCTTACCTGTTGATAAGGACAAAGTTGAACTCGTGCCCGGTTACTTCTTGTATTCTGTCTTTGACGGTCTTTAACAGCGGTGACCATGGCCTTGCCGGAATCTCTGTCCCAGAAAATCTGTACAACAGTCCAGGGTCACCAAAAGCAACTTGTTTTCGGGGGATATCGCGGTATTTTCCGAAGATCTACAAACAAAAGGTTAGATATTGTATGGTCAGCACTTAAAAGTATCGGTGTACGGTTGTAAACGATTTTGATTAAATAGCCAAATTACACCGAATGATTAAAGAGATTCTTACCTGAACTTTAGCCAAGTCCCCAGTGTTGTACACCAGCTCCTCTTCGCATGCTTTGAACAGGGTCCAAGCTACACTTGGTTGGTACAATACCGTGTAGTCACAGTTGAAATTTTCTCCTCGTAACTTCTGCCATTGTAGCCTCCCGGGGTCGGTAGAACAACTTGCGGTATGCCCCTCGTACACTGGTCCGCTCAGCCAATTCCTGATATCTGCAGCAGCAGCCATCCCTCACAACAGTTGTCAGGTACTTGACAGTCCAAAAGTGTTGCAACGTCGTAAGTAAAAGCCGGTAGAGTTTGTCTGGTTTTATACAGAAATCTTCTTACGTCCCGACCAATCAGCAATGTCCATACACGATCTAAAATTATCTCGATACAATAACACAAACAGGCGCAGTCCACATACGACAGATAAGGTTCACAGCAGTCGCAAATATCGATGGTTTTGCACAGTCAATCATCCCATTCCACCCTCCGCGTCGTAACAACCACCTCCCTGCTGTGGCACACATCAACTCAGCTAACTCTGAGCATATCGCGTTTCCTTGACTCGTTTGTGACTCGTGTATCTTGATATGTACATCCAAAGCAAAAACCATCGCGGTGATGACGCGCCCCCAGTTCAAACCGTCCTCGCTAAGCACGTTTTCTAGCAGATCCCTTAGTCTAGAAGATCCGTTTGTCGTTGTTGTTGTAGAGGCAAAACAGCAGACGAGCTCAGCCCAGTCTTCCCTCTCCGTCACATCTTTTGACACTTGCACAACCTTACGGTATATGGCTCTATTTTCCCAGCGCCTGTTTCTAGGAAACACGTTATGAGCTCTATGGTAGAGCAGATGACGAAATATGTCTTCGGTTTGGGTTTTCAACACCTCCATACCGAAAACCTACACAGCAATACATACGCAACTCTTTATAAGCAGCACAATATGACCCCCTAGGACGTCTGGTATGCCAACGTGACCTCCGCGTGACCTCTACACAAAACCACGCCCTACCGCTCTAGTCCACACAGTCCACAGTCCACCACAGTCCACAGTCCGCCAAAACGTGCAGTATCCTGTCGCCCCTATACTACTAATGCCTTTAAAGTAGCGTTAAGAACATACGACCTCTGACCCTGACCTCACGGACAACCGACTGTCATTATTTGACAAAACGACTCTGCCTAACGGTTTTGACTATTTGTTTTGGTTGTTCCGTTGTGTTGGTATGATTGATTATTTGTACCCTGTGTCTATATTATTTATTGTCATTTGCTATGTTTGATTATTTGATTAGTTTGTTTCACTTTCATTGAATTCCATGTTGTCCTATGTGTATGTATTGTTGGGCTACCTTGGAAATCAGTCTATCAGAGACTGAAGGTACCACCCAACCGTTTTTAAGATTAATAAATAAAAATAAAATAAAAAAGAAATTCAGTGTACTTTGAACTTTATTTATGCTGCTTTCGTGTTGTATTCTGTATTCACCTGTCTTCTGTTGTCGTGTCGTGGTTTTCTTCAGTTCATGCCCTTTTACATAGACCATAATCAGCTGTTTAAATAGACCATTCCACGTAATTTATAGCCTGGCTGCTCAAATTCAGACCATCATTCTACGATACAGTAACGTAACCTCATTATCGCCATGCACTTGAGTTTTTACTTTATAGCAGTAGACACTGACACGTCAACAATGTAAAATAAAGTAGTGAGCCATCTGATTTTATTCGAAGGCCTTCAATTTCTAAGGCCTAACAATTTCTAATTTGTTAGATAATATTTTTGTAACGTTTAAAGCATGTTTTTCGTCAGTAGAAATATTCCTGTGCGTAATGTGTGGTGTTTGTGGTGTAACTTTAACTGGTAACATTTAACTGGTTATACATTCTGCAAGACTAGCGTCTTATGTGTCAAAAAAAAGAATCTGTTCAGGAACAGTTGTTTGTTATGATTCTTCGGAAAGTTTATCAGTTTTTATTTGAAGACCGTAGTACCAGCAAGGCTTGTGTATATTCAACATGGCCGCGCCCGTGGACGCCAAGAAAACTAAAGAAAGGTTTGACATATATGTCAAATCTGTAAACATGTTTATTTGAATTTCCCGCACGTCGAGGCCAAAGTTCTGATCTTCTCAGACTTTTAACTCGTCCCATAATGCACCGCGGAAGTGGGTCCAAAATGGCGGACGTCAAATGATGTGTCTGACACTCTCCTCTCCGAAAACTCCGTCGAATTGAAGCGTTCTGAGTCTGCTTTACGGAGTCCGTGACTATCAGAAGACGAGGTAGGTCTTAGAAATCTAAAGCACCCTCCGTTCGAAGCGGCCAGGTGAGAAAATCACCAGAAAGTCGGGATGTAAGGTCGTCATATTCGAACCCCGTTCCAGTGAGGGGAGTTGTCTCGCGTAGTGGGTTGGGCAGCCGGCGACTATATTAGACGGATACAAGTACTTTTGAACTTTTAACACTATAAATCTACTGTTAAGACTTATATCTGACGTGACTAGGTCCTTGTATAGACGTGTTATAGTGTCACGATTCACAATTATGCGTACGTGACTGCTGCACATATAATTGAGAGTCACTTGTTGACACTGTCAACTCTCATAACAAAAAATCCGGTTGGTTTTAGGAGTTTCTTGTCACGCAGTGTAAACTGAAGCCTTGTGACAACCACAAGTCCTTTATCAACATCACAGGGAGGAAGAAAATATCATTCTCACGTCATTTCAAATCATCTTTAATCATGGCTAATCTGAACGTTTTCGTTAACTTGTTTCTTCACAAGTTCATCACCCCGATTTAATCTTTTATAACAAATATTTAAAACGATCTAACAGTTTGTATCACTACAAAGACCACAGTTTGAACAAAATTTATTTTGGAAGGCTGCTAAAGTACAGGAGATATAATTTTAGATCTTAGCAACTACAGATGGTATGTTCAACAGTGAGTGACTTTGATTGCTCATATATCATTTTGAAAAGTTGACAGTTATAGAATTGTTTTGATTCATAGAACAATTTTGTAATCCCAGATGTTAGCATTATAATGAAGATTTTATGATAATAGAAAATATAGAATCATTTGTGGCGATATTTCCCTCATTCAACCAATGAGCCAGCTGTGACGCTTTTCAATTGAATTGTAAATTGTCTGTTATAAAATCATAATACTTTGTCTGCAATGAGCTACTCTCAGCTAGATGAATCTGACATAAGTGTTTAGAATAACCATAACCAAATGAGCTTTAGCACTGACATAATGAGTACATATTGGTTCAGTTTCTAGAAAAATGTCAGCAAAATGTCAGCAATATTTCTAATAACAGTATGCAGTGCTTTTGTTCACTTGGTTTTTCCTTGTACCATTCAAGTATGTCTGTATGGTTTATCACATGTTGATATATACAATAGCCACATGACACATCACAAAACTGATTATGCCAGACCAGATCATATGACTATATTTCTATAGCTGCTGTTGTTTAGAAGTTTGCTATTCCTGAGAAATTGTTGTCTTAAAAGTTTACCCAGCTGGACTTTGATTGCTCGCAAACAAAAGCATTTGAAGACACCAGTTTTCCAAATTCCTGTGGGCATTATAGACCCCACCTATAGGAATGAAGTTAAGTCATCTGCTTTGTTTTTGTGACCTGGATAGGCAACCAGGCATAAGTCACCAGATCTGATAGTATACAGTATTAAGGTCTGATGTACATGTAATGCGAAGTACTACATGTAATAGTAACCTCCAAGCAGATGTATTGTGGTTTGTTTTGTGGGTTGTTTGTGACCTTTTCTGTATTTCTACATCTCTCTGTTCATCTCCCTCTCTTGGACAGTGAACAGAAAAAGCATGGACCACTAGAGGGAGACATAGAAATTGCTGAAAAGATCACAAAACACCCACAGAACGAGCCCAAGTGATACATCTGCTTGAACAATTATGGTAATAGGTCAGTGAGGGTCAGCAAGTCCCAGGGTCCGTCTGTACAACCTTGCGAGTTTTCAATCTTCAGAGCTGTTGTATATGAGAAGATATGACAAGGTCATGATGCAACCAATAGTCTTACAAGCTAGTCAAGAGCTTTCTTGTTACACTTACAGTGTGTGCTTATGAAGTTATCTACAGAAGCAATACAGGTCCAGGATTATGAAATGTAATATTGTAGCATTACTGACAAAGGTCAAATGGCAGACTGGCACAGTTGGGTACCAGGTCAGCCTTCAACCCAAACACACAAAATTATGAAATCAACTGATTAACAGTTATGAAATCACTAATCATATAGCTTATTCAGTTTTTCTTTTGTACTGTTTCTGAGTTTTAGCTGAAAGGAAAACATTAGAAGCTTCATCATGTCAAAGCAGATTATACAGTCAGTGCCCTTTGCCCTAGATTGCCATGGTGTTTGGAACTTCCTAGTTGGAGGCAGTGCACAGAAGTGTATAGAGAAAATAACACATACATACCCTACCACTAGATATGGTTTATATACCCATTGGCCAACATAACTTTGAAGATTTGTAGTATTACTGTACATGTAAAATATACATGATATGCTATATCCTAGGCTCAATCAATAGGTTATCCCTATATACTATTATGATATACACAGGTCAAGTCGTTTTTACCCCCCAGGCATGTAACATAATTTCTCGTAGAATTCTGTACTACATACGTTGTACGTTCCAACAAAGGCAATTGTTAATATCATTATTGTCCATTGTCGTTGAATGTAGACTGCATTGTTGGAGACAAGTCCCATGGGTACTTCCAAAGGACAGGTTTATCCATATTTGTATGGCATCTGTCAGTTCATATCAGACAAGGGAAAGAGGTATTTCAGGATATGTATATGTACGTATATGGCTTCTGTACCATAAATTCATTTATTTTTCTAGGGACTTAATTTAGGAAGGAGGAAGGGGCTTTTCACTGTGTTTTTTACTTAAGTTTGCAGTTGAAAGAACTCTGTAGTACAGTAATATAATGGACAAGCGCCATTAAAACTGTGAAAATAAAACTACAGCAAACATTTCAAGATTTACAGTATACTCCTTGTGCAGCTAGCAATTTTGCAGAAACACAGAGTTTCTCTGTAGTCTCCATTTGCGAACAAAATCAGTTGTATATTTTGCAGCTCCCTAGACTTAAGTGACTTAACGCCTAGTCTAAATTATGGATAGCTCCAAGTCTGCAGCTGAGATGACAAAATACTAGTATGAAACACAAATATGCAATTACATATTGGCAGTATTGCCCCAGCCAGATAAATGATGTTTAAACGGAAATTGTATAATTTGCATATAGACACATGTACATGTAGATATATTATGTAGAATATACATTGCCATATGTTTGAAGTTAACTGTTTCATTATATTTGGGGATGAAGAAACCCACTTATATCTTGTAATTGGCAGGCAAAAAAACAGAAATTTAAGTTAAAATTCTGACAACTTTCAGTCACTGACTTACATTTCTTAACAATCCAGTATTATAGTATTTCCAAAGAGAGTTGACAAATTTGTAACAAAATTTCCTTGTGGTCAACCAAAAAATTTGAATTGTGATCATGCATTTTCTCATATCTGCCATACTGCAAGTTTCCATGGCCAGAATGTATTTTTTTTACCATAACTGATTCTTGTGTCGTTTTTTTTCTGCCAGTTGGTGATGTGTTCGATCAAAAGATTATATTTGGATAGTAGAAACACAAGTGAATGTTCAAAAGTGGTAATTTTTGCCTTGACGTTATTGATTTTTTTTTACCGCAGCACAGGAGTGGCAGACATCAGCTGGAGCAGTGAGGAGCCCAGAGACTGCAGAAAACACCTCACGGCACTGCAGGGATCGTGGCAGCCTTATCATGCAACATGTCTTCCAGCGCAAAGCCTAGAAAAGTAAGATACTCCTTCCCATCTTCACTAGTGCCAAATAGAACTCCACTTTCTGTCTAGTTAAGATGTAGGCACAGAATAGACAAACACTGGAATAGAGAAGTGTGCACCGTCACTATTGTGGCAGCCTTATCATGCAACATGTCTTCCAGCACAAAGCCTAGAAAGGTAAGGTACTCCTTCCCTTCTTCACTAGTGCCAAATCAAACTCCACTTTCTGTCTAGTTAAGATGTAGGCACAGAATAGACAAACACTGGAATAGAGAAGTGTGCACCGTCACTATTGTGGCAGCCTTATCATGCAACATGTCTTCCAGCACAAAGCCTAGAAAGGTAAGGTACTCCTTCCCTTCTTCACTAGTGTCAAATCAAACTCCACTTTCTGTCTAGTTAAGATGTAGGCACAGAATAGACAAACACTGGAATAGAGAAGTGTGCACCGTCACTACTGTGGCAGCCTTATCATGCAACATGTCTTCCAGCACAAAGCCTAGAAAGGTACTCCTTCCGTTCTTCACTAGTGTCAAACAGAACGCCACTATCTGTGTCAGTAAAGATCATGTAAGCACAGATTTGTACGTGATATACAAACACTGGAATAGAGACGTGCATACTGTCACCATATTGTGACAGCCTTATCATTCAACATGTCTTCTAAGTTCTAGCACAAAGCCTAGAAAGGTACTCGTTCTCATCTTCAGTAGTAGTACTAGTACCTCTAATAAGGATATACAGTACATGTAAGCACAGACTGTACAGACATTGGAATAGAAAAGTGCACACTGTCATAATCATGGCAGACAAGATGTCTAAGGTACTCCTTCTCTTCTTCACTAGTGCCAAAGAGAACTCCACTTTCTGTCTGTAAGCACAGATAAACCCTGGAATAGGCTTCATGCTGTAATACATGTTACTAAGTAACTGAATACACATGTGTACATGTATATACATGTAATCATGATAATGTGCTGATAAAGTTTCAACAGGCCATTGCCAAACTGTAGTTACTTAGCATAATATGACATCATGTTTTCTTCTTCCTTTTATCATGTAAACATAATTTTATGAAGTGCCTTCACTTCATAAAGGGAAGGAGTATCATTGTTGTCCCATGTAACACATGCTGAGCACCATTACAGCTAGCTATAAATAATGAACCCACTGTAAACAAACAGCTGTCAGCTGGACATGTCAATCAGCTGCCTGGCTTGATTCTTTGAATAACTTCATCAGGTTGAGAAGTCAAGGGAAAATAGGGTTCTCCATGCACAACTTGTAGACATTTGAGTAACTCCTCAACTATCTTCCTTGGGACATGAATGGACTCTACCGGTACTACTCCTTCCTGCATGCTGGCATTGCGGCATGAATGCGGTCCCAGACAGGAGCCTATAGATATACCTGGCTTGATATTAGACATGTAAAATAAATGACTATTTACAAACATGTACATTATCGTTAGTGCGATATTCCTTACTGTGTAGTTGAATAGTTGGAACATTTAAAAGAAATTACTTCTAATATGTGAAGGTAAAACCAACTTGAGTACATGTAATATACCGTAATTTTTTGGCACCCAAATTTCAAAAATCTTTGTGTTTCACGATTGAAACAATTACGGTAGCAACACAATATCTTGGAAATTGCACCAGAATGGAAATTCTGGTGCCTGTTTGCAGGTGTAGTAAGGTTATGATAGAGAAGTGATAAGGAAAACAGTGAACTTAAGAAGATATTACAACATTAAACTTCTCTCTGCTCTAATTCCATGAATGCACCACAGTTGCAATGTTCACAGAACTAGAATCTGGCAAGCAGAAGGCTAATTGGCCAAACTCGTGATGTGCCTCAAATTAATTACAGAACTTTCCTTTGTAACTTCCCCTACAATGGCTTTTAACTAGCTGTGAAGCCACAAGGTGGCATTAGAAAGGCTGTTCTCTTCTTAATGACAGGCCTGGGTTGACACATTCTGTTTGTGTTTCACAACTTCCCAGGCTTTTATTTGAACAAGAGGGTGTTAGATTGTCCTCAAGCTCAATATTGGCATGTTTAGGTTTAGGAAAGAACCATTTCAAGTATATGTATCAACTATCTATCCCTCCCTCCTACACATTTGTACATGTAGATTTCTTGACATGTATTACTGATTTCGAATGGGACAGTGCTAATGCACAAACTAGTGCTCTTTCTTGTACCTTGATGCTAGGGTTGTACCCCATGTAATTATCCCATAATTGATAGGGTGGGCTTTAATTTGCAAGTGATGTCATCTGTCAAACTCCTCTGTGCTACAGGCAACACCCTATTGGACCACGGCTGATTTTGTCTCATTATAACTCTAAAGTCTGGAATACCAGGATTTGTTCTACTCTGCTGTGGATTCCACAAATGAGTTTGTAGTCAGAGTAATGTCATAGTACTGAGTCTGCATGTATACTGATCATTCAACTCTTATAGGGCACAAGTACTAATTATCCAAATAACTTCACAAGTGGTTTTAACAGATGAAGACCTCATTGACATGTAAATGAGCTGCAGTCATAAAACCTGTTCTGACTACAGGCATGTCCCAAATCAGGAATGTCCTGTGTCGCTGGACATAGGAGACTTCATGCCTGTTTCTGTCTACAGTTATAATGTATGGACACCATTGGGGTCAGTGGTCATCCTGAATATGCAGCTAGTTGAGCCAGGAGAGGGACCAGGACGTTAGGTCAAGCGAGAGATTGCAGTGTTAATCCGCCAGAGATTCCACTCTTGAGGGCCACAATGCAGGGAAGGTGCCAATCTTCTTGATGTACATGGGCCTTGAAGACATGGTTCTGACACCAGTGGTGCCTGAAGAAATTTTGTAAGACAAGCCTTGGATCCAAAGTCTGGAAGTACCGCGGTAGTTCGTCTGACTGTTACAAACCATAGGAGTATGCTGCAACTTGTCAGCATTGATTGATCTACATTTGTAGGTGTACAGACAGCTGCCGGGTCCTTACATGTGTATAGGCCCAGGTACATTTGTACAGGGTACCTGTTGCAATGTTTAAGACCCTCCAGGTGACCATTCTGCCCAGTGGGAGGAGACAAGCACAACTTCAGCCACACAAGGTACAAATTGTATATATTACATTTACAAGAAGCAGTTCAACACATGTTTTTATATACATGTATCTGTGTTTGGGACCTAGAGCTTTTTGGTGTAACAAAGTTATTAGTAGGTATGACAGTGTGTTTCCCAAAGAATTGGCGACATTCAGTAACATAAAAGTTATTGGTAATGTAGTTTTTGCATACAGAGATTATCACATATCGTAGTACTAATACTGTAGCCTATTTTTCTTGCAGGGGTCTTAGAACAAACTACATGTATGTAGTACAATACTATGGATTGCTTGATTAGTGATGACAGCTTGTAGCATAGTCTTTGTATAAAAAAAGTTTTGTTTGTAGAAAGATTTAGACAGTAAACTTTTTACGTCAGTCCGAAATCGCTTCAAGCAAATCTTCAACACTTCACCAGGCAGTGGTGGATATACACATGTAGGTACCACCCTGCTTGTACCCCACTACCACCTGTAGCTTTACACATTGTTTAACAAGGCTACTAGACTGCACCTGTTCAGGAGATATTATGACAATGTTGACAGGGAGAAAAGAGGTTCAGATAGAAACTTGAAAATTGTATTGACTTTGTAAAAAAATTTCATCAGGAGTTTGGTTGACGTTTTAACACTTCACCTTGTTATGACCTGGCCTCATTTTAAACTGACAAGCGCCATTTTTAGTCTATGAAATTGATTGATAGCCTATGTTCCAAACAGTACATAAAAGCAGAGATATAGTGGCTGCATCCCAACCGAACTGTCACTGGAGCTAGACTTATTGTAGGCCTTTGAAAAAGTAATGATTTTGTTATCAGGTGGGCAGTATTGCTATAACTTATTGCAAAGGGTATGAGAAATCACAAACACAGCTACCAATTATACAGAGGTATAGACGTTCCTTTTTTACTACAAATGCTTTTTGTTATATTCTTATTACTAGTAGCATCATATTCTAAATGTTTTTAAAATGTATTTACAAAGAGATGTAAAAAATATCTGTGGGTGTCAGACAATTTCCTTTTGGTCTTAACCCACTTGTAGTTCAAAGCCACTCCCCAGTTGGATATAGATGTAGATGTTTGCCTTGACCGACACACTGACAGTGATATTCATGCACTAGTTCTTGACCCCCTGACCTGCCCCCATTCTAAACTGGTGTTGCCATTCACCCTTGACCAACTCCAACTAGGAGCAAGAGGCCATGGGTTAGGAGGGTCTTATTGCAAGAGGAAGGGAACAGTAGTTCCTATCTACCGTGTGAATGAAGATCTACATATTCTTGTAGTTCATGCTATGAATATAATATAGAAAGTATTAACTATTGCATAACACTGGCTTCAAAATTGTACATTCCTCTTTCTTTCTGCTAGGGTGAAAAGGAAGAACAGCCCTCCCCCCACATCATGATATTGCAATGTACAGTATATATACAACGCGCATGAACCATTGCATTACAACAATGCTACTTGAACAGTTGATTGTGGCAGAAGGGAATATGTGTTTTGCATCTGTATGATTTACTACCGTAATATATCCTTTTGGTATTGTATTTTGCTTGCACTATTGGGTGTATGTGCTGCCAGAAACTGAACAGGACCTGGTCGTGTTTTCAAAGTTAGAACTGTGCCAGCTGTGACGCTATGGTTTATGTACGAGTACGTGCCAGGTTGGGACATGGTCAGGGAGCCACATATAGTCACATTTAAATATACACATGACGGCAGTAGAAATTGTTTCAGTAAGGCATCTATGGCATGGTGCAGGCCCCTGTCCTTTCTTCACCACCAGGCAGGCTACAGATTTGTGCAGGTTGCTATCTGGCTGCTACAATGACGATAATAATACCAATATTGATTATGAAATGAGCTCTTCAAGTTTACAATACAATGTGTTTGCGCTTTGACATGCAGGATATGGTATAACAAAGCAGCCCAGTTTGAATACAGCAGCTGTACATGGATATATGCTTCAATGGCCCTTGAAAAGCTGTATCATGTTATATTATACACTCAAGCTCCAGTTGCAAGTCTGACCTGTTTTTTTCCTCATGACGTTCTATGGCTGGAATGCACTTTAATCAGTTGTTCTTTCTACGATGTTTCATGCTTTCATTTGGCTAAAGCTGTATAGCTTATTGAGTAACCGGTACATTTTATGTGTAATTGTACATTTGTAATATAATGCCAGTTAGTGTAAATCTATATGTGTTGTCAAACTCAAAGTGTCTCAAATGGTTTTAGTACAAATATATAAGGAAATGGCCCCAGTACCAATGACTAGGTCCTTATCTCTCTATTAGAATTTTGTACAGACCATTTAGTATGCAGGTGTAGTAAAATCTTGCATTGTATTTCTATGCTGCAGTACCACAGTGATTTGTCAGGAGGCGCCAGTATAACTTTGATAAAGGATGTTAGATGAGAAGTGATGCAATAATCGTGTGTCGCAGTTGTGTTGGTTCTATGCTGTAAACATTCTAACTGCGCAGTGTGATATACCAATTTATCCAGGCTTGCAATGTATATTGTACCAATTACTGTTGTACATAATGGATAATAGTAATCATCATCATCATCATAAAGCCCACTGGGTCGGTGCATGGTAGCTAGCCTCCACCAGGCCTTCCTACGGGGGTACGGATCGTAGAATTCGGCAAAAGAAGGGAATAGCTGGCCAGTAGAGTCGGTCCGCGGGAGGGTTAGTTGCCCCCTTCGAAGCGGCCAGTCAAACAACAAAGCGGCCAAACTCCCCTGGCAAATATCTCCCTATTATAGCCAGTGTAGTTAGTCTGGTAGAGACTACATGGTAGCCCCTGCATAACTTGAGTCCATGTTTCTGTCTGATGATATGCCAAATGCACATGGAAAAAGAAAAATGTGATTTGAGGAAAAAATGAAGATCAACTTCTTTTCTTTATTTAAGAAATTTCAAGGTTATACTTTAAAAATATCTCTTAAGTCATGCACTGCATTAAATTTTGTTCACATGATGGGGGAAATTGCTTTGTTGCCTATTCCTTTTAACATGCAGTGACCAATTACTGTTATTTTACATTCTCCCACTGTGCCTAGATAAGTGGTCTTTGCACATGTATTCAAACGTCTTTGTTGGATGAAAAGTGACACCATCCTTCTTAACACTGCTAAAAGACAACCACAGCAGAAGCTGAATTATGAAGCCTTCCTGTTTTGCCCCCCCCCCCCCAAACTCCCCACTAAGTAGGTGCCTGTATTGTTCTTTTGGTCTGTAAAAGAACAACACAAATATAATTGCATCCTTAGTGAATAGGACACAGCCCTCTAATGCTAAGGTGTCTGTGCAAGATTAACAAGTTCTCTCTGTTCTTTCTTGGCCAAGATAACCTATCCCTAACTTCCTGTGTGATAAGGGGTCCACTTTCCCCCTATCAATATGACTTTGATTGACACGACTTCCGTACAGCATTTAATCCTGCATTTGTCCCTCTACCTCCGGACACTGCTTTACCTGTGTGCTCAAAAGTGTTTTCACCTTTTGGTAGACATCCCTTCCTCAAGTTGAAGAGGTGTTTTACTGGTAAGGACAGTTTATCTGCTCATTTGCTGCCGTGCCCCAGGAGAGTTTTGTCCCTCCCTGGAGGTGAAAGGTCACCACAAGGGTAGTAATTGACAGGGGAGAGGCTTCATCGCCTGACTGTGTTGAAAGAGTGCAAGTAGGATCAACAGGCGGACTGACTGACTGGCAAGAGGCATTGTCGGTTGCTGTGCACTTGAGGACTGGAGTGTAGCGTTGAGTGTGTGCCTGGTGTGCGAAGGTGTTGAACCGAGAACAGAAAACAGTGCCAAGCTACAGAAAACAGTGCCAAGGCTGTGGACGACTTGTTTTTCCCTTAGTAAGTCTCGTTTATAGGAAAAGAAGAAAAGTTAGTTTTATCTGGAAGTGAGTGATGGCTGGTGGTCCCAAGAGTCGCCGCTGAGTTAACATCATTTTCTTCCAACTGTGTGGTCCTGGAGATAAGAAAAATAGTGATTTAATTGCTGCAGAAATTTGCTCTCCTGTACGTCTTGTTTCCTGTGGACTGGAATGTTGCCACACCATGATGACATTGACAAGGAGTTTTATGCAGAGACCAAGTCAAGAGTGGAACAGGCACAACTGTACAGTCTGGCAGCTACCTGTGTGGAACTGAAGTGAACTCTCCAGTGGAAGAACAGGAAGCAACAGTATATATTCCCAAGAGGGTCAAGCAGAGAAGAAGAAGAAGAGTATCTCGGCAGTGCTTGATGATGTGAACTGTGTGAACTGTGTGGTTTGTATCTCCTATGCAAGACTTCCCCGATCAGAGAAGGGTAATTACTAAGCAGTATGACAACGACAACAACGACTCCTGACAGCCTGGCTCACCCCATGGCGCCCGGGTACCACGGACATCTTGCGGAAATTATGTACAAACGTCTTGTGCTGAAGAAATTCCAGAAGGACTTGTTCAAACTGAGACGTGCCCCCAGTCATGACTCCTTCCTTCTGGAGCTCAAGAAAGCAGTAAGACTACAATATCTTGTTTTTCATTTCCTTCAAGCCATTTTGGTGATTTGTTCAACGGTGTGATTTTGTTTTGAAATCAAAGAAGGTGCACATTTCTTTTTGTTAGCCACATCTATAGGTAATTTAAGATTTTTTAAAGGTAGTTTTATCTTTAAAAACTGTATTGTTACTATGATGCATACATGTATGACTCTTATTGTTAGCTTTTTAACCTTCCCCTAGCTAGTTCATATTAGATATAGGATTAGGTAGGAGTGAGAGGGTTAAGCTGTAACACTGCCAAATGAATGGGACAAGTGCAGAAAATGATACACCAGCGTGTAACCAATGACTGAGGAGTCATTGTGCTGGGAGCACATCTGGAACTTGAACTACAGAGCCCTAGGCCACTTCACCAGGGAACATGAACAGTACTGGGACACAAAGGTTCACTTGTGTTATCAGATGGAGAAGACTTAAGGCACATTAATCAAGCTTCTTTAAAAAGATATTAAGAGGTCCTTAGGATTTGATCTTTGGAAGTTGCAACCCTTGTTGACTGTACTTGACCTTTACAAGAAGCCTTGGTTTATCCATATTCAAGTTCATCATGATATAATATGATTGTACTGCTATATCTATGTATGAAAAAGTTGACAATAGGCTATATTATTGAAGACAAGCATGTATTATTGTTAGAACTATGATGTTTGAAACTCTTTGTGAAGACAAGATCATATTTCAACAGTCACTATCAGGCTTTTAGCTAGGGAGGTGTCCAGGTGTCTTTTGGACACCCTGTATTGAAAATAAAGAGAAATTGGACACCCTACTTTTTGGTAGGACACCCTAAAGACACCCTGTTTTTTTCCACTCCTAACCTGTGCCATGCCCTCATGCCTCCCTTCAGCCTTACTATAAATACAAAAATGAAGTAACAAAGGAAAAAAACCTGGCTGTATTCCTCAAAATTTCCACCTCAAGTGTTTGAGAGCATTACGAATTTCAAAAAACTTTAAAAGCCCCCCTAAAAAGCTTGTACCTTATTTAGTTATAGCATACAATAAAAAAAATGGACACCCAACAAAAAAATCCTAGCTAAAAGCCTGGTCACTATGCCAGGGTTGCTTTATCTCAGTCAAACACATTGTCCCAGACTAGCTGATTCGTATCTTTATATTCTAGCTGATATGAATTTTAGGAGTTTATTTTAAAGCCAGTTTGCCCTTTCTCATAAAAAAATGTATTACAATTGTTTCTTTTTCTGTAGAAAATTGGCAAAAGAGATGATCTAATTAAATGAGATGATATCATCATCAGGTTATCCAATTTCGTAAAGCTCAAAAATGTTCCGACATGCTGATGGCATGTCTAGGAGTGAACCAGGACCAGCTGTCTGTGAAAAGATATGTCAACATCAATAAGAGTCAACTGTGAATACAAACCAGAAAAGGAAATTTTACATTGCCCTGGTACTAGGCCTGGTACTATCCCACAGGCTGGTATAGGGGTATTTGGCCTGCTAAACTTTGGCCTTATTCTGACAATCTAAACAAATGAATGATTTTGGCTGAGGGTTATGAAACAACTGTTACAGTTATATAAGGTACATGAATGTACTACACTAGTGCCAAGGCTCCCAGGTAAACATGTGCAAGAAACATTGGTCATGCCATGGGTGATTTCCAGCACAACTGGCTTTCAGGATGCTCAGTTGCCAGCCGATCTAATCAAGAAAGCTATCTGCTGAGCTACCATGTGATGTTGTCATCATGTTGGCCATATGTACAACTATAGGGGGTAGTTTATGATCTCTTTTAGCAGGCAAAGACCTCCTAAGATGCTAAGAGAGAAAACACAATGTAAATAGATTTTGCAAGTACTGTAATACTGTAATACCTGTAGTTGAAAATCTGTTTGTTGTTGGCACATTGTGTCCTATAATTTTTTCCCCCAAACCATGTCGTTTCCGTCCAAATATCAAGCTACATCAAGATTTAAGAGTTTTTAAATACTTATAAGTCATAAGTATCTAAAGACTGTGTAAATCTTGACTTAGAAGTTATGACAGTCATTAGAATACAAATTCAGTGTGCAACCTCATAATGTGATAAAGTATGTGTTCTAATTATACACATTTGACATTAAACAATTATTGATATTAGGCCAATATCAAAGCCATTGTATTGTATTTGGTATTAGTTTCCCCACACAGGAGGGGGATATACCAGAAGAATTGCAGCATCCAATTTTTTTCCTAGCCCAGCTACCCTGATTCCCATATTTGCTACCGAATGTGCCCTAGGAGGGGGGTGACAAGGGTCATGCTGGGAAGGGCAGGGGCCCTGACATATCTTCTATGTCAGGACAGAATAATTGGTTTCACTTGTGACCTGGGGGCTCCATGTGTTGTGGGGAGAAAGTGCATGGCCCATGGTCTAGTCTACACCACCACAGGCTGATGTCTCTATTTATTACTATCAAACAGCTCTATATTTGCCTAACCTTAAACTGTCAAGTTGAGGGTAGAGATACAGAGTTGACAATGTTATCTTGTGGCCAAGGTTGTACAGTCAAACCTGCCTAGGCGGTCACCTCTTCTAGCCGGTCACCTGGCCATCGCGGCCACTTTTTCTCGGTCCCGAAAATTTTTCCCATTGGCGCAAGCATTAAGCGACCTTCCCAGGGTGGTCACCTGGCCAACGCGGCCGTGGCCACCACGAATTGGGTCCACCCATGGCCCGATCCCTTCCCATGGCGGCCGGTCAACGGGGTCATAATTCCTTAAATTTTTCAATCAGTGGCGACATCGATTTTCAAACCAACCAGTTTGTTTCGGGTTTCTACTGCCGGGCGATGCCATGAAACTGTGAAGTTCAGGCCCCGGGAATCTAAAGATACTCGCAGTATTTGACATTGAAACACCTTGAATCGGAGACCATTAAGTCTCAGTCATGTTGTGAGTCGGGAGAATCGACCCTCTTCTCGCCGGTCACCTGTCCAACGCAGCCACTTTTCTCCGGTCCCTTGGGTGACCGGCTTGAACAGGTTTGACTGTATATCTAATGGTTCTGGGTTCGAATCCCTAGCAGTTTCCAATGTCGTGCCCTTGGGAAAGGCACTTTACACCTATTTCCTCACTTGACTCAGGTAGAATACCAAGCTTGGGCTAGGGAATTTGTAAATCCAACATTCCCAATGAAATAAAAGACAGACAGCAAATCATCTTGCATGCATTTGGTTGAGACGTACCTTGCACATTGCCAGAAACAATTCATAAAAGTTTCCAAGACAAAATAATCAAAATTTTTAATGTTGTGGGTGTGTAACAATCAATTCAAACAATACTTTTACCCATACAATACACATATTCCTTGTAGGCTAAAACAGTGTGCTATTTCTTTATTATTGAATACAGAAACAAACCAGAACACCCTTCAAAAGATAACAGTACCATTAAAACTCTTCTCAATAACACAGCCTTTTTTTTTCCAGATAAACGGTTATCTGGCCGTCCCATGTTAGTGTCGGAGCCTGTGTAGTTTCTGTGCTGTATATCTGGACTGTCTTGCTGTGCTTCCTTCCTTCCTGACTTAGTCGTTACCAAACAATAACGTCTGACCCTGAAGGGAACAACTGTTACATCATACATGTAGATGTACAAAACTTGACTACTAGTATACTGTAGGCTATTGGCCAAATTTTGTCAACCATTAGTTTTGGCAATAATCACTGATATGATTTTAAAACTTCCACGGATTGGACTCTTCTACCTCACTTATAACATTTATAAATGTTGAGAATTATTGTCTTTTACAGTTTGTACTCTTGCACAGGAATCATATGGTATTAGCCACAGGCCTCAAACTTCAGCAAGTAAAAGAACCCAACACATTATGAAGACTAGAGTTCCACGACCTCATACCTTCGCCAAATTAGGTTACCCTTTATGACTGACGAATTGTAGGTTTTCCCCCTAATTATGCAAATAAGATCCTCATTTGCATGAATTACATCACTTGATCATATTGTCATCCCAATGGCAGTGTTATCTTAAAAAAGAAGGCCATTCTAGCATTTTCTCATAAATTATGCAAATGAGGTCCTGATTTGAATAAGTTATGTAGAATGATGTAGCATCACTTAAGCTACCTACACACCAAATATCAAGATGATCCGTTGACCGGTTATTGAGTTATCCTACTTTAAACATTTTCATACAAACGCTCCTGCAGTTCCAGAGGAAGCCGCTAGGGAGCCCAAACTTATGTCACTTCTTCCCGAGCACAAGAGCTACCTTCCACCCACAAATCATGAGCCTAGCATGTCCAGATCACGAGATATCAAAACCGGAAGTTCCGCTGCAGTACCATAACAAGCCGCCAGGGGGCCCAAAATCTAATCATTTCGAGGTCTCATGAAGACCTACCCACCTACCAAATATCAAGATAATCCATCTTTGCCTTCTCAAGTTATGCTGTTAACACACAGACACACGGCCACGAAAACATAACCTTCTTGGCAAAGGTAAAGAGTGGTGATGACCTGGTGTTCTTGGCTAAAAATGCAAAGCTGCATTTGGGTTCCTACTAGCTACATGAAAAAGCATTGTGCTTCAGTTTATAGTTGGGGATAACTGCTTTACCCATAAACCTTTTTATTTTGGGTATGGAAGTACATGTATGTGTGTATTATTTTGGACGGCTGACTTGTGAGTTTTATTGCTTCACTTCCATGTAGCGACGAATGCATGGTGTAATACCCGATTGAATTACATCATGCAATCCCCTCTGCAGTTCCAATAAATACTTCCTGGAAGTCTGAAATCTCTGATTTGTTGTTTCTGCAGGGATCCTCAGGGGGAGGAGCTGTAAGAAGTGGTGTGGGGAGAAAACAGCTCCCTCCCGTCCCCCCAGGGGCAGGGGCACCTGACACCACCCCCAGGGCAGCAGACAGAAGGTCAACCCAGGACTCATCCCCAAATGGCATCCCCCAGTCCTATGGACCTTTCTTTTTGGAATACTCACTTATGGCAGAATAGTAAGTCCTTTATGCAAACTGTTTCTGAAGATGCCCTTTTGTTTTGAATACTTAACAACACTTGCCAATTTAGATTAGGAAAAACTGGAAAGGGGGAAGTTTTGTACATCCAGCAAGAAGTCAAGATATCAGCCTTAGAATTGATAACAATTTCTGAATTTCCAGGACCTTTCCAAGTATTACGGTGCATGAATTTTTCCTGTTCTCCCTTACAGTAATTTGTTGCAGAGACAGAGAATACCGGGTATTTATGTCATCCCATCTGCCAAGTCACCACTATGTAAGTATGGATGAGAAATCGTTCTTACATGAATGTTTTTATTGTTTAATGGTGCCATTATATACAAAATGTATTGTCTTCAAGTAACTTAGCATCATTGAAGCAAAACTAAAATCTGAAATATCTGTATTTACTCTGTGGATCCAGAATTAGAAGTGGAACATTTTTCTTATCTCAATCTACACCATTGTCCAAACTGATGAAATGATTTCACAAACAAAGAAACAACAAACATGGCTAAAGGAAATTCTCTGAATTTTGTTTACAAATTGGCTGATGAAAGAAAGACATCCACTGCTTGGCATATACATGTACCTGTATAGCATGCCCCACGTGTTGGTCCCAAGCAGAAGTATTGTGACCAAGAAGAGTGTAACTGGTATAAGCTTTCAGATGTTGGATGTATTTCAATTCTGAAACTTCAAAACACTCCCAGATAGAAAGTCTGGCACCATTTTTGACTTGTCAAGGCATATACTTGTAGCAAAAGATGGTTACACACTATAAGGAAAAATAAACAGAACGAATGATTCCTGGTTGTGAGTCTTGTCAGTGGAGTACAAAAGGAAGGTTAGGGCAGTCCCTAAACAGTCAGTCAGGCAAGACAGTTTACTTCATGCCCAGGGAAGGCTGACAGTGTTGTGTACAGCAGACTTGTCCATGCATGATAGCAACCCTGGAACATCTACACAGGTTTGGCTGACAAAGCAATGATTTATAGTGAAGTCTGTTCTTTCTTATCCAAATAAAATTTTATTGTGGACCACTGGCCACTAGCGGGCCCCCAAACCTACACCAATTCTTCCCATGGCCAAGAGCTATCTGCCACCCAAACATTATGACCCTAACATGTCCAGAACACCAAATATCAAAACTGGAAGTTCTGTCTTAAATTGTATGATGATCACATTAATGTAGTAACAAGGGAAAACACAGTGGAGCGTAGAACGTTTCCTCTCATCTGATGAATGACTTTGTACTTGGGACTGCCCTTGCCCTTGGTCCCACAGGTTGTAATGTTACCAAAGGTCAGATACAACATGTGGAAATTGTTTGATTCACTCCACAAATTTGTGCTTCTGTTTTATGTTCCACGTCACAGGATGATAGGGGAGTTGTAGATCTTTTTCTAAGGCTGTCTATCTAAACATAACGTTTGGTACAGGTACTGGGACAGATCAGAGAGGTTTAGGTAATGCCTTAACATTTGGTATTTTGGCCCTTTTACATAAAAAGTATCATACTGGTAACCAGTAGGTGGCCCTAGTGGTAGTTATCTGTTTAGACTGGGGATGTTAGATAGGTTCTGGGGGTCAAAGTGATTTTGTCCACAGGTCAGGTCTTAACAAGGTAATATGGAACATCCCAAAGACCTCTAACCTTCTCCCTGCTGCCAGACCCCCATAACCCATACAGATTTGGTGCCAAACGGCTACCTTAGCAAGCAGAAGGTTAAAGAAGGGTCATCACCTTATGGGTCACCACATTATGGGTCACTTCATTATAAGTAAGACATACCATAATGAATTCTCAATATGAAACATATGCTGGTCAGTAGTCATCAACCTATGTCAAAGAGTTCCTAGCCAAAGTCAGGTCTTATGACCAAAAGAATGTGCCAGGTAGATATGAAAAAAATTTCTAGTCTACACAGCTCCAATTTTACTTACACTGAACCTACAATGTACATGTAGGTGGTACATGTACATTTAGGTCATAGATTCATGTACCATAAGATGAGGAAAGGTAGCCTTTTCCAAATGACAAATAAGCTCTAATAAAAAGTAAAAAACGTGCTGAAAAATAAAGATTTAAGTTGGTTAGAATGGGTAGTGTCTTAAAAAACCACAAAGAGACTTATGTTGTCTTTTCCCTCCCCAGTTTGGTTTGGTGTGGTGTTTGTGAGACAAGGTCTGTTCCAGGAAGGAGTCTTCAAGTTCTACGTCATCGTACCAGACAACTACCCAGACGGGGACTGTCCTGTAAGTATCAGCTGACTCTAACTATAGATTTATAATTCTGCAAGGTTGTTCTAATATACAATGTATGTGCAGAATCAGTAACAGGCCCCTGGCCCTACTACATTTGAATTAATAGAATAGTTTGTTTTGTTTGTAACAAAAGCACCACCTCTTGTTGGCAGCCGAAGGTCTGAATTATGAGTTGTCAAACTGCCTTTCAGGACAGTTAAGTCAATTAATGACAATGAACTTTATTGCATGTTATGTTACTTTCATAAATGACGTTGGTATGGGAAGATGTGGATAGTTAAATTTTTTAGTACCGATGCTGTATAGAGTGAAATTGGTTTTCCCACTTACATATGCACACATAATTTGCTTCAAATCCAGGGACGCACATCTCAAGTGTAATAGCACACCATGGACACTTGCCATAATGTCCATTTGTACTAATGAATTTGTGTTTGTTTCCAACAGAGAGTGATATTTGATCCTCCGATCTTCCACCCTGTGGTCGACATAGAGACAGGAGAGTTAGATGTCAAGAGGGGGTTCACAAAATGGAGGTAAGGGGCACCACTTAGGTTATCATGAATTTTCCCTAAAAACTTTTACTACATGTGGAGCATAATGATAGCTTATTGGGTGGAGGGCATTCTGGCTGTCTTAAAATGCTTATAAAGAAATTTGACTATTGTCTCTTTATTGTGATTTTCTTTCTGTGATTACAAAAAGTCTGTTTTTCCAAAGTTGTAGCTTAAGGTTTTGATGGCAAGAAATCAATGTAAAGGTTTAAAAAAATGCAGTACTACTAGGGATGAATTTCACACTGTTTACAAGTTTACATGTGAAGTCATAGACAGACACATGCCCGTAGCCAGGATTTTGCTTGGGGGGGTTCTTTCTACCGTCCAAGGGACTAACGAGCGCCGTAGGCGCGAGGCGAGCGCCGAAGGCGCGAGGTTCCTAGGGGGGTCCGGGGGCATGCTCCCCCGAAAAATTTTGAAAATTGAACCTTCTGAAATGGCATTTCCTGCGTTTTTGAGAGGATTTCAAAGGGAAAATCAGAGACAAATAGGATTCCAGTCCCGCTGGTGATAGAAATCAGTCCACCTATTAAAGAAAACTCTTGGACCTTTAGATAAAAAGTGGACCTTTTTGCTTGTGTGGGGGGGTTCTTCCGAACCCCCCGAACCCCCCCTGGCTACGGGCATGAGACATGTACTGGACTGAAGCCAGTGTAAACTTACTATCTCTGTATAGTCACGTCATGGTTGCAAAATGTTGAGGAAATCTTGTCCAAACTTGTTTTTTCCTGTCCAAAGCCAGGAGGCATAGTCAGGTTTATTTAGTTTGGATCTACTGTAAGTCCCAATTTTTTCACGGTATTGTACTTTTACATTCACTGTTTTCATGATCACTTCTGTACCGTGAACTTACCATTTACCGTTATCAAATCATTTGTCTTTTGCCACCCTCCCCCTTTCCCATCAAAGTGAAGATAAAGTCCTGTGAACATGTCCATTTTCCTCAGACCATGAAATTTTGCTACCATGAAGACAAAGTGACGTACTGTATCTAGTTGAATTACTGCCCATAGCTTTGATTATTTAGATACCATCTCCTTCAGGCATGCCTGGTTGAGATGGATGTGAAAGATTCATGAGGATCTGGATGTGTTTTTCCATGAGGCGTAGTTTTTCCATGAGGCGTAGTGATCTATTTTAATTCACCGTTAATCGTAGGGGGTAGCCGACCTGCTCTAATTCAACGTTAAGCATTGTCAGTAAATTGTTCGTAAAGCGTAATTGGTCGCTTTTATTTCATGTAGTATGTTATTTGTTATCCAGAATTCATCCTCAAGCGTTATTGACAAATGCTTCGTATTGTGCAGTCGAACAGCATTGACCAAACGTCGCAAAAGAACGCCCAGTTATGTCACTCTAGGTAGCCTAGTTTTACCAATTGAGATGCCCAAATGTATCGTAGTGCAGAATTATGTGATGCTAAAGGAATATGCTCATTGATTTACCGTTAAGCATTGCCGGCCTTGCCAAATTTACAGTTGGGTGCTGCTGGCCCTCCTTAATTTACTGTTGATTGTTGCTAGGTGCCTCCATGCAGACCCTCATAGATCATCATAGTCCTTTTCATAGATGTAAAAGATTCATGATAAGAAAATGTTTTCCTCACTTCCCTACAGGCGGAACGTCAATCACATCTGGCAAGTGCTGCTGTATGTAAGAAGAATTTTCTACAAGATAGACACGAAAAATCCACTCAACCCAGAGGCTGCTGTGCTGTGAGTATCTCAACAGTTATCTCTGCAGTTACATCGTCTTTAACCTTCTCCATGCTGAGATAGCCTTTTGTCATTAAATATGTAGTGTTTGCAGGGTTAGGTAGCAAAATAAAGGGTTAAATGTTTGAGACATCTTTGCGGAAATGATGTCATTTTTGTTCTATCTATCTTGCTTTGTCTGTGCTGAGCATGTTTTCTTTGGCAACAAATGTTTGGACAACTTATTACTATACTGTACGCATTTTCACCTCTTTATTTGATTCATGGGTGTACCACCTGATTCATAGATGATAGATAATGTAAGAGGAATCACAAAATGTTTAAGCATCATTGTTGTGGTACATTTTGCTTAACAATGCTCAATGTTTTAATTATTAACTAAATTAGTAAATGTCTGAATGAGTTTGCATGACAGTATTGCATTCGAAGCAAAAAGATTACACGGCTTTACAAGATTTCTCATGAGATGATTAACCATTATGGGAAATTCTGGTTTTTGGTATATATTGTCATATATCAATTAGCAATTTCTGACTCAATGTGGTTTCCTTACATGTAGGTATGACAAAGAACTTGACGTGTTCAGGAGAAAAGTCACGGAGACAATCCGCAAGTGTAATGAGCACATTTACGATCCGCCTACAACAGACGACCCACATGCAATCAGGTAATGTTTGCTTCCAGCTTATCTCTTCATTACTTGTAAATTAAATGTCATTTCATTGAAACTTCATGTTCTCCATTAATAGTATGTATGCCTGGAGTTTTGCAACTCTGCCACCTAGCTGTTAATTTGAAAACTGCAGGCATATGGTTATGTAGCACAAACATCTTCCAAGTATGTGTACAAATGTACAGACTGTAGTCTGATGATTGATACAGATGTAGTACTGAATATAATATTCTTTAAATGGCACTTAGTACTTGTACTTGGCTAGAGGTCTCCCATGCTAATGTTCAATGAGATAATTGCTGATTAAAGCTTTCATCATGTTCTGTTATTTTGAAAGATCTACCTCTGTCAAATGTGTAAAGTTCCTGACCATATTCTATTCGAAAGACAATTCCCATTTGTTGTCTTCCCCACAGATTTACAAGATGGGACCCTTCCCTTCACGAGGAGGCAAAGAAACAAGTCCTGAGTCCAAAGGTGACAAACCTAACCTGCTGTGAAATGCATGTGTGACAATTTGTGACAACATAGCTTTTCAGTTCCAGCTATCATAGAGATACAGTAACTGTATCATCTGCTAGACTACTGTAAAAATTCTGAGGTTGAGGCATTATCTCTGACAATCCTGTTTTCAGGAAATACTACCTTCTTTAATTGTAGAGTATATCAGTAATGTCGTTGGGCAGTTTTAGTGATAAAATGATACAGTCCATTGAGACGCTTTTTTGGTCAGTCAAACTTAAAGGAACGGTAGGTAGCTTCTTCTTCTATATTACTGGTCACTTTAAATTTGGAAAGACACCAGAAATTTGGAAGAGTAGTTTACGTTAATTTCATCAAAAAGAAATATTCCTGTTAAACCTTTAGCACACTGAAGTAGTCGTTTGGCTTTCAATTCTCTATTGGTTATGGTTAGGCAGCAGGGAGAAGGTTAAAAAGTGATTACAGAGGTTAAGACACTGGAATGCACGTCCTTTGAATTGACATTTGAATTTTCACTGTGCATTGTGCAAGAAGTTGATATACACACATTGTACAAGGCTTAAAACTGATAACATTTTCCAAATTTGCTGTGCCTGTCCATGTATACCGGTAACCTTCTCCCTGCTGCCTAACCTGGTAACCAATACAAATTTGGTGCCAAATGGCTACCTTAGCAGGCTGAAGGTTAAAGTGACCAGTGTTCTCTGCATGTTGTGAGTGTTACATCCCTGCACTGCCTTCCTTGCTCCAGTCTCTTTCTCCGCATGTCTGTAAGGAATGGTAAAGATTGTGATGTAGAGTCTCACTGCTGCTGCTGCCACCAAGTTTAAGACAATTGTTGTTGAAACTCACCATGCAACACTAAAAGAAACACTGACAGTATTTCCAACTCATTTGCATATTCAGGAATGATAACCTACTCGTTACCCACAACAGGGTTCGTAGTGCATTTTTTTTCAGCCTGAATAGATATTTTACCTAAACCTCTCAAAATTTAGGAAGTGTGGATCACTAAAAACTGTTCAGAAACAATTGCCATTATTTCTTTTATACTTCATAGTTGGTAAGTTGATACCAGTCAGTATAGCAAATGAAACCCACACAGACCTATGTAAACTCATACATGGACCATTGCAGGTTAGGTGCAGGTAGACATCAGAAAGACATGTACTTGCACAGTTTCAGTTTTACCTACATTAACCTGCATAAGCAGGTGGTATTTCGAGCCCTGTACGAGTTTTCATGCTGAAAGATATGTTAGCTTAAAGTAAAACTTTGGCACCATGAGAAATAGATATTGCATGATGTCTTAGCTTGTGGCAGCTGCAGCGTGAACTTAGTTGTTGTTCGGTTCTGATGGGTGCCTTCCTGTTCCTTCAAGAACCTTAATACGGGGCCGGACACGGACGACTCCCCGGCTGGAGTCAGCAGCAGAGAAACCATTAGCCAAGGGTAAACTTGGCTCCGTTGTACATGTACGAATAAACAACACACAAGGACAAATCATTGAGTACCAGTCACATCTTTGTAACAAGGCCACGAGTCCTGGCATTCTTTTACGGACTTCACACCAGCTTTCGAAAGACACATTTCCTTTCAGGTCAACATTAATGGAGGGAAATGTATTTTGTCTTTGGCCACTCCACAGTCTCTGCACTAAAAGAATGCTTAACCTAGTTTATTGGCTGATCCAAATTTTCTGAAAATTCCAATCTTAAATTTCTCAGTCAAATGAAGAAAAATAAACTTGTCCCTGTCTAAATTTTATAGATGTCCGAATGTCTCTGTGTGTGAGAATTGAAGGTATCTGCCCATGTTGAATGATGTTGGACAGTTGTGTTTAGAAGATTTATTACTGTAAATTCTTTTTAAGTTTGGGCACTCAAATTTCGCAGCACGGTGAAAACCAGGTCTTCACTGTATCTTTGAGTTTGTGGCTGAAACAATGTTAGTAACACATTGGAAATCAGAACAAATGTTTTCTCGTGTGATGAGTTTATGGTGACACCGCAAACAGAAAAACACTGCGTAAATTTCCAAATTTACGGTACATTATAGGATGAGAAGCTGAACCTTCTTCCCTTCCAGATCACTCCCTCCTCCTGTCAAATTCCCTTCTGTTCTGACTCCCATCATTTCCAGTCATGCATCGTGGTGTGGAGATGAGATTTACAGCATGCAGAAAGTTGAACATGCACACTTACTAGAGAAGACCTTTTACACCATGATCTAAAAATATCTCCAATAGACTAAATTCAGCTTGCATTGCTCTCGATGGTGACACGAGTCTCACTTTGTGAGTAGAGTTTTAGCCTGGTATCCATTCTATTCTAGCTCCAATTCGCTTCTCTGATTGCCTCCCCGTCCCTATTTACTAGTAAATATTTTGTTTTATCTCAATATTTCTTGGGTGCATTGTAACTGGGACTGAACTTCATAATGCTTGTTCAACCCCATTGCCATGCCTTTAGCCAGGATCTTGCAAGCCAATCAGAGCTTTTGAGTATATGTTTGGGAATGTTCAAATGCCAGTCAAGCTCTATTAATGGGCCCCAGACTATAATTTGGCAGAGAAGCAATCGGAGGAGAGAGATGGAGCAAGAGTAGGATGGATATCAGGCGCTGAAGTCGAAGCATTGGAAGTCCAACTCTGTCTGTTGTGAGATGGCTTCAGAGCATTGTGTAACAGTTCTCAGTAGGCCCTGAAACTTGCCAGATGACCCTTGGTTTTTGTGAGATCGATCAGATGACTGCCAATAATTTGTCTTTGCCTGTAACACTGCATGGTGCATGGTGTAAAGGCAGTGCCATGAGCTAGTTAGTGGTGAAGAACATAACATGCATGCTTACTTTTACAGCGCTTCATTGTATGCCGCAGAAGTGGTGTAGGGAAGGTGTGCAACGAGCACTATTCAAGTGCTGGCACCTCACACATGGCTATGCAACTGTGAATGGGTGCCACCTAGTGATTTGAGTAAAAACTGCATGCAGGCACCTTTCCTTCCCACTTCCAGCTTCTCTTCACATGAGCAACATTTAACCTAAAGTTGATTAAACATTGAATGTAAAATATGGCTGTCTAGTCCCAACCATACGTAACCATTATTCACTTGACCCAAGGAACGTGCTGGTTCATACCAATACTCTAATCACTGACTGGCTACGGAACCTGCCACTCAAGAAAGGCCATCTCCTCTAACCACCTTTTCTTTCGTGTTTCTGCTGTCTCTATTCCACAGAAGCGATCCGAGAGCGAGACTAAGAATGCCCAGACCTCAGGCCTCTCCTGGGTCAAGCCAGGCTCCACTAAAGCCTTCAGCCGACAGGAAGCCTCGTCTTAGCGAGGCGCGGAAGGTCAAGGAGACGACGTCGGGCAGCCTGGTGATCACGACACTGACCAGAGACGTGGCGGACACGTAGATAGGTAGAGAACGATGTAGACAGTTAAGGTTGTAAGCGTGGAGGAAGAAAAGACTGGTTTTCTCGACGGTGTGTAGAAAACGACAGAAGTGCGCCCCTTTGTGAAAGTTATTTTAAAAGAAATAGACCTTTGTTTACAGTCTTCTTTTGCCTGGTTTAACAGTGACTTCAACACACAGCAAATTAATTTTTACATCAGTACAGTACAATCTTTGAAAAATGACTTGAAAACTTGAAATAATTCCTTCATTTTTTGCTTTCCATATAAAATCAGTTACACCCACATTTCAGTAAGAAAATGTCCTGGCTTCGAAATGGAATACACCAAAGTGAATGGCCGGCAATAGGTATCTAGTATATGTGTGGAGGTCACATGTTAACAGAC
The DNA here is from genome assembly GCA_013266295.2 of Branchiostoma floridae x Branchiostoma japonicum. Lineage (NCBI taxonomy): Eukaryota > Metazoa > Chordata > Leptocardii > Amphioxiformes > Branchiostomatidae > Branchiostoma > Branchiostoma floridae x Branchiostoma japonicum. The sequence continues at coordinate 12,989,624 of CM023829.1, read as the reverse complement.
ACAAACTGAAGAACTGAAAAACAAGGCTATTCGGTGTACTTACAAATAGGGGTAAGTCTAGGATAGGCATCAGAGAATGAACGAAATTGAAGCGGTTGTCTTTCTGGCCACATCTTTTGATATAATATGCTGCAGCCTTATGGAATGGAATGACAACTGTTACAGGTAGATATGCTAAAGACAGGTTGAAGGGAAGTTGTGGCCCAGGATACAGGTGGTACGGAAGTGCAGTAAAGGTGTGACAATGTGCAGTACCTGGTCAGTGAATTCTGTATGTAAAGAATCAATGGAAGAAGAAGAAAAAAATTGGTGCATTTTACCAGCAGTGGAAACTGGAAACCCTGAAGAACTAATAATAATTCCTGCACACACAGAGGCAGGGTATGGGCTCTGAGAGCTCACCATTCATTAAACATAAACAAATAAACAACAAAAATATACATGTATAGTAAACATATATGGATTGATGCCATTGTTGAAAAGCTTTGGTAAGGTTGCTAAGTACAATAACTTTATTACCTGACGTGTCTTTGGTTATGATGTTATGGAAACCAGTTTGTGGAAACAGTTTGGGTTGTGCTATGACATATATCATGTTATTTCCAATGCTAAAAAGTCACATACAACCAACATTGTACACAAGTAATAACCTGAAGAAGAAGAAAATGGCCAAGTTTGCAAAACTGCCATCTTTCGAGATGTAATTCTAAGTGCAAGCCTTACATATGTATAGAATTTTACAGACTAGTGCGTGTTACCATAGTAGTAAGTTGTTAACATAGAAAAAATATCATTCCTATTAAACATGACTGTGTTGAGAGTTCTAGAATAGGATTATATGGGGACATCAGAAGTACTGCTGCTGCCAAAAATAACCACAGTTTACCACGACATTCTAGATAACTACTATCCATCACAAAAAAACTTTAGTCATCATCAAATTTTCCACAAAAACAATCCTAGAGTATGCCGATTTCACTGTTATGTTCTGTCATTGCTTCTGACAACAGAGGTAGGTTGATATAGCCTGGGTACCTTGTTAGTTTAAGCTTGCTCCCATACAAACTCGAAACACGGTGGCATGGGCAAGAATGAGAGTCAGTACAGACTGAAAAGAGGATGGTATCCAGACGAAGATGACTAAATCCTGTATTAGATGTAGAGAACAAGGGTTTAATTGAGAAAAAATACTGTATAGATCTAATACCATTGACAGCACTCTTACAAAGCTGAGTTACTATTGATATAACTTCAATGTTGTTTAGGCGCATCATTCCATATTAAAACTTTCAGGAAACATCATGATTTGAATTGTTATGGCAGTCTTTGGCACTCTCTTCTCCAATGTTTGTAGGGTTGTAAAAAAAACAAGTGTCAAGATACTCTGTGTCATTGTTTTAGTACATGCCAAAGCACACCACTGTAAGCACAATGTATGATAAAAGTTTCACGTATATTTCTTATAATACCAATCCATCATTGTAAATAACATAAAAATTATTTAAAATTGATTTTAAAAATGCTCACGGGTGTATGGAGAGTACCGTCATGCTTTAGATATTGAAAATGAATTTTTGTAACCTATTTTTATTGGGCTTGTTGTGTAGCCATTTGTAAATGTTGCATGCTGTCAGCCATTATTTAATTGTATTTATGCCATTGATGCTTCTTCACTATTACAATTTGCGACTCTATGTACTGTTAGCCAAGATAGCAGGTTTTATCATGTGTATAAGAAACGTTGTATGCTAGACTGGAAATTCAAAGACACTGACAGTTTGGAAAATCTTTTTAATTTTTAAGTTTAATATCAAAGTTATGATAGCAATACAGAGAGAGGTGTACTCTTTCAGTTGACATGTAAAATGTTACTGTACATTCAGCATCAAGATTTTTGCCAAGGCTTCAAGTTGATAGATTTTCCAAACTGAGAGTGTCTTTCCAAATCTTAAATGGCCAGTGTTATTGTAGTGTATTAAGCATTGGGTGGCAATGTCTTGAGGGACAATTTATTGAATATGCTGTTTTTAATAGCACTTCTGAGACTCAAAAAATTAATAAATGAACTGCTTTACATAACCAAGCCTTTCAATATAATACCTCATAAAGTGATTGACTTGAATAACTATGCTTTTTGGCAGGGTTGAATATAGAAATAGCCTTGCCTCTTGTAGAGGTAGTTATGGTACTAGAAGGGATGTGTAAGTTTTAGCAATGCAATGTTTTATCAAGAAGATCCTTTTTTTACTCCCTGGCTGCCTTTGGAAGGTTAGTTTGTTTCAGGAGGTGCATAGGGCAGGCATGTTGTGAAGCTGGAAGTGGAAAAATGACCGACATAAGGAGGAAAAGTAGAGTGCCTTTCCTGAGAAATTGAGGCTTGTTTTAAGGCTACTTTTATGCATTGTATCACGATAAATATTTTCAATTAAAAATGGTGTTTCTTACTTTCGTGTCCTGTGCTTTGTTGTTTTGATACTTTGATACGAAATGGAGAGATGTAGAGTTTGTAAAGTGTGGTGAGTTATTTAACCTTCTCCCTGCAAAGTCGCTATAGCCGTTTGACATAAAATTTGTATTATAAATGGTTATGGGGTTAGGTAGCAGGGAGAAGGTTAATGTGCTTGACGCGTGGTTCTCCTCAAACACGGGACCCAAGAGGTCAACCGTAATCAAAGCTAGGTACTTATTTCATCTGAGTCGAGTGAGGAAGTTGGTTTAAGTGCCTTTCTCAAGGACACAACATCGAGACCTGGTTGGGATTCGAACCCAGGACCCTTAGATTCTGAAACAACCCTAACCATATAATGCAGCCATCATGCAGACCAATAACAACCACAACACAGCAAACAGTTCACAAATGCATTTATTACACCAGAGGCTGCAGTGCAAAAAAATGTATAGCAAACCTTGAATCACGACCTTGAACTAAAGGGGACTACAGTTAGTTCTTCTGTCATGATAGAAGGTGACCAAAAGTTGATTGCATACATGTACTTGTACTTGAACCTTTACAGACTTTCTTTTTTATTCGTCACAGAATAAGTTTCCAACTGAAAGTTAATAATAGATCCCTTCCAATTTCTACTGGAGAATTAGCTGCATATATTTGAAGTGGTGCCTCTAAAGTCTCAGATAGCCACAAACTTGTCAAAACGCTTTTCCATCAAGTTGCTCTCAGTTCCTTTTTCTCTTCATCCGTCATGAGTTCCCACAGCTCATTGGTCAGTACTACCTCCTGCCCTTTCCATGTAAATGCCACCGGTGGGGCGTACTCCCCCTCATCTCCGAACCTGAAGTCTCTGCTCAGCTCTATAGCCAGGCTGGACTTGACCAGCCCCACCCCTCCAACCTTCTCTGGTGCTGGGTGGTACACACGTCCACTACGTGGCAACATACAGAGTTTATCTGGATAAAATGGAAACGTCAGTTTGTCCCCTCCACCGTTGTACGACAGCACGGGCCCCTTGGCGTCATCTGAGTCTGCCGGTTCCAGGATGTGGGAGAAAACGATAGGACGGTCATCGCAGCGTATGAAGTTCCGCTCTCGACCACAAGGTGAGAGGTAGGGGAAGTCTTCCGAATACCTGGTCATGTCGTTGATCTTCAGTCTCTTGAAGAAGAATTCCAAGAACTTCTTATCTGTAGGGTGTGAGAGATAATGAATGAAGTGGTTTGAAAGAAAAGTTTATCAGGTAAACAACCATCTTGACACAGAATGGGGATCATCTTCAAGCTTTGCTTACCTTTGAAACAAGTGATGAAGTTCTTGACTCTGGTGTCGTCCATGAACAACTGCGATGAAAGAACGTGTTACAAAACGATTAAAAAGGAACAGGAAGCTTTGAAGCTCTCACTTGAGTTTAAAATGGTCTGTATAAACACAAATAGACAAATCGCAAGAAAATCAGTCCAAAGCCATATAAAAGGGGATGGGCTCGATTTTGATACCTGTCCCTGGTGGTCGATGTAGTAGAAATACTCCCGAACTTTCGGTTCCGGGGCCTGTCCCTGTACATAACTCAGCGCACGAGACGCTCTTCTGAACACTTGCACGCTAGAATGTCTGATTATGAACCACATCGCTGCTGTTATGTCTTTCTATCCTCAGAATTCGTGAAAACACATCCTACAGACGGCACCCACTTGCGCAACTAAACATTTGTGACCTATGACCCATCAAGACCGGAAGTGTAAATCCACACCGGAAGTACACCTGTCGGCATTGCATGACGGGATATATTCTGCTTGGCGCTCTCGCAACTTCGGGTTGAAAGAGTTCAAAATTTTCTTGATAATCCATATTATTTCGCACCATTTCTGACCAAAGTAGATGTTAGCTAGTTTGATTTGAACTCCGAGGAGCTGCTGCTGAAATTACACACTTCTGAAGCGTAAAAAAATGCATGCCTACGCGCTGGAAACTTGAAAGGAAGTCTAGGTAACGATACAACAAATTGTCAAGATGGCGGCCACCAAACGAGCATGGAAGTTACGTGAGTAATAGAACCTTTCTAAACCTTCCTTTCAAGACTTACTATGTTGTTCATAAAGATGCAAGATGTCTTCAGGAGGTGTAGGTCCTGTATCCTTGATTCACGCCGAGCTGCTACACGTTTTCGATTGTTGACCGTTCTTTGACGTGTAACTGTATTTGGTTTTCTTTGGTTGCCACAGACACTGGTGACAGGAAAATTCCTGCGCCAAAAAATACCGGTATTTTAATTTCTAGCTCGATAGCGAGCAAGTAGTACCGAAGAGAATGTCAGGAGGTCTTTATAACTTGGAAACTGTAATCGAGAAGTGATACTGTGTCAAGAAATCGGAGTAAGATTGGTGGAGAAACTTGGGATGATTTACCTTACTTTTGAGAATTTGACGTGTGAAAAATGTTACTGGGAGATAAATAATTTGTCTGCAATTGCACAATAATTATAGATCAATGGAGGAAAGATAGTGTCATTTTTAAAATTATACTGTGTTTACTGTAATGTAAATAATTTGATAATGTGTACATTTTTGATGGCATGGATATTACTGTATCTCTACGACTAGATAAGGTTCATTGCTCAAAATACAGATGTCGCTCTTTCCAGATTAAAGATAATTGTATGAAACAACTGTTGGTAGTATGATAATAGGGCCATCAGAGATGGCAGACTTCACCCCTTACCCACACTGCTTTGGGACGGTGACTCGGACCCTTCCAGTTGCATGTGTACACAAAATCAGACATTGCATTTGCTTAAATTATAAAACATCAACAGAAACAACCCCCCCCCAAAAAAACCCAGTGACACAGACCATATATTTCCATTTCTGACCATTGGCAACTGCAAAATTATTGTCATTATATATATGAGCAAAAGAGAATTTAGATCTACATGTATAATTATTAACTGACGTTTTACTTTTAGCATTGCATACAATAGTATACACATTGTGTACATTATTTGACATGACCTAAAAAAGGCCATGATAAGAAATGACCATTGCTTTGCATTATTATGCACCCTACCATCTGTTGCCACCCCTTGGGACTAAATCACATACTTTTGCTATTGTGTCACCATGTTATCTCTGGTACCACTGAAACCCCTTTGGTACAAAACAGGTTTATGCAAATCCATTAAACTACAAGAACATCAAATGCCACAAGTATGTTTTCGATAGTTTACATAAAAGGTAAACATACAGTACTAGGACTTGAAAGCAAGTGCACACACAAACACACTGAATCCTAAATCTAATTGACATCCATTTCTATTTTCTTCCCACCTTTTTACCACATTTGCATTGAATATGGGGGTAATTAACTGTAATGCACCAAGACAATGTTGTTGTTTTTTTCCCAATCTTTCTTTATTTGAGTTTTTCAAATAAAAGAACAAAAAGAAGCATGGAAAAATTTATTAACAGACACATTGTGGTACCACAAAAACAATACTTAAAAGACAAGACAATGTTAGATATAAAAGTTTGTGTCTAAAAGTTCTCTCTGTGTGAGTGTGTGTTTGTGTGTGCATGATTGTACAATGTACTGTATATGCAAAAATGCTCACACTGAAACAGTTTTGTACTAACCAGTATATGAAAACAAGGTATAGTCTCATGACTAAGCTGTTTAATTCACAATAAAACTTTTTATAATACATGTAGATCATGTACAAGAGTTTCTTACCAACTGGGATCGGTGTTGGTTTGCCTATATTTGCCTGGTTAATCAGTGATGTCTACATATTATTTTTGCAGAGGAATTTGTGGCCCATGGGTCCAACGTGAACTGCCTGGCGCTGGGGTACAAGTCAGGCCGGGTCATGGTCACTGGTGGGGAGGACAAGAAGGTCAACATGTGGGCAGTGGGCAAGCCCAACTGTATCATGGTAGGTGACTTCTTCATGTATAGTATACGGTGAATCACGATATCATCTGGCCACCCCAAAACTGATGCAAGCGTGCAAAGAAAAAAAAGTTGGGCAAAATATTTTTAAGACAGGGACCACCGCCTGTCAAAGGTTTCTGATCAAAGCTGTTATAGTAAAATTATTTTTGACATAATACATATATCACCAGTCCAAGCAATAGAAGATGTGTGTTTATATGTATGACAAACAAGATCAATTTTCAATCAAATTATACCTAAAACCTAGCTAGGGTACCATCCGATTTGCTACAGGCTCCTTATATACTGGCCCGAAAGGGAGTGAGTATGGCAGCCCCCTGTTATACAAATAGGATATCACCCAGGCTACCTAAAACCAACACTCCTGTCTGTAGAAGTTGTTCATACTCTTTCATTACACATTGATCTTAATTGATTCTAATGCAGAATTTATCTATTTTGACCTAGCCACTGCACTTAGCTACTGGTACAGTAGCTAAATCAATTATTCAAGGCTTCATTTTATTTGAATATCCCCATGTGAATGTGTTACTTCTCATTGAAGTGTTTATATATAATTAACAATGTTCTTTTTTTTTTACTCTGTATAGAGCCTGTCCGGACACACCAGCCCAGTGGAGTGTGTGAGGTTTGGGAACGCTGAAGAACTGGTGGTGGCTGGGTCACAATCAGGATCCCTCAAAATCTGGGACCTGGAAGCTGCAAAAAGTAACACTATATCTCTTCTTATGCCTTTGTGACATACTATTCAAAACCACTGTGTGAAACAAAAAATGTTGGTTTTATGTTATAATTTGATACTGAAATGTTGGGGTGATCAAAAAGTTAAACTGATAACAATTCTCATTTTGAATTTAAAAAGACACTTAAATTTTCTAGTTTGGAAAACCCAATTCACATAAAGTCAATCCCCTTCATAGCTATATAGTTGTGACAAAAGTTATGATAAAGAGAAGCATGTACTTGACATCTGAAACTTCACACACAGCAACAAGTCCAAATAAGGGCTTAAAGTTGGGATGTACCATCTTCACGGTCAGTCTTGTGTTCTAAATTTGATTTAAAAAGACCATGTCAAAGATAAGCTTTCTAATACCATCCCTCCCAACAAACCCACACCTCCTCCATTCAACCACACTGGCCCCAATACAACCTCATCCAATGTAATCTAAAACACCTTCCCCTCGTTATTGTCGAAACTGACACCAGATTTCCGTGAACGCAAAGTTCTCCGCTCGACCACACTGGCCCCGGCGCAACCCCATCTTGGTCAATTTGTAGGAATTGGATTGAAAGTCGTGAGGTGAGGATGAGTCATTGATTGACGTGACATCTCCTTTCTGTTCGCAGTCGTACGGACGCTAACAGGGCACAAGTCCAACATCAGGAGCCTGGATTTCCATCCATATGGAGAGTTTGTTGCTTCCGGGTCAATGGACACCAATATAAAGGTGCGTACGGCAGCTTCGCATGCTGGGAGCTCTGGAGTTTGAATGCTAATGCTGACACTGCTTTCTTGCAGATTGAACTAAGATCATACAGCATTTGTGACTGATTTTTAGATTCTTTTCTTGTGAAATATGGCAATTTATAGGGGAAGGATAGACAGTACCATAAGGATATTCTATTCAAAACAATTCCAAACTTTCCATTCTTTCTACCTTGAACAAGCAGTACAAGCAAGAAAATTATCTTTCAAACATAACGAGACTTGACGTACGTAGCGCAATCACAAAGCTCAGAATTGGCTGTCACAAACTAAGTATAGAAACCGGAAGATTTCAAAACACTCCTACCGACCAGAGGGTTTGTCCATTTTGTCCAGAACTAGTTGAGGATGAATATCACTTCTTGATTGTATGTCCTAAATATGCTGATATACGTAATTCACTGTACACTAGAATATCAGCTTCCATACCAGGTTTTACTTCCATGGATTTAAAAAGCAAATTTCAATACTTATTGACATGCGACAATCCATACATGGTATACATAGGGATATATATAAAAGACTGTATAAACATTAGAAATTCATTGTAAAAAGTTCACTCCTATACTAGTCACCCATTCATGTATTAGTTAGGTTAGCATTATGAAATAGTAGTTATGTAGTAGTAGGTGCCATACTTTGTACACTGTACAATTGTTGTGCAATAAAGTTATCTTTATTGATTTTGACAGTATCAGTACCCCTGGCTTAGTTAGAATTTCATTTTTTGTGCTGTATAGTCTGGTAAATGGAGAAGAGATTGGGTCAATTTTGTAGTTCTGTTTTTTCTTTTCCATTGTGACAACTTTGGTTTTACCTTTTTAAAGTATTAGTAGCTCTCTTTTGTTTCAGCATTCTACAAATCAGTAGGAAAGAAGTTTAAAAATTCTGTTCATTAATGTGTCTTTTTTTTTTTTACAGTTGTGGGATGTCAGAAGAAAAGGTTGCATCTTTACTTACAAGGTAAGAAAAACACCCAAAATGTTTGTGAGTGACAGTTAGACATTGTTACAATTTCCACTGATGATATCATTACCTTAACATTTACATGTAAGGAAAGTATCTGGTTCTAACTTGCAACTAAAACAAGATAACTTTTGAGCATGTACAACGATGCAAACGATTCCCTAGTGATTCTTAGGGAATGTGTATTCGTTGCCATGAATTTGTAGTGTAGTGGCCACTGCGAAAATAACACCACCACAGAAGTTTCAAGATTTATAGTATAGATTATTGAATATTGAGGTAAAATTGCCATACTGATCACAGACCGGCTGTACTGTTTTGCTCAGGGCCACACAGATGCAGTAAACTGTATCCGGTTTAGTCCAGATGGCAGGTGGATAGCCTCCGCTGGGGAGGACTCCTCTCTCAAGGTGAGTGTCAGTTGACGTCATGTGAAACATGTGCTTGTAGTGTTGGAGTTGTGCAAGCATTTCTGATGTCTACTTGTACTGTCCAATGCTCATAGGTGTAGGTGATTTTCTTCTTGCATTGACTGCTACCACCTCTGAAATACATGTACAAAGAAATTTATCACAACCATTTTAAACAGTTTTTAGAGTGAATAAAGAGACTCTTTCTACACAACCAAGTGTTTTATTCAGCCGACGTTTCGGTGACCGTCTGTCACCTTCCTCAGGGCAATTCTGACTGGCATCTATAGCAGCGACACCTATGCTGCAGTGCAATGTGAACCAGTCAGAATTGCCCTGAGGAAGGTGACAGACGGTCACCGAAACGTCGGCTGAATAAAACACTTGGTTGTGTAGAAAGAGTCTCTTTATTCAGTGACTTACCAACCTGATGAAACTATTCACGGAGTTTTTAGAGTGATGAAGTTCCTAAAGTTTGAGTGTTTTTTCGTTAGATGTGGGACCTGACGGCAGGGAAGATGATCCAGGAGTTCAAAGATCACACAGGCCCGGTGACTGGGGTGGAGTTCCACCCAAATGAGTTCCTGCTGGCTTCAGGAAGTGCAGACAGGTAGGAACAGCCTTATCCTATGTACCAAATGTACCATCAAAATCTGGTCTATGAGAAATTAAGTCCAGCTCAATATAGCACGCCGGTGGAACGTACTGCGCCTATGCAAAACCTGGATTTTTGGTCAACGTTGCATCAGAATTTTGCCTGTTGCAGACCATATCTTTTTCTAACCAACATTTGAAAACTACAGACGGAATGTCACCCTTATATACGCAAATTCGACCTTATATGAGACGTTCTGCCGAAGTGCTATGCACAATACATTACGGGTTTCGCGCAGGCGCAGTACAGTACCAGCATCGTAAGCGTTAACGTAAATTACGATCTGCGTAATCGTAAGCACGCCGAAACTACGATCGTAATTACGGCGTAATTACGTTCCGGGAGTGAGGGGGGAACAGCCACTGGAACAGCCGGAAATATGCAGAATATTCATTTTCTGCCACCGTGTACACGGAATATTCATGAGAACTTCATTAATTATTAATCAAACAACCCCATTTACGGCAGAAATCGAAAGGCGCGCCCGGCCGACAGAGGACTGCAACGCATGGTCAACGTAATTTAGACGGATTTTTTTTACGTAAATCGAGCCGATCTTTTGGGTAAAAAATGTCAGTTACATTACACACCAAAATAATCCGCTGATTTCTTTTCAGTTGGAAATTTAACTCAATCCACGTATTTTCTGACCGAATGACAAGATATTGACCTCTGTATTTGAAATCTAAACCTCCTTGATTTGAACAACGCCGAGGCGAGCGCAACGTCCTTGGTGAAAATAAACAGCGCTCCAGTCAAGTTGTAGAGAAATTTCTTCATATATCTATTCATTTGCAAAGTCATGCCCGCAGTTTGAAATTAATTTGCAGGACATGACGCGCGATAATAGCGGCGATTAATGATTTTTTTTAACGTAGAAACGCGCGCTCCACCAGCCTTTCGTGTAAAAATATCGTAAAAGACCTGAAAAATCTCATACAACTACGGTTCAAAACAAGTCAGCTCCCGGCGAAAATCACCTCCAATTTACATTTTGCGCCTGCTACTGTCATGTAGATACCGTGTTAGACCTTGAAAATAATAATTAAACTTGGTGCGCCTGCATTCACCCTGCGAAATACAGCGTTATCTTCAACTTGTTCCCAGCCGGCACGGCCCAAAAAATAAATATTGCGTAATACGTGGTAACGCGCGCAAATGTCCGTGCCATGCCACGAGGCCGCGGGCGGCACGGCGGCTCCCATTACCAAGAGGCGCGGTTGACCACGCCCCCGCCCTTTGCCGTGCCGACTTGTTGCTAATTCGCCAGAAAGGCGTAACCTTTTATATTTGAGTGCTTTGAAACGAAGAAGTGTGTTGTTTATACATCTTTTAAATAATCGATTAAGCCATGAGTACCGAGAAACCCCTGCTGTACTTCCGATATTTTTCATTATGATTATTTCTTAATTTTACGCCGCCCTGCAAAAGTGTTTGCAACATTCATCACAGACTCGCCGGCGCCTCGTGTCAGAGAATGACGTAACGCAGGAGTGTGTCACTTGAACTTTTTCCCACGCCTTCTGTCGGCCGACACGGCCGGCCGCGCCCTCCCGAAATTTGGTTTATTTTTTACAAATCTGTAATCATAGTGTAGCCCAAGGAGCTTCTACACACTTCTGTGTAGAAGCTCCTTGTGTAGAAGCTCCTTGTGTAGCCGCATGGAAATTACGTCGATGCCAGTATTTTTGCTTGTGAACGTTTGAAAATTTGAAGCTAACCAAGGACTACCTTGCCTCTGGGAACCACATATAGGTAGGCGTATTTATCGTGGTCGTGTGAGTTTTCGCTGTTGATTAAATGGAATTATTAATAGCTCCAAAAAAGGGCGAGACAAAAATTGATCACGATAAAACATTTTTTTCTGTTATAAAATGTTTCTCTTGATGGCCTTTCTTGGTACGTAATTCGAAAATTGTATTATGAAAATGGCAACTTCACCCGTCTGTGACGAGTTCGTGGAAATCAAATTTCAGTTCTTTGATACCATTTTCTACATGTTGAAGCCAGGCTTTTCCCCATAAAACCTTACGAAAATGTCAATTTTACAAATCTGTCCGTCGCCAAAGCACTGAATATCGTCAATGCAATATCGGTATAAATGCCGCATCCAGCCTCTCCCTTTACCGTCGGGGAGCCCGAATAATTCAGTAGTCAACGTGTTCAAGTCGGCAAGATAGGAGAGAAGAACAACGCTGGAAATTCCTTAGTTCTCGATTAAACTTCAACAAGCATGGCTTATACTCTGATTATTATCTATCTCTTCTTTGTATAAATTTCTTTATTGTACGAATCTGAGTACAGTACTATGTTTTCTAGGAACGTCCTTGGGGCGCCGCATGCACGTGTATGCTTGGCACCCAAGCTGCGTAAGAAAATATTCTTGGGGTCAACGACCTCGCTCATGTGCGCCGCCTTGGAAATCGGCTTTGATACTTATGGATCCAACCTAAAATTTATCGTTCTGAGTGCTGAATGTAAGTAAAAACAGATTGAAATCTTCACACAAAAATAGAGTTTTTGACAATCTAACCGTTATATTTGTATATATTGATGAGAACAAAACTCGCTCCTGATCCCGACAGGGCTGGCGCGAGCCTGTTGCTTTCAAGTGCCACGCACTTTTTTCTGTCGTAAAATCAACTGTTGTAAAATCAAGGCGCTAATCAGTTCTTACCGTGCGTACTTGCCGACTCATTATCGACCTCATTAGCTATAATGAGCTGCCGGTACCGAATTTGTTGTCCACCCAAGATCGTAATTACGGCGTAATCACCATCGCAGTTACGCCGTGTGTACGTTTTGCCTACGCCGTAATTACGTTAAAGTTTACGATGCGGGTACTGTACGTTCTGCCGACGTGCTGCTCAATATGTACCCGGTATGTGATGTACATAGGCAACTTTGTAGGCAACTTTGTATTATTGTGCATTTTTCATTAATGAACTACTACAACAGAACTACAATGAGAAAAAGTACCAAATCTTCCTCTTTACCTCCATTTACCTCCAGTAAGGTTATTTTTTGTACATTAGTTGATATTGAAATCTCTGTTTAAACTGCTGTCTCATGACTTGCCACTACTTGTTTTGTTTCTCTGTTTTTAGGACTGTGAAATTCTGGGACTTAGAGACATTCCAGTTAGTTTCTTCAACAGGAGCACAGGAGTCTGGAGCTATTAGGTGGGTACTTTTTGCTCCATATTTTTCTGGAATTGCAGCTATGTTAGATGAGAAATGTTTGTGTTCTTTGGGTTTCTCCTGACATTGCCATTTTGCGCCCTATGGTAAAATCTGTTGACTGTCATAAAAGGAAACTTCCTTTAGCAGTGTAACAAACCTGAACAATGGGTTAACTAGTTGAGCTACGTTAAACTGGGTTCCTCTTGATGTTGCCATTTTGCCCTATGGTAAAATCTGTTGACTGTCATAAAAAGAAACTTCCTTTAGCAGTGTAACAAACTTAAACAATGGGTTAACTAGTTAAGCTAGGTTAAAATGGTAGAATTACTTCACCATTGATGCATTATTCCAATGCCTAAAGCCATAGCAAAGGTCAGCATTAGCTGTTGAAATTAGATCAAGATGACTGCAATGTGAGATGAACAAGTATAAGCTCAAAGTCTGAAATTGTAACACAATGTAATGGTATTTTCCCCAGGTGTATATTTTTCCATCCTGACGGGAAGTGTCTGTTCGGAGGAAGTCAGGACGCCCTGAGAGTGTTTGCCTGGGAGCCCGGCAGGTGTTTAGACGCCTTCTCCATGGGCTGGGGGAAAGTCGCCGACATCTCTGTGGCATCCTCACAATTGGTAACTACTCATCACTTGTGATGTCAAAGTTTTGTCTTTTACAGTCTGGTATGTAAGTAACTTTAATTTTGTAAAGCCGCCAGGAAAAAACTCAGTTACTGAAAGCCATGATGGACACAAAGTACAAGAATATAGAAATTATTAGAATGTGGAAATATGTGGAACTTAAATGCGATATATACAGCTTCCTAACATCGTGCCATTGAAATTTGAATCATGACTGACTTTTTAGATTCAAAGTGGTCTTTTCTAAGATTGTACTAAATGTGGAAATGTACCAAAAAGTTACTTCTGTTTCAAAAATGCCTTTCCAGATTTCTGGAGGTACAAGATTGTAATTTGTTTGAATATTCATAATTCTGTGTAACATACATACAATATTTTGTTTCATCTTCTTGTTTATTTGTCTGTTACAGATAGGAGCATCCTTCTCACAAACCAATGTATCTGTGTATATTGTAGATCTAAATGTAAGTATGACCATAATTATTTTTTCCATGCCTTGGTAATATTTTTGTAACATACAGCCAATTCACTAAGAATTACTCTGTCAATGCTGTGCATGTAGGATTTTACTTTTGCTGTGTAACTAACTAACCAACAAGGAATAGTGTGTTTTGCCTTCCCTCTTGTAACAGACTTTTCAGTAAAAAAACAGTCTAACACATTTTATCACTTGCTCTAGACTGTGACTTGCAGTCCCTCTCAAATAAAGGTGTGTGCTTGTTTTTTTCTGCAGCAACTTTTTGGGTGATGTTAGTTTTCTTCCATTAACAGACGTTCCATTACCTAGCAGCAGCATCCGGCTTTCAATTGACTCCTATTTTTACTTCTAACATCACGTTGCTACTGACAAGCTTCAACAAAAATTCTGACATGATGATGGACTTTATGGTAGAAATATTCTGAACATTGGATGTGGAGTGCTAGAAAAATTGAGCATAATGTATTTGAGTTGAACGGATCAATTTTGAATACACTAGCTTAGAATGATCAAACATGCTGCAGCTGGGTGTGGTTAGAAATTACACATCATGGTTTTGATCTGTCTGAGGATGAGCCTTAACCTTATCCCTGCCGCCTTGCCCTGTATCTTGTACAAATTTGTTGCCAAAAGGCTACCTAGGTAGGTGTAAGTTTAGCATAAGTTATCTGTAGCCCATGTTGATGTTGTCCCTTCCTTCCTGTGTGCAGAGAGCCCAGATGTCAGGTCCAGGGATGGTGAGCCCGGCTGAGACTGTCAAACCCCCAATGTCAGCAAGGTCAGTTTTTGGCGATGCCTCGGGGGCGAGCCTAATAGTATAATTTGTAGTCAGTCTGCAGGCATTCTAGCTATTTTACAAATATGTCTTATTATTTTCCATGAATGCCTAGTGAGTATCTGTTTGTCCCCAGAAGTAGGTTGTCCTCAATGCAATCTGCTTTTTTATATGTCTTGTGCCAATGATTCGAATGAATATCGTAGTAGGTTGTTTTGTACTATGGTTCTGCATGTGTGTTTATCACTCGCTGATAGAATCATTTGCATTTGTTTTGCACATATTAACTCATATCTAAACTGTGACATTATCACTAGTACAAAGGACGAAATAACATAGTATTGCATACACTGGAGCCGATTTGAACCCAGATGTTAACTGTGACACAGCAGCTTGTACGAATGGTCTTAGCCCTACGTTGACTCATTTTTGCTTCGCTTTGCAGCGGCCGTCGCACGTTCATCACAGAACGTCCTCCTACCTCCTCCACCAAGAAAGCCAGGTTAAACACATTTCAACACTGCTCACTTTAATGTTGGGAAGACACTGGGGATTTGGAGAATGTAGTTAAATTTAGACTGAAATATATTACATGAATAGAGGAGCACGTCGGCAGAACGTACTATGCCTGCGCGAAACAACAGTTTCGTCAACGTTACATCAGAATTTTGTCTGTTGCATAGGATATCTTTTCTGACACAAGATTTGAAAACTACAGGCGGGATGTCATTTTTAAATACGCGAATACAACCTTAAACGATGTGTTCGGTAGAAGTGCTATGCACATTACATTCTTGATTTCACACGTGCGCAGTACATTCTGCCAATGTGTCGAACAAAGGTATTGTACAATGATATGTAGAGACGTGTGCTCTTTCAATTTTGACATAAGAAACTCATAATGTACACTTCTCAACAAGTTGAAACATAGGTCCTAAAGCTGGTAGGATTTTTCAAGCTTCCCGTGTCTTTCCACATTTAGAGTGAGCAGTGTTTTGTTCATCATAGGCACTGATCATGAATAACCTCCACACAGGCAATCCACCTGTACATGTGTGTGGACAACTGATATATCTCTCTCTCTCTAACTCACCTGTCTCCTTCGCTGGTCTGTCTGCTTCACTTCCAGTACTTCACATCTCAATTCTCTTAACAAGACCTTCACTGCGGCACTCGGCTATAAACTGGGACTTTATGGTCTCCCCTCCAGGTAAATTCTGAAGGAAATCTTAAGACTCCTCAATTCCTCCAGTTTGCATTTTTCTCTCCCTTATTGCTGCTATCTTTCTTAGAAATTTGTTCGTACTCATGTACAATGTATGTAAGTATTACAGGATGTCAAAATACATGTAAATCTTTCAACTTACCTTTGAAAAGCTTTGTACAATTAGATTCTCTGACATTTTACCACTACATCTTCTGTAGATTTGCCCACCTATTCTGTCTTTTATTTTCATTACAACATTCTAGCTTACTTTACTTTGTTCTTACTGTGTGCTTCAGTTGTCATTATTTTATGGTCATCCATCCTAAATCAGGTCAGAGTTGAATATAGCCACAGTAGTTTTGAGTCCTTTTTTGGACCACATTTTGGTAAAGACATTTTGTGGACAATATGATATTGCCCACTGAGATGAAATTATGTGTGGATTTTATTTAAAAAACTACATTGTATAATTATTATTGATTTTGGTCTCCACCGTTGAATAAAACAGACCTACTTTGCATTTCCAGTGAATCACAAGGGGTACATCAAGCTGAAATTTGTGTCTGCATTTTTATGTTACAGGCTAGTGTAACTTTGAAAAATCCAACTACTGTAATTTACTTGTCTTCACAGTAGCAAAATTTCAGTCTAAGGAAAATGGACATGTTGACGGAACTTAATCTTCACGGTGGTGGGAGAGGGGGTCAAAGTCAAATGATTTGATAACAGTAATGATAATTTCACCATACAGAAGTGACCATGCAAACTGTGAACATAAAAGTACAGTGAAAAAATCAGGAATTACAGTATTTACACATACATGTACATTTCGTAGTGTTAACTTCTGTTGTGCTTACCCCCAGTGAGATGAAAATAGAGCCAGAAGAAGAGCCGTCCGCGTCCAATGAGCCGGAAGACGACAGCTCGAACGTGGCGCAGATCGAGAACCAAGATGACTACCGCGAGGTCTTCCAAGGCAGGACCAAGATAGGTCAGCTCATCACAGCTTTTTACCGATAGATAAACTGTTAAACAAAGTTAAGATTCCTACAAAATGTTTTGGGAGTGGCTGGTTTGTGATGCTGTAAGTTGGTACAGTTATTCTCAAAGAGAGTACAGTTTGACATAAGAATTTCCTCATTTCAGAAACGTTTCACTCATAATTTTGCCAGAAATTCATGATGCATTTTAACAGTGAAACATGAAAAAGCATCACTTTGTTGCTGCCTTTTTGGTTCAGTATGAAGATAGTGGTAGATCGTGACTTTTATGCCTTGTGTGCCTTCTTACAAAGCTGTGTTTTCACAGTGGCTCTTTGACACACTTGGACTATGTGTGCTAGCTTTACACGTGTCCCAACAGAAAAAAAAGTTGGGCAACGTCGCACAATTCAAAACTGATCCAGCTAACTATACAGACCTCTTTGCACCATTTCTACCTTACTTTTACCCTTCCTTTTGCACGTTGCTAACCCTTATTTATCCATCCTGCAACAACCATGATATTTCTACTAGCACCGCTTTCCCTCTGCATGAGTTTGCTGTGTGGTCTGGTATTGCCGTGTTCTGCCCCCCTCCCCATACACTCCCTGCATGTTTTGCTGTGCCTTGTGCTAGGAGAGTAGTATTGCCATGTGCTTGCTTAGGTTTATGTTGGTTCCTTGGGCCTGATTTCAGAACGAACCCCCCCAAGGAAACTTGAGCCCTTCCCGGCCCCACCCGAAGGTAAGAGTGAGATGTGTGCCGTAGTTCTCATGACGGAAAATTACAGACAGTCCTGATGTTACTAACCTGTTCTAAGCTACAGCCTTGCATTCTTTTGGGCCAAAATCTGCACAAAAATGTCAATAATCACATATTGAAAATACAAAAGAGTCTGACAAAAATTCAGGTGTGAGGGAAGTTTTTTTCTCAGACACTTTTAATACATACGTCCATAAAAGACTAATATTTCATTAACATTGTGCAATTATTAGTAAGACAACTTTTGCAGAGAGCTGGCATTGGCAGTTTGAATCTATTCTTGCAGTCACAGTAACACTTAGTTGTCAGGAAGCAACTGATAATTTTAGGTGGCAAGGAATGGAAGTTGCAGTTTGTATGTTATGTCCTACATTCAAGTCGTGTTCAATGTTGGACAGTACCAGTAGCTCCTATAGTAGGCTATACTAAATCCCATAGCAGTAGGTTGCTCTAACTCCTTCCCTTTTTATACATAACTTCCATGAAAAAATACATCATTCTGAAGTTTCCTCGAAGACATAGCAACTCAGTTTGTTTAAAGTTCTTCTAAGTTGTATGTTGACATAGTGAAAGTTGCAAATGGTTCACAAATGTCATAGTGTGATTGTGTTTTTTTTATTGAACTGTTCATGTTTTGCGTTATGTTAAGTTTACAAACGTACTTTATTCATCATTCCCCTTCCACAGATTCCCCTCCAGAAGGTACCAGTTTTGCTAGTGAACTAACCCTCCTGGTTGAAGTGCCCACTGAAACTATTATTTTTATGCCTTCCATTCAATTTTCTGTCAAAAGATGTCTTTGACCCTCATGACACTCTTTAGCAAGGTTCTCAACAGAACCCCTTGTAGTACCAATTGCACTGTTTGCAGTGGCCTCTGATATCATTGTGTTTGCTGTGGAAAATTTCAGGATTTTTCTTCATATTTTTTTGTACATACATATGAATTAAATGGTAACAGTCTCCAACTAAATATAAGTATGTTCAGACTAAAATTCTTTGTTGATTTTAAGAGACTATTTTTGTACTTAAACCTTTTTTTCATGTGTGTGGTTCATTTTGAAGTGCTTGTTGTCAAGGTCTAGCATTGAAAGAACACACTGTAGTTTTAGGCTGTGGTAAAGATATGGGTTTACTTTTATCATATCATTCAACTGTGTTTTACAGATCAGTCAAAAGCAAAACCATACAAACAGCCAGCAAAGGAACAGAAAGCAAAACAGGTATGGATATTTGGACTTTCTTACGGGCAATTTCCACTCATGAACTACTGGCTAAGTCCATTTTTTGTCACCCACAATTTGAACTGTTAAACCATATTTAGGCCACACCAATTTAATTTGTTGCTTCTCGGATTCGCCTCTTCATTTTTTTCTGATTTGCAAAAAAAAAAAAAAAAATTCTGGTTCTGAATCAACTCAAAAATGCTCATATTTTGCCTCCAACAGTTGAAGAAAGTCATTTTCTTTCTAATTGTTACAGTTGTTACATCTACCAATGCAGCAGTTTGCTTAAAAGTTCAAAATTCCTTGTTTAAATTTTAACCCATCCTTTTGTGTTGACTTCATGGCACCTATTCTAGCATTTGGGGCTATAATAGGATGCCCAGGCCTGTTTTTATTTTTATTTTTTTTTCGCCCTGTCGCTTCATATTTTTTCTGAAGAAATCCGAGAAGCAACAAATAAAATTGGTGTGGCCTTAGGAAATATTATAATCATGAATGAACCTCTATTTACAAAAAGAAAAATTAGATTCTAAAGCATCCTGTACATTCTTGACTCTTAGATTTTTTTTCAAATTGTAACTTGCTTATAAATACAACTAAAGTACATATAGCTAAAGCCTACAGCATTCTGGGATTATACAGATGAATAAAGTGCTGCATGTAGTTTTAATGTTTAGTTGGTCCTTTTGTGCTCAATTTCTGTTCTGTAATTTTCCCAGGAGCAGCCCGTCAAACCTGCGACCATCGTCCCGGCTGACAGGAACAAGCCAGCAGATCTCAACATGGCCGAGTTCCTGCCCGTATGTATTCATTTATCAAAGTACAGAAACATAACTATGAGTAATCACATCTCTGTTGATACTTTATCAATTTCATTCTTTGATATGTCATTGAAAAGCCTGTCTATTACCAGTTGAACTGATACCTTATTTGTTATGATCATGCATTTGTGAGACAAACACCAGGGCTGACTATCATATGTAAGTTTGTCACTAAAACAAAGTGCCCAAATTTCCCTCAACCATAATGCTCATAGTATTTATTTGTTTATCTATCTCAGAACAACAGTACCTTCAGTTTAAAACAACTGATGTCCAAGGTAGCCCAGGAAAACAACTTTTGTTACAGAGGAAATCATGGACATAAAACAAATCATATTAAGTACGGTGTGACAAAATTAAACATATTAATCATATAATTAAACATAGTGACAATAAATAATGGGAACATAAGTATGAATTTATCTACATTGTTGACATTGTACATAACCACCAAGAACAGCAACTTTCAGATAGTTTGGATGCCTTCTGATTATTTAATAGTTACATGATATAAAATGATACGAATGTAGCTCCCAACTTGGCTCCAGTAAATAGAACCTGTCCATAATATCCGCCAGTACCGAGTGTTTGTTCCCACTCCTGTAGAAGAGACCAGACTCGGCGGTGTCGGCTGACCCCAGACGACCCCCGGCGGTACCAGAGCAGTCGGAGGACGAGGTCCTGACCAGTCTGCACAAGGGGCACGAGTCCATGTGTGCCGTCCTGGGCAACAGGCACCGCAACCTGGAGATCGTCAGGGCGCTCTGGACCAGCGGCGACATCAAGGTCTAGACGTCATACCAGTCCATGAAATAATCAGTTTATCAGTAGACCAATCACCATAGATCTGCACGTCTCTGTCATAACCTCAAATACTTGCCTGGATGCCAGACCCAGAGCTCGCTAGGCCCAGAGTTTCTCAGGTTCTAACTCAGGGAGGGGCTGTGGTAAAATTTCCTTGGGGGTATGTTGGCCCTGGAGCCGAGGAGCTGGCCGGTGTTGGCCCTGGTAACAGTCTGGCATCCAGGCTACTCAAATACCGAACAATAACTGTCTATACAAGCCTGAATGTCCCCAACATGAGTAGCCTGGAAGCCAGACTGTTTCCAGGGCCTATGCAGGCCAGCTGAGAGTCTAACTCAGAGGGGAGTTGTTGTAAAATTTCAATGGAGACATGTTGGCCCCAAAGCCGAGGAGCTGGCCTGTGCAGGCCCTGGCATCCAGGCTACTCAAGAACCGTCTATACAAGCCTGAATGTCGACCAACCTGAATAGCCTGGAAGCCAGGCTAATTCCAGGGCCTACACAGGCCAGCTGAGAGTGTAACTCGGGGCTGTGGTAAAACTTCCATGGGGACGTGTTTGCTGCAGATCCGAGGAGCTGGCCTGTATAGGAGCTGGCTTGTGTAGGCCCTGGAAACAGTCTGACATCCAGGCTACAGCCTGAGCTCATCTGTGGGTCAGGTTCTCAGAACACCACAGGAAATCATCAATCTTGAGAGTTAGCAGGTCCCTGACAGGATGTGTAGTGAGAGTTGATGCACCGAGATAGACCCTTGTTTGTTCTTGTAAGAGAAACACTCCAGGGAACTACTAGGGTGGCTATTGCTATATCATAGTGTTTTAAGTAGTAGATCGAGCACGGTTTGAGGCTGACTACTGGATATAGAAGTGCCCCGCCCACCGAGGGGATGTCATGTCTCCCGAGCCATAGGGGCTGTGGGTTGTGTGTCTTGGAATGGTATTGGAAGACTGAGCCCATCCCTCTCCTTGCACTGCCTTTTACCTCCCCAGTCAAATTCAGGTAGTACACCCATTTTACACCTGGGCGGAGTGAGAAATGTCGTGTAAAGTGTCTTTCTCAAGGACAGTGTCTAGCCAGGAATGCCAGAAATCAAACCTTCCTTCAACACCACAAATAAAGCATGTACGATAGTAAGTACAGTATGAATGATGTGTTGTCCTTTCTTTACAGACTTCAGTAGACTCTGCTATAGGGATGAAGGACCTGTCTGTCATGGTGGACCTGCTGAATGTACTCATCCTCAAACAGTGAGTCTGCTTTTCCTTGAATTTGTTATTTATTTTAGATAATCTAACATGTGGACTTGAAATGTGGTTAAATTGGAAGCAGAACATTTTATAACATTATCACTATTTTTTGGTGATGGTTCTATCTTCATGTGACATAAAAGTTTTGTATGTCAGCATCAAGGGTTATTTAAAAGAAATGTGTCTAATTATCTATAAATAAGACGTACATTAGGTACTTGATTACATGTACATTATACTTTCTTTTTCCTTTTGCTGCTTGATTGTACATGGCAGTCGTCATAGGTATGACTTCAACATACATTTGTAGACACTCCAACCTCCAAGCTCTAATTTGCAAAATAATAGCAGCATAATCAATTGTGTTGGTATAAAGATGCATGGAGGAAGCCCTGCATAGTTGTACTAAATTTAGGAAACTTCAGGTTTAAGTTTGTGACATTCTGTGTTGCAGCTCCTTGTGGACTCTAGATCTATGCACTGTCTTGCTGCCTCAGATTCAGGAGCTCTTGGCATCCAAGTATGAGAGGTATGTTATATTGTATAATTATACTTTTACTTATACAGTGGCTGACTGAGTATTGATTTAATGATAAATGGTTTGAAGCAGCTGCCTTTTGACAGTATGATTTAGTATGACAGTAACAATCCTAATATGTGTGGAACTTCCTACAAGTTTATAAATTTCATGCAGCTACCAAGGCAGTCAGAGATGGCAGATGTTGTGCTCTTACCCACACTGCTTTGTGACCCTTTCAGTCCTACAGACAAAAAGAACATGTGTATGACATTGCTGCATTGTGTATTTCAGCTATGGTGGAAACGAACACACACATACACATACACACACACACAGACAAGCCAAAAACAATATATCACTAAAGATGATTCTACTATTCTTGTAACTATGGTACCCTTACCCACGCTGCTTTGCAACCCTTCCAGTCCTACAGACAAAAAGAACACTGAGCATATATGGCATTGCTGCATTTTGTAGTTCGGGAATTGTGGAAACAAACACACACATACACAGACAAGCCAAAAACTCACTATAAATGAGTCTACTACTCTTGTATTCTACTGTATCTAAGACTATGTTTCCCCTCTCCTTCCGCAGCTACTGCCACACAGCCTGTAATGCCTTGAAGATTGTCCTGCGGAGCTTCAGTTCCATCATTAAGACCAACGTTCAAGCTCCTCCAATGGGGGGTGGAGTCGACATATCCCGGGAAGAAAGGTAGGGTTGAAACCTTTATTGTGATTGGCCTATTCAGAGCAAGACTACGTTTGAGGCCCCAATAGTTATAGTCTACACAGTATGAAATACTCGGTACCTCTTGTTAGACGGGTGATAAATCGTAGTCATTTGAAAAATAGATATATTTTACTACACGGCAATGCCCTGTTCTTACCATCTAACACAGCTATATATGCCACATTCCCCAATTTGCAAGTTTTGTCTGTGCAACATTGGCATCAAGGTATGATGGCATGAAGTCTACATTTGATGCCTTGACTTCATGTAGTATTAACCATTTTATGAAGACATTTTGAAGTTCATAGCCATCTACTACCTTTGTGAATAATGTTGTGCTGTCCACATTTTCTACTAACCCATGTATGTTTCCCTGTCGTCTACTTACCCGTTTCCCCCGTGGTTTGTGTTTCCCGTTAACCCTAGATACAAGAAGTGTAAGGTCTGCCACGGCCACCTCATGTCCATCCGTGGTCTGGTGGAGAAGAAACAGTCCATGTCGGGGAAACTGGGCAGCACCTTCCGCGAGCTGCAAATCATGCTCAACGGCCTGGACGACTAAATCTCGCACCAAACGTTCCACGCGGCCGGGGTCGTGAGGCCACTTCCTCGCGTTCCGAACTCCATATCGGCTTAAAAGCACAAATAGATAATTTCCAGTTTTGCGCTGAAATGGGGAGGAGAAGTAGCTAAGGAAAGTGACTTACTCCCCGGAACTTAATGGACAGTTTAGAAAAGGGGGACCATGGATGAAGACGGGCTTGTTATGAATCGAAAAAAGCTGCTCTTCTAGCATAGTAATATTCCACAGTGACTTTGATAAGATGGCTTGTGGACTGTATCTTTGCTGAGGATGCTGAAACACCACATACAGAGTGTGAGAGTGTAGCGTGAGAGTGATTCAGTGTTATGTTAATGTTTGTGTTTTGTCAGTCCTGCATCTTGCCTTCACCACACTTGTTAAATCCTTCTGTCCCCACATACTGAAATACTAAATGTCAGCTAACTTGGTATGGATCATACAGTGGGTTTATAATATAAGGTATGTGTTGAAAAATGTTGAACACAGCTACACCGTTCATACACAATTTTATGGTATCCCGATTTCCTTAGAATCCCTTTCTTGTCTTGTCTTGTTGTGTGGGATGCTGTATGTTTCAAAGATAGGAAATTCAATGGTGGAGGGAACATTAAGGTTGCAATGCACGAGAAGTGTTACATTTCTCAACCAGCATTTCAGAATGTCTTTCACGTCTAAAGTATGATCTACCAAAAATACCAGCTTCAATACCTACAAAAGAGAAGGTCAACATTTCAGTGAGTACCCTCAGACGTTGTGGCAAACTGAACAAAGCACAGATTGAAAAGTTGTCATAGTTTCTTTGCGGTACTTCTGGAAAATTCCAAATGTCCAAGTGCAGTCACCAACCTTTGCTGGTTGCAGTGGTTACTTGCAATGCTGCTCTTCTAACACTAGGTGTCCCTTCTGCAATACCATAACTTCAATACTTCAGTGGTAGTTCCAAAGTGATGCAGTTCCAGCAAACATTGGCTGCTGAAGGTGATATGCATGTATGTTGTACTTGTATGCCTTCTGGCTTTGTACATTTTATTAAGAAGTGAAAATGAGCATGCTTTGTCTTGAAGATACATGTTTGTATGGCAAAAGTCCCTCAATATTTAATTTATCTAGAATGCAGTACTGTCAAGCCACTGAGGAAAAATTTGGTGCAGAAGATTTAGTCTAAGTGTGAACTTTTCAGCCTGAGTTATACCTGCAAATAGTGATTACATTGTAACGGCCCCTTATATAGGGGAGTGTACATACACGTCATTGCCTTGAATTGAGGAAGATATAATTACTAAGTGTTGATTTGTTGGTGTCTGCTTATTTTTTGAGAAACAAGTATCACAATAACTCCTTATCACTTATAAGGTCTGACTGTATGGAGCTGGCACTGTATTTTGATGTGAATTATACTTTAAAAAACTATGAAAATTAATGATGAATTACTGAGTGTAGAATATTACGAATGGCTTGCAAGTAGGAGCTTATATTTGTGTTTTGTTTCCAGATTTGACTATATTGGTTTAGCAAAATAAAAGCTGCCACAGCAAAGAATAGATGTGTATATAGATTATGTACATTCTCCTTTCCTTTGTGGACCATAGGTATTGTGTTACTAGAGTAGCCAAAATGTCTGCATATGGTGCCTTTGAACTATGCATGGCCATGATTTGAACAAGTGCTGGTATTCCGTTAGAAACGTCCAACGAATGTAAAGGAAATGTGGTCTTATACGCTGTGTTTTGTATGCTTTTGGGATCCGTACTGTACTGACAAAATATAACAAAGGCTTGAATAGCAGCAGCACTCACTGAATATGAAAAAAAATGCAATTAAAAAGTAGGCAAGCCTGTACCGCAAAAATGCCTTCGAGGTAGTTGTTAGGTTCTAAACTTAACAACGAGGTCAGTGTTTCTTTCCCCATAACATTTAACTTAAGATCCCCAAATCTTACAAACTTCGGCTCTTTGAGACAGTTTATACTTCTCATTGCCTATAATAGGCAGATCTCCATGATTTTGTTTGTGTGGTTTGTGATAGTACCTGGGAGCACTGTTGTTAAAGATTCCTGCACAAGATTGATCACGATATTTTCCTTCACGACAACAAGTGTACGTGTATATCTGAGTCCTATCTATAATTACAGTAACATATACCAGCGTGTGAAATACTAGGTTGCCCGGTTGCACCGTGCAACCATATTTTGCTTGGTGCAACCTATTTCTACACCCAGGTAGCTCAAATTTTGAGGTAAGGATGCCCCTGTCTTCTATTGGGAACTGTTTATTTAGAAGTTCCCATGGAAGAGCTCATCACTTCAGGTAAGGGGAAACAACTCTGTGTCAGAAATGTATGACATTGCATTCTAACAAAGTTAATCATAACGTAGAAGAGTTTAAATTTGGGGCAACCTGGAATTTTGATTGGCAACCTAGCTTTCATCCTAGGTTGCCACTGGGCAACATGGCTCAAAAATGTATTTCGTACACTGATATATGGAAGTAATTCATATACTTACAGTGCAACTTTCAAAAACTTTACCTGGTCAAAGTTTTGGTAAGTTCTCGGCTACCTTCATCAGGGTCTAAATGGACTGTACCACTCCTTGCTGCAGGGTGGTGTGGCGGCAAGGAGTGAGTCTAAATTAAATCCCTCCTCGACCCTGCTCATGACGAGTAGATTTTCTGATACAGGTAGTTACGGAAATGTCTACCAGGTAAACCTTTTCGAGGTTGACTTGTAAAAACCCCATATTTCCTTTGATTCACCAACTTGATGAAGCTACATTTGTAAGATACATGTACATCTGATTCAATATTTTCTATCATGCAAAACCACAACAGGCATGGCGGGTAACACTGGTCACAACGAGGCAAAGATGTGGCCATTGCATAACCCTATTTCTGGGGACTTGAGGAAACTAATCTCCAAGCAGATGTAGGATCTGGTTCAGTGTTTTACACATGTTTTGCAGAATTTTATGATAGTAAATCTTTTTAGTAGTGTACCTTTTTTACTCTTCTATGTGAGAAAAATGCAGACCCCTAGCAAGTCTAGACCACTAGTATAAAAAGCCTCAAAAACAGTAGAACACCCTGGCTCTACCCTTCTTCTGCTTGGAGATAAGTTACTATTCGTCTCAACTTGTGCTCTGTTTTCTGTGAACTTCATGCACCGGCGGCATCCAGTGAAATATGCGCCACTCTTTAAAAGATTTACGAAACGCTGCAAAAATAATGACCAAAAGAAAGCGGAAGCCATACGTCTGTTAGGGGACTACAAATTTGCAGTAATTGGTAATATGACGGATGACTGCCAACCCCCCTTGTGTCAGCAGACCACTTCTCCCTCGTCTTGTCGTTACCGCTTGCCCTTGCCTGACCTTGATCTTCCATCAATGACAGGGCTTACCTGATTTCTTACATCTCGACCTGTGACAATCCAATTTTGTCCGTGTAGCCAGTATGGATTTTAGCAGTGTACTAGTGTAAGTGCCTTCATGCAACTGCAATTCTGTCTGCCATTTTTCACAACTACAGAGCAACCAACCAAGATGACGATACGTCATTTTCCAAGGCCAGTGTCGATCTTCCAAGTGACTGGCTAGTTGATGTCCATAAAGTGTAGATTGTCCAACATAACTTTCTATCCAGGCACCACAGCAACTTCTAATATAATACTGTCTTCTGTCTTTCAAAATTTATGTTGAAAGACAGAAATTGGAAAATATCATAAAGCTTCAACCTGTTGATGAATGTATATAGACGTTTTCCCTGCAAACTAAAAAAAAGAAAAACAGGCTTTACACTATGATATGTTGATGTCTATAACATTATAATGTTTATAACATTCAAAATCAAAGTTATACTTATAGATTTGAAACTTTAGATTCTCAATGTCTTCCTAAATGCCAACAGAACAGAGTTTTCTCCATCAGATGAGACGAGATGGTCCGTAGTTCCACATGACAGGAGACAAATCATCCTTGCCCTCTAAGGTCAAGGCAGTGAAAGCATAACGAGCCCTCTGGGATCCCCAGTGATTTATGAAGTTCATTTGTGTGATGTATTTATGGTCCCGGGAATGAAGGATGACACGGAGCTGGCCTGTGTTGTAAATGACGGCTTGTGGAGGAGCAGGTACAGACTTCTTTCATATCCGGAAAAACTGATTTTATGTACATATCTATATTTACTAACACTGATGTTGGAATTTTTTTTTCACTGCAATACATGTATGTGTCTGTCGTCATGAGGATAGAAAATTTGACTTAATCAAATGTTCCACAGATCTTTTCTGATACGTTCTGATGACCAGTTGATACAGCAAGTAAAAATTTGTACCACCGCTGTCAAAACCAGCTCACAGTATGTTTATAACGTTACATGCGTTAAAGCTATATCGCAATTGAGTGTCAGGTACATTGTATTTTCTGGACAAACCAAATGTCGCTCAACTTCGTTGCTGTGTCGTCCAGACAGCGACCGCGCCCAGTAGAAGCATCGTTTGAAATCGCTAATCTGACGTGGCGCCTAGTCCCACGGTTAGATCAGATTCACCGTCGCTGATTTATCCTGGATTTAAAGGCTGGCCTCATTACCGGTGGGGACCTTGAACTCTGAGCTACCGGTCGAAGTACTCGTGTAATGGTTTCATCTTATGTTGTCACTGGACTCAATGATAATTCTTTTTTATAAATGTACTTCCTGGACAAACGAAGCTGACAGAATGACAAACTTCCATAGAGCTATTTGTCTCACTAGGCATGTAGCTTCAAGTTCTGTCATGTCTTGATGTGTCACATACATCGTACATGTACATCCAATGTTATGTATTGCAGTTTCTATCTTGTTTGGAAAAAAAAACATCTACAGTGCTTCCTTCATCAAATGTTTCGATAACTTCTAATCTCTGTTACTGCTTTAATCAACATGCTATGCTTGTACTATATAATGATTATATAAAGATGATAATATTTGAAAAAAAATGTAGAATGAAAGTGTTCAAGTCAGCAACACATATTCAGCATTATTGACGTACACATGTTTAGTCCTCTTGAACAGAAGAGAGGAATGTTTTGCTTAATTTTTGAAAATGCAGTACTTGGCACCAAGTATACAATAGTTCAGATGGTTGGACTTCTCTCTCTCAGTAGGTGACTGTACAATAAATGGATTTTCGGCAAAACATATTGTGCTCTCCCACCGTGTGCAGAAGTCATCCCAAAATTTGAAGAAAATAGATGCCGTTAGTTGAAAGACGGTCTGCTTTGATTTTCAGCACCGTTATTTTTTCATTTCGCCCCACTCCCTTAGTGAAGATTTATTCCACTAACCGACCATGACCAGGAACCCTTATGATGAATGGGATAATTGAAGACACCATCTCAAATATTATTTGCCCATAAAACATCTAATTTTTGCTTTATGTATTTCGCCCGTCACAGCCAGTCAATTGGTGTATCTATAATGATGATTTATTGAATCATCTATTTCTTCTGTAGTTTTGTACTTGGATCATCGTATCCCAACTAGAATAGCTTTTTTAAAAACATTGTATCAAACGTTTTCAATATATTGCACTCTTTGCTTGTAAAACAACAGATTATGTTTGGGCTCATTTCTTGTATATGTACATTAGCAAAAAAATGTTTTGGGCAAAGTTCTTGGGAAAGTGTTTGTATCAGAAGAGTTAGAAACTTGCAAGCTTTAGAGGTGGTCTTGTGGTTAAAGTTAACGTTATAGAATTGGACTCTAAAGGTTCTGGGTTCAAATCCCAGGCAGGCCCCAATGTTGTGCCCTTGGGAAAGAAACTTTACACCTATTTTCTCACTCCACTTATATGAAAGTGAGTACCTAGCTTAGGTTTGGGATGTCCTCTCGGATGGGACAGAAAGCTGGAGGTCCGGTGTTTGAGGAGAGCCACGCCTCGAGCACATTAAAGATCCTGCAAGACTTATTGAAAAGAGTGGGTGGGGGGTGAGTGGATCAAACCTTACAGTCCGGTCTTACACAGCTTGTACAAAAATGGTGTGTTACTGCACCTAAAGGCAGTTTGCCAGTAGTTATGCCAAACAAACAAACAAAATCAGATATTGATTTACTACATATCAGTACTAACGGATGTAATGACCTCTCCTCATTGAAGAGTTAAAATCTTTTTATTGGGTACTGATAGTATAATCCATCAATATGTCCAAAAATGATAGGCAGTTTAAATCTGGGGACTATGTTGGTGGGACAACCATTGTCTTATGTCAGCTGCTGACCTTGGCTACTGTTGAACTGTCAAGTGATTGGAAGAAGTAACATTAACAGATAGAACCCAAATGTCTGTGTGTTGAAGGAGCAAGAATATTGTGTTTGATGATGCTGGCTTACTAGTATAGCAACTGAAGAAATATGATAAACACTTTGCACATTTTAGTCAGCAAAAATGATCCTGAAACCTGCAACAGCCATTTTCTTTTGTTCAACTTTGTGAACATCTTATAGTGGTCTAGTTTTTTCTACATTTAATCCACTTCGTCATTTAGAATAGCCTTTTTTTCACACTTTCAAAATTGATTGTTCTTTTAAATCTAACAGCTAGCCTTGGTAGTATACTCAAATGTTGTACTGTCCTTGGGTTTCTTTATATGCCTACTGCTGACGCCGTCATTTTGGATGCATGGGGGTATTTATATATGCTGGCCCCTGCGCTATCACGCACACTGCATCCCAACCAAGGTTACAAACAATATGGGAAACCACAATATATACCACCCAAAGGAACTAGTCCAGCCAGGTAAACTCTTGTGTACATGTATGTATGATCCAGGGTCTAGCAACCCTTCTGTTGGACCAGAGAGTTGAGAAAAGCAACCCTGGCTGACGTCGCTCAGCTGACTTGTAAACCAACGTTAAGTGTCACTGTCCCTAGGATGGGATGTTTGTATTGTGATGCTCTGGTCCACTGGCAAACTTAACCTGTAAACGAGTATCTGTTCTAATGATGAGCTGTGTGGAAGATCAGCTTTGCAGTAACGTTGCGGTTACATTCGTCGAAGGTCGTCGTACGATTTTGAAGAATTTTCAGGCAGGCTGTGACAGAAGCAACCACTGACAAGGATCTAAGACAGCTTTTTTTGTAACAAGACAGCTGAATTTTGCTATACACATGCCCAAGA
Organism: Branchiostoma floridae x Branchiostoma japonicum; assembly: GCA_013266295.2. Classification (NCBI taxonomy): domain Eukaryota; kingdom Metazoa; phylum Chordata; class Leptocardii; order Amphioxiformes; family Branchiostomatidae; genus Branchiostoma; species Branchiostoma floridae x Branchiostoma japonicum. The sequence continues at coordinate 12,958,598 of CM023829.1, read as the reverse complement.
ATGCACTCAGTTTGTGATTGTATGACAATCGCACTGCGTATGTGACTGCACCCTGGGTGCCATCCTCTGTAGTTACTGCTGGCTCTCTCTTGTCGCTGGCTACCATGGAGGTAGGGAGCCGGTGGAAACTACGGAGGATGGCACCCAGGCTAGCCAGTGACAAGAGCCGGCGGTGACTACAGAGGATGGCACCAAGGCTTATGTGCCTATTATACATTCTATATGTTCTCAATTCGTTTTATTTTCGAGGTGACCTCTCCACCATGAATATGCATTTCCAATGTACCTTTTACTACTACACTACAGAATTGTTTCGACTGCAAACTTAAAACACTGTGAAAATCTTCTTTTCCCTTCTACTGCCAAATTAAGTCCCCGCGAAAATAAATGCATTTACAGTATTTTTTCAGCAAACCAAGATGTTTTCTTACTTCCTGTCATGTTCTGAACCATCCATCGTCTTCACGTTGCAAAGTGACACAGACTTATCACTCAGACACATCAGCACCAGAGTGTTACAAATGTCTATTAGCCAATTTATTTGAGAGTTTTCTCCATGATACATGTAGTTGTGTACAGGGTTGGACGTGGGTCCGTGAGAACTTCCGCACGGTGTGAACCATGGATGGGGGAGGGGGGTGCGTTACACAGAACGTTTTGGCACTAAAACAAGAATAAATTACTTACATAAGCTAAGCAAACACGAAAGAAAATCACATTCCTTCAACATACAGTACATATCGTATAAGCATTCATATCATTGACTGTGGTTAATATTGAAAAATTATTAAATACATATAAGTTAAAAGACATTGACAGAGGTTACAACATGTTTGGTCACTATCTCAAGTTTACAATCACCTCACCACTGTTCATATTCTCAAACAAACTGTAGTACTTTTGCAGTGTCAACAATTAAAGAAGTATGAAAGAAGCTAGTTGTCATTAGTGAAACATTAGTAGTGTGTTTTTTTTAATCATATTAAATTTCAAAAATAGAAATCTAGTCGTATACATAAACCTTTGGTCAACTCTAGCCTTTCACTCAACTTTGAATTAAAGAAGATGACATAAAAAAGTATCCTGTGCTTTGTAAATGTAAAATTTCCCAAATTAGATTATAAAATCTGCCATCCTTCTAAAGCAGAGTACAATGTATTTAGACAGTCTTAAACATTAGTGCAAGCAATATGGTATAGTAAAATTTCTGCTCTGGCATTAGTACAAATATTGTAACAATTCACAACAATTAATGACAGCAATTTTGAAAAGTACAAATGTTAAAACCGATTTTCCATCTTGCTTACACCAACACTAAGTTTGTTCTACAGCGTACAATCTACTGCCCACCTCCATTCTCACCTGAGGTAGTTGCCGGTGCATTCTTCTTCGAAAACAAACCCTTTTAATACCACCTAAAAAAAACTCCTCTGATTTGACTTCCTAAAAACACTTCAAATCAAATAAAAAAATCCCTCAATTTAATATTATAATCACTGCAAGCCATGTAATCAACACTGCCATCTTTGTTATTCCCTTGGGAGATTGTCATCATTTTCAACTGATGGTTTATTTCATTTTCACATTTTCTGTCTCTTTCCCAGTTGTTTTAATGTCATGCCAAAAATTGAATTTTTACATGATTTCATTGAAGGATGAATACGTTGTTTTTGTACAATGCACTGAGGAAAGGACTAGCCATATTAATTGCTTTTACGAATCTTGACTGTGTATTATATCGTGTTGTCATCCCTAAAACGTATCAAAAGGCTTCAGTCCCAAGGTTCCCTCCCTCCAACCATTCATTGAACTATATTTTGTACATACTATACGGTATGACATCTTACATGGAAATCGAAATGGCAATGTTAACCACTGAGCCGAATCTACCACCTGCATACACATACTACTACATTTGTACACGCAACAAAACCATACTCTTAGCCTCTATACATACAGGAGAAAAAAGAGGTCCCCCGAAGAAGGAAAAATGAAGAGTAATCAGATTTGGAATCTCCATGGTACACACCGTGGGTTGGACCGCCCGAATTTGTAGCCGAGGCACAGCAAGCCTATAGAACATCTCTGAATTATTAATACAATTATTCCATTGCCTCTTCATAATCTTATCATACACATTATCAATAACAAGCTCGTTCATTTCTCGGTGCTGCCGCGCTGGGCAGACCCTTCCGATACAAAAGCGGGTCCTTCTATATACAGTCTACGGGTGGGTGGAATTATTCGACCCTAGCACAATAACACGTCTGGTTTCTGGTGATGGAATTCGAAATAGAAAAATACTTTGAACTACCGTCTATATTTGGTAGGCCTGCTATACATAACATAGGTTAGATTAAATTTGTCTGCTTCTCTTTTTTGTTGTTGTCCGGTTTACCTCATCTAAATTTGTCACGAGTACGGGTTACAATTTTCCAAAGAAGTTCTGAGAAGTGACGTTACGTTTTGGTCTGGTTTTTAATCAACGTTGTGATTTGAAGTTGAATATTTCCACCAACAATTGTTAAAACTGCTTGTGAGCATGTAATTAGGGTGCCTCAGTACAACTGTTAAAATTGTGGGGTTTTGCTGTTTTCTAGCTACCATCAAAAAGCATACTGCTGTTTGTTTGTCATAAAGACCTCCTCGCTTGGGTCTTCTCTTCCTCTAGATGGTTTACAATCTAACCTTTCTTCTCTACTATCAGTTTGACTGAATTTCTGACGTACAGTTGTGTTTCACAATTCTGGAGAAGACCTCAAGACATCATTGAAGGCCGTAACTGAACTGTAATCCTGTTACTGAAGCCGTCTTATTCTCCTGTCCCTCCTTCAAGACAAAAAGGGACTACAAGAGCAAGACTGCCTAGTAAGTACTTGACTGATGTGGTACAAACAAGTTGTAATGACAACTAAGGTGTATCCACTAACTGACCAACTTTTTGTACCAGCAAAATACAGCTTACTTATAATGTTAGATGTTAGCCTGTCTAAACGTGTTAATGAATATAAGTTGCATCCATGTCCTAGTTTGCATTAGTGCTGATGGTCTATCATATTCTTCATACTACCAGATGGCAGTCGTATTTGAGACTGATTTTGTGGATTTTGTACTGCATTTGCTGGTACCAAAAGTGGTTTACAGAGAATGTCGCATGGTGTATGATAAGTAAACCTACCATACATATGACTGTTGACCTTGTTTTTTATATGAGAAGAACTTTTTTGTGTGTGTATGAAAGGTGTATAAAACTGTAGGAATAGTGGAAATCTCTAGCTGAAGCAGAACTGCAAGTGTTGGGAAGTAAGGATTAGCTTCAACAGCAACAAAAGCAGAGGAAAGGAGGTTGGAAGCTTGTGTAAGCCACAAACTGTGTAAACCAGGTTTGGGAGTTTCGGGCACACAGTCACATTTCATGTGAACTGTCGCCTCACTAGCGAGACAGACAGGGTTAAAAACTGTGGACCAGATAACTCGGCATGCCTGTACGACATTGTCCATTGCTGTAAGAGCACAGCCGTCTAGTGTTTGTGTTTTGTAGTTTGATTGTTGAGGTGTTGGTACAGGACTGAGGGTGACTATGGGGTTTTGGAGAGCTCTCCTTTCTCCTTTTACATCTTCAGTGTGATTGGAATAGAAAAGGTTACTCGAAACTGGGCATACAGATCTTTTTGCAGAAACATATAAGTTAGGAGGAGTTATACATTCAAAGGATTGTTGCTGCAGAAAAATGATTTAACTGTGATTTCTGCCAGGTTGCTGGAATGCTTTTCATGTATATGTACACAATGTGTCAACAGTTTTGCTGTAGTCTGCCTGGATTTTAAAATTGGGGCATTGGTCAAAATTCTTCAAGAAGTTCTCAATGACAAGCACGAACCAAGTTTCAAGGGAAAGGAGATTTATTAACTTTGGAATAAATACTAGGAAATCCAAGAAAAGGGGTATACTGCATGGTCATCTGGGGTGTCTTTTGGTTTCGAGCATCCTCAATGAAAAATGAACATGAAATATCAGAATTGTACAAAATAAGATAAATATTACTTAGGAGTAAAGAAAAGTAGACTGAAGATGCAAAAGGTGAAAATTTGCAGCCCACCATAGACAGTCTGTTGTTGTTAACACTAAAGAAGGCTGACCGTTTGCTACCACAATATGTCCACTGTACATCACCACAACCATAGGCCAGCTAAAGTTGTGGCTCATCCACAAAATACACAATATACTCTCATCAAGGACACATATAAATTAGACAAAAGTTTCCAACCCTAGATGCAATTACCGACAGGCAATAAAGACATCACAAAGAGGAAAACAAGACTTAAATACACCTGTCTTAAAATGGTCCAGGCAAAACCAGGCTATGTCTTAAACATTTGTACCAAAGCACCACAACCTACAGAAGCCTTGGATAGTGTAGGGATTATGCACAACATAGGGCTGTTAAGGTGTCAAAAGTTTTTCTATAATATATTAAGGCCGAGTGCAAAATCCAATCCCTCTGTAGGTCATGATCGACAGCTGTCTATCAAGTTTGGTACAAAACAAAGGAGAAAATAGGTTTTAAAAACTGTGAGAGAAGATTCAAGAAAATATATGCAACTAATGCTAAATCATTGTCGTTTCAGTTTAGAAATTACATTTCAGGTTATATTTTCATACTTTTTATCACCTTTTTATCATTGTCTATCAATCATTTTTATACATTAAGATTTTTTACCAGATATTTTATACAATTTCCATGAAGAGAATAGCTAACTGGGTATATAAAATAAAATAAAACATCTTTTTTGGAGAAATTGAAATGAAACAGTGCACTCTTATCCAAATTCAAAGTTTTGTGCTTCTATAGCAAAATAGGGAAGATCTCAAAAACATCTGTATAGATGCTTCCTTTCTCTTTATCAGCAACAATAAGTCATCAAATTTTTATGTAACATTCAAAACATCATTTTAAGGACTTGGGACCTTAATTCTTCATATCTCAACTACCCAGAAAGAATTAACTGCTACAGATGCGTTCTTGTCTGCTTTAAGGGTTCAAACAGGTTGCAAAAGAGAGAACCAGGTATTTTCCTGTTGAAGATTCTGTGGAGAGAGTGGTGTGTTGACTGCTGTGAGGTGTGCTGTAGTCTGACCGGTGCCGCCCGGTGATGTAATCATTGCGCATGTGAAGTGGGACATCCGTCCCCAGTCAGTCACTACTGCTGGCACTGGGGCTGGGCTGGTGAAGGTGTCTCCGCATCTGAAGGGGCAAAAACAAGAAAAATCCATCTTATAGTGAGGTTTGCATTTCTCTATTCATGCTTTGCATTTTGACACAAGTTGTATGTTCTTAGCAAAAGATGACAATGTTCTCATATCTTATGTCTTGCTCAAATATTCTCTTTGGTTCTTTTCGTCTCAAATACTGAGCTGGAAAAACACTATGGATTAATTTACACGTCAAAGACATACATGAAGCCACTGCGTTAAAGACATGTATTGTGAAATCATACCAAAATCCAGATATATCTATTAGGGATGTGACCGACGGCCCGTTTCATTTCTAGAAAATTTAATGTAATACATTATCAAATGGTAAGTCACCAAACTTTACACTGCGGACTGAACAGTTGTACTTCTACCCGTATATTTGCAGGTTGCTAAAGAAACTAAAATGATAATATCTCGACATGACAGCACACTAGCTTTGAGTGCTAAGTAATGTCTTGTTTAGCTGTGGGAAAAAACTCTCTGGTCCAAAAAAAGGACAAGGCCTCCCTGTATAAATAGTGCATGGACTGGAGTAAACGAAGAGTACAGTTCAGGCAGACTAAGCTTCTTCCCCGAGAGCTTTTACCAGACGACATCGGGAGGTATTGTCACATACCAGACTAGTTTGAGTGAGCCTATGGGAAACATCTGATAAAGTCGGACACTGGACAGCCCAAATATTTGCTGTCTGAAGTCTGAAGGCTTTTCCACAAGAACAAACTGACCACAATTAAAGAGTCCTGCAAATCCGTCTGTCTGAACGTCCTTGGAGGGGCTGCTGTGTTTATTGTTGTTCTACATGCCTGATTTACATGAAAAGTACATTTAAGTCAACATGATTAAAGATATAACATACCAGTCAGTGTAGTAAGGGGTCTGTAATGCCTCTAATCTTAATTTATAAGAGGAAAATGTCATTTGCTATTTCAAATTTTGTTTTAGGTTGGCAGAGTTCCAAGTCCTGTATGTCACAGACCGAAAGATCTAGAGCAAGATGTACATGTGTACAAATCTCTTTAATGTTTTTAGTATACCTTCCCCATAATGCCCTCTCACAATATTCTCTTTTGCCAATATAGAAGGAAGATATGTTCATGTCCAAGGATAATTAAAGTCTCTGTCCCCATACATTGTATAAATCCCGGTCAGACTGCAACCTACAATGTACTCGTAGTTGATTTTGAAATAACCAGAGAAATTTTGTCAAATTACACTTAGCAAAGTTGGTACAATGTAAATGTAACTGATTCACAGTCTTGCCTACTTGTTTATAAATGTTAGCAGCAATAATCGTTTCTCAGCAGAAAGTTGTGTGAGTGGCCATATGTGACCTTGTAGTGTCCCTGAAACAGGTGTCGAACAAACATAGTGGAATCTCTGCCTCTCCACTGATGCCTAGCAGGTGTTCAACTTCCCAAGGTACCAAGCTTTTCCCTGTTCTCATAATCCTGTGCCTCAAAAGTTAGAAAAGCTGTGTAACTGTCCACTATGATTTGGAAAGACAATGAAAAATGAAAGAAAACAAAATGATTCATTGTAAGCATCATATACGAAAGGAAGACTGCACTTGTTAAAATTGCTGTGAATACATGTATTTCCTGTTTCAGTCCCGGTATTCATACAATGTACTTGAGACAGGGAAACATTTGACAAGGACTGTGTACATGTACATGTACAAACAGTTGCAGTGCTGCTAAATATGGTTAAAATATGTCCAGCTTAAGTATGTATGATTATGGTTGTGATATGGGATAATTTGACATCTTAATCACCCAGTTATTACCTAACTACAAACTACGTAAGAAGATCCTGTGACAATAATAGAAACAAATACGTCTTATATTGCCCCTAGCATCATTTAGACCAAACCGATGCCATATATGGTTGTACCTCTAAGCCGATTTTATGTAACAAAAGGTGTTGAGACGTCATAGCTTTTGGCTGATCATATCACTTCATGGTTACCCAAAATCAGATTCTGCCACGTCTACTACTAATAGGTGCAAACCAAATAAAAGTGACAACAGTTCCTATGTAACAACATCATACATATGAAATGAATGATTGTAAGTTTACAATGATGTTGTACATTAGATGTGTCACAATTGTTTCTGGTATATATAAGAGAATAAGTGGATTCCGTATTGGCTCATTTGAACCCAATAAAGTCTTACATGGTAATCCCCAGCATAGTGAGACTTTAGAAAACCATATGCCATAGGAAGAAATCAAATCATTTGACATCTGCACTTGACAAAAGGAGACCATTTGCAATAATTTGTAAGTTGATGCAATAATGTCCGGGCTTAACAAAAATGCTGAGGACTCACAACAGGCTTATGAATAAATAAGACATTGCAATAAAGCAATTGTAGCACAGAAAGCTGACTTACAATGTATGTCCTACAAAACCATCACTGCTAGTAGTACATATAGCAACACCCCAACTTTTAGGGAACCAGAGTAATTTGTTAGGCTACATGTATGTTGCAAGGTTCTGAATTGGGAAGGCAAAAACTAAATGGCAACAACTTGACATTGGTGCTTGTCACACCTCCAGAGAGTATGAAGGTAAGGTACATGTATTTCAAAAGGTATTTTCATCCCTTCCTTTCTCTGCTAGACACTTCTTTTGCTTTTAAGCTTTGTTACTGCAATATCTCATTTTTCAAGTATGAAAGAGGCTCTGAGTGTCTTTATGAAAAGACAACACAGGGACAGACTTCAGTACCAGCCGGTGACAGTACCACAATTCAACTGATTGCTACATCGCTCATCTATGTGTACAACATCTTTCCTGGGACCCAACTCTGAGGTAAGACCGGTTCTGTTGTTCCCTGTAGCAGGTGGCCATTTCTGTGAACTTGCCATTCAACAACAGTGGGAGGTAAAGCAAATACGGCTATGTACTCATAATTATGGCTAATTCCTGGCCGACCACGCTTATATGTCCGCCCTCCCTTCCACCTGCTGGGTGCTCGGCTGTCGTTCATTGTGCCTCCTTCGTCCAAAAACGCAGCCGTAATTGTCACTAATGACATTGGGCCTGGTCCTTGCGGTCCGCGCATGCAGGTGATGATAGGACAGGAAGCATATTGTCCCCTACACGTCCCATTCTTGCCAGGCCCTGTCTCCTTACTCCTCCTGCCCACAGTTTAGCAGCGCTGTTCATTGTGTCGTAGGCAGGCGACCTGGCCCTGAGGTGCAGCTACCATCATCTTCATTGTCCCCGTCAGGCAGGTGGGAAATTATCAATTTAGGATGTCTCTGATTACCTTCCAGGAAAGGAGATGACCTGGGTGCTTTGTCCCTCCACACCTGGACTATCACAGCGGGGACGGCGGCCCGGTAGGGGGCCTATTCACCGGCAACCACAGGTAAAGATGACATTGCCCACATACGCTACCCTCGCTTTACTCTTTGTACCTGTACGCTGCTTCTTCTTTGTGTGCTTTAGATGTAGTAGATATCTACAATACTAGTAGGGATCTCAAAAAAGTGTTCTTCAATATCTCCTGATACAAACCACCCCATGTTCTTTGATGGGTGACGTATGGAATTTACTGGTTAAACTTTTAAAGCTGGTTGTTACTAAGTTAACTCATAAAAGAATAGAGAATGGGTATCTTTTGTTCTGTGTTTAAAACATAAAGATTGTTGCCATCTTTTTTGCTGTTTAACATTTCGATTTACAGATATCATAATGAATCAGGTCCAAAGGACAAAATGTTCGTTTAATTAGCTACTTTTACCAGACAGTCTTTATCTTTAAAAAAACATACGAGTTTTTATACGTTCATCTGAAGAGATGCATGCATGGTTTTGAAATTTGTCAGTTCAAATACTTGATTTCAAAGTAATAAATGACATTCAAAAAGGTATTAGCTGGATAACTAGCTTTGCCACTCTGTGGACAAAAGAGGAAGATCTAGCATAGGCATAGACTTGTAGACTATTGTATACAAATAATGATAAGGCTTTGCAAGATTAGTTCAGAGTGTTGAAAGTGTTGTGAGAGCTTGGGCTGCCTATTTTGACAGTATGGCAACATCACCAGTGTAAGAAACTTACAAATAGTTCTTCAATTCCTTAAAAAAAAGAACATTTTGTGTCCTACTAACAGCAATGCATAAAGGAAGAATTTCTTATCCTACATGGCATTGGGACAGGTACTGGTTTCATAGTGGTAATATCTATTATCCCAGGGTAATGTCTATTAATCTGGGCTGGCACAAAGGAAGGCACGTGCACAGTCAAGTGTTCCTCTGTCCCCATTTTTAAAGGGCACAGCAAAGTGATTTGAGGATAATCATGGCTTGCAGGTGCTAATTAGACCCATTGTGCTGGGGGTGCTGCCTGGAGTCACACTTTTCCCCTGCAGGCAAACTGAGGAGGCCTCGCCCTTTCCTGCCTAAAATCAACTTAAACCATTTAGCATGTGGAGGGAGCGGTATCAAAACACACGGGATCTTTCCACTGGGGGCTCTGTCAACAACAGGGCTCTTCTGACATCAAGTCCACAGCTGACACAAGGGAGTGCAAGTTCAAGACTGTTTGACCCAGTTAACTTCCCCTGTAATGTGCCTGATCCCTGCCCAAATCGGCATGGCATTGACAAAGGAAGCGACAAGTCTCCCAGCAGGGTCTCATGTCTCACTCCCAGCAGCATTCTATAGCCTGGAAGCGCAGTGTGTGGGCGGCATAAGGCAGCAGGGCGAGGCCCATTTAGACACAGGAAGTATGGAAATTAGCCTGGAAACCTGTATCAGAATAGAATAGAGAGAATGTGAAGAATGCCAGGAATTCCTGCTGGGGAACTTGTCTGCTGAAAATGTGAAGCAGAGCGTGGTGGAGGAGGGGCATTCCTGCTCTTGATCTTCTCCCTTGGAAAACCCGAGAACTAAAAGTCTTTAACAGGTTCATAATGTTACAGTTCATAAACCTGATTATCCTGGAGGCTTGGAAGAATCTGTAGCTTGCATGGTGGACTATTTCTAATCCTCGAGCTTCACAGGAAGGCTAGGAGAAGGATCCTCTTTTAGCCAAACTTGTCAGCGGAGTCCCTCCCTTTCGTTTGGCGCTGGAGGGCCGTCCTAAGGCAGCGAGTAGGTCCCACGTGGAGCGGCCACTTGAAGACCCACGTGCCAGTGGGGCCCATTCCTGACATGCCTGTGGTTTTCTGGTAGCTTAGGCCATAGCTATCATATGGACTCACACAAAGGCCTGGAGCTGCTGAGTAAACTGTGCCAGCCCTGGGAGTGAACGGGACTCCCAGCACGTGCACAATGAGCCAAGGACTTGTGTCCAGGCCAAGTCACTTGCAAGTTGTAACAATAAAAGGGCCACATTCACAACAAAGGGCTGTCAACGCTTGCTGAAGAATGTGTTTGTGAAACACATGCCTGAGCCTGGTGTAAACATGTTTTCTGAAAGTTAACGCGGAGTATTACTGTTTCTTCTGTGCCCAAATAGGAAAACTATTCTTTAGGCCGAAGAATTATGTTCTCAGAAAAAGAGTTTTGTCCTACAATCTTTGGCCCAGATTCTCTCATATTCTTTCATGTAGAAATTATCTGACCAAACAAAATCCACACACTTCCTGAAATACCAGATTTGGGAAGTTGCAAAGATATCTTCTGCTAAAAATAAGGATTAGCCTATGAGTCAGTACAAAAGAACTGCCATGAGCAAGGGCTATACATGCCTGTGTTTCAATCAGTTAACTTCTTGAGCCTACACAAATTCCCACATTGCCAACTCAGTCACCAACCATCTTAAACAGCTCTACTGGGCACTAGAATTCTATACCAAACAAGGAAATAATTTCAAAGTCAAAAAAAACTGTCATAGGATCCTCCGAGGCTGGTTGTACTAAAATCTGTAGCTTTCCTTTTATGTACTGCAACAGGATGTTTCACATATTAAAGTCCAACTTTCCAAATGCAAACATGTCTTTCAAAAAAATTCAGTCTGTGGCCATAAAATAAAAAAATAGAACTCGAAGTCTTGTCTACTCCCTGATGGATGGTTTGTCATATGTTTGTCCGTGTCTGCATATCACATGACACGGTTCAAGGTCTGTGAAAATAGCAGTGGTCGTGGACCCCTATACGATATCGTTACATCAGCGCTGGTTGCGTGATGCGTCAGCGCCGCTACAATAAATTGTGGTGACATCACCAAAGACAGCTATCATTCCAGCTTCAGGACCCCCACACTCCGACATTTTTACAGACCAAGGGGAGACCAAAATGACAGAGAGGATGACAGCAGAAGCAGTTTATCCTCGCTGTCTGCAAAACTGTCAATCAAAGGCAACAATCCCTGTCCTTACACTGGCACTGAGTGAATCCAGTGCTGCTGTATAATCACTGTAAATCAATTATCCCAGTAGATACTGTATTAGATTTGTCTCTACAGCCCATGGCAGGGGAAACTGACCTACCTCTAGACGATTCCAATTGACAGAATAATTGAGCTGATTAACTGGGTTTGTCTTGGGAAACTTTGCTCGCCCCAAAGATACAAATCTGTCCTGGAGAAATGGAGACACCGTCCACATGGGGCACTCCACTCCTCAGCTCCTTCCAGGAAAATAACCTCACCCTTCAGGAATTCTGATGCCACAGATTCCTGTAGCGCGACTGTGTGCAGACATGGCCACAAACAACAGCCTGGACTGGACCACGAGCTATGGCAGGCCCGCAAAATGTGGAGGGGACGCCATTAATTTTTCAAACAACACGTCCCTTTAAAAATGATGATGCCATCAGAGAGCGGATAGGGTCGATAAAATGCAGGACTGATCTGGGAGTCTATCGGCAAACGGGGGATAACAAACGCGGCAGATAATGCAGGGCGACTCTGTCCACTTTGTCCGAGCGCCGTTGAGTAAACTGACCAAGAGGTAAAGAAACTTTCTGACCACAAGATTAAATTACTGGATCGAGAGTGTCCCTGGCTGTGCCAGTGTAGTACTCATGTAACACTGGCCATTTTAGTACATTGAATCCAGAAAGGTCTAAATTCAAGTTTGACCCAAAACACAATGCAACCACCTGTCCTGGGGACAAATTGTCACAGTGACTGTAATTTTAACATGTTGATTGCTTTTGTTAGACAAAGAAGAAAACATTACATGTAAATTACATGGCAATTGTTGAGCCCATTTGCTGATTAACCACCATTGATAAGGCAAACAAATGATATGTCCGTACAAAAGAAATAATCCTACTCAGATATATTTGATTTTGATAAAAAATCTTGACTACAGAAAGGGAGAACCTGTGAGCAAGGAACCTTGCGGCCATGTATGCCATCAAACAAGGGGACCTTTACCTTTTATATACAGGCTAATGATGAAGAAAAGATTTGCACAACTGTGCTTGGTCATGAGGAAGAAAAAGTTAAGCCATCAGTGGTCAGAACCATAATCCAAGCCTTCGATGTTGGGTACAACACACTAGCAAAAATACCGTCAAAAACCACATCTCACAATGGCCAGTATCCTTTTTTAATCCTCCTTGTTGGTTTCCGACCACCTTTAGAGGATAATGGGTAAATCCAATGTCCAGTGACACAAAAAAGGAAGCAATAGAATCAATGTATTTTAAAGATCCGTCCCGCATCCCGCACCACAGGGGGTCCTACTTCCACTGTCCCTCTCATCCCCTGTGTCACCTATATACCACCTGCCCAACACTGGACACCAGGGGTACACAGGGGCCAATGAACAAAAACACACCGGTCCAAATGACAGCATCCTCAACCCATCAAATAAATCTGCCCATCAATGGCCTGGAAGAAAACAAAAGTTTGGCCTGCTAACGACGTGTTTCCATCAAATTCCCTACAAAGGAGCGCTGCTGTCCTGTCAGGCTTTCATGTGATTGTGGCCACTTCTGACCTACTTATAACCTACAACATCCCTAGCTTCTCAGGTTAGACATAAAACAAGGGGAAGTACACGCTATTAGCTGTAGGTACTGTTTCCTAGTTTCCTACTGCTTTCTTGGATTGTCAGGCCAGGAAAGCTTGCTGTTATTAAACCCTACAATGTCCAGCCGATTAGAGAGATACAGAAAAATCAGCAGCAGTTGGCTTTATAAAAGCCTTTGCGTATTTTGGTTGACTTCCTGACACACAAAGTTTCGGAAACATTTGCTGCAATGAAATTGCAGTATTTCATTGCAGTAGCAAAGAATTGTCTTTCAAGTTTCTTTTTCTTTTCTGAGTGACTGCATGATCACTTTTATGTTCTTATATGATACTTGTGACAGAATTACCAACTGTTTGTTGTTGTTTTTCTACTTTGGGTATCTTCCTAATTTTGACATTGTCCTGACAGTGTGTCCAAACAATAACAGTCAATTCATCTCCCTCTATAGAGTCTAACAACACTGATTTCACAAGTCACCATAAAAAGAAAATTGCCCAATTAATTAAACACAATACTGTACAAGATAACGTAATCTACCAATCACCATAGATAATCCCATAAGTCGGAGAGGGGGGGTGCTTCCCTTTTCTATGCAGCTAATTCTTTTCACACTTTCCTGTTTTCAAATGATGATGCAGTCACACTTCACACATAGTTGACGTCCATAGAAATGTGAAGATAAACAGACAGCCTGCCTGTCGGATTGACTGCTTATGGTGTAAATAAAACACTTCTTGTTTATATTTTCACTGCCAGTTCACCAGTTACTGGTACACTGGTCAAAACTACAGAATAAACCAAATGGTCTGAATTGTGGGATATCTCTGTACTGTAGTTTATTTTTGCAAATAAATTTCTCCACAGATCCTGTTCTACCTGCTTCTTTATGTTGTTATGCCGGTGTCCAAGCCTTCAGTTTTGGATTTGTTTACGATGTCTGTACAGTGTACAAAATGTAACTAAACCTTTGCACATTTAGTGGAAAAACTGTGCGTTTACAGAACTGTATGGATCTGATGTTCATTGTAAGTACAAAACAAAACATACAAATACAAACACATCAAGTGAATGCTGTTACACAGTGCTTATATAGCCATTTGACCGGTGTGAAAGTCCCTGCTCGTGGCCTAGTAAGTCTTGTTCAAACACGTTACATAAAATGTAATCTGGAGAGGTTATGAAGTCCGTCGCCTTTGCTCCAGAGCAAACTTGCAAATCAAAATGCTTAGGAAAAACAGGAACACGAGATCACGGTGTTGTGATTGTCGGACAAACAAGTGAAGACAAACAGAGGATGTGTGAAGGGATGTCCCTTTCACGAGTGACCTTCACTGATGATTAGGCCCTAGGAGTAGCTCTAATCCTACTCCTGAGTTCATTTACACATATTAGAGCAGCAGCCTAGGGCTATGATATGATTAAACCTCCACACATTAGCGGAGGCAAACATATGTCAACATCGGCCTATTGTTCCAAACAAAAGCAAACCTGCAAAGTGATATCCCATGCTTTGATGTCGGCAGCCAGTCGCAAACAACACTTCCTGTCACGGCGTCACTCCTCAGGGTTGGGCCGCCCTGGCTGCCAGAACTGACCACATTTTACACACGTGCTTCCGACTCAAACTTCCTCCATTGTCCGAGCAAAAGGAGTGCCATTTTGGACATTTTTGCTTCAATTACCCGCCAATCGCCCGACAAGCGACCGTCAACAAAAGAACAGCTATGGTATTGCCAGGCACAATATTTGCCCGTCGGATTCTGTCACCACATTTGTCACAGTATCAGCCAGGTCGAGATAAGGACTATAGTAATTCTGATTGATTTTGCAAACACTAACTAAGCTAAATCCTTTCTTTGATCCCCAACAATCTATATATCTTTAGCCTCGTTTTTTTTTCAGGGTCTCTAATTAAGTTATGGGAATGTTTTGTCTGTCTGCTTTATGTGATCTTGGTGGGCCGTACAGCACAAATGACCAAACATTTCACATGAAAAGATCTTGCCTATGAGACATTTTTCACATCATGTTTGGCCAACTAATTCCAAGGATTTGATCACTTTTAGAACAAAGAAATCAACCAGGAAGCTATGAGCAATTTTTTCCCAAGTAAGGCATGTCTGCGTATCTTCAGGTGATTTCCTACCCTTAGTGTTGACAGATTATCGTGTAACTTGTGTGCACAAGGGCACGGGGATTATACAAATGCCATTTTCTCCCTAGAAATGCCCACTTGCATGCCAGACAATGGGTCCCCAGCCACAAGGAGAATCGTTCTCAGGCTGCTTAACAGTTCATGCCCTGGAGAATCATGCTTCCATTACAAATAGTGAGATAAAGACAAAAGAAATCAGCAGGATAAATACCACTTGAGTAGGACGCTTAGACGGAGACACAAATACAAAAATTTTGTCTTTTTAAAGATAAGAAAATGCCTGTTTGATTTCCATGTAGGACTGCAGTGGAAAGAGCTATTTGCTCAAGGATGTATAACATTTCAAACCACCTGTTCTTGTTTGGGACAAATGGTAACATTGGGACTCGCTTATCACAAGAACGGCAAAGTGTTTTTCACCGAAAACCTTAAGCTGCTGGCTGTTGCTTGCTGTCACAAATGATTCCAATGGTCTATTTCAAGCCTTTACATGAGCTTTGAGTGAAATATTTTGTTATTATCACCATAATTGTGACATAGAATGCCGTAACAAACACCTGCGACAAGAAAACGCACTTAGGGAATTCGCTCCATGCCTGTAGCCTACGGAACAAGCCTAAAGACTTCCGTCTGGGAAAATCCCTCTCAGACAGACAGGAAGTACTGAGAGGCACCCTGACTGAGAGGCAATGCCCTCTCAGTACAGGAACACAGTATATTACCTGCATCTAAAAGTTAAACATCCCTTGCTGCTATGGGGCTACTACAGCTGGCATATCTATATTGCCATATGTTGCCAGTCAAGTACTGTTGCTAAAATGTTCTCGTTGCTCCAGTTTTCAAAAACATTGGCCTCAAAAACATCTGCCTATCAAAATGCCTGTATGCAGTGGGAGTATTATGGGGCCAAGTTGTTCCTAGATCATCCACCAGATAAACTACCTGCTTCTCAAATACCTTCTTAAAGGCCTTTATGGGAAGAAGAGATTATCGGGGAATCAAGTCTCCATTACGTGGAGTCTTAAAGCCTATTTCTGATGCCTGAGCAAAGAAGTCACACTGTGAAACTTCCTGATTCCAAAACTGTCGCTAACATCCACATTTTATTGAAAATTTAAGCTACAAAGGGAGAGTATGTAGGAAGGATGAGAGGCAATATGTTGCCTGGCACTAAGGTATTAAGAGAGAGGATTGCTTGTTTAGGCTGCAGTTGTAATTCTACTCTACTGTCTCTTGTTCAACTTCCTTCCTGGCCGACTCTTGTGGTTGGCTGCCATGGCGGGGAAAAGAGTGCCCAGGAAGTATCTAACCATCTCCATAACAGACCAATGTACAACATTTAACTACTTCAGCAACATAAGAACAATACCTGACCTGGGAACTCATCTATTGTCTAGTATTTTCTTACTAGTATCTATCTTTCTTCTCCAGAAAATGGCCAACGTCCACAACTTCTTAGGAGAGAAATATGCTTCCTAGTCCCTGCATTCTCCATGTCACGAGACACGCGATAGCTCCACAATTCCACATGACGCTCCACTCAGGAAGTCCCTGTTGACTATTCCTGCTATTTGTGGAGTCGCTGCCAATTATTACGTCTACTCCAGTTGTCCAAGTACCTAGCACAACCTTACACTCAGATGAAGCAGTAACATACTGTTTTCCAAAAGCAGAGATTATTCAATGAAGAGAAAGTATTCCTGATTAAAGCCACTTCTGTTCAAATGCAGCATGTTAAGATTATTTGATGGACCAAAACTATACTGCAAGAGTGTTAGCACCAGAGTATGTTTGTATGTTATTGGGTAATACTCTCTATAGCACAGTGCACAAATTTTACAAATAAAATAACTTTCAAAAATTGTGATCATAGTTAGTAGTTATGAATGTAATGTCAAGGAATGTCCAGGGTCATTTTGTGAAAGATATTTTTCCAATGAAAGACTGTACTGTGTATGAAAGAGGATCTGCTATGTAGTGTTAGTACATGTTTGTGTGTTATTGAAACCCACACTCACAAAAGCTGATGGTCCCACCTCTGCCTCCTCCTCTGCTCTTCTCTCCATCTGGTCCCTGTGTGCCTGTTGTCTCTCCTCAAACTCTCGCTGTCTTCTTGTGGCCTGCTCCATGGCTTCCTTCATCTGCTGTTCCTCTATCTTAAGTTGAAAAGAAAAGAAAATTGTTACATTGTTGTTTTAACTCTTAAGAATATTATGTGACCTGCTCCATCACTTCCTTTGTCTGCTGTTAACTTTCCTCTATCTTAAGTTAAAAAGAAAATACAATTGTTACATTGTTGTTTTAACTCTTACGAATATTATGTAGCCTGCTCCATCACTTCCTTTGTCTGCTGTTCCTCTATCTTAAGTTTAAAACAAAATACAATTGTTACATTGCTGTTTTAACTCTTTAGAGTATCATTTTAGTACATTGGTTATGCTGTCTTTATTTGCGATTCCTCAATCTAAACGTTAGAAGAACATCATATCAAAGTTTGAGGATAAATCTTTGAATAATTCTTTTTAATCATCATTATATCATATCATAGATATAATTTAATCGCAACAATGATTATGTCTGTCTATTTCAAATCAAAATGTATGGCATCAATGTTATCACAATTGCACATTAAGTCCTAGTGACTCCAATTTGCTTCCCTTCCAAAATGTTTAAATCCCTGTCATAATCCCTATTTATTTTCTATTTCTGTAGTTAATGCATTACAATCATGGTATCCATTTCAACATACACAGAGAGACTCTAGAAAGCATCCAGTAAAGATTCCAATGGATTGAGCAACTTTTGTCACAACTTGAAACTATGTTTTATAAACACACAGGGCAAATACACCCAGTGGAGTGTAAATAAAGGCTTGTTCAGGCTGAGATCATGCAGTCATGCAGAACATGATTCATACTAAAAACTCAAGGATTCAAAAGATTAATCATCTTTATATAATGTCTTTAGCTAATACTCATTTCCTTGTTTGGTTTACATTCAGGGTACAGGTATTTACTTAAAGTTAAACTAAAGATGGGATGAAAAACCTACAACTTCATAGTAAGAAGGCAGCACACTGCAGGTTAGCTTGTACAGCACTACAGGTTCATGATATTGCACATGATATCAGTCACCTGTTCAGTTTCTATATTTAGGGACAATCAAGGTCTCGCCTTTCCTGCACCTGTTCTTTCTTTGTTGTTTTGTTCTTTGAACTTGGTGTTGGCCCGGGACAAATGCGCTCATTAGACACACCTTGAACAGTTATCAGACACCCTGCAGCATTGCCCTACATGCTGGCTTCTCCACTGTCAACGGTGACAGCACACAAATGCCCAATCATGCCGTAAATAATGCTGCATTGTTTGGTTCTGTACATGTTTCTTTGGTCACATTTTCCAGACGAGATTGGAGGACAATAGCTAGCGCAGTATGCACGTCTGATTATTACATCTTTCGGCAGACAGAACTTTTCAAAAAGGCGGGAAGATGGGCCGCCCTTATTTGGCTCCAAGGCAGTTGCGGACATGTTTTGTATTGTCCCATTCATTGTCCGGGTCACAATAAAGGCATCTTTGCAGTTGAATAGAAAGTCCAGAAGAAAAAAGGGCTTGTTTTTTTTACACATGGTTTTAAGTGCTTTCCCTTCCAAGTCAACGTCAACAAAATCCCAGGAAGTTATGGACTTTAAACCCAACACCATTCTTATTTATGCTTTCACTTTCCATATATGGATATAGTTTCAAGGTACATTGTACATGTACCTTGATTTGAATCACGGCAGGTATAAAACAAATGGCACCGGATCACAGCAAAGCAACCGACGGGGAATGGAATCTAAGATATTATCTGTCCTGTCTGACAGGAAAGTTGCCTAAATGAGAAAGGATTTAACAGATAATGAGGAAGGATTAGCTTTTTTTGGACCCAATTACAAATTTCTCCATCTTGTAATCACCATGTAGAACTACATGTCGGGCTATTAATTACGAGTCCCTAACATCTTTGCTGTCACGCTTGGAAGGACGACTCTGCCTGCTTTCCCTGCCTGGATGTGGGGTACCCAAAAAACCTACGACATTACCATAAAATTCATATACCCTTGAAGACCTACATGTAATTGTGTTGATCGTGTTCAATGAAATTTGCTCATTTCTCTTTATTTGATGAAGAGACTCATTCACAGGAGGACGGCTCTTCCTGGAGTTGTAATCTGCTCGGAATCCATCTGTTTAAACATCATACTGATGATACACTGTTGACTTAACAAAGTGTGACTCAAAGCTGATCTCGTTAGTTACGGCACAGGGGACATTTTGTACAAAGCTTTAGTAAAAAGCAGACCACACAAGGTTTCCTTTTCATGACCCTTTCATGTTCGGCACAGGTTCCTTCAACGCAGCTGTTCCAAGACAAAGCTGACAAGCGTGAGTCACCGAAGCCTTTCTGCCGAACTTGTACACAGAGTATAATGTAAAAATAATGGGCATGCATTTCACTTAAGGCTATTGTAATTGTGTTAAGTCTTCAGCAGGCAGGTTAAGGCACAAGCAGAATGATTAATTGTTCCAGTTTGTAATCTCTGCTTTTTTCCCCTCCTTTTGTAAGCCATTCCAGCATGATGCAATGAGCATGGGGCAGGTTAATGTTACATTGAAATGTTGCGAAAGTGTGACTGTGGTCTATTACCACAATTGCTTCCTCCAATCCTACATAATACTTCTACAGTTTGAAGGTCCAGAAAATACATGTAATACAAATCAAGCCGTTGATAATGAGTTTTTAGAAAACAATTTTCACAGATTGAAAACTGATTCTCATACTGTCCATTGAAACCTACTACAAGAAAATAATGATGTTTTCCCAGTTTCTGCTTTTAGTTGGTAGTTCTAGCATACTACACAGTTTTCTAGTTGTAGAGTCATTATTTTGTTGCCATTACTATTTTGAAAGTGATGTCATTCTACATGTAATTAGGTAAGCTAAAGGCACATCCCGTATATGTGTAGATGTTTACTGATAAAATCAAATGTAGGTAACGTTAATATCAGGACAGCATGAGGAAAATTGCTTTTCCGCCCGTATAGAGGTATACGAACAGAAAGAGAAATTACTTCAAATTGCGTGTGATGGGATTTTTCTTCCACTTTCTGGTCAGATTACTTTTGTTGCATGTTTAGAAGAATTACTGCTAATGAATAGTGGAAACAGTCACTATTTATCCCCCTCAGACCATTCTTTCCACACTGTAATTTAGGGATTAGCAGACGAGACAAGATTCTATAGGGGAGCACATCCCAACTGTCCAAATTGAAGACCTTTTATCATTAAGAGAAAAATGTGTGCACTGAACAAAAAAATATTTGCCTCTCTGACCCTACCCTGACCACTGGTAGTAAAAGCACGGAATACAAATTGAATTGTGTAGTTTCTGGAACGACTAATTTGCCCATTGTATGGCTACAAGCTATGACTGAGGTTGGCACACCTGCATGGCACAGGTAAATATATAATGTTCATTGCACCAGCTGGGTTTTACACCCTATACCCCCATGTCCATGGGTTGTTATTACTCAAGTATACCAATGTTAGAAGTGTTAAAAATGAATGGACAATTTACTACCTAATACCTTTTGTGCTAAATTTACGTACTGCACATAATCTTTTCAGTTGTGGGCAATCAGAAAATAGCTATTCAAAATACAACAACAGTGTGCTTATTCACGAGTAATATATATGATTTGCATGTACATGTATTCCTCTTTCATTTAATCTTTACAGCAGTTTTAGTAATACTTGTATGATAGTGTCATAGTTATGGGTTGAAGAAATATAACACCACATATTTTAGAATAGATACCGACCTTTGCTTTCTCCTCGTCGAACTCTATAGAGCCGATGCCGTCTAACCTCTGTAGGTCGATCCAGCCCTTCCACCGGACACACACACCGTTCAAGATGAACCGTGCTTGTAAGTGAACCTGGCCAGAAACAACAAGACAACGTCAAAATGGCTTCATCATATACAAGATCATACCAAAAAGACTTTGAGACTATCTGAGGTCTCAAATGTGAGATCGATTGTTTCTGTCCAGGAAAATTTTGGAAAACACACTCAAATAAAATGAAAATCAAAGTGAAACTAACCAGCATTGCAAATGAAAATACTTCAGGTTTAAAGCCAACACAACACAACCTTTCAAACTGTAATTTACGTAGGTTTAAAAATAACCATTACACAGACAAAAGCATAATCAATACCAGATTAAAAAGAAGTTCGAATGAGGGTACATATCAGTTGTATATTGAATAACAGATTCCATGGGTTCGGGGTAAAGATTAAAGTCTAATGTCGCCTATGATATCTATATTTGCTGAATAACGTAGAAAATATTTAGACTGCTTATGGTGGATTGTACTGCTTTTGTTTGGAATCAAGGACAGAGGTCAAGAGCGGGGACTTCATGGATAAAGGAAAGGGAACACTTGAGCCTGTGTAGGTCCTCATAAACAAGACCAGTTTAGCTACGAGTCAAAATCTGCAGGTTTTCTCATTCTAGTGTTTGGTTTAGAAAGTAGACAGCAAGTTGACCATCAAAGGTTATATCATTTTGATTGCAATATCCTTGATCACTATGCAGCATAACTTTAAGAGACGGTTCATAATTAAAAAGTAACAAATTTTGAAACCGAGTTTTGTATAATAACGTTAGGATTCGCCCTTTTTCTTGACATTTCTACATTGGAAGACGTCAGCTAGGTGCCCCAAGAAGCTAACACCTGTTTTTTGCAAACTTGCAAGAACTGTGCAAGAAGAAATTTGGTCCTCAAATACCAAAGTTAAGGACTGGAAGCAGGATAAGCAGAAGAAAAGAAACCATATTTCAGGATGGCAGTCTATATGAAATGGGGCTCATTCGAAAGCATAATTTACAAATCTTACTATTTGTAATGTTACGATTTTTCTGTGCTGTATGCTGTATTGTTGCCTTCTGGAAGACACAGATAACTACTTCTCCTGTCATTCTAGGCCCACAGAAAACAAACAAGGTTCACGGCTGACAGAGTGTCAGTTTGGAATGTGATCATGTAAACATCAAGTGTCAAGGACGATCTAGTTAGCAAGATAATTCAGAAAAACCTTCATTATACTTTCAATGGATATACAGTATTGTACTCGTACTTGCATGTTGTTATGGCATACAGAATTCATTGCCTACGATTTGACAACAGTACCAAAGGTACAATGTAAGACTGTTAAGATATATTATGTATATTGCCTGCATTGTTTTTTGTTCAAATCTCATGTTCTGTATTGTCTTGCCAGCAGGGTTAGCAGTTTTTAATACCCACTGAATAGTTGGGCTGCCCTGACTCCATGTCATTCACAGCCAAACCAATAGATAGCATGAAATAAAGCCAATGTCCAAAATGTAGGTTATGGTGGGGAAGCCAAGTAAACAAGTCGCACAGGTAGTCTACAAACGCAGTTAAATATGAGTCAGCATTGAATGACGTGAAAGCCAGTGACATTTCTAGTAGACAACCCACCTGTTCTCCAAGAAGTTTACAAGGGTCATTTTGCTAGATTTCTCGGGGGCTATCTACGTGAAGAACCAAAGGTATGGTCCGTCCACGGATGGGATAAAAGACGGCTGGCCCGGGAGACCACACAGGTTCAATCCCACGAACTTCCTGCACCCCCCAGTGGATCGAATAACACGACAATGGACTCATCTGAGCAGAAGATCATCGGCCAGATGTGACATACTTCATTGATACAAGTATCCCAAGTATGCCCCCGCTTGTTGGGTTGGGTCCCCTGTCTGTTGGAAGTGCCTCTGGCACAAGCGTGGCCCCTGCGACCGCACAAACCTACACCGGCACCTCAGGGGCAGCTTACCTAGCTAGTCAGGTGTACATCTACCTGTACCTGTATGATTGATGCCTCCTACAGAACCCAACACCTTTTACCTGACACACTACCCACTGGATCAGGTGCAAAATGGAAACACTGTAACTTAGTTGTCATGTTGGCCCTGAGTTGTAAACACGGCACAGGGCACAATGAAGTGATTGCTTTCGCTACACCGTGAACAGACACTATCGTTACAGTTGTCAGGTTTTGCCATTGTAAAAATAAGCATTGGCTAGTCCCAGACTCCCAGCTATGCCCAGGTCCATATATTGTAAATGTTTCTTCCTACATGTTTGGCAGGATCGGAGAAATAAGTACAATGTAATGCTAAAGACAAGTGCCAAGATTTCTTCAGGTCGAATTGGCTGAGAGTCAGAGGTGTCCATTTTGCTCCTTGGAGGGACATGTACTTGTTTCTCTTATCCTATTTATTCAGTCCTGTGTGCCCAGATATTTCAGCTTGTGAGATACATGATGCTCTCTTGTGCCATACAAAAACTTAATGCTCTGAATTAAAATGCAGTGAAGGTCAAAGTCAGTAGCACATGTAGATATCATACATAAAATCATTTTTGTGTTATATCTACATTGATACCTTCTGAATTTCAAATACATGTACATCAAAGATACCAAAAACTACATTGGAAGTGTCAATAAGGAGGTACAAAAATACATCTATTTGTCTAGATATTTACAGTAGATTTCATACATTAACTTTGAGAAAGAAATTTAACTTAAAAGGCAATTTTCCTAAAACAGAAATTGATAGCAGCTTGTCTGTTTTTGTATAGTGACTGGCCAAGGAAAAAGCATTTGATTTGTGGATGACACAGACAACTGTGCCTATATAGAACATAATGAACTGTGTTCAGTGGACCAGCATTGTCAGTTGTAACGTTGAAATCACCTGTCCTGTATCCCACCCCTCGCATTTGTCCATAGATGGTAATGATGCCTATAAAACATTATCTGTATTTTCTCAGTAATAGCGGCGCCCACATTGTTGTGTTCAAACATTTGCTACACAATGCCATTAGGTTTTCTACTCATCAAAGATGCAAATGTCGACATGAATTGGTTCCCCCCAAGCTATCCAATTTGGCTTTATCCTAAAAGTTAATTTGAGGTTCCTATTTACTGAGGAAATACAGTGAACCAGGTGATACTTGTGAGTTGTGACACCCACAAAACAAAAGGAATTATCTCTGACTAAGGATGTAAAATTAGGTGGTTGTGTCTGCTTTTCTAACATATACAATAACGTTAGTGATGTGCGCTCATTTCGCAAATGTGCCCCACTAACCTTATTAAGTCTTTTTACCTCCCAAAGCCTACCGCTCGATGAATATTTCAGAACAATTAAATTTAACTGCTTGGCTGAAATCGTGAAATACTGGCCCTTGGTTCTTTTATTTTTCAATTTTCGTCAGCCTCGTGAAAAGTTGAGTCCGTGTCGCTAAAAAATTCATACCGCGCGCACATTCCGTACGGTAATGGATAGGACCTGCGGCAGGTTGTAGACTCTCATGTGTGTTGTAAAAGCTATGGCTTCGCGACTGCCCAATATCGTTTTTTTTTTTCGGCGGACCCTAATTATGATGGGGATAACATTGGCTTGTTTTGGAATTACGGGTAGAATTGAGGATGTCTGTCCGACAAAGACGGCGGAGGAGGGACCGGGACACACAGAGCACCGTACAGGACCTACATGTACCCAGCGGTGAAAACGTCCTATAAAGGCGGCGTGCAACACACGTGGGTCGCGCGCCGTCTTTTGAATACGTGGACAGTTTCTATGGGTGTCACCAATGGCATTTAAACATGACTCACTCGACCGAACCCACTTGACTCAACGGTCTATATGTGCGGACAACCACGCTGTTCACGTTGTCAAAATCAAGAGTTCAAACCTATGACAATATTGGAGATGGGCCCATAACAACACAGTAAGTCGCAATGATATGTGTTGAATCACTGAGCGACCGTCACCTTTCCAGTCGCCGATAATTCAAGGTTTCGAGGAAGTGTAAATAAGTCCTTAGATTTCTGAACCGTCCATAAATGTGGGTAGAAGAGATCACCAAGCTTAGGGTCTCTGGTGTGTAAAGGAAGCGTTTAGGAGTGTAGCCTGGGGTAAATCCGACAACATCCACGTAAGAATCCGGCGACCACAACTGCGGCCTTCTACCGATCCACTTTACACTAACGTTACTAGGAAAACACCCCAGTTGAGTACTATAACCTTCAGAGGTAACGTCAGTAATGAAGTCAGGTATCTTACCTTTCCGGGTTCCTTTTCAAAATCTACATACTCTTTGGAGGGCGCCTTGTCTGCGCTGGGAGAGAATTGGAGGGCTAAGTTGGTCCCCGTTGCCACGAATGCCTAGGAGGGACAAGGAAATGAGAGGAAGTTGACCGTAGTGTGTTTACAACCAAATTCGCTAATAAACTACGGACATCCAACGTCTACGTAACTGTCCGTGTGTATGTTTACGTCCTAGAACACGTTATAAGGGTGGATCGGACGTTGGTTTCTCAAAAAACGGCAGTTAAAACGTGCACATGGCCCGCTGTCGGGGACGGCTGATCACCGGAAGTGGTGGCAGGCGAGGTTCGGTCATGATTACACTCGGCCAGGCAGACGGGATGGCCCGGGATGGCCTACTTACTATCTCGGCGTGTCCCTCCCGCAGGTCCGCCTGAAATCGCACCACCCGCTCCTCATGGCTGCGGTCCCTGAACCCTGTGTACTTTATCTGGAAGATCGAGCCAGAAAACAAGCGTCAGAACCTTGTATCAACTTTGTTCGAAGTTACTACGTAGTTGCAACAAGCGCGAACGTTTCACTTCCTAGTTTGCGTGGACTTGAAGTAACTTGCTACGGGGGGACCCCGCGCCACTCTACGGGCGATATTTACCTCGCACTCCCGTCCCAGCTTCCGAAAAAACTCGTCGTTCTCAAATTTTGCCTTCTGATCAGGCACAACTCGTGGCATAATGTAGGGCATCGCCAAAATTGCTTCCTCTCGGCGACCTATGCCGCTTACAAATGGCACCACAGTGCTGGAAAGTTGCCCATTCATTCTGTCGCACAATGATGAAATAAACAAAGCGGATCCTGTGTAACACCCTTCAAGCCCGAGCAGTCGCACCTGATTGGCCCTTGCGTCATGACTAAACTTCGGGACCACAGCCAAATTAGCCCCTGATACCGAAGATTTCCTTATATGGTCATCCTCGGTTCACTTCGGGCACAGGGGCGTGTTCGGCGGAAATCGTCTCACGGCTGCGATTGGCGCTTGCATTGATATGCTAATTAAACCACTAGCTGTTTCATAATATTTGCGTTCATTACGTCCCATATATGGGGAAGGGGGCGCGCTGTCCTTTGACGCAGGAAACGCACGTTGGTGAAAGCTACTACTATTCTTTGCCTCAAGCACGTGGGTAGCGACGCGTATATATAAAAACGGCACTTTTTGTCGTCACGCCTTGCTGCCAATTTTGGGCAAATCTCTCTCAACGCATGTCCAAATCTGGTTTCAATCAATCTATGGCGGGAGCTCTCTCGCTACTACACTTGGGGTGCATAAATATTTAATTCGGTATCGGAGACAGACGTCCGACTCTTGGCATTGGAAATGATATAAGACAATTTGTCAAACTGTCACGACAATGTTTTCATCTAAAGCAACGACACTAGACAGGGTACTCGTAAACAATAATCATTCAGGGGTAAGTTGACGAAAGACAAAAGAATTCGTGTTTTCGATCCGATTTGAGGGTGAAAACATAAAACCTCACCAGTCGGTACGTGTATGCTGAGCCGGTTTGTCATACTCGGCTGCATATTATAATAAACTGGTGCACACAAATGCAGTCCGTGTGTGTCGCATAGACGAGGGAGTTGCTATGTAAAGTGAGGTTTACCCCTTAATTTTCTGTTGTTGTTTTGTCGTAAAGCGAGTTGGGAGTAGTGACAGTGAATTCGAACCCGCATAGTTGACATTGTCCTCTGCAGACAAAGACACTAAAACTCGGAATAACTAACAATAAAACCATTTCAAATCGCAGTTTTGCTTGCTCTGTTAATTTCTAACAGACACCAAGTTTATTTACGATACAAAATAAATAAATAAATAATAACAACTTCCGATTTTGTCCGCTCTATGAAAAGATGACCTTGGTTGGTATTTCAATTTTAAAGTTATCAGCTCAAGCGATCACACGGGTTCTTTAAACTCTATCTGATGGCGAGCTTTCAATTATCTGGTCGGTCTATTTAATCTCTAAAACGTGCGGGACGATTGTTGTGTTGAAGTATAGCTTGTGCACCTGTATATAGAAGGTGAAAGACTAGGCTTGGTGGAGGAGTGTGGGCGGGTCATGGTCGGGTAGAAACACCTGCTCACACGTGTCTTTCGAGGCCATATCACACCGGCACTCTGTCCTCGGGCATGACGGTCAACTTCACACAAAAATGTTCCGCTTGCTACCAGTCCAAACAGCTTGAGACCATCCGTTTTGGGTTGATATTGTTTCCCTAGAGTCACTGTCTCTTGACCTGTAAACTGAGATGGGTGGAAATCTACCCTTCCAAGCTTTCTGAGAAAGGGAATTGTGATATTATTTACTGAATACACCTTTACAAATCTTGTTTTAATCTATACAACTACAATGATGCAAGCTTTTTTCCAGACGTTTCGACCGCTATCCAGCGACCTTCATCGTTTATATAATACGTCGTTTTCTGAGTTTTATGTAACGTTGTCGTATACGTCAATAGGGAATAGACAAGTGACCACCTCTGCTTTTTATAGGTATGTGGACGGTCCTACTACGCAGAAAGCGCCCCCAGATAAAGGTTTCGGTCTGATCTTGTTAGAGCATCCCCCACATATTTCTCTCGAAAAGAGTCATAAAATTATGACCCCTTCCTTGCCTAGTGGTACATCATCATTTTCCCATTCTTTATTGAAAGGACTATCAACTAGCCTCAATGATATTGTATACATGTAGCCTAAACTATGCTGTTGCAAACCATTCAAATTAAGTATCCATCCGCCTATAGCCCATGGATCCAGTCTTCACTTCCAAATCAGAGGGAGAGAAGCTTATATATTGAGCAATTATCACAATAGATAGCATAATATTAAGTTGATGACGTGAACCAATAGTTATATATACATATCACCTTTATTACAAAAAAATTCGGGGATGTAAAAACATAGTCCAAGTAAAATTTAAAATTAATGTAAAGTCAGTCATGGTGAATGATAATTGTCATTCAATAAATTAGAATATCACTGTATTCTTGACATCATTTTTCAAATACAGTATAATGATAATAAACGTAACAGGTTACCTCCAAAAAGATTTGAAAAGAGAAAAAAAAATGGGGAGGACGACCAACTTGGAAACCTGGGGTTTTCCAAGACAGGTGTCTTCATGTTGCTAAAACAATGGTAGAGTTAGGGAACTGCAGTGTTGATGTTTAGAAAACAGAAAGAGTGCTTTCACGATCGTTAGGTTTCAAGTTGTTAGATGGTAGACTTAAAAAAAAGAGGATTCGGCACTTTAGGTACAGGAAGTGGACACCTAATGAAAATCACACTCCAATTCAAATCAGTGCAAAGTGACTGTGGAGATTGGATTTCAGTAATTTTCCATCCTAAATCTCACCAAATAGGTTCTACAGTGAGTGTACCATAGTTTGATCGTGATTCAATGAGAAGAGATACACGCCCAGGACCACTCACCTCAATCACCAATCATGTTTATCAAGTCAAATCACGCATAGCATTCCGCGTGACGTGTCACTTGTGTTTTTGTCGGACTTTTTGGCAAAGAACCAAATCTGGCCCTGAGACTTTATTTTCCGACGACGTCACAACAACAAAAAACAAGTGTGTTCTCGATGCAGAGAAATTCTATCTTTTCTTCTTTCTATGGACGAAAAGTGATTAATGAGCAGTAAATCCTCTCAGTTATTCTTAGCAATGGCACTTAAAGACGTCGGTTTACAAGGTTTCTTAGTTCGTGTGCGTTACCAAGGCGCGCAAGCAAAGTTATGACGCAATCACCGGGAGTGACCCGGAAGTCAAAGCTCCGCCCTGTGACCTCTTTATTTACAAATACCTTGGCGCATGCGTGTTGCAGGAAAACATCCAAAATGGCGGTTGTGACGACCTGACGAAAGTGGAAAAGCGAAAATAAGTCCCCAAACCCCAAGATATTGACCTAGAACTTGCTTATTAGACTTAAGGATATAGACAAGACACCATGCTGGACCTAGAGGTCGTTCCTGAGCGATCGCTGGGCAATGAACAGTGGGAGTTCGCGCTAGGTAAGTTGCGTCATTTGTTTTCGTTTGAGAAAAAATGGACGACAGCTGACACTTTTGCTTACCTTGCATTCTCCCTTCCCTTCCATATGCTGCATAATTTGCTAGTGATCTTTAAAGAACGCGGCTTACCCTATCCAGAGAACCTACCCAGCCGTTTTATTTAATGCCATCCCTGTATGATTATTCTTCATATTCGAATGCATATTCGACTATCCATTTGCATAATTTGTTTACATAATGTTTTGTGGTTTGATAAATATTTTGAAATCCAGGTCCACAGCTACAGGTGAACAACTGTGCAGTTTATCTTGAAACTTTCTTTCCTAGATATGAAATATGATATGACCAAACAAGCTTTTCCTTGTAAGGCCAAGCAACAGCTGGCTGTTTCTGTCTTTCACTATTGAAATATAATAAATTTCTTTGGCCAAGCCTTGTCACTGATGTAAGGGTCTTCTTCGTGTGAAAATCTGTGCGTGGAAAAGCTGCATGTGAAAATATGCATGTGAAACTATCATGTTTGCAAAGAATTTAAAACCTGATACTGTACTCTGAACCCTTTTAAGTGTTAAGACCAATTAGACTGACTATAGTTGTACACATGTACATGCTTCATCTGGCTTTTTTAGACAGGCAAGTAGCACATCACAGGAAAGCATGCATAACGTGGTGTTGATGTGTATACAATATCTCCTATATACTTTCCACATCTGTTTGTCTCAAATGAGAGAAATCATGACATCAGATGGCAGTGTTACATTTGTCATCCTCAAAATCTGCAGTCAATTTTGTATTGAACTGTTGTAATCTCTCTGTGAGTTATCCTAGTTTGCATATTTTCTCACACACCAAATTTTTCACATGCAGAAAACCCATTTGAAAATCCCCCTCGCCCTCCGCTATGTTGTCGTGTTTGGGTAGTTTGAAGGAATCCAAGTAGAAGCTATGTCTATCTGCCTAGGGCTCAAATTACCACCTGCATATGCATGTTAGTGCAGTTTAAATTGGAGCTGTACAGGTATTTCTGATGTCTACCTGCACGTAACCTATAGTAGCTCATGTTGGATTTATATACAAATGTAAGTGTATGTGGATTTTCACTAGCTGTATTGACTGTCATCACATAAGTGTAAAAGAAATGATGGCAATGGTTTCTAAACAGTTTTTAAGTGTGATCCATATTTTATATTAAAAGTCTGAGCAATGAAGGTAAAATTTGTCTGGTACAGGTAATTTTCAGTGTTACATGAACTTGTGCAGGTTTGCAGAAAAAAGCATTTCGTGCCTTGCTGTCCTTTTCTACTGGAGAATCAGCATTGGAATTATTCCACTCATTTTTGAAAGCAACTGTGTGTAAATCATATGTAGAATCATCAGATCAGAAATAATGTCCTTGATCAGATAGATCAGTAGACTAGACATTTAATAGTATCTGTGTGTTCCCTTGCATCTGCAAATACATGTAAATGAATGAATGAAAAAAATTAATTTTATTTCAAGTTTCTATTCAGAAACATGTTTGTAGCCAGACTGTCAGAATTTTCATTTCAGCCCATTTCCATTACCCAATCCTCCCCCCCCCCCCACCACCACCACCCTCGCTGGGGATGCCTCTCAATTCTCAACACCTGACCAACCGACTTCTCAGAAATTGAACAATGGACTCTGGAAATAGATCCTTGAACTAATTAGTTATGCAAGATGAGCTGCCCAGGAATCATTTCAGTACTTTTACATCTTTATTCTTGCTCATGAAGGAATTTGATATACATAAATACATGTAACTGTAGATTGATCCGTTTTTGCAGGGACTTTAATTTAATTTTGCTATAGAAGGGGGAAGCTAGGAGGTTTTCACAGTGTTTTAAATTTGCTGTTGAAACAATTCTGTAGTGCAGTAGACTACTAGTAATTCAATTGAAGACACATGTTTGATGTATAATGAATTCATGGTCACTGTAAAAACTGCAAAAATGTAACCACTCCAAACCTTTCTAGATTTACAGTAGTTTTTGAGGATTGTCCGTTCAGTATCATCTTATAGAACAATTAGGTACAATGTACTTCAATGGTTGCTCTGTTCTTTTCCTGTAGCTGGAGAATCCAGCCCCCTCAAAACCACATCCTGCCATCATCCCAAGGAGACATGAATTAAACATTTGCTGATGTTAGCTTGGAAAAAAATGAAGCAATTGTTCGGGATGTTTTCTGAAGGAGTGTTGTGGTCACCTCCCCTAAAGTCCCGAAGACAATAGATTTCATTATGTCTGAAAGATTTAAACATCTGGCTTGTGTTGTCAGCTGGCTTGGTGAAGATCGGCTGTGCTGATGTTGCAAATTTCAATTTTAGGCCACACCAATTTAATTTGTTGGTTCTCGGATTTTTCCAGAAGAAATATGAAGCGACCGGGCGAAAAAAAATTAAAATTAAAAGAAGCCTAGGCATCCTCTGATAGCCCCCAAAGCTACGATAAGAGCCTTGATGTCACCATACCAGGCTGGTTTATAATTCAAACAATGAATTCTAAACTTTTATCAAACCAGTGCATTGATACATGAAAGAAACTGTAAAACAACGCAGACAAGGAGCTTTCTTCAACTGTTTTTGGCAAAATAGGATCATTTTGCAGTTAATTCAAAGCCTGAATCCAATCTTATTTTTATTTGCAAAGCAGAAAAAAATGAAGCGGCGAATCCGAGAACCAACAAATTAAATTGGTGTGGCCTTAGGGTGAAACTTGTAAAAAGTAACCTTGTGGGTTAAGTACTAGATTTGCACTGAGGCGGTCACGGTTTCGAACCCTGGCTGGGTCATACCAAAGACTTTAGAAATGGTACATGCTGCTTTTTTTCTACTCAGCACTTATGAGAAAGACTATGGTAGTTGAATACATGCCATTGCCAGAGGACTAGCCCCCCTTACTATAGTGCTTACAAAACTGTGTGGCCCAAGGGCTATAGAAACAGAGACGGACGGGAAGGATTTATCTCTTAAAAAAATACATGTATAACTGGACGCAAATCAAGATTGGCTAATTGTATGGTGAGGATGAGTGTTTCTTAGGAATTAAGCTAATTCAACCTAGTGCCAAACAATTAAAGTTCTATATTGCTTAAACTTTATTGGAATGTTAAAATCATCTTTTTGTAGCTGAGACCTACACATACCCTTGTTCAGCCAATATGTTACAGCGAATTAAGGGTCAAAGATCAAAACTGCCCAAGGTTTGCAAGAAGACCCCTCAGGGGACCGATAAAATCTGGTCCATGTGGACAGATGGTCACTATAGACAGGATACTTAATGTCCCTTGTAATAGTGTCAATGGGAAAAATCATCAAAGGGACCACCAAAAAGTGGTCACATTGGCCAGGTGGTATTTGACATGAAGAGGTGGTCACTTCACTTATACAGGTTTGACTGTACATGTACTAAGTATTATAACCTTTTCTTATCAGACATGTGGCTGTCTTGAGGACAAGAAAGCAGCAACCTTGAATTTTATCTAAACGCAGAATTTTTTACTGGTGTAGAAGGTAACCTCGGGTGAATCCAGAAGGTCATTCAAGTTTATTGACCGGTTACTATTATAATAAAAACGAAAAGCACCAGTCAACATCTGTGGCTAGGATGTACAATACATCGAATCCGCCCACATTGTATAAGTTCGGCATCTTTGACCAACAGTGGTGATACAATATACGTGAGATATGTTTGAGTGATTTATTGCAGACTAAAGTGCCAACTGTTACCAAGGACACGAATGTATAGACAAGGTTGTAAGTGTTGGTGCCTTTGAAGTGGTAAAGTCGTAAATTATGTTTTACAGAATTGACATCCAAGGACGTGGTGTTAACCTACTCATCACGACAAGATATTGGATTTAATTGACGTACCGACAACAGTTGAGCAAATACTGTACATACTGGCCATACCAATATGATTTCTTGGTTCTTAGATTTTTTTCAGGAAATCAGTGAAGCTGGCGGGCAAAAAAATAAAAATAAAAACAGACTTAGGCATACTCAGTGATAGACCCAAATGCTATCATACAGGCAACAAAATCAACATACTGGGCTGGCATATAATTCAAACAATCAGTACATTGATAAATGGAAAAACTGTAACAAGTATGAAGACAAGGACTTTCTGCCCAAATATGAGCATTTTAGGGTTGACTGCATGTCTGGCGGTTTCATACCTACTTCTACTGGATAAAGAAATAACTTTCGACATAAAGCATGCAGTCCGGTGTACGGGGGATCTTCAGGTGTTCTGTATCTGTATAGCTGGTATAACTGCCCTTCGGCATAACACACTTCACAGGCACGCGGCGCGGCGGCAGCTGGCTACATTACACCGAACGACCTGTGTTGGCCTCAGGCATCAAACCTCTGTTATAAAATGAAAGAACCCACTACAATTATGGATAAGAGGAGTGGTGACTTGCTGTGCTAGGCAGAAAGTGTGAACCATTTAGAGGAAAGTCGCATTGCACTACTAGTGATCAAAAAAGCATTACATACACTTCACTTTAAGCATTACACTTTGATCCCTTGTACTATCTTGATTAATTGAATGCACGCTTACACACAGAGGTGACAATGAGACTTGGGTCACATGTTTTCTTTGTCTGGAAGGGAAAGGAAGGAAGCAGATCAAGAGATAAGTCTGCACAATTCCAGACATAGCCTCCTGATCCCCCTCCTGGTGGTGTTTGCCACCCCTTACTTTTGATGTGGTTTCTACTGAATTCTTATTGGCTGAGAGAGTGGGCGTGTCTAAGGGAGGGGAAAGGGCCTTGCCCATTTCAAAGCACCCATGAGGTCTGCTTATCTCTGTGATTATGCCCTGTAACTAAATGTTTATTTGCTAATCTTATCACTACCATGTGCAAGAGCATGACTCACAAAGAAGAGGAAATCCCCATCAATTCCAATTAGAGGGAAGGTGTTTGAAAGAATGGGAAAGATTGCTTGCCAGTTATAAATCTTTGTCCTGGTGATCACACCTGTTTTTACATTGAAGGATCAATCTAGCTATTCTTACATTGCTTTTAACAATTGAACCAAGAAAACGAAGTAGCGTATCACCAACAATTACAAAAAGAGAGGGAAAGGTCTGAAGGAACATTCGAAAATCAAAGATCTTGATATAATAAACCATGAAAGGTACATGCAACAGAACTATAGATACTATAGTATAGATAGAATGGTATACTGTTTCAAAGGACGTTGAAATCTTAAGTTTAGACTTCATTAGTCCGAATTCCCATTGTCTTTCTGTAGAGTAGCATTGCGTAGTGTAGCATGTATAGTCCAGTTGGTTAGTGACACTGCCTCTGGACTAAGAGGTTGGGAGTTCAAATCGGGGCTGTTGTTGCTTACACGACATGCACAATGCTAAACTTTATTCCAACACAAAGGTACACAAGGATCAAATTTTCAACAACCACTGCCGCCTTCATCAGGATAAATAATGACCAATCACTTCTAAATATAAACCCGAGAGAGTTACAGACACACCTGACCTTATTCAAACAAGTGTCCAAGTCCTTTGAAAGCTAAAAGATCCATGTTACTCTTGACCTCTGATCTCAATATTTCATCTGAATGTCAGCAAAGTCCAATTTTATTGTCGTTCTAGTGATGTTACTGAGACACAGCAAAAATGGAGTCATTTGATCCAAAGAAGTCATAAGAGAAAAAGGAGAAGAAACAGAACAAAAGAAACATATTGTAGTGCAGTTCTCCCATGATACATTTTGTGGTCCTTAAACTAGTTAAACTGTAGGATGCTGGGATAGAAAGTTCCAATTTCTTTAACCTTCCCCTTGCTAAGGTACAATGTAGCCCTTTTAACACCAAATCTGTATTGGTTATAGGGTCCAGTAGCAAGGAGAAGACTCCCTTGTCTTAGATTCAATACAACAAGGGAACAGTCACTGTCAAGTCCATGCCTAAGGTATGGCAAGAATAACAGTACATGCCCTGACCTTGATCTTTGTTGACTATCGTACACATCCTGCCTCCTGTCCTGTCTCTGTGGTGTAGATGGATGACATAGTTACCATACCTCCCCAAAGGTGCAGGTAGATTAGCAAAGAATGTCAGCTGAGTTCAAACAAGCCTATAAATCCTGCCTTATTGTTCTGCCTAGAGCTAATTATACTGATTCTTATCCAACAGGAAATTATTTCTTTGGCAACACTTAGTATAGGATGTTTACTTATTGCTGTATACTTGACTGATTAGTTGATGGCTTGGTTGATATATTAATGAACTGTTCGGCATTCAAAGAGTCTTTCTTCATATGCAAACAGTTTGTGTCTCATCCAATGTAAAGAAGATGAAAAGAAAGAAATATCAAGGGGTTACTGCAAAGTTTTCTCTTCTTTTGGGATACAGTACAACCAAAGCACAAGACTCTTTTCCAAACTTGCTGATGATGTGTACATTATCTATAATCAAATTGGATTGGACTTATTATTATTTGGATTGGACTTACTATTATAAATAGTTTGAGAAACTTTGAGTGATGTAGAATTTTCTCTAAATGAAATGTGTGAAATTTTTGTTCGTATATTTTTGTTTGCATGCAGACACATTATGAATTGGCAATTTTCTCTTTCTGTCGTGACAAAGTTGTTTATTAACCTTCTCCCTGATACATCAATGAAGGTTAGATATCCAGGTAATGAGATACACAAGAAAACAATTACTCAAGCGACTGGATGGATTTTGAAAACTGTCAGACGTTTCAAGTAGCATCCACTACTTTTCGTTAGTGACTGAAAGTTTTGAAACGTCTGATGGTTTCCAAAATTTATCCAGTTGCTTGAGAAACTGTTTGCTTGTGTAACTTTCTCCCTGTTGCCCATACCCTGTAACTAAAAGAAAGAAAGAAACAAACAAACAAAAACAACTTTGGTACCAAAAAGCTACCTCATCAGGAAGACGGCAAGTTTATAACTGAAGTTAGCAGTTGTATATTGTTAGCCTACCCTATTTTGAAGCAGCACGTCGGCAGAATGTACTGCACCTGTGCGAAACCCGTAATGTATTGTGCATAGCACTTTGGCAGAACGTCTCATATAAGGTTGTATTAGAGCATATAAGTTTGACAGTCTGTCTGTAGTTTTCAGATGTTATATAGGAAAAGATATCGTCTGCAACAGGCAAAATTTTGTTGCAACGTTGACCAAACATCTAACGAAAAACGTGAAAAATCAGGGTTTTGCGCAGTCGCAGTACGTTCTGCCGACATGCTTTTTGCAGCCAGTATGCCAAAGGTATATGACCAGCAGTTCAAGAGGTCATTGACCTTGTTTCAAGGCAAACCAGAATGGAGATTAGCAAACTAGACTGCTTTCAAACAAGGTCAGTAACCTCTTGAGGTGGAAAATCATAACATATTTTGGCTGCCAGGCACCTCTGGCAGCCATCCAGAAAAGTAGGAAAAGTCCAGCAATCAGAAAATGGTACAGATAAAACTAGTTGTAGCAACTTGACAGAAAATGGTCACAGTAAACAGGTGGTCACTACAGGATGCTTGGGTCAATAGGGAAAATACTGTAAATGTAGAAATTTTCGCAGTGGTTTTATTTTCGCATTTTTCACTGTGACCTCCCCACTGCGAATTCATGATATTGCAGATATGCCTTCCTTGTAATTACCAAGTAACGTATTACAGAATTGTTTTAACTGTCCTCTTTTCTTCTACAACGAAATAAAACCACCTCAAAATTAAATGCATTTACAGTAACCTAAGGGACTACCAAAAAGTGACTACAATAACCTGTTCTAAAGTGTTCCTTTTACAGAGGTCACAATTAGTGAGTTGCAGGTTTGACTGAACGATTTTACACCACGACATCTGCTTAGAGAGTTTTCAGTTGCTGCTGGGACTATTTCAGAAACGGGTGACATGAGGAAGGAAGAGCTCAGTTTCAGTATTAGAGGCTGCATCCACCTCAAGCCATAACAGGATCCTCGTGGATGATCCAAAACTTCTCTCAGGATGTTGGCTCGCTCATTTTTGTAACCAAATACTGGTGTAACACCTGTTCTGACTTGTGTGTGTTTGACTACCGGTAGTATGCTAATGCTAAAGTCCAGGAAGCTGCTGTTACAAGTCTCATTGATTAAACCATTAAAGTTATATATAGCCAGACATGTACAGGTCATTGGCCTAGCTCCTTGATTCTGTTACAACCTCTGTAGTCAGATTACATTTTTCCCTTTGAAAAGATTAGCATCCAGGTAGCTTGTATGGTAACTACATATTAGTAACTGTTGTTAGGCACAAGAGGTCATTTAAGGCCAGAGAACTGTGTCATTGACCTCTAGTTCTAAACAGGAAAGTTGTCGGCCGCCGCCTAAGTTTGTAGACAGAGACGTTTGGACACTGACAGGGTCCTGAGGTTCTGACTGAGGTTTTGGTAGTTCCTTCCTTGGTGAGATGGCGCCTGGTCTCATTAGCCATAAATTTCCTATGGGCTATTCTAAATAAAAAGTCTGTTTATAGAGTATACAAAACAATAAGGATGCAAAAGTGCTTATGAAAAAGCTAAGTATGGTTGGATATTGGTAGCTGAGGTAGAGGACAGGGTAGCTTGGTTACTTTGCTTTTGCTGTTGAATGAATGAATGGTTTTATTCAAAATTTACAGAAAAACAACGGCTTCGGAGACAACCAAAAATTGTTTACCTGAATTGCACTGGAGGTTAATGTCAGTCATTCTAAAATCACAATTATTGTTGGAAGATTTTGACAAATTGCCTACAACTTGATGTTTTCAAAGTGAGCATTTGCAAATTTTGACATTCACTGCATGCATTGGTAATTGTAGAGTAAAGAGTTAGAAATGAAAAACTATTCTCCAAGCAGATGTTGGGGTAACATTAGCGACTGTCAAGCTTTTCATAGTTAATGTCGCCAACAGTTGAGCCTGGACAGTTAGAAAGCATTATGATTTTCTATCCTGA
Organism: Branchiostoma floridae x Branchiostoma japonicum; assembly: GCA_013266295.2. NCBI lineage: Eukaryota > Metazoa > Chordata > Leptocardii > Amphioxiformes > Branchiostomatidae > Branchiostoma > Branchiostoma floridae x Branchiostoma japonicum. Next base: position 12,919,999 of record CM023829.1, on the reverse strand, counting down.
CATCTACTTGGAGATGATGAGAAACAGGACTTTTAGATAGTCTTGCCCAAGTTGCACCCAGACATGTGACTCCACATGGCTAGTACAGAGGATGAGTCACCTTTCCTCTTCCTCTCAGACTTGCAAAGTCTGACATGTTTCAGCTAAACAGTAGTCTATGCCTGATTCCTACTCAGAAAAAAAAAGTAGAAATTGGCCAGATGGGTGAATAACTTGGGTGAGGAAGAGGAGTCAGATATACTTTCTAAATGGTTGGCTGCCTTCTCTTACAAAACATGTGACCAATCAGAGTTTAGTAGAGACTAGTGAGACACCATCCCTTTGGGATTTCTAACATCTACCTGCACCTACATGTAACTATGATAAAACCAGTCTGGGACACTAGTAGTAGCTATTTATATATTATACCCACAAAATGCCCTGCTTCTTTGTTGTAGCATCTTTCAATACAGCAGATTACGAGATTCAAAATGGTACAACTGTACTATTAGGAACGTCTTCAAAACATTGAATAAAAGGGAAAGAAAATGAATGGGGCTGGTAAACTCTGATTCCGGTAATTTTGGATTTTTGCCTGACAAAGAAAGAATTTGAGCCCTGCCCGTCGTCTCAGTCTACCTGAACAATGTGCATTGTGCGGAAACTATTTACTACTCATGTGTGTCTCCTGGCTACATGCACTTGAGCATGTTTGTTTCGGTAACAATCGCAAAGTATAGCAACAGTCACAGTTCCTGGAGCAAAGAGCAGTTGATACACCTGTAGGGTATAGGGCACTTAATTGTCTAAATGTGGAACGTCTACCAGACAACTGTTGCTGTTTTGGATAAACAGAAAGAAAGTATGTTGTACTTGACACGATGATACGATTTTCACAGTTTTTGTACTGTTAAGAAAGCTTTTGTAACATTTGATAATGTAGTAAATAGACATGTGGATGATACTACTGGTCAGAAGTACATGTTTGCAATCAACTGTGTATGATACAATTTTTATTATTACAAATGAGTCTCTGGTAACATATACACCTTTCTGTCTTCATTCTTCCAGGTATGCCATTTGCACAAGCCGTGAACATCTTAAAGAGACAATGCGGAAGTATCAAAGATGTTCAAGTCTTGTACAGTGACACGGTGAGTAGACGCGCTGTCTCAGGTACCTGTTGTCGTCTCAAGTAGCTAAGTGTTTCATCAAAGAAGCCATTAACAACTTAAGGCTTTCTCAGAAAGTACCTCATGAACCTGGAAATGTTCTCTGAGAACTGACAGGCAATAACGTGATATGCTCAAAATATAAGGCTTGTACATGCAACTTTCATTGAACTAAAAATGGCTTCATTGACAAATGAATGTTTTAAAATTAGGTCAACTGCTAAATATGTTTTGAACTTTTATATGCCATTTGAAAGAAGATGTGTTCCTCTGTATTGCTTATATCTGTCATGCATGTACCTGTCATACAGGTAGTGTGATATCTAACTTGAAAGTTGTTTTAATTTTCCAAAGTCCCAACATCTTTCCACAGTTTAGGCGACAAGTTTCATCATTCATAGCTGACTCAGTCCCCTGGTCCTTGAGAAGCTTCAGCAAAGGATGATGGGAAATGCACCTGTTACATTCATTGTGTTACAATTGTACATATATGTCATAATTTCACATAAGTGCTCATGGTTATTAAAGTTCTTTCAAAGTTTCTTAAGTATTCCAATTATAAAATAAAGAAATAAAGAAAAGTTCACATGGTCAATCATATCTGATGTATAAAAATGACATTGCTTATAAACTGTATAGTTTAGTTTACAACATACATTTCATTGTTTTTATTCTTTCCCATTATTAATATTTTGATATTCTACAGGACAATATGTACAGTGACTGACAATAACTGTCAGTGAAGGCGTTAGATTATGTCCTGTGCTGTTGATGGATGGTTTGATGTTGCATGCGGCCTGACAATACAGACCTCCAGTTTGCATTCATGCATGTAATGACCCTGTAGCTCAGCAGACATGCTTGGATTAAGGGCCCTGCACAATCTGGCTTGTCTATTGTAGGTAGCCTTGTGGTGTAATCCCAGTTCATCCGTATAGCCTTGCGGAAGTAGGGCGCATGCAGGTGATATGTTGGGCCGTTTTGTTCCTACACATTGCGGTTTGACGTCCATTCAGCTCAATAACTGACACCTGTGTCTACAGTATTAACCGGCGAGTCCGTTCTGAAATGAAAGCTTTAGAACACTAACACTTGAAGATGAAATTAAAAGTCGGTGTATTGTCTCGGGTGGTCTTTAGGGTCTCAACGTGTGAAAAAGCAACAGCAAGAGGTTGTCACTTTCTTTTATGTAACAACTGTTGATCATTAGATTAAGACAGGTTAAAGATAGGTCCAGAGAATGACAGGTTTCTTGCGAAAAACAGGTTCTTGGAAGAATCCCAATCCATTGTATTAAAGCTAGTCAAACTAGGTTTTTTGATAGTTGCTTCAACCCGAGAAGAAAGCATTTCTGAGTAGGGGACTAAATTATCTCTGAAGAGAAATTAGGTCTAGTAAGAATGACTTTTTATTTGCCTGGCCGATGCTGAAGCACAAACCAGTTTCCGAGAATGATACACTCCTAACTGACTCCTACCTAAAGGGAGCCAACCATGAGCTTGAATCATGAGAGCTTCTTTGTCATTTTTCATCATATATTCAGCATTGAGATTCAATAATACTGAGTAATAGAGAATAGTAGAGAGCACTTAAATATCACATCCACAGGAACAATAGTATAGCAGGAAACAGTGCTTCATTTTCGTTGACAAATGTACATTACTATAAACTTTCATTTTTGGTATGATTAATGCTTGTCATGAAAATATTATACCTTTATTGTGTTCGCTTTCTTTTGATTATGTGACCTCAGCCAAAGGATTGTAAAAAATCAGTCACCTACCTAGACATCATTTGAAAGTTTGAGCTGGATTTTTGAATAGAGAAGGCATTTAAATAAATTTAAGGGTTTAGCTCCTCTGATACTTCATAGTTTGGAAAAAAAACGTGTTGTGTATTTGTATCCAGCCAGCCAGAGAAAAGAGCCAGTCTGTGCATTGTAGCTACAAGGGAGTTGAAACAGCTAAAGTATTCATAAACTGTGTCAGATGAAACTGTGTGTTTTGGTGTCTTTCATCAAGAACCTTAACTAAGCATGGTAGGTATTAGCCTGCAATATGTTTGATCACTCCTTCTGCCATTGAGAGACTGGTTCAAACTTGACTTAGCAGATGTACCTTGAATTTCTCAGAATCAGAGTGTGCCAAGGTATGTAGATGAGTTCTCGGTAATCGTAGGGAAGGCAGGTTTTGGCAGCGTTCTTATTGGAGGATTTTTTATCAACGATTAAGACCAGATTTTTATCAAGGATTAAGACCAGGTATTTTCAGGTTTGTATCCATAAAGTAAAACTGGGATCTTTCCTTCTTGATGTGTTGATCCCGTCAAATTTGACTGCAATTACAGTGAATATTTCTGTGTGTTTGTTGGTGATGGGCTAGAATAGGCTGTTTGGTACATACACATACCAGGTAACACAAGTAGAGGTTATTTAGGGACAAATCCATTGGAGCGCAACAACTTTGACAGTATGGAAACATGGTAAATAGTACCCGTTTATAATGGTGTGTGTATGTTTTGAAATCTTGACATGAGAGGTCCCGATTCCAAGTAACCTTAAGGAAGTAATCCTTAAGATGGTGTTGAGAGAAGATCCATACCTTCTTTAAGCTGTGACGGGGATACATGAGTGACTTGATCTGCTTAAATCTTAAGATATTAAAGACATTTTTCTCATTAGTATGTTTGTACTTTTACCGTGGCGTGGAATCTACAATGATTAGCATTCTTGGATCAGGAACAACATCATTCCAGTAGTTGAAAACACCACTGCATGGTGACTTTGTTTGGATAAAGATCAAACACCAAATTAAATGATCCAGGATGGAAAAATACATATTACTCCGTCAAGCTGGTGTCAACAGTCAAGTACTTTGTTTTGTAACGCAAGAGGATCTATGGTTTACCAGATACTGTACTTGTAAATACTACTCCAGAGAGTCTGCATAGCGAAGGTAAAAGATGGAAGATCGGGTATAGTAAGGAAAGAAAAGGAATTTCAGACAAACTTTACTGACTTCATATCAGATTCTGTATATTACTAGTTTTTCGGTCTTACAAGATAAAGAGAGGTGAGCTGAAAATGAAGGAATGAAAAAATTGATTGAACACTTAATACTAGTTTCAAGTGAACTCTTGTTGAGGGATCAAAACAAGGCAACAAAACATGTGAAAAAGATGATAACTACAAATTGATGGGGATACGTTGAGTTTGTTTCCAGAGTGGCAGAAAGAAGGTCCTTCTTAAAACGTCTTGGTTCAATACTGAACTTGAGTTTGATATGATAACTGAATGGTTTGTTGACAGTAAAGACTTCGGTCTGATGAGTACAGACTGTGTAGCCAGGGGTTACTGAACCCTGAACCACAATAGACCAACATTTGATTGACAGCTAGCAAAGCTTGAGCCGCTGCCTCGTGTACTTCACTCTCCACTTAGGTGTTAACAGATCATTAACATCCAGACCTTGAGATGTCAGATGTGAAAAATGGCTTCGCTTTTTCTGAAGTTACATTAAGCGAACGATTTTGGTGACAGAGGGAACCCAATTGGTGCTTGAAACATTTTGGTTGAATAAACTCTTTCATCCAAGAAAGCTACGTTTTAACTACGTAGTTTTGCCATGTGGGGTTTTGTAGAATGGTACTTCTACCAAGTCAGGCTCATTTCTTAGAATCTCCTAGAGTAAAGTAAATTTGTTGTATTACTGAGAAAGTTGGCCTACCGATTTCCATGCATTTCAGGCTCATAATGGCTGTTGAAATACTAGCAGCTGTCAACTGGTATTATGTATGATTCAAGGATTTAATCATTTCAACTTATTATATCATTTCAACTTAATATATATCTGATTTGGTTAAGCTCAAATCAAAAACAGTCTGACCAACGCTTTCTCCGTACTCTATACATAAAGAATACTAAGAAGACACCTTACTCTTATAAGAGTTATACCTTTCTTAGATGTCTCACCTGTGCATTTTGCGGTAATTTTCACATTTGACTTTGAGTTGATCTGTTGCATCATGCGGCGGACATTTTCCAGGAACTCAATGAGCAGTACGTTTAGGTGTTTCGCAGAGCCCTCACCTGTGCGCGTTCTCAGTAATAACAGGAAAGGTCTCACCTGCGGTACTTTGGCCTCACGTGGAAGGAAGAAAAAGAAAGGTCGCACGGATGATAGTCCCATCTGCCCATGACAGGATCATACACGGTTTCACATCTTACAGAGAGTAAAGGATTACATTGTTAGTCCTAGAATTGGTTCAAGTATTCTAAAACACTGCCACCGAAGCTCCGCCGTATTTCAGAGAGGGAGCTTCCTCAGTTACCTTTAGCTAGAGTAACCTTTAAGGGATTTTGTATCACTTAACATTACAAATGGGTTTTCACCCTCAATTAGCTCAATACTGTGTGCATAGCATAGACTACCTTGATGTTTGACTGCACTACCAGCTGAAAAAAGCTCAAGCTTTGGCATGCTGAAAGAAGTTTTCGTTTTTCATCACTTGGGTTGGGTGTTGTTGCATTTCGTGTTATTACAAATTTGCACAGTGTAAAAAGTGTTTCCCTCCTATAAATGTAAGAGAATGAAAAAACAGTATATGTTGAAGCCAAGAACGTCTGGTATCTTGACAGATGTAAATGACACTAAATTGAAATGATAAAAGTCTGGAGATGTGACTGATTTTCTACAATTTTGAACCAGTTGAACTCACTGAAGAGCTAATCTTCCACTGGTCACAATTAAGTACACAGATTTTATGTACAGGTTCATTGTGCAAGCTCTTTTCGACAAGTAAAGTTAACAGTGGACCACAGCTTAACGTCCTGTCCCAAGGACCGCAAACCTTTCCAGTAGTGTGCATAGCAGCCAGGATTCAAACTCCCAACCTCTAGGTCCAGAAGCAGGGTCACAAACCACTGGTCTACGCACGCTAGAAGACTTTGTAAATGTCTCTCCTGATGATCGAGTATGGCCCATCTACACGTGACTGTCCATACATCTTCAAAAGACAATCCTTCATGATATGACAGAGACATCCGGCGAAGAGCTTTTGAAGAAGAAAGTCTTGTCTAATGACCACCTTTTTTTCATCATGTACTTAACACACAGCCTTTTATCAAATATTCAAAGGCTACGGCCCAATTACTTGATTCTAATCAATTGATGGTCACAGTTATCAAAGTCTCAAAGGCTCCTCACCGATTGTACAAACCATTCAGGGTGACAGTGTCTGGTCTTTTTTTCTTCAGATGTTTTTCCCATTTTCAAGCCCGTCTGCACAGCTTCTGACACTTGTGTTCAAAACGGGCAGGCTTGCGGCAGCTAACTTTCATTTAGTGAAATGGCGGGTGATGTGGACTGGAAGCGGGCACCCTTTGGATGATTTTCTGCTCTGCAGGTTACAAAAGTTTCAGCTTCGGAGTGGAAAGACTTGCTTGAAGTAGTGGTACATTGGGTAAATTGCAATCTAGCTTGGTCTTTCTAAGTCTACACCAGTGCAATGGCCAAATGGGTAGACTGTTCGCCTTGCATTTGGCAGGTCGTGAGTTCGATCCCCGGCCAAGTCATACCAAAGCCTTTTTAAATGGTACATACTGCTTCCTCTGCTTAGCACTCAGCATTTAGGAAAGAGTATGGGAGTTAAACACACACCACTACCAGTGGACCCTGCTGTAGTGATTGCACAACTGTGTGGCCCTATGCACCACAGGTGTGGGAAGAAACTTTAACTTAAAACTTTCTAAATCTAACAGTACTATAACAGTTATGATTATATAAAAGGTGTTGAAGCTTTTATTGGTCTGTAGTGTTACTCGTCAAGTTCAATGTCAAATGTGTTAAAAGAACATCTGTTTATAAAAACGGACATGGTGTGCTAATTTTGACAAAATTACTCATAACCCTAATCATTTTTCTCCAGTGTTTGTTTTGTGTGTTTTTTCTTTTGGCAGAACAAGGCCAGTATTTCAGTTCTTCCATTACTTTCAGTTGCTACAAAATGTATTGCGTTGACACATCCAGCAGAGGTATTGTCAACAGTAACAAAGAACTCATTTCTTTTATAACTCCCAATGGCCTCCTCCCATCCTATCAAATCACAATGTTACATTTGCCGAAATCCATGATAGTTTCACCCGCTTACAGCAGAATATCAGGGTATGCCTGCAGAACGTACTGTGCAAGCACAAAATCCTAATTTTTCACGTTTTTCGTTGGATGTTTAGTCAACGTTGCATCAAAATTTTGCCTGTTGCAGACGATATCTTTTCCTATACAACATCTGAAAACTACAGACAGGCTGTCAACCTTATATGCTCTAATACAACCTTATATGAGACGTTCTGCCAAAGTGCTATGCACAATACATTACGGGTTTCGCGCAGGTGCAGTATGTTTTGCAGACGTGCTGTTTTCATATATAGCATCTTTCCCCCTCATGAAATTTTTCTTTGATAAAATGATTTTTCTCTTATAGAGTGGAACTCAAATATGATATATCAAACTGATGATATTAGTACTACCAGGCAGCCAATCTTTTTTCAGTCAAAGAGGCTCTGGCCATTTAGCCCAATCTACAGTTGCTTTTCGGTACCTTTACACTTGTTGAGATATTGAAAAATAAATAGAAAGGTGTCTTAATTCAGTTCGTTGACTGAAAAGCTTATCTTCTACTGGTTGAAAAACTTGACAGACATATACGTGTACTGGAGAAATTCCCCTAGCTCTTTCAAACAAGTACAGTATAGGTAAGTTACATGTACCCTATCTACCATTGTTTTCTTGTATCTTTTGACTTGTTGAGACAGACAAACCCTCCCTTCCCCAATAGTGCGTGCTTTTCCCTTCGGTCCCGTGGTTGCGAGCGATCCGTTATAACTTCCAGCCCCATGGCATCCGTAATTCGTGCGTGCCTTTTGATGCCTGTGCGATTAAGTACTGGAAGGTTAATGCTCAGTGTCAGAGCGTTTCCAGCGTGAGGAGCATTAGCGTAGGCCAAACGGGAGGCACCAAATCCGATGTGTCAGGAACATGCATCATTTACCACTTATAATGCTGGGGGTATCAGACCCTCCCATTGTTCTCGCCAGCTTTCCTTAGAGGACGATTGCAACAAATCGATTGCCAATGTGAACGTTTCCCAGCTTGCAGGCACCAAACGGCCTCAAAGACGACGTATTCGCGCCGATAGTCTGCGACCGACGGAGGGAAAGCGTTGCGAGGTGGCGGAACGTCGTTGTCGAGACGACGGTTTGTGGACACATATTTACACACACATTTGCCACTAATGAGCCCAAAACATTAACCTTCCACCAACATAACTGTGCTTCTGTGGTCGCTTCGGTTTACCTGCGGTCACTCTGGCCGGGGGAGGCACAGCACATGAATGATATGTCCCTGTGGACACTAATAATTCATGAGCAGAAAATCTGGAGACACTCAACTGAGTCGTCAATATTGTATCAGTCTTAAGCCTTGCCATGATAGCTCCTTTGTCCGCCAACGAATAATAAAGGCAAACAGACTAAATGTGACTGCTGGGCTTTTAAGGTTGTTGTACACACCCATGTCAATGGCGTTGCATACGATTTGCAAATCAGACAAAAAAGTATATTGGATGGTATGTTGATAAGTAGTTTATGATTAAGAATAGTGTAAAGATTTCTCTTTATTATATAATAAATCTGCTTGGCCATACAAAAGAAATTCTGCCTTGGTTACTACTTGTATACTTTTTGTGATTTTTGTTCAGTTTACTGTAACAGTTTTGATATAGGAGTTGTTGTCACGGTGCTTTCTAGATTCAAATTCTAAAGATTGGAAAAAAACAAGGACAGTTCAGTGTGGCATTAGAAAGCCAGTTGGAGATTGGTATGTTATTTCATGATTGTGTGGGTTTAAATGTTTTAAGCAAATGTCAGCTGCTTACAGCTTTGTTAGTCTCTGCACTGAAAGACCCGTGGGATGACTTCACTTCACCATCTAATTACATAATGATAAGTGTCATCCCTGGCTCTTAGTGGACCTGATGTACAGCTGCCAATCAGTGCCACTTTCAAGAAAGTAAACAACTGATCATGAACAATCAGTGAGTCCATAGGCTGAACAAACATGGGATTATCCCATCCATATTTAATCTAAGAAAATAAGCTTAGTGTAGCGTGGCTTTGGCTGTTGGTGTTTTTGGAGGATCATTGTAGCTAAAAATGGCGTGGAAACTTGTGCAAATAGATAAACTTTCATCGGGTTGATTCATCGTTATAATTCTTTGCTATGCAATCGTGTCTTTTTCTCTCCCAGCATTTTGGTAGCTGCTCTGCTTTCTTCGTCAGGACAATATGAAACACTTTCTCATTTTGGGATTGTGGCATAATTTTTACAACAAGGATGCTTTCTCGGTTAAAACACAATTACAGAGCATCTGCCAGAATTGACAGAGAAAAATACATGGTTGTGTACCAAAGAAACTATGATGAGTCTGCGAAAACTCAGATGATCTGTAGTTAAGTCCAAAGCTTGTTCCACACTGTATAGTGACCTAGAAATCCGGGGTAATTTGTGACATCCAAGATGGACAGTGAGTCGTCCGGGGAGAGTTGTAACAGGTCCTGATCAATAAAACATGCAGGGTGGGAGTTCCAGATGACCCTGGAGATGCTGCGGTGGGACCCGGCTGCCTCACACTGGCACCAGATGATTGCAGGTGTAGGAGCGGCAGAGACACCGGCACAATATCCACTCGGATTAGCGTGGGACAGTCCAGGCCTTCCTCGTCTGTACCATTATCATAGATAGCAGCACCTAATGACTGGTTTCTGATAAAACGCACTACCAAAACACTATTGTACCTTCAAATCTTAATTGGATATAAGTGTACAGTGTATAGCTGTCCTTGGCGCCTTGCTATTATAGCTTTGGTCTTCATTTGGATATAACGGTGATTGTATGGAGGCTGTCAGTTGCTGTTATTTTTTTTTGGTTGTTTTTTTGCGTGCAAAATTCTGAGTACACATCTTGACTGAATACTTGGTTAGCACTGAATGACACATTTTGTAAGTGTGACTGTGAGAAAACGTTACAACTCTGTGTTGGTGAGAAAATTCAACAGTATTCTTGGATTACGCTTCTTGACATAGTTAGTGGTGTTTCCGTTTACATGATACCACAAAGAGATTTCAAAGATTTTAAGCCTTCAGAACAACAAGTTAGTGATAGAAAGTGAACAAATCGGTATCAACAACAGTGATGAAGAAATCTTGATTTAAAAATATATCGTGTGGGTGTCCAGGAGGTTTTATTTTTAGCAGCTCTTGACACAGTTATGTTTCTTCTCGTGAACGGCCATTTGGGTGGAATAATATGCAAATGAGCTTCTGTACACTTGAAGAAGCCGACAGGGCAAAACCTGACGCGACAGGCTGAATAAAAGCTTGAAGCGGGAACTGTACAGCTTTAAATGTCTTACTGAGGGACGACTGCGGTGTGAAAGATGTCGGTAATAGCTTGTTGAGGAATGAATCCATTCTACTTTATAATGATATGCAAATGAGTAACCATCATCTGCCTACACAGGCTAATTAGTTTAGATATAAGACTTGTCCTTGGTGCTAGCTGCTGGCTGTTAACTAACAATGGACAACACACAAAGTGCAGAGGGACAATCATAAACCCATTTTCACACTTAAGAACTATCAAGTCAGAAACCATTTACACTCACATCCACCATCATATTACAGGAGATTAATATGAAAGGAGATTAAATGTGTCAGGGGCCAAGGTTCAATAGAGTAATGGCCCATACTCTGTCTGTTCCTATGTACTCAGTGTTGGAAATACAGGTTGACCAGCCTTCTTTTTCAACCAGATATTGGTATAGGCAACTAGTTTGTGAATGTATTGTTGTAAGGTACAAGCAGCATAAATTTTGGTTGCAATTTCCCACTGAAATCTACCTTCAGGTTTTCAACATTTTAGCTTTTGACTTAGACATTTCCTTGAGAAAGGGCCTCTACAGTTACACAACTTTCCTCACTCCAACCAGATAGAAATGAGTGCCTTTAACTTTGGTTAGGGAGGTAAAAATGTATACATGGTGGAAGGAGAGGGATGGGCTCCGCCTTCCAATACCGTGCCCGAGACACAGTGGATTAAAAACCCACTGCCTCTACAGCCTTGACCATTCTACCTTTGATTCACAAGCTGTAAATTTTAAAATGTTTGTGGTTTTATTTCTGCAGTTTTCGCGATGTAAACTAATGAGAAATCATGACACCGCAAATATGTGTCTTGTATCTAATTTACTATTGTACTATGGGATTGTTTCAACTGTGAATTTCAAACACTGCAGGTACCTCCTTTCCCCTTGTACTGCAAAATAAAACCACTACAAAAGTAGTAAATGCATTTACAGTATTATGACTGCCTTTTTTGTATCCCCCCCCAGAACCCACTTGGTATGGACCTGGTGTTGAACCTGACTCAGGATGGAATAAGACTTATCTTTGACCCCATGGTGCAGAGACTTAAGGTGGGACACTTACCCTACATCTTTTTTTAAACTAATTACATTTGAACCTATTACTAGTACTTTTCAAAATCAAAGTACACATACAGAGGATGGGAAACAAATATGCAATCAACTTCAAAACAGATAAATAAAATCCAAAAACAACGGATTCAGAGTCACACCTACCTTTCTATAAGTGTGCAATTGAATTTGAGTTAAATTTAGGTCAAATTTGACCCTTGAACACATCCCAAACACTGTTGACCTACTCCCAAACTAAGCCAACCATGGCTTAACCTCCCGTCCACACCCGAATGTTTGAAACATTTTTAAACATTCAGCTGACGTAGTCAGACAGTAGCCAACCTCGCCAAACACCAGCCAACCACAGCCGACCTTGCTCCCGATCTACTCCTAACCATGGTTGGGGAGAGTTCGGCAGTGTTTGGGAGGCCATATTCGGCTGTGTGTGACATCATCATATGTGTGACAGGGGCTTTTTAAACAGCCCTTAGTTCATGAATATAGGGCAGTGAGTTGACCAACGAAGGTTGTATGATAGCCCCTTCTCCCCCGAGACTGAAGAGAAAAATTATGGCATGACTGGGACATGTGTCTGTCCCCCGTGTCCTGTGCTCATTTGTAGCTGGGCTCAGGAACATCATTAATTCATAACTTTTGTCTCCACAGATCATAGAGGTATATAACCTTAGCAAAGTCAAGTTGAAATATTGGTAAGTATTTCTCAATGTTCTTGGCTTATGTAATATATGTACTATGGTTGTGGCCATGTAATATGACTTTGCATAGAGTCACCTGTAATGTTTTCCAGTATAGGTATCTTAAATATGTTTCTAACTGTTCAATTCGATAACAAATTTGTTGATAAGTTCATATTATAACTTATAGATTGTATTGCATTAAGCTGCTTTGTGCATGAATATGCAAGAAAGATCATTTAAGGATGTAACTACATGTAGCAGTTTGATTGTACAGTTTTTTTGCCCAGTTTGACATACAGTATGTTGTAGTAATGACATGCTTTTCCTCACAGTGGAGTCCACTTCAACTCCCCCCATGTACAGCCCACCATAGAACAGATAGACCAGTCCTTTGGAGCAACCCACCCTGGAGGTGAGTAGTTTGTAGGCTGTCCGATTTAGGGGATACACATGTAGCTGTAGTCATTTTGGATGGGGACTTAAAGCTGGCAGCCCTGTGTATGTGGAACTTCAGGCATCAAACCTCTGCTGTTCAAAGAACCCAACACACATTAAGGAGAGTAGAGGTGATCCAAAATGGCATTGCACCAATTCTAGCTACATGTACCTGAAAAAGTATTGTACAGTCATGTACTTTACATCTGATGAGGATGGCTGCTTTACCTTACATTTCTGGAAAAAAAGACAAGAAGGCTTGATCTGTTCAGGTTGGCAAATAAAGAAAAATGAAGAATTAAGATATGCATGCTTTACACTGAATGATATCAGCAAATCTATAAATCTATATGTACTTTTTGTTTGCAGCATTTGAAATAGTTCAGATCCTTTCAGTGATTGCAGAGCAATAACTTTGCATACTTTTTCCCATGGACTTCTCCAGTGTACGATGCTGCTCGCCATGTCTTCATGTTGAACTTCAGGGGCCTTTCCTTCTCCTTCCCCATAGAGTCCAAATTTGAGGTGAGTACAAGATGGCAGAGGTATACATGTATCCAGAAAAACTGGTCATTTTTGTCAATTATAACACTGGAAATTGTGAAAAATGTAACTATCTTTTAAGTTAACTAACTTGTAACTCTACAACATACAATGTATATATACAAAGTATGTTGGCAGATTGAAATAAAGATGTGCATTGGGAAGCATTATTTTGTGAGTTGTGAAAAACCATGGCTGGAAAAGTATGGTTAAACCTTAAGTTGTGACCACCTCTGCATTATAAAGACCACCTGTCCATGGAGTTCACTTTTCTGTGGCCCTTGTATTATTTTTCGCATTGACCCAAGTATTGAGAATTCTGTCTATAGTGGCCACTTGTCTACGTATACCGTGACCATTTTTCTTTCCTTGTGTGGTCACTACGTATAGACAGGTTTGACTGTATTTCCAACCCTGGTAACCCATAGCTTCCACCCTGCCGTAGCGTTGTCCAGAGTTTAGCCACATGTTTTATCACCTGGCAGTGCTGTTGCCCTTTAACCAAATCCATCCTACAGGAAAGATAAGATCGTGAATTTATACGCCGGCTGTGCGGAATGGTTCCCTTGTATCCCCGGGCACCGTCATTATGGCCATAACTACCAATGTGGTCATCCGACATAAAAGAAAACTACCCTTATCTCCCTTATATATCTTTAACAAATTGGGGGGAGCAGGCGATTGAAATCCGCCCATAGGTCACTGGTGACCTCCTGTTTACAGGGTCAAGTGTTTTCATCGTATGGCCAAAAGGTGAAGCTGTAAAAACCAGCAGGGAGAAAGTGTCGCTTGTCAGCACATTCACAGGCAGTTACAGCATATACGGAGTTACTGTTGCGTGGAAATCAATTATTGTGTCTTGTTCTTTTTGTCTATTCTGAACACAGAGTAATAAAGGAACCCTTGCTTCCACTGTAATAAGAGAATGCTCTCGATTACATTTCAAATTTAGTAACGCTGAAGAAGAGTGATGGATGTCACTCGAAATGTCCGGAAGTAATTTATCCAATAGTAGAATTTGAATTGTCTGAATATTCTTTACCTGCGTGTCTAACCTTCATTAGCTTTCGATTACATTTTGACAATTATTCTCATTGCAGATAGTTTTGATATGTGGAAAGAAATGACATGCAAATCATAGTTGAGTTGATGATCCCAACAGTTGAACACATTAATTATTATTATTATTTATTTTATTTATTTCATTCACAAAGATTTGAGAGCATTGAACAGAAAGAACATAATGTGCTTATAAGGATCCTTTGCTCATGAAACATAAAGAACATAATAACAAAGCTGGTGTAACAAATACAAAATGTACAATGGACATTAAATGAAAATGGCTGGTGCACCAATAGAACTTATAACATTAATGTGATTGATCAAATCTTCCAGAGAGTGAAATAAAGTTGAACACAATATCGAAGATACGGCATTTGAGCTGCCTCATGATTATTGCAGTGGTAGAAAATTTCATTTTGTAACTGGTTGATTCATAGAAAAAACACATAGGAAATATGAGCTTGGATCAGAGATTCAGTTTCATGGTAGTGGAGCTGACTTAGACTTAGTTCTCGACAAGGCAGGCTTGAAAGCTGTTAGTAAATGTTTTATCAATGGCCTGAGGAAAGTGGAGAACCATGGTTGCTGCCTACAGGGGCCAAGCCCAAGTGTAAGTCTAAGACCTTGATAGACCGTGCCCAGATGCACCGCTCAGTGGCCAAGGTGATCTTACCACACCGCTGCACATGCCGACTGGTGTTAGGAGACCTCTCTAACCTTACTAATGGCTCCCAGGGCCCCTGGCGGTACTGGTGTGTGCTGGGAAATGTTGCACGGGAATAAAGATAGATTGTGTGAAATAAGGAGGGAGCTGCTAGAAACAACAGTTACAGTAGATCATTCTGATACCAAAGGTGTCTGACTGTGTATTATATACTAAGTGTATGAAATACTGTAAAAGCGTGTGCTTGGTTCATAGTCATATGTGATGACTTCCTTGAAGGAAATGATCACAGTAAACAGATGACCACCATAGACAGGAGTCTTATGCATGAGTCAATGGGAAGAATAATCTAAGGGACCACCAAAAAGTGGACACAACTTCCAGTTGGTTGTTATGCAGAGGTGGTTGCTAGCCTACAGGTTTGACTCTAGATATTGTAGTTTTCTCACTGGATTCCAGAATTTTCTAATGCTGAACAACTCCACATGTTGCTTGCAGGTCACTCTTCTATGAATAATGTTTAAAGTCATATGCGAAACAAACTCGCCACATTTCAATAGATTAATTACGGTAAAAGCAAAATATTGTCACTTCCAGAATCTTACAATTTGAAAGCACAAATAAGCATTGTAATCAAACGTAAGTTTCCAAACTTCTTGATCATTACATCATTAACTTCAATTATAAGTTCATGTCATTGAATAGATTTACACATTGAACAACTTACTGTGCTTTCTTGTGTCATCTTATAAATTAAAGCATACTTTAGATGAATACTTCAAGAAGTTTTTGCTTGATGCTGTATGGGCCAGGTTGTTGATGGTCACTACACCTAGCATACGGATTGATGACTTTTTCCCCAGGCTGTCAGGTACCCAGTCTGTCATTGTGGCTAATTTGGAACCCAAGCACCCATCCTGACTGAAGTGATGTGGCATTAGGGGAAGTGTCAGCTCAGTCCAGATTTTATCAGTGCAGAAAACACCATCAGTACTACTGCTGTTAGCTTTCATATGGAAAGAGCAAGCAGATGAATTGGAAAGTGTCCTGAAACAGAGTGTCTTCTTTACATTTAAGCAAACAAGAGTGGCCACTGCCACAAAATGAATTGAAAAATGTCTTTCCATTTAAGCAAAAAAAGAGGTTAAATTGGGGGCCCCAAGTGGTCTAGAAGAGTATGATCGATGATAAAAGTCTCTTTTTACATTCAAGAAAAAAAAGTGGCCACCACCACGAAATGAATTGAAAAATGTCTTCGTTTATATTTAAGCAAAAAAAGAGGTTAAATTAGGTTCTCTAAGTGGCCTAGAAGAAGATGATCAATGATAAAAAGTCTCTTATAGGTAACTTTATTTTGGAATCGGCCACTTTCAGGTTTTTCCAAATGTCAAACATTTCTGTTGCATTTGATTAGGGCCCCTTTTTCCCTGTATTATACTGTCCTTTTATGAGCTTGTGTTGCTGACCCATACTCCTGTTTTTTTCCCTGTTTGTTTGTCAAGGCCCTTACCATCCAAAGAGACACCTGTTTTTTACTGGTGAAAAGAGTTTGTTATCTGCAGGTTTATGCCCGAGAGATGTGCTAGGAGTAACCTACATGATTTTAGCTGGCTGTTTATGACAGAATTGGCTGAGTGTGTATTTAGACAGGTGTAGGATAGCGTAGTGTCTGGTGGCCATGTGGGTAGGCCTGGTGCCCCATGTTAATGAAGGTGTAACAAAATGTTAAGCAAAACAAATACTTAACAAGGCTCAGACAATATGACAGGACAGATATACATGTCAGTAATCCTAAATATGTTTTCTTGTAACTTAAACTTTCATGTTTCATATAAAAGAAGTAACAAAACAATTGCAAGATAAATTGGAGGACAGAAAATGAATAGAAACTGGAGTAGCTGGTACACGCTGAAAAATAGTAAATATTTAAAAAACATAAAGTGGGATATTTAATCTCTACCAGACCTCTTGGCAGTGTAGAAAATACTAGAAATTGGACAACATTGGGGTGATATTTTCCAGAGGAGTTGGCCTTCCACGATAGCACATAGCCCTCTATTTTGACCCATTTCTACTATTTTTCAGCCAACAAAAGAGGTGTAGTGAATACTAGGTCCACCTCAGGGCAAACTAACAGAGGGGAGATGGTCAATAAAGATAAGGGCTGGCAGCTGACCTTTCAATTGGCCGTCCAAGGTGTAATGAAGTGACCGCCTGCAGCAGTTTGTGGCCTCCAGGACCACTGAAAAAAAATCATGACTTGCAATATGGAGATCTTATCAGTGTCACAGTATCTGGGTGATTTGGATCATTGTTAGGTTGAGTTGAACAGTTAAACTTTCAGCAGAACTGTTTGGTTTACTTGTATCACTTTCAGTTTACTTGAATTATGACAGCATTTGTTACGTGAAGGTCTACTTGTATCACGTTCAGTTTACTTTGATTCTGACAGCGTTGTCGCTTATTAAAAGTCCTTCCTTATTGTGATACACAGCAATGATTCTGCTATATATCCAGATTTTATAGCCCCCTAGGTAGAGGCAATGGGGCTAGCAGATGGGCAGAGTAAGCACCAAAATCTGATTACATACATTCTCCCAATTTGATTCCGTTATTACACACTCGCATAGAGCACTTGTGCACAGCTTGAAAGAATTACTTCTGATGATGGACACGTACCAAAACGTCTTTGTATCAGCCGGGGAGAGTCGGGATCTCGCTTTTAGGCGGTGTTGCCGTGATTTACGTATCACGCCCCTGAAACCTGTATTCAGTGCTGCCGATTAACATACAGATAGGGCACATAAAATTGCAAGCTTTACCAGTCAGCCGTTTAATGGACGCTTAAGTGCAGCATTGTCTCAAACAGTTCATCTGGCAAATTTGAGGTTACCCTCTGTGGGAAACCCTCACTAGATGGGCTGGGTGATAGAGAGATTTGAGAGGCCATCCGAGCTTTAGCAGGGAGCAAGACAACTAGGAGAGAAATTACCAAGTTGCTAAGACTTGCCTCTACCCCAGCACTGAAGCACTGGTCATCATGCATTCAAGTAAAAAGGCTGTTTAAGGTTAGAAAAGGGGTGTTGAGATGAACAAATGATTGACTACTTGCACAGTAGCTTAGTATACAAGTTGTTTTCTTTCACAAACTTTTTTTCAAATATTACTGGTAGAATAAAGATCAAGAGCAAGGAAGTTTAGAAGAGTGGGTGGGAGTTAAAGGTGTATGGAAGTCTCAGAAAGGAGTGAAAGATGTTTGGGATATCACAGGAAAATTTTGTAACATCTATAGTTAACATGCATAGCCCAGTGGTTAGTGACCCTGCCACTGGACCAAGAATTCATGAGTTCGAATCCTGACTGTTGTCATTCACCCAACATGTGCACTACTGGAAAGTTTCTCAGTCCTTAAGGTGGGATGTTAAGCCGTGGTCCACGTACTGTTCATTGTACTTGTCAAAAAGAGCTGGCGAAATTTCCCTGGTAAAATGAACCTGTATATACACATGTACAGGAGTTTGCAGTCTTTGGTTTATCATTAGATTCTAGGCTAAAGAAGAATCTAGAAAAGTTAATGACATATCTGGTTTCATAATACTCTTGATTGAATTCTATTTGTTGTTGTTTCTCCTGTTGTAGCCCCACTACACACATGGACTTGGCTCTCTCCAGTTCCCTAACGGTGCCTCTCCAACAGTATCTCAGATGTGCATCTACACAGGGAACTCACTGGCTGATACAAAGTAAGAACTGTTAATCCTTTACAAGTTCTGCTGCAGTACCAAGGTCAGCCACCATATTTGACCTTGACCTTTGTCTTCCAAAGATCTACCTACATGTACATACCAAATATCATCACAATCCATAAAGGCGTTCTTAAGTTATGCTGACCAGAAATATGCAGAAACACACACAGACAGACACTCAGATACACACACACACACACACACACACACACACACACACACACACACACACACATAGACAGACAGACACACCAAAAACAATACCTCCATTGACAGTCACTGTACCAGTAGTAAGTAAGTAAGGTTTGTAAGTACTGTGTATGTAAGCTTTACTAAAAGTGAGCTGGTTCTGTTCCAGAGCCCCACCCATGCCCCTGTCCTGTTTCCATGGCAACTGTTACCCGGAGACAGTGGAGGTACTGAGAGACAACAATGGTCCAACGGGGTTGAAGGTGCAGCTAGCTATAGAAGGTAGGGACTTGTTATCCTTCAATTTTGTAGTGAAACACAAATAGTGAATCATGTGCAACCTTAGGCCATGTTGATTTGATTATATGGATGACATCCGCGCGCGCATCAATTTTCGTTCGTTTCCAAAAAAAAAAAAGTTTTCGACCATACTGGAAATCGTACAAAGCAGCTGCAAAATGAGAAAATATATGCCGTAAATAGAAAAAAAAATATTGGAAAAATATACTAATATCGTAGAATACTAAAATCAATTCCAAAGGAAGAAGAAAATGTGAAGAAATGAAAATGAAGAGTCTATTATTCGCCATACCATAATCTGTGTGTTTAGCCATTTGTTCAACCTTCATGACCACGTAGATTTCATAATGAAGGCAACTTTTTTTTTGCCAAACTTTTTTTTTATTCGCACGCTCGCATCAGTTTTGAGGTACCCAGAGGATGTCATCCATATAATCAAATCAACATGGCCTTACCACTGATCACTGGATTAAAGAACAGATCTTTTATTAAAACAAAAAATCATATTTATACATAAAACTTTCTACAATGCCTACAATTTTCTTTTAAAATGAATCTTGAACAAGGTAATTAGATATTGCCTAATGGGCTTCAGTTAAAACCCTTTAGAAATTCTTGATCTGTACATGTGTATCCATTCTGTTGACTAGGTATGTCATGTGATATGTTTTTGCAGGAACAGGACCAGGCCATGTATCAGAATTAAGAAGAAAAACTCTAGAAAGATTGGTGATGTTTGGAGACTCTGCACAGGTGTATATGTACAATATGTTATTTGCATTTACAGCATTAAGAGATTAACTCCAAAATTCAATCTTCTAAGTTTGCAAGGAATTATTGAGATGTTGCAATTGTACGATCATTGTTCTTACAATCCCACAATCAGATAATGACGTGCTGTCTTTTCCTTAATATCCAATCTTCAGGAAGTGACCAGTTACCTCGGCTCTCCTAGCAAGGTCTTCTACAAGAGTGAAGATAAGGTACGTTTTTTAATCATACCTGCAAGTTTTTATATTTTTTTACATCTAATTTGCAATACTAGCTGACAGAAATAAAGATACATGTAGATGTATATCCTGATTAAAGAGGGATGCATACTTTTTTCATCAAAGTTAGAATGTCAGACTTGGGGGTTGACAAATTCTCTGAATTCCAAGTCTAAAGCAAGGAGTTTTAATAGGATTAAGCCTCCTTGTTTAAAGTTAATATCAGTTTTGAATGGCAAATTTTTTGTTGTTACAGATGAGAATCCATTCCCCTTCTCCACGGAAACTGGCTCCGTCCAAGTCGTCTGATTACTTCTTTAATTATTTCACACTTGGGCTGGTGAGTGATAGGCTTTTGTTCATCAAAATTCAACAACACTTAAAGTAAGAGAGATGGCAGAACAAGTACATGTCACCTTTATTTGTCCCATACAAAAAATATACTTTTACAACAAGTTATCAATCAATATACAGGTGATAAACAACTATAGCATCACCAATACATTACAGTTACAATAATTATGATATCATACATGTATATGCATAGTACGTTATATTATGGCTAGTCCTTTAAAGTTGTGTGATTCTGGTATGAGGTAATATTTCTGAAAATATCCTTGCTGCATGCCTTACGTAAGTATTTGTCTTCTGGAACTTGTTGCTGATTATTTGTTTTATCCTGGCGAAACTATGTTTGGTTCGAATTTCCTACTATTTCATGACATTTCTTACCTTTTTTTCTGTCGTAGGACGTGTTGTTTGATGCAAATACTCATCGAGTCAAGAAATTTATTCTACAGACCAACTTTCCAGGGCATTACAACTTCAACATGTACGTTGCAACATCTATTACTAGTAATTATACATTGTATTTTGTTGTATTTTTGCATCATTTTTTTGTCTGCTATCTTAATTCAAATATATGCAAATATGTTGCTATGGATTTCCTCTGATTCATATAATGTACTCATGTTACATCATGCCAAACTTGCCACAAAATGTCAACTTGAAATCAGTCAATAAATACTCTTTTCTGGCAACCTGTTCCTAGATATAGAATACACAGTTTTTTAAAAACATCTCATGTAGAATACTCTGACTTGTTGATTTCAATTGTTTGAATATGTAGTGTGCAGCTCATACGTATACAACATGTACATAAATGTCTGATTCATTTCAGATTCTCAGTTTTGTGAGCCTCCTAAAAATTAAAATACCTAGAAAAATGGCAGTTCTACTGTATAAGGTTGCCATTACTATGTCAAAAATTCAATAGTATGCTACATTAAGAACACTTAGTTTTATGATAGCTTTTAACTTGGCAATAAAATGTGTAATGGCCTATGTAATCTGAGAAAATTATATCGGTCAATCCTTTTATTTATGAAAATTGCAGAAAAATGCGTGTGTGTGTGTCAAATTGCACTCCCTGTATGGAACAGCTTTGTTGCAACTAGGGTGTCATTTTCACGGACACAAAAATGTTGCTGCTTTTGAAATACGAAACACACAATCATACATATTCACATCGGCTTGCCAGTTTATTATAACTGAAGGTGTTAAGATGGGCAGTATGGTTTTACAAGGGCTGGACAATTAGTTCAATCAGGGAGGTTCCGTGTCATTGGAGCTAGGAAAGGATTTTTGATGGGGTGAAATGGACTGAGCGACTCCAGCGTTTACGAGATGTTTGGGGTTATGGGTTGTCAAGAGTTTTACGAAACTGGTGAAGGAAATTTTCCTTTAGTTTTAGTGTCTATTGTATACTGGTAAGAAAAATTAAAACTCAATTTCATGTGCTACATGTGCCTTCCAATAGTTTGGGGCGATATTTGCATTTTTTTCAAGTTCTGAATGACATTCAAAATAGTGTTTCACTTTCCATGTTTAGAATGGAAAATTATGAAGAATTTTGTAAAAGTTACAGGGTTAAAAATAGAAAAGAAGTCAGTTCTATAAGAAGTTTTTCTTTTGATCAGCTGTTTGCAGAGACTATAATATTGTATACAAGTGGAAAAGTGTTGATATCATGAATAGTTGTTTTAGTACATGTATGAGTGTGAATTCCCAGTTGAATTGTGAGACACCAACTAAGATATCAGGTTGGTGAGAATTTTTTGTCCAGCAGCAAAATTCTGTCAAATGACGAACACAGGGGACACAGCCTGATGTTGACATGCCTGTAACTTGATTTGTTTCCTCCTGAATGCTGCAGCAGGTTTAACCCGGCCTTTTGCCCCCAGACTAAGGGTTACAACCCTCCTCATCCCCGCACCTCTCCGCCATTAGAGCTGTAATTTATGGTTCCAGCACCGGCCATTCCCTCGGCTGAACACCACCGTTATTTATCGCTTTTATGAGCTATTAGTTAGACATATCCAGGACCGATGGAATACGGTAATCCATCCATCTAACCTGCATACGGAGGGCTGGTTTTGTGGCCTGGCCGCTGCCGAAGCCAGCCGGACAATTAGCAGGGGGACACGTCTATTTTTAACCCACGCTTTAAAAGGTTGGGGCTGCAAAACTGTGTAGCGGAAAGCACCGGGTCGAAGAGATTGATAAAAGCAAGAAATCCGAGGAAGAGTAACGGGATGTGTATCCATTATTCATGGCTTGTTCTAGCCCCCGTGGCACTGGGGGCCGTCCCAGGGCACACATTTGCTGAACTTTTTGACACTGATGCTCAAATATATGGTATCCCTTTCTCTTTACAGATATTACCGCTGTGACTTCAGGATCCCGATTAAGAAAGGTAGGTGCGTGGATTGCAGGGGATTGCATGGTAGAGGGGGGCGGTGATAATGGGCGGTAAATGGGGGATGAGTGAGGAGGGAGCTTTGGGGATTGTGTACATTGTGTGATGGTCACTTTCTGCGATGCGTTGCGGACGGGAGCACGGTCAGAACCACGACCACAACACCACCGCAGCCGCCCCCCTCGCGTCGCCCGCCCATCCGTTATTATTCCGCTCCTGCCGATCCCCGCCAACAGTTTCCTCGCAGTTTTTACGACTCTTTTTAGCACTGTTTGATTTGCAATTATTGCAGGTTTACGGTCAATGTTAGGAAGGCGGTGCATTTGTACCCCCGGAATTGATGGCAGTTTTAAGATGGGATGTATCGCGCCACCGTACAGTGCAAGGCGAGGCATTTTATGACGGGCACATAAAGCCATGAGGGAGATTTTCATGGTAGTCATAAACCAGGCTGAATGGAAGGAGCTTGAGAGTGATGTATTCATGTTGTGCTTTAATCAGCTCAAAGTGGGAGTCCTGAATAGTAAATACTGACTGGGAACTTCAAGACTTGCAGAGTGGAGTTCTGTTGAAGTTTGGTGCAGGAGTGCATCTGCATCTATGAGTGAAAATTGAATAGGTGTAGGCAGACAGACAATGGTGTAATATTTGCTTTGAAAAATATATACAAAATTGTCTAGTTTGTCAGGTTTTAAAGGCATCCAATGCAATATCAGGGCAGCAGAACAAAAAAAATTCTGGATGAGGAAATATGTCTTATATTGACATTAGCTGCCATTTGACACCCAATTGTCATTGTCGGTGACTCTGTCAGGTTTGAGGACATTACTGGTTACTATATGGCATGTGTCCTTGTCCCACCCTGCCAGCTGCCTGGTACATCAAAGTTCAGACATGATGTGTGGCCGACCTGGGCTGATGTCACATGTGCACGACATCAAGGGTGTCGCATTTCAGCACTTATTTTCTCTCCCCTCTCTCTGGGGAAAATGGCATCAACACAGTTCATTACCTCCGTGAAGGAGGTATTGTTTTCCGTGTGACTACCTGTGTATGTGTCTGTCTGTTTCTGACCCTTTTCTGGCCAGCATAACTCAAAAAGCTATGGGTGGATTGTTTTCTATCGGGAAGGACAACCAGCAAAATATGTTGGCTGACCTATTCTCAATTCGTCCCACATAGTAATAGTTTCGTCTGTGTTCTTGCATTAACCTTAAAAGTGACAATGACAGTTTGAATAGCCCAATTGATACATGCGTCTTACAATGTATCTGCCCTCCAATGTACATTTGGATTTGCCAGAAAGTTCTAAGTTTAAATGCAGTGAACTTTGTTTAGTAGAACACCACACATATTGAAGTTGGACCTCTCCTTAGTGCTGAAAATATGGTAACCGTTATTAAACCCTTAGACCACTGGATGCAAGGGACATATCCTGTATATCCCTTGGAAATTCTCCATAGAAGACAACCAGGAGCTGGTATAACTTAACTATGGAAGACATAGCTTTAATTCCTGGCTTTTCCCCTGTTGGAAAGTCACTGCATTATGTTAACAAGAACCCTTTTTTTTCCTCCCCAGATTTCAGCTCTGATGTACAGGATGACACCTTTACTATCACACCTTACACAAAGGTCAGTGCTCTGGTATTGGTATGCTCTTTTTCTGTTTAAAGACTTCTTTAACTGAGTATCACGGTGTGCATTGTACTACTCTAAACATGGTTGAACAGAATGTGAAAGTTTCCTCTGCATTCTGTGGATTTCTTGGTACAATGGAAGGCAATTTACTGTGTCTGTGGTGAATGTGGCAGAACACATATTACACTTTATTTGCATCCCAAACAGTCAAAATGAGAAGGTTTTAGAAACGCATGTAATCCCAGTAGGTCACTGTTTGACACTGGTTTTGGGGAGGCCCAATGCTTGTATAATTATATGGAATTACATAAAAACACTTTATTGTCAAAATATGCATACAAGGGACAGCAGGGACAATTTTTTGGTAAAGATAGCCCTATAAATGTCTATTGAATAAGATTAGATTAGTACAATATGTCTTACACAATCAAAATATATATTCTATGATAGATTGGTAGTACAGAGAAAATTTGACAGTTTATAAGTGCCCATCCTCTTCATTATGATTTATGGTTTCTTGTCTAATTTGGATGTGTCATAGCCTAGGCTTGCACAGTTTGTCAATAAAGATACCAAATGGCGGTGCAAAGCAAAGATTAACCCCCTTCTTGCCAATGTAGTCTTTGGGTACCAAATTTGCATTGTTTATGGTGTTAGGCAGCAAGGAGAAGGTTAAAAACAAGCTTAGTCATAGTAAATTTTGTAGTTTTTGACATGACTAGAACAGAACAATTTCTGGTGGGAAAAAGGACAATCTGGGTAATAACGTTCAGTCAAGCCAACTTTTCACCAAGGTCAAACAGATTTGTAGAAGAGATTATGAATGGATGTTGTGATAATTTAGGTGTTCTGCTAACCTGTGAGGGTTATCCTTCAGTAATCCTGCCATAATCCTGCCCAGGTGTAAGTCAGCAGCCCTGACAGCCCTCTTCCATCCATCAGACTTTCCACAGGCATTACCTGGTCCCTACAGCCAACATCCTACAGGGCTGGAAATGCTTTTTTTCTGTATACCTGTGCTGGTAACATTCAAAATTACCTGCATCACACAAATTATACCTGCACTGGTCATTTTCTTTGCCTTTCGGTCCATCGAACATGTTTTAAGAAATGTTATTAGGGCCACACCAATTTAATTTGTTGGTTCTCGGAATTTTTCTGAAAAAATATGAAGCGACAGGGTGGAAAAAAACAGGCCAAGGCATCCTATGATCGATGATAGCCCCAAATGCCATGATATGAACTTTTAATCAAATCACTACTACATTGATAAATGGCACAACTAGGAAGACAAGGACTTTCTTCAGCTGTTGAGGCCAAGATATGACCATTTTGGAATTGTTTTAGAACCCGAATAATTTTTTTTTTTTGCAAATCAGAAAAAAATGAAGCAGGCTAATCTGAGAACTAATTGATTAAATTGGTGTGGCCTAGTAGCACAGTTTTTAATCCTGTTGCTCTTTTGTATTCGAGGATATTAGTGTGAAAAAGGCAAGAAATTTTGGGTCTGTTACTGGCCTTATGTTACCCTATTGTCAAATTATCAGTGCAGTGCAGGTTAGGTACAGGTAGACAGCTCCAGTTTTACCTGAACTGCATATGCAGGTGGTATTTCGAGCCCTGTCCTATAACAGGGCACACTCTCCCATGACACCAGGGACCCGCCCTCACCCCCAGAGGACTTTTGTTAATAGCTTTCTCACTGCATTTTACAGCGGCTGTGCTCCCAATGTCAGCGGTGCCACCACCCCTTGGCCCTGCACTCCTTTACTAATGTGATCAAGTACTTGGTGTTTTATCCCAATAAATGCAATGCCACATTACAATGTCACCTTGGCGTCTTGTACATACTGTGCCCTACTTTGTAGTACAACGGACATGCTCCTTTTAAGGAGGTTTGTATATTGATACTTCACTATGTAGTAGGGACAGACTATGTGAGTACTTGTAACACCTCCAAAAGACAAGACAAGAGTGGCCAGTGTGATTCTGAGTTTGAAGGAAACAAATAATCTTAAACTAAGACTTGTCTTGTTTTGGCACTGTGAAAAAATATAAGATTGTGTTGTAGGATCTATATTGTGGTGCCACATTTTGATGATGATTTATGATTTATTGACATCACAAATCAAAATCACTCTCTTATAGTGTCATAACCGTAATACGACACAAAGTGTGAAGAATTTTAATGCAAACAAATCTAAATGTGGCACTAATTCACAATTAAGTCTATAAAGGTTACAAACAGTATTAAAATTTTAGGTCAAATTTAGAATACTATACAGCTCATTAGGCATAGGGTCCGTGAGCTGTTCTTGGTAATGTGATATACATTATGATGAAACATGTACCAAATCTGGGCTGACTCCAAACAGAACATGCAGCTTTAATGGGGGAGACAGGCTGGCATGTACCCGTCCCGCGGGACGGCAGGGACAAATGCACATGATGTGGTTACAGACCCGGCTGTAATGGCTGTCCTTGGTGTATTTGTACTAATGACATTATCAAACTGGCAGGGATGGGCTCACAACTCAGCACGATCCGCTAAATGTAATCTCCAAACAGATGTAAGGATCTGAGTGTTTAGGGAAGGCAAATTATCAAAAAGTACACTACTAGATTATCAAAAAGCACAATACTAGAAAAAAAAAACAGAATGTTGCAAAAAACAGGTGTAAAACACTGAAATAGAACATGATCCTAACATCTGCTTGGAGAGCTAAATAGATACATGTTTGCTTTGTTGTCTCTTTATACTTGACTGAAATTGAGAAAGAACCGAACTTGGAATCCCTGAAGCTTTAGCATTTTTGGTACTGATAAAATAAAAGGACCAAAGAGTAGGGAGTAAAAAGGACTGAAAAATTCAACAATGCTGTATGAACCTGATAGTGCCGCTCATCTAGCGGTCCATTGTTCTCCTATTCTTTCAGTATAAGAAATATCTAATACCAGGTCCTTACACAGAGTGGTTTTTACAGCTTGTAAATGTAACAGACACACAAAAAGTTATTGTCTGTAAGTGACATGTGCATTTTGAGGCGATCCCCCCAAGGACAAATCACAAGCTACTCACAAATTAATGATTGATAGATCAATGCCAATGGTAGAGGCAAAACAAATACATGTATGATGGCCCTCTCACCAAATGGTGACATTATGCACTACAATCACTAACCATTAGGGATATCACTTCAAGACGTTTCGATGCATCTTAATGTATGACTGATATATAACCATCTTAGACGATTATCAGAAGATGCAGGTAGTTAGGTTGGCAATATTTTATCCAGTCGGTTTAAAAGATGCCAGTTTTTTTCTCTCTGCAGTTTGTGAGAGGAAAGGAAAATGATGTCTGAAGATGATTCAACAAAGTTCACATTTGTCAAATAACAAAGTTCCAATTGATTTTTCTAGTAAGGTTCAGGACTGCTATATGGTCAAGTGCAGAGGCACGTGTCCAGTTACTAAATATGGACACTGGACACTGAGTGTTTGATCTTTAAGTGGCCGTGCCTTCTTCCTTTATGGTGTCGTAAACTTGTAATTATTTGGTAAGTCCCTGGTGATCACATTGATGTAGGCTTCCAGCACTGAGCTTCAGCTGGGATTTATTCATCCCCAGTGTCTGTATGGTCTCTGTGTGGAATTTGTGATGGCCATCGTTTGAACTTTGGCAGTGTATACAAGCCTATATTTCATGATTTTCTACTATATAACTACTGCACTTGAATGCTTTTATCTGTAAGTTTAAGGCTTAAAAATCTGTTAATGATTTAGTTTTAGTGCCCTTTATGTACATATAGATGTCTGTAATATAAGTGTTCTCAGTGCTATGATTAGGGATATATTTGAAAATGTTCAAAGAGAAATTTGGGGGGAAAATTGCACGCTAGAAAAGCCCAGTTATTTCATATATCATCTATACAGGTGCACTTGGCTTGTTGTGTTCAATGAAATAAAAGTGATATCACAACAGTGCCCTCTAGCAGACAATCCTAAAGTGCAGCTTCCCCTGATATAGCAGTACAGTAGATATCATTTTCAGCATCAAACACAATACACCTGAGGTAATAATCTGAAATGCAGCAGTAGCTCCCTCTAGCTGTTGATAACAAAAGTGCAGTGTACCTTGTAATATAATAAAGCCATTGCAAACACTAGCCTAAATTATTTTTTAATTCCATCCCAATAGGATGACAAACAATATACTGAAACTTAGAGGTATATTCTTTGTGCCATTTGAAGATGTTTTTTGGTAACATATTTTACATGGATATGTTATTTACAGTGGGACAGTGTGCAGGACTTCCTGTACAAGCCAGTGGAGAAACCAGTTGTTCTGAACCGGGCATCCACAACCAACACAACCAACCCTTTTGGTTCCACCTTCTGCTACGGCTGCCAACATATGATCTTTGAGGTGAGGGAAAAATTCTTACAAATTCCACTTTGATAACAGAGAAAAGGCTGTATGGATTCATTTTATCGGGAGGGGGTTTCTACAGCATCCTGTGCTCTGATTGGTTGATTGACTGTATCCATGGTGACTGTTCCCCAGGTGATGTCCAATAACCACATTGCAGCAGTCACCGTCTACCAGCCCAACAAACCTGGGGTGTGCGACGACCGATGACCTCACCACGGACCAAACAACAGAAACATCCCTTGACATACGCGTATCTATGAAATTAACCTTTTCCTTGCTGAAGCAGCCTTTCAGCACCAAGTTTGTATTGGTTACAGGGTTAGGCAGCAGGGAGAAGGTTAACACCAAGGACATTATACATAATGTCCTTGGTTAACACTAACTGTAGTCTTGTTGAACTGCGCAGAAAGACAGAAATTTCAAATTTTCTCCAAACAAGAGCATGTTAAACTACTTATATAAAAAGATGACAGTTATAGTGCCATTGCAGATTTTATGCCTCTGAAAAGGATGAACATTTCCCCCCCTACATGTTAGAATTGCAGTATTATGACTCAGTATGGTGTCATGTATGTTATTCAAAGAAATATTAAACATTAAGACTTTATGCCTGAACCAAGTGGTGTTACAAAGAAATGTTGCATGCAGACAAGAGCTGATCAGCACTTGTGGATGAATTGTACAAAAGAAATTATACTGATCTGGCAAACATATGTACACATGTAGTTATGATAAATATATAGACATGATAAAAAGTGTGAGTTTTCCTTCACTATACTGTGTCAGGTGGAGGTAGTAGTGATATGTCTTTCTGAGTGTGTTAGAAATATATGGAATATTTAGGACTGACCCTTAGGCTTCTTTTGGTCAGTCTTGATGTTTAAAACAGTTGCCAAGTTACGCAGTCTGAAAAAAAGGGATTTTCATGTGAAATTGTACAATTACATTTCTCTTACAGTCATTTTGGAAAGTACATCTGTTCCTTCAACTGTCAACGATTCAACATGACATTTTCTAGGTCTGAAGTTTACGTGATCTCTACAACACATTGGGCATAGTATAATGAATCATGGCTTGTTGTTTGCCACGGAAGAAAAAGAATGACTGATTATTTTACAATGTCAAATTTAACAATTCAACTGAAAGCTCTGTTGCTCCCAGTACCAGCAAAATCTTATTCTTTGCCTTGGACTGATTTAAAAAATATAACAGTAAATTGATATGTACAGTTATGACAGAGACCAATATTCTCATATAATGAAAGGTTTATTGCTTAGTTGATTAAGGTCTTACTCAGATTGCTGAATTTGTTTGACAATGTTCAAGGCAAAACTTAACCGCAAGATTACATAAAAGATGTTGTCATTAGTGAACTTTGCATGTAAACATATAGAAATTGTCCATTTTTTCTCCTGATATCATCTAATGATTATTAATAGACAAGTACAATTTTGTCAATGGTTCAATATATATTTATGCATACAAACCAATGCACCAGTACATTA
The DNA here is from genome assembly GCA_013266295.2 of Branchiostoma floridae x Branchiostoma japonicum. Taxonomy (NCBI): domain Eukaryota; kingdom Metazoa; phylum Chordata; class Leptocardii; order Amphioxiformes; family Branchiostomatidae; genus Branchiostoma; species Branchiostoma floridae x Branchiostoma japonicum. The sequence continues at coordinate 12,889,354 of CM023829.1, read as the reverse complement.
CTGTAATGATTGCTGTCTGTGATGAAAACTACATGGAAAATGCAATATATGTACAAGCGTCTAATGTACATAAATAATGTTACATGTACTTCAGTAACAGTATAACACATTAGAGGTGAAATGGTCATTGTTTTCCCACCAAACCAAGGCACTTTTCTTCTGGGGTGATTGACAATAATTTTGTTAGTCAACTAGGCATAGAAGGAAGACTAATTTCATGTAGTTTATCATATCACTAAGTCTAGTGATTTCAGAATCACAAGCTATTTGATATAAGTGCATGCATTCAACCATTTATGAGTAGCAATGTACAACATGGATAAGTAGTTTCTGTCATTCATTTGAGGGGACAGAATTGAGCCTATATGAAAGTTATTTTGTGTAGAAAGAGCCTTTGACACTGTCCATGCCATAATTATAGCTCTGTGTGTGTTTAATGGATGGGGTGGGGGGGATTGCTGGTCAATCTTCAACATTTGCTGCTACTACATGTTACATGTTAATCAGGAACCTTCAGAACTGTGTACACCTTATTACGTTGATTTGTTAGCCCACAAAGTGTTAATGACATAAGACTAGTCTTTTTAACCTTATGTATCCTAAGTACTGGGATATTGGTGGAGAATGGACAACATTCTTCAGTAGCTGGAATGCAAAGGGTTAAACATTGTATAATGTCTTATGTACCTGCTTGTAAGATGGTGGACAAGTTTACTATACTTCTAGTTTCATTCAGGTACTTTGTCGTATTCCTTAGCAAGCTGCAGCTTTTGGTGGGGAGGAAAGTTGTAGCAGTCCTGTTCTTCATTGTGCCAGGTGGAAGTTGCAGAGTTAGTTACCTGACTAGGAGCAAGTTGTACCAGATGTTGTGTGTTAGTGAGACATCCCTTTGGTTCGGATGGTTCCCAGTCCAGCACATAATCCTAGAATGAACATTAATGTTGTTACTGATAACATTTGAAGGGGTGTGTATAATTGCTGTGTTCTTACATGTAGTTTGTCTGTGATATCAATATGTTCAAAGCAAAAATCAGCATGAAAACTACAATACAATGTATTATGAATATGTAATACGGACGCTATTCCCGAGAAACACGTGTGAAATTGTTACTTCTCTTCCAAGTCATTCTCATTCCCTGTTGGACCAAGTAATTAGATTAACTCTTGTCACAACTGTCATGAATAGCAGATTTTAACTAGCTTAGTTTATTGGTACTTACTTTAGTGTGAATGTATACTGACTAATAGCATGCAAGTTTGTTGTTATGACTGATTGTTGGATGCTTTATTTAAAAGTTAGGAAAAGTCCCTTGAATGGAATAAGTTGAAAGTTAGACGAGTATTCATTGTATTATGTTGGTATGTCAGAATGGACAGTAGGGTAAGAGAGATGTAATGAGATGATACATGTTTTCTTGGAGGGATGTTTACTTGTTAGAAATACGAACTATCAAATATGCCAAAGGCAGATGTTGTCTTTTCCTTATGATGAAGAATAAATTTCATTCCTTCCACTTCCATTCATTTCTACAGCTTGGATTTTGAGGGGGAGAACATGGCACAATATTCGTAAACAGAATGTACACATTTGGCACAAGTAGTAAGTTAAGTGAGGAATGACTTAAAGGGATTTTTGGGCGTAAAAATAATGGAATTTTTCCCATCTACTGAACATAGTAGTGCAAATTATTCTTTCATCCTTTGGTTGAAAATTTGTCATGCTTGTTTTCACCCTAAGAATCCTTTTGGTTCAATCCATCAACCACATAGTCTAGAGTTAGAATGCATGAAACTGCAATGTAACTTAACACAATCGTACAAATCAGATCCATACATCTGCTTGGAACAACATCTGGAGCACACTATAGATCCCGCTACACTCATTGAAAACGCCTAGGGGCAATATTATAACCCCCTTGCCATATACAGAGCGAGCATTGGTTTTACACTCCCAACATCTGCTTGGAGATTATGTAGAACCAGGGTTTAACATGACAGGGATATAGAACAAATACACCATGCGTAGGTCAGCAAAAGAGCCGTTCTTGAGCAGAGGAACGCGCTTCAAGGCTATTATATTAATCGCGGTAACAAAGAGACGTCAGACATTAATTCCGTCAATCAAAGTATAAAAACAAGGGCGTCTTGGGTAAGGCATTGAGCCAGTACGTTATCGTCAGGTTGCTGTTTGGAAATAGGTGCAAAACATTAAAAAAAAGGATAAGGTTGACAAAAACACTGCTGTATAATGCGTAAAATGAGTCATTCTTTGTAAGTACACAAAAATTTGACAAACAGAATTAAATCTAAGAAGTAGATAAGAGAAAATCAGTTTCGCAATAAAATATTTTTCTAGTTTCAACAAACTCGTAGATTTTCATAATTTGTCGCTTATTGTTTTACTTAAAACCTATTGAAAATAAAACGATATAGTTTGAACGTGTAAACACTTTACCAAAGTCATAATATGAAATATCCCGTAAAAACGTGAAAACCCCATACGAGCCCATTGATTTTGGCCATTCCCAAATCGCCCAAATCCGCGAGTGGGCTGAAATCTCTTCTATTAGGGACACGCCCCTTTCTGCACGGCCGGATTTGAAAGGCCAAAATTAGGCTATTTTGGGGTTTACCATGTATTAGTTAAAGGATGGGCGGAGCGAGTTTATGTGGATTTGGTACAGCCCCACCCTCCCGAGGATTTTGTTGGCATCCCGAGGGCGGAGCCCGAGGGGTGCCAACAAAATCCGAGGGGGGTGCGGGGCTGTACCAAATCCACATATACAAGCCTGATACCTTTCCCTGTAACCTATTCAAGTTTGTAGCGTAAATGCTACCTTGGGAGGAAGAAGGTTAAGAAACTCCAGACAAGTGTTTCACGTTAATACCTGATTGACCTTTGACCTTTGCCAGGTGCGTGTGACAGGTGAAGAGACAGGTGGTTACCAGATGTGTGAGTTCCAGGTGGTCGGCAATGCATTCCTGTGGCATCAGGTGGGTTTGTCATGGCCATAAGCGTCTAACCTGTGATCTGTGTATTGTTGTGATGTAAATGTAGGTGATACTCCATTACTGTGTATTGTTTATTCTAATTATACGTTACAATTGCTTTGTTCCAGTGCTATTGGTATTACTCTGTATGTTAAACAATGCCATTAATATCATAGTGAAATATGGTGCCATACTCATAGACAGCAACATGCAAGTTTCTAAAAAAAGTTCCATGTGAAAGTTGTGAGAGGTTGTCATGCGATTTTCATTCTTTTTTTTTGGCACTGTGAAATAAAACTGCCTCCAAATTAAATGAACTTACAGTACTCTGCAATGTTGACCTGGATACTAAATAAACTTGGCCTTCTGTTCTCCTTTGAACAGGTACGATGTATGGTGGCTGTCTTGTTCCTGATTGGCCAAGGCCAGGAAGAACGGAGCATCGTTGACGACCTTCTGGACATTGACCGACATCCCAGGAAGCCTCAGTAGCCTCTACGTATGGCTTGATTTAAATGGCCTACTTTGAAATCTAACAGTCATGTTGTGTAGGGCAATGGCAAGTTCACATTCAAACATGCAAATTTAGCCACTGAGCCAATCAGAAGTCTTTTATATTGGAGACTTGTTGTTGTGTCATTCAGGACCAAGGACACCCCTCTTGTTAGTGTGTCATTCAGCACCAAGGACAGGGATACCATTCATGTTGGTGCATCATTCAGCATCAGGGACAGGGACACTATTCTTGTTGGTGTGTCATTCAGAGACAGCGGCACCAGACTTGTTTGTATGTCATTCAGCAACAGGGACAAGAACCTTGTTGATGTGTCTTTCAGGGACACCAGTCTTGTTGGTGTGTTAGTCAGCACCAGGGACAGGGATATCAGTCTTGTTGGTGTGCAATTCAGGGACAGGGATATCAGTCTTGTTGGTGTTATTCATCACCAGGGACTGGGACAGCAGTCTTGTTGGTATGTTATTCAGGAACAGGGATATCAGTGTCGTATGTCATTCAGCACCAGGGACAGGGACACCAGTCTGTTGGTGTATCATTCAGCACCAGGGACAGGGGCACTAGTCTTGGTATGCCATTGGATACATGACAGTAAGGGCATTCAACACTACTCATTTCAACGTTAACACTACTCATAAGATTAGTACACCTGAGCCAAAATACATGTCAACATGAAATACATTTATTCAGATATCTTCAGCCAAGGTGAAATTCAACGTACAAAAATGTATACGGAATTGTACATCAATTTGATATGTACACAAGTTATTGTGCTTCTCTGTTATTGCACATGAAAGACACATGATTGACAGGTAACAAAGCGTATTAACATAAGTCTAATCCAAATATGCTGATTGCAGTGTGTGTCTATGACAGTGGACTGATTAATAGAGTGATAGTAGGCATATCATAATAGTGGTTTGACCAATGAGAGTGGCTGCATGTGCATATTTGCATTATTATTATTACGTTTTGACGGAGGTGAGCTGGACCGTGGGATTGGTCTATAGGGACATGGGATGGGGCTATAGGACCGTGGGTTGGTCTATAGGGCCGTGGGATTGGTCTATAGGGCCATGGGTTGGTCTATAGGGCCGTGGGATTGGTCTATAGGGCCATGGGTTGGTCTATAGGGCCGTGGGATGGGGCTATAGGGCCATGGGTTGGTCTATAGGGCCGTGGGATTGGTCTATAGGGCCGTGGGTTGGTCTATAGGGCTGTGGGATGGGGCTATAGGGCCGTGGGTTGGTCTATAGGGCCGTGGGTTGGTCTATAGGGCTGTGGGATGGGGCTATAGGACCGTGGGATTGGTCTATAGGGCCGTGGGTTGGTCTATAGGGCTGTGGGATGGGGCTATAGGGCCGTGGGTTGGTCTATAGGGCTGTGGGATGGGGCTATAGGGCCGTGGGTTGGTCTATAGGGCTGTGGGATGGGGTTATAGGGCCGTGGGATGGGGCTATAGGGCCATGGGATTGGTCTATAAGGACTCCATCTTGAGTAGATATAAAGAAAAAAATGGGAAAGATATTTGAATCTTTTAAATGAAAAAATACCCCCAAAAATGTTTTAAAAATTCTTTAAAAATAAGATAAGATGCTACATGAAAATGTTCAGTCCAAATAACAAATGTCACGTGAGGCAAACCCACTCCAGTCGGAGAGGACCACACAGTACATCTCCACTTCAGCCAGGGTGGTTCCAGATTGGTACAAGATCCCCCCCACAGACAGCAGACACTAGTCCCTGTAGACTACCGCTGCCTCTCCCCAGGCTCCCACTGCTAACAAGCGGACATGAATGTGAGGTCCAGGGAGGATGGGGCCCAACATCCCGATTAGCAGACCGGGCGCGGGACAGCCATTCGCTCCCTGGAAGACACAGACATATCCGCCAGATGGTGCAGTGGGAAGAGGTTTAAGTAGTCTAGGAGGGCCAAGTGTCTACCTTCTGTGGAGGTGACCCTGCCCCGCCCCTTCCCCACCCAGCTGAAGTGTAGAATACTGTCTGGTCCGTTTAACTGGAGTAGGTTTGCCATGAGGGCACTAGCAAGAGTGCCAAGGTCGCCATTTTCATCTAACATCTCTTGACCAGTAAGGATTGAAATAGCTGTTGTAGTGACTAGTGAAGTTAGTTTGTAAAAAAATCAAGAAAAGGGGATGTAAAAACCATTTTATGAAGTTTAAAAAGCTTTAAAACACTGAATTCTGGGCACAACTTTGGGTAGACTGGTCAAAACGGAACTTTCAACCACTGTACATAACATCAACACAATACTGTACAAGTACAACATGGCACATTTTGATGAGCTGTTGGCCCTTACATCACAATTTTTTTTGACCTGACACAGATTTTCACAGATCTTGGGGCAAAATTACCTCAGTCTGTGCAATTAAAGCCGTTTCCAGTGCATACTTGTGTATGTGAGAAAGTGTGCGTGCGTGTGTGTGCATGTTTGGCCTCCCGTCAAGGTGGGCTACCTTCAGGGAGACCAAAACATGCATATGTAAGTGTGTGCATGCGTGCGTGAGTGCATAACATGTTTGGCTACCTGGCCAGTGTGGGCTATTCCTGGGACAGGTAACCAAATCATGTTTGTATAAGTGTGCGTGCGTGTGTGTGGGCGCGTGCGTGCGCGTATGCGTGTGCACGTCGCTGGCTGTACTGTCTACGGCATTACAGTAGCAATCCTGTGGTGTTATCAGATTGGCCAGACAGGGCACGACAATGGATTAGTTTCCATTGCATGCCTGTACTGATAGTGCGGTCTTAGCGCACACGGAGTGCTCAGGACTCGCACACTAGAGTACAGTAGAGAGCAGAACCTTACAGTGTCTACTCTTGAAATCCTGAGGATTCAATTAGCAAGGTTGAGTTTTATTATCACTCTAATTTCCATGGGCATGGGGTTAGAAGTAATGTTTTAAGAGTAGTCTACTCCACAAATTTAAGTCCTGAAGTTCTATTGCTCTTTCTAGTCTCAATCAGCTGACATACAGCCAGGTTGGACTGTTTCATCTCACTTCAGTATTGGGAGGTTTTTCCAGTGCATCCTGCACATCCAAACGGTCCACAAAGGACATTCACAAATGGTGACCACTAGTCCATTTTTTAACCAGATTCTCAAAAGAGAATCGCAGTTACATTTTTACTTTTAGATTAACTCAAGGGATCATTAGTCCGATGCCTTGAGTTTTCTATTGCTCTTATTAAGTTTCACGGGGCTGGCATAAGGCCAGTGCTCCAGTCTTTTCTCACCTCCGCATTTAAAAATAAGAGAAGCACGTCCAGTGTTCAGACACTAGAGTGCTGTAAAGAGCAGCATCTTTCAGTGGTCTAACTATCACCGCAAGTGGTCTCCACCCTTATTGGTCAGTCTTTGGCGTAAAATCCACATTCCTCATACATTTTTCAATAAACTTCAAACTTCAGTAGATTGCTTACTACTGCTTAGATAATTGCCACACACACCCCAAAGGGAAACCCCCTCTTTCGGGACATGTACAGTCCCTAGTCGAGAGGTAAAGGTCATTTCCTGTGTGCGGGCCACCGTCCTGGTGGCCTCCCTTTGGATCAGCAGATTACTACTGCTTAAAATATTGCACTTAAAGTTTTTGGAACAGCTAAAGAATTCCTAAAGTCCAGGTACGTAACTAGGGTGTGCTTGAATGCTATTTGATGTCTATAATAGCAGGCTTGTTGCGAGATGAAAGTTCAACAACAGCACTAGTCAAGCACAACCCTGATCTTACTAATAAAATGACTATCAGAGTGTCCATTGCACTGATGTTTATGGCCTGTTAGATGGAATTTGCAGGCACATTTCTATGTGTGCTTTGGACATTCCTCTAGCCAGACTTGGCCCTGATGCATCCCTCATGTGCAGGTAGCGGTGTTTGGTCCCCCCGTTTGTTACTTAGTAACATCTTTAAGTAAAGGTTAAAACTAATGATACTACATGTCTAGTTTTATTCTGAATACTGCATCTCTGATGGTTAAAGATTGGGAAAGATGTTCAAAACGTTTATAATGTCCTTCAAGCAATTGGACAGATTTTATAGAAATCAAAGGGTGGTACGGGAAGTAGGGAAGTTTTGACCAACAAATGGGAACTGGCAGGTTTCTAGGGGTTTCTATGAAAACTTATCTTTAGAACTGTGAGTTGGTAAGTGTTTATGTGCACTATGAGGGATGACAGGGCGACCCTATAGGACTTAGTGTTTGCGCACAGGGCCGCTCGGACTCTCACAGCGGCGCTTCTGGGCCCGGCTGCCTTTCGTCCTGTGGCGTAGTGCTCGCTTCTCTGTCGCCATGGCGTTGTCGGACTTCTGGTGGTGGTGACAAAAAGTGTCAACGTTTTAATGTTTGGATAATATATAGTTATGCTAATAATAACCTTGAATCCGCTTGATTTTTTTTTTTACTCTACAAATGAGAAAAGTTGAGAAATTTTAACTACAGATGCAAATACAGTTTTGTTACTTTCCTACACTGAAAATTGGTGACTAAACTGTTATTGCAAACTTAGATTAGCAGCATATGCTGGAACTCACAGAGGGACGGCCAGAGGTGGTGCTGGCTGCTGCAGTTCTCTTCCCGGTCAGACTGGGGCGCTGTGGTGCCAGGGCTGGCAGCTTGGTGGCTATCAGGGACACAGAATGGTTGCAAAGTGATACACCAGATGAATTTCAAGACACGACAACGTTGTTGACAAGAATGTTAGGCCAAGACATCTTGATTTGTTGGTTCTCAAAATGAAGCAGGCAAATCCAAGAACCAACAAATCAAATTGCCATGGCCTGAACACAAAGTTTTCAACTCTTACCGGTTCTCTCAGGGGAGATGTCCACAGTGACTGCTTGCTTCCGTCCGTTGTGGGGGAACTCTTCCAGAGTGACGTAGACGGTCTCGTCATCCTCATCGGGATATATCCGGTACTGCGTCCTCTCCGCTCCCATCATCCCGTGCACGTTCTGTGCCCTGACCAGACTGGGCTGTGCGGGCACTCTGCGGCTTGCAGACGACTTCTTAGACAGGTCATTGCCAAACATGGCGGTGGTGCGCGCCATTCGGATCCGCTGATGTTCGTGGTTGAGGGGCATGGCGTAGGGGTGCTCCCGCTCGAGTTGACGAATCTTCTCCGGTGCGCGGACTTTCTTGCCTTGTTTCACGTGTAGCTTTGAGGTGCTTCGGTCCTCCCCCATCTTCTGGGTGTTGACTTTCCTGTAGTAAACTCTCTCAGCGTGCTTATCCAGCGCTCTGTCCTTCTCTTCCTCAGTGGGGGACGATCTGGCATATCTTAAGACACAAGTCAAGAAGCAGGCTATGTAACCTCATAAGAAATGGCTAGATATCAGAAAAGATGTCTAGTAACTGCCAATTAATCATACTCTGTTGATAACTCATAATCACAAGGTAGTGTAGCTAAGAACCCAGTATATATAAAATGTAACCTGATGTAGTAATATCCAATATTAGATTATACTGCTGCGGGGGTCCCAGACACGGATGGGCTGGTCTTTACACCAGGTAGTGTTATGAAGTAATGCTGACCTGTTCCTGTTGTTGATAGGGGGCCTCTGGGGTCTGTGGCGTCCGACTTCCTGATCCTGATCTGCCTGTTGCTGAAGTTCGTGGGTCTGACGCTCGATGTCCTGTAATGCCTGGTCGACTGTCTGAGGTGTGGGGAGGGGGGTGGGGGCACGATGTGACTGATAGGACTCACGGAGCTGTAGTAGTCGTTGGTGGGCCATAGTGGCTGAATTACTGAGTATGTATCTGGAACAATAGAACAAAAAATATTGATAATCTTGCACAATAACTTTTGAAAAAATGTGTTGCTCTCAAAGGTTTAACAACTTATCACGTTTTATCTAAAATCAAAGGACAACCACTTACCTTGACAGGATACAAGTTGAACCAGAAAGTCATCATTTTTAAAGCCCACAAGGTTTATGCCACAATGTCATACACTGAACAGCCTACTCAAGTCAAGAAACATCTCACATCTTTGCAAACAACAAACCTCAAACAACTGGGCATTCATGTGTTCCACAAGTATTTGCAAAGAGCGGTACCAACACCTTGTATTTCATTTTTACTTAACGTTAGCATCAAACTAGATAAACGATGTAGAAACTATGAGTTTGTAAATCATAACAGCTAACTTAAAGAACTGCAGTATCAAATTCAGCACATATCATAGCGTACAGTAGCGTAAAGTTAAGTACTGAAATATAGCCACCATTTCCCTGGTCTCTCAGAACGATAAACTACGGACAAAACTTCGATTCTTTGCTTTACAATGCGGTGAATCTTTAGGGTAGAAAGATTACTACTGGCACATTTTTTAACCAAAGTTTACCCCTCAACTTTCTACTTTGTCATGGAAAACTTTTCTTTATTTTACCCCTCCTTTTAAGAAAAAAAGCGAGCCTCTACTGCATGCGACTTTTCGAAGTCACGGTCGCAACTTCTAAGTTATAAAAAGCTGTAAAAACTGCTTACCGTAATTTTAACCAGAAACTGCTAAGATGTGTTGGGTGTATAAATTTGCTGTAGATGGCTGGATGTTGTGTTCTCAAGTCTTCTGTACTGCTACAATCTTCTTAAGCTCAGTCTGTCATCACGGTAAGTTGCGAGTTGATTCTGTCGACTATCCGGTGTCAACAACTGCACTTATCAATATGGCGTCTTCTCAGAACTCTCTCACACAAAAGGCCGTCCTTTTGACGCCGATAACCTCCGATTCTGAGGAACTTAACCCGGCCCCATGGTGGATATAGTTGCAAGAAGAGGCAAACAAAGTTTTGGGAACTTTTCGAGGGTTAAAACGTCGTCTGTCAGTTAGGACAGTGAGTTTTACGGGAGCAAGAGGTTGACGTGGCCTCACGCCGGCTGAGTTGGCAAGACATGCTAGACGTGACGTCACGATTGTTCGAACAATCAGGTTGCCCGGCAACGGGCTCAGGTTACGGCAGGGATGTAACCAATAAACAAACTAACTTGGCAATAAAACAAACAAAATTGCACATTATAAAAGATGAAAGTAGATAAAATGAGAGTATGGCGGCCACTGTAATAGGAATTATCACGGTAATGTGTGTGGTGATATCAAAACTAGCAAGAGAATAAAAATCCAATGTGGTTAACGTTACCATTGAAAGAACACATGGCACAAACTTGCACGCACACAATTTAACGTTACAGGTTTTGCCGTCAGTTTTCCCTCATTTATTTGTTTATTTATTGAGATTTACCACATTTGTGGAAGGACTGACAACCTACACTAGCAACAGATTCGGTATACTAGACATCAACAGTTAACTTCGCTTCCCAGACGTGGGACCAACGTTCGTTAAACACACCGGCAAAGGTTTCCCTGTCCTTGGTGCTGAATGTGATATCGGGAGTTTTCGCCGTCAGACGATTCGCCGAAGAATTCAAACAGTTACGCGTTGACAAGGACTGCTATGGACTATTTTTTGTGTCACAGCATCTTTAGAAAGGAAAACGAGACCCAATAACAAGACGTACATAATGCCGCAAAAACAAAGTGTAACACAACCCACTCCCTACATCTGCTTGAAGATTACACTTTTGTCACTTTTCACAACAATGTTAATTGATCACTGTAATAGATTTTTTTCCTGTCGTCACCCTTGCTGTATCTGTTGAGTACACTTCTGAATCATTCACTGATACTAACTTCTGAGGAAGCGACGGTATTTATGTTTACCTTCGCAGAAGGAAAACATGTTGTTTTTGTTCCTCCTCAAAGTCAATAATGACCTGGACCAGCCTTGGTTCAACCAACTCAGTGCGCCGCTTCAACACACACAGTGTAATACTATATAGTAACTATATAACTCGCAAAGTCAGCTAATCCTGGCTATAAAATGCATCAAATGCTGATAAATTTATTTATCGATAGGTAAAATGCCGTTTGACTCACAACTGTCACGAGTTTTGCGCGGTAGAAGTTGAACTTCAACCGCGTCGTACCGTGTGTGTAGTTACGGCTTTCAGTTGGAGGGTGAAGTGCATGGATCAAAAGCGGCTTCTAGCAGTTGAGTGCAGGACTGCACCTAATGTGTTGGCTATAATAGCAGACAAGACCAAAGAAGGAGGCCGATTTTATCGCCTGTATAAAGCTTTCTGCGTGTCGTTTGACTAAATATCTGGATCGACGAAATATCGGAAGGGAAGGGGGCTTTATTCGGTGAATATTTTCCAACAGTAACGTAACTGCCAACTACAAAGCCGGGCAACAGTTGATCGTGAGCTTCCGTGGATTTCTTTGGTGTTGGGAGTGGTACATGCCCGCCGAGGTCTCCTAGGACACCCGGGAAACGTTTACGAGGTGTGTGTTTCAGAAAGGTCGGCCGTCTCTCACCTAGGCCTCTGTAAGTAGCAAAATTATGCTTATTATCGAAACATTAGAGAGGAATATGGCCCTTATTTATCCAAATAGGCCCCGTATTTATTGATTTGGTTGAATTTTGTTTTCCTGCTGAATGACCAATAAGAATGTCCGATGGATTTCCATTCAACGTCGTCAAATTTCAACGTCTCTTCTAGGCGGGAGGACAACGCTCCCAGCGCCGTAAACATGCCGGGGAGCTCCCGTTGGCATGGCTATTTTTGGCATGTTGACCACTGTCGGAGGTCAACAAAATTTCTATTTTTTTTTCTCGAAATCAGGCGAAAATCAATGCGCACGCTGATGTCATCCATAAAAATTACTTGCTGTGGCCTTATTATTGCAGGCGCTTGAGCCAAATTTTCCTGCAATAATTTCAATGACTGCTAGAAAACGCTTTTGATCCATGGCCCTGAATATCATAAAGTTGCATTGAAATATGTATCCTTGATTGCCATTGATTGGTTGCCATTATGTGGACGTTTTGCAACGGGATTGTATCATTGATGCTGATTGGTTCACGTCTTTCTGCTCATTGTTGATTGGTTAAGAACCGTATGACGTGTAGCTTTATGCCCAAATATGGGCAACCAATTCGTAACAACGAAGCCGCTCTACCACTTTCCATGTAAACAAGGTTAGAATACTGAAGTTATGAAGGATTTTCCGACGAACGGGAATGTTTGAGACGATTGTGTTCCTCCAGATAAGCAACAGAGTTGTTAGAGCTGCTTTTACTGAGCAAAAGGGCCGATTTATGTGACAAGAAAAGGTGAAAAATGCCTGTCCACCCGGCTAATATTGTTGCGAATTGCAGGAAAGTATATTGCGTTTTAGGTCTACAGTCAGTTACATTGTACTCGAGTACTACGCGAGTGACAAGTATAGAGTGCCGTGAACCTTTGGTTTTTCTCAACTGATTCCGGGTATCCTGGCTCATTATTATCATCATCTCCATGTCTTGGTTATCCAGATAGAAATCATTCAGCATAGTACAGCTGACTGTCGATCTACAACACAGTAGATAAACGAGTTTGCTGAGGGCACTTTTTGCAGTACTTCAGTCAGCCGTAGGGTGTCTCTTTCAATGAAATGTGCCACTGACTCCACGTCAACATCTGCAGTCGTACAGACGGCTGAAATACAAGTGTTAAGAGAGGATTCTGCAGTGAGAGATACGTTTTGTAATCATTAGGAAGCGGAAACACACTGGAAACCGGCAGAAACCAGGCAAGAAGAGCCTAAAGTCGACCAGGACACATACAATCTCCAGAGACTGTGTGTATATACCGGTAGGACATTGCAGTATGTATATGTAGACTAGCCGTTAGGCGTCTCTTTTGTACCGTGCCAACTGCAAGCTCATGCCTGTATAATATCAGCAAACTCGTTTTACATTGGTATTGGTGGAAGTTGGAGGCTTTTTGAGGCTTATTTGATTTTGTTTGCTAAAATGCGACCTTTTAAAACAAGTTCGAAGACATCGATCATACCTCCATGAAATATTTAGAGCTTTTTTTAGATTTGGCAATTTTGTTTTACACCGAGGACAGGTGTGTTTGTCTGTGTGTGGACAGTGTTCAGTACCAAGGAGAGGCCTAGATGTGTTTGCCTGTGTGTGGGTGGTGTTTAGCACAAAGGACAGGTCCAGGTGTGTTTGCCTGTGTGTAGATAGTGTTCAGCACCAAGGACAGGTGTGTTTGCCTGTGTGTGGATAGTGTTCAGCACCAAGGACAGACATATATGTCTTTATCGATGTGTAAATTGTGTTCAGAACCAAGGCCAGCTGTATTTGCCTGTGTATGGATAGTGTTCAGCACCTAGGCCTACCTAGGCCAGATGTATTTGTGTGTGTGAATGGTGTTTAGCAACAGGGATAGTTTGGATTGTCTGTGTCTGGATAGTGTTGAATTCACGTACATGTCACTTATTGATGACACAGCGAATATGCGTTTCAAAGTGTTTTTAATGTACTGTACTACAAAACTGCTTTTAACCGCGGACTTGAAACACCGAGAAAACGCATTTTCCCCTTCTCCCGCGGAATAGACCGATCCCAAAGCTCCGCCCACATCCATCAAAACGTAGAAGGACATAAAAAGGGAAATGTTTGAAGTACAATGTAGCCATTTTCTCATTGGTCGAACCGCTGATTGCTCTTCTCTCATTGGTTGAACTGGTAATTGTGTTGGTGTTGGACAATCAGGATCGGTCTGTGTCCCCGCGAACCTGCTGCGCACCTGTGTAAAAAAAAAAACACGTTTGGCACACGTTCAGTCCGTTCAAAATGGCGCTTACGTACGACAGGAATACTCTGAGATGATTTTTTGTAACTTTCTCTGTCCTTTTTCCAGTTTTGCAGAGAATTGTGCAGCATGACGTTGGGGGAGTTTTTACTGTGGATCTGCGCCGTTCTCGTGACGTTTTGAAGAGAAAAAATGGATTTCCTGACCAGCTAAATTTTGGAGAAGACAAAATGGAAGAGTTGCGAGGTTCAGAGACGGCTCTGCATGTTGTTACAGGTAAACCAACAAACTGTTTGAATGACATCAATCCTTAGCAAGTAGTAAGTAAAACGTATCAAGTTATACTCCCTAGAATGGTGTAGTTCTGTAAGTTCGGAGCGACTATTATATTCCTGATTTAAGACAGGCTTTGAAAACGTCTATTTTGACGCGTTTTCTTGACCATTTTCCATGTACAGTGTACTAGTACTGAATAAAATTCATGTGCATGTCTTATTTGTTAATTGTGCAACGATTGTATTGAGTTCATATTTGTAAAAAAAAGAAGAAGAACTCTCTTACAAAACTGTACTTTCTTTATCTCCACGTGGTTCAAAACCACCCCTTGGAATGTGCACGTGTGCATAATTAGATCCTATTGATGTTCCCGCCAAAAACTCCAGTAACAATGTTTCAAGGCGCCGAAATAAACACGGCACAAAAGGTTTGGAAACTTCAGCCCATGTCTCCGTTCTGCCATTATTATTATTTTTTTATATATTCAAACATTTCAAGACACGACATGGTGACGCCACACTCAAGTTTTTTCAACTTATTTTTATGCCGCCACCAACACAGGACAAATACACGACAGGACAATACTCATTTACACCTGAGTTAAGTAAGGAAAGTCGTGTAAAGTGCCTTTCCCAAGGGCACAAGGTCAGTGGCATGTCAGGACTCGAACCCAGGACCTCTTGGTTCCCTGTCGCTGCGCCACACGACCCCACGTTATTATTTGTAGCTAGATATCACTGAAAAGCTTGTTCATTTCCCTTTCATACTAACAGTATCCCATTTGTAATGACCAAGGCCCGAGCATTGTGGTGCGAGCACTTCAGCTGACTACACTGGCGTCTCGCAAGTTTCCAAACATTTTACGCCGAGTTTGTAAATTCCACATACAACTTCAGTTGAAGTGGCTTGATTTTTTTTAGTTGTTGTTGCTGTCCCTGTTTCACGTGGACACTAGGTACAACTTTGGTCAGTTTTAAAGTGAGGAAATTTAAGGTGTGTGTATGTGTGTATTTACCAGCCTCGAGGGTATTTGTATTTGGAGCCTTTACCATGACATTTTCTAGCTGTGTGGCAGGTGAATACATCATTACTTTTGCAAGGGGTATTTTTACATGTCATTCTTATCATTCTTGCAGTGTCCTGAGGGTCAGCCAGCTGTGCAGATGTATCTGTTCTGACGAGATGAGGCCTGTAATGGCAGAGGCATCTGGTGATTGGGTACGGGAGCATCAGGTGAGAAAAGTATGAATTTTGTGTTTTAACTGCCGTTTACTTTGTGTTGTTTGAGACAAGTGTGTAACTTGTAATGTCTCAAGTTAGGTGGCTGCTGTCTAAACCTGACAACTTCAGACTGGACCAGACCAGCTGATTTGAAGATGCTGGAGAGTGAGACAACAGCATCCACAGGTGAGACAATGCTTTACAAGGTACATACTATTATGACACATTTACCTGGCAACTTTCTTTATCTTACAGTGTAGTTCTTACACTTTATAACACATTAATTTCGTGACCACATTAATTTTGTGACTGACAGTTTATTTCAATAATTGACTGGCCTTGTTCTCACTGTGCACTTGTCAACATTTCTGAGAAGCACACCTGGTTGCTTGTTGGTTATTCTTGCCTTGTGCTAATTGTCCTTCATACTTATAGATGTGTCCTGATGTTCCTGTTGTGGCTGGGAGAAACCTGTGATGTCATGGACGAGTTCTGTTCAAACCAAACCAGTTGGTTGAAGAGTTTGTACAGGTGAGACAGTGCATGTTTCTTTTTTCTCTGGCGTGTTAAGAACTGTGAGGCTTAACACACCACCAGCAACATCTTTAAAATGAAGACAACACATTGTACATTTATTGTAAGTGTTGTTGCAATTGGGATCCTCACATTTGAGTCTGTAAATGACATTTGCCTTATATTAGTACCTTTGTGAGGTCGGTCATTAGGATGTACCAATTGCACAAGTCTAATTTTTCACTGTTAGGTGTGTCCTGAGGTTCAGCTGTCCTGACATTCCTCTCCAAACCAGAGCAGACCTGATTGGGGTTCAGCAATCCAGTTTACTTGAAGATGCAGAGGGAAATGAAGACAAGTAAGTCTGTATTTAGCAACATATTTCTTGTTCTAATGGAAGGTATTTAGAAGGCCTTCATGCCTTTTTCCTTGAGGCATAGAGACCCATTTTAAATCCCCGTTAATCCTTGTCAAGCGTAATTGTCGCTTTAATCACTGCTTTCAATACACTGACTTTTGTTTCTGTCTACAGGATTTGAAGTTAGAGACCAGACCATGGTGGGAAGGACCTGAGGCTTTTATTGGCCTAGCTGTGTGAAAGAAGATGGGGAGGTGTGAGTATGGTCTCTTTGTTAACACAAGACAACACACACACACAACTCCATTTCTCTCTAGATTTAAATGCCCAGTTCACTCTTAAACTCTTTCTCCATCACATTTCACAAACTTCTCTCAATCACACCTCTTTTACTGCTTTCATTGATTGCACAGTAATCACAGTCTTTAAAAAGCCAATTTTCCCGCCAAAAAAACTAATTGGGACCCTCACCTGGATAATTGATTAAATCATCTATTCCCGCCTTTTTAGATAGAGTAATAATCACTCTCTGACCTTTGACCCCAACACCTAGCCACACTACATTGAACCACCCACAGTATGTTAGTGACACTGTTCCAACACTTTCTTCGACCACACTCTGCTACATCAGACAAACCTTCCCAAACACTTGGTTATTGCAGGGAAAGTTTCCACCAAAACACTCTAAAGAATTTCTCACTCTCCAGTCGGTCAATGCACTCAGCGTACTCCCTTGGGGATGTCTTTGCTTGCGGAGACATTGATGCTTCAACACATCAGTATACCAGTGCAATTGACTGACCAGGAGAGTGAGAAATTCTTCAGGGTCTTTTGGCGGAAAACTTTCTCTCCATTAACCAAGTGTTTGGGAAGGTTTGTCTGATGTAGCAGAGTGTGGTCGAAGAAAGTGTTGGAACAGTGTCACTAACATACTGTGAGTGGTTCAATGTAGTGTGGCTAGGTGTTGGGGTCAAAGGTCAGAGAGTGATTATTACTCTATCTAAAAAGGCGGGAATAGATGATTTAATCAATTATCCAGGTGAGGGTCCCAATTAGTTTTTTTGGCGGGAAAATTGGCTTTTAAAAAATTCAGAAGAGTGTGATTACTGTGCAATCAATGAAAGCAGTAAAAGAGGTGTAATTGAGAGAAGTTTGTGAAATGTGATGGAGAAAGACTACAGTAGTTTAAGAGTGAACTGGGCATTTAAATCAAGAGGGAAATGCAGGTGTGCGTGGTGTGTTATCTTGTGTTAACAAAGAGACCATACTCACACCTCCCCATCTTCTTTCACACATGCAGCCCTGCCAATGAAAGTCTAGTTCTTCCTCCTGCTACAGTCCGGTTTCCGGATCCACCCTCTTCTTTCACACAGCTAGGCCGATAAAAGCCTCAGGTCCTTCCCACCATGGTCTGGTCTCCAACTTCAAATCTTGAAGACAGAAACAAAAGTCAGTGTATTGAAAGCAGAGATTGGCTTTGCCAAGAACTAACGTCTACAATGTCATGCTGTTACTGCTGAGCCACACAAATTTGAGATGTTCTTGGATTTTTGCAGAAAATCAAATTATGAAGCAGGCCGGCAGAAAGAAGAAATTTCAAAAACAACAGTCCTGGGCATCCTTTCATACCCTCAAATGGCCACAAAAATCAAGATACTGGCCATGGGTTGGTTTATGATTCAAACAATGAATTTTGGTCAAATCAAGTTAAGTTAATGTGGAATTTAAGTGGCCAATTACATTTCCCGACAATGAGTACCATGGAATGAAAGTGGCCGGCTACAATTAACGGTAAATGGCTCCTCACAGAAAATGCCATGCAGAGGCATAAAAGAGAGAAATGCAAGTGTAATTGTGTGCACCTGAAAGCATGTGGAGTGTTGTCTTGTGTTAACAAACAAAACATACTCACACCTCCCCATCTTCTTTCAATTCTCTTCTTTCACACATGCAGCCCTGCCTATAAAGTCTGGTTCTTCCTCCTGCTACAGTCCAGTCTCCAAATCCACATCTTGAAGACAGAAACAAAAGTCAGTGTATTGAAAGCAGCAATTGGCCACACATATTTGATACGGTGCTTCTTAGATTTTTGCGGGAAATTAATTAAGCAGCAGAGTTAATGTTTTAAAGCGCAGTGAAATTTCTCTTTGAAATACAGCACTCTAGAAAAAAGAACTGTGTTGTTTATTTGTTGTGGTCTTTCTTTACACTTAACTTTAATGTGAATTAGGGATACCAGGCATTAGATTCTATATCACGTTCTTAAAATGGCAGAATATCGTCAATCTTCATTGTATCTACATAAAAGAGCTCCAGAGACTTTTGAAAAAGACAAATGACACTGCATAAGGATAGGTTTACTCATAAACATTGGATACAAGACTTTGAACACAGTAAGGCCAAAGGTACCTTGCGTCTGCATGAATAACAGAGACTTTGACACGAAGACCATCTTCTAGTTCTTTTGTTTGTGATCTTTTTGTTAACATACTTTGGAAAAGGGAGATTTTCATATCTAAATCATGCGGGACGAACAAGGCGTGCAGATGCTGTCCTTGGTGCTGAAAGTAAGGTGCAGGGAAGATCGGGGTGTGCAGAGGATGTCATCAGAAACATCACGTCTGTGTGACGCATGGAGAAGTCGTAGCAAGAAAGCAAGCTCGCGTGCTGCCCTGTATACGTAAATGTTGACACTGAATCATTGGAAGTGGAACAGAACTATATCATTGTCCTTGGTGCTGAAGGGGCTCTCCAGCATACACGCACCAATGGATGATCTGGTAAACATAGTTTCCTGTGCACATATGCATAGTGACATCATCATTTCATGTGCACACCTAGCTTGATGGCGTTGTTTGGGATATATTCGAAGGGTTTCTCAACAAACAAATAAACTAATATCGGATAAAGCCAGAGTGAAGTTAGGAAGAATGGTTGTGTAAAATAGACGCCCTCTAGTGACTGGGGAATAAACTGCCGCACACCTGTGTAACGTCTTGGTAAAAACATGTCTCCATGAAATATTTAAAGCTTTTGTCAATTTTGTTTTATATTTGCAAAAAGGACAGTTTACGTGTATGTGAATGGTGTTCAGCACCAAGGGCAGGCGCGTTTTTGAAGGAATTCACAGTGATAAGAAAATCGGACAAAAGTTTTCATCATGTTGTCATATGAAAGCTTATTCTGGAAAACTTTGTAGGTAACAGAAATTCTCTAATCACCCAGTAGCTGCATTTTCATTCATTTTTTTTTACCCTCCCTGAAGTTGAAATTTGTAGCCTCCGTAATTAATTACGTTATCAGCTTCATGTCAGACAGCCGTTTTGCACACCTGTGTAAAGGAACACGTTTGGCATGGTCCGTTCAAAATGGCGCTTTCGTACGACGGAGAATACTCTGTGATGATTTTTTGTAACTTTCCGGATAGTTTTTCGAGTTTTCATTGGTAGAATGTTTTTCTTAAGTGTGCAGCAGAACGTTGGGAAGTTAAGCGGTGGATTTGCGCCGTTCTCGTGCTAGAGTTATAGGTATCCTGTCTCACCTGTGGATGCTGTTATCTTGCTCTTGGGTCACCTAGTCTGGTCCATTCTGGTCAGCAGCCACCCAGCTATATAGGCATTAGAAGCTACACACTTTTGTCCAATAATAAATAGCTGGTAGTTAAAATGCAGAATTCAATTTTTTTCTCACCTGATAGCCCTCTGGGGTCTTCAAATCACCTGGTCCTGTCCAATCTGGTCTTGTCAGGTTTAAACAGGAGTCGTCACGACTGCACCAGTCTGCAGCCACAAAACTACACAGACATTAGAAGTTACACACTTGTCTCAAATAACACAAAATAGATTTTAGGTAAAATGCAGAATTCAGATTTTTCTCACCTGCCTTAATACTTCTGTATCCAAAAACCTGGTGCTTCTATCATTGCATTGTCTCATCTTGTCAGGACAAGAACACCTGCACAAGTTGCTGACCCTCAGAACAGAGCTAACTACATGACTATGAAAAGGAGAAATAGTTACAAGGTATCAGCCTGTCATTCATTGCAGAAATCTCCATAAAAACACTGTACAAATCTTAACTACTAGATACCTTATTTCATCTTTGAGGCTTCGTAAATTTTACATAATACTGGTGAGTACACATTTTGAAGCCATTCCTAAAAGAGTCCTCATCAGTCAGCAGCCTCCTAACTTATAATCCAGTCATGAATGTCAGATGAATACATAGGATATGAAAGGACATGAAGTGTAAAATAAAAAGTTCTCACCTGCCTACCAGCTGTACCCTGTCAACTGTGATGTTGGATCTCACCTGGAGACAGGTATACCAGTAACAGCATACCTGGTGAAGACAGGCACAATAGCACTGATAAATTTGACAGATCTATAACACATGGGTTAACTGAGTCTACTCTTAGAGTCAGATACACTAAAGAAACGTTTTCACGTCCAAAATGTATGCTCATGTTGTTTCTCATACCTACACCAAAGTACACACACTTTAACCTTTTCTTTTCAAAATTGACAAACACCTCGACGAAAACTGTACCCAGTGACTGCGTAAAACGGGGAGAGCAACAAAGGTAACAAACAAACAAATCAATTCAACTGAAGCTGTATGTGGAATTCAAACAGACTCGGCGTAAATGTTTGGAAAGTTGCGACCCGCCAGTGTAGTCTGAGTGTTTGCGCCACAAATGCTTGGACCCTGGTAATTACAATTGGGATACCGTTAGTCCAGAAGACATATGATATGAACAAGCTTGTCAATGATATATGGCACCATACAAATGATAATGGAAGAGTGGAGACCAGACTGGAGTTTCCAACGTTTTTGTGCTGTGTTTTCGGCGCCTTGTTTATTCAAGTGTTGGCGGGAATATCAAAAGGATTTGATTATGCACACGTGCACATTCCCACAGGTGTTTTAGAACCACGTTGAGATAAAGATAGTTTTTGCTAGAGCATTTTTTTACAAATACATGTATGAACTTTGACAAAAAAGTTGTATAATTGACAAATAAAAGGCAGACATTTGCTCCGGAGCAAATATACACATACATTTAATGATGTACAAGCACACCGCACATGGAAAATGTTCACAAATACGCGGCAAAATAATTGGACTTTTTCAAAGCCTGTAAGAGCAGGAATGGTTTCCAAACAGTATTTCTTACGGAATATAACTTGACTTGTTCTCACTAGTTGATAGGGGATAATGTCAACCAAAAAGTTCGTTGGTTTACCTGTTACAAGCAAAGTCGTCTCCGAACCACGCAGCTCTTCCCAACTACCTCGCCATCTTGTCTTCTCCTACATTTGCCTGGTCAGGAATTCCGCCTTTGTCTTCAAAACATCACGAGAACGGCGCAAATCCCCCACTAAACTTCCCAACGTTCTGCTGCACACTTAAGAAAAACATTCTACCGATGAAGACTCGAAAAACTATCCGGAAAGTTACAAAAAATCATCACAGAGTATTCTCTCCGTCCTACGAAAGCGCCATTTTGAACGGACCATGCCAAACGTGTTCCTTTACACAGGTGTGCAAAACGGCTGTCTAATTGACATGAAGCTGATAATCTACTTAATTACGGAGGCTACAAATTTCAACCTCAGGGAGGGTAAAAAAATGAATGAAAATACAGCTACTGGGTGATTAGAGAATTTCTGTTACAGACAAAGTTTTCCAGAATAAGCTTTCATATGACAACATGATGAAAACGTTTGTCCGATTTTCTTATTACTGCGAATTCCTTCAAAATCGCACCTGTCCTTGGTGCTGAACACCATTCACATACACGTAAACTGTCCTTTGTGCTATTATAAAACAAAATTGACAAAGCTCTAAATATTTCATGGAGATATGTTTTACCAAGTTACACAGGTGTGCGGTAGTTTATTCCCCAGTCACTAGAGGGCGTCTATTTTACACAACCATTTTTCCTAACTTCACTCTGGTTTTGTCCGATATTCGTTTATTTGTTTGTTGAGAAACCCTTCGAATATATCCCCAACAACGTCATCAAGCAAGGTGTGCACATGAAATATGATGTCACATTGCATATGTGCACAGGAAACCATGTTTACCAGAACATCCATTGGTGCGTGTATGCTGGAGAGCCTTTCAGCACTAAGGACAATGATATAGTACTATTCCACTTCCAATGATTCAGTGCCAACACTAACGCATGTGTAGCGCAGCAAGCGAGGTTGCTTTCTTGCTACGACTTCTCCACGCGTCCACACAGACGTGATGTTTCTGATGACATCCTCTGTACACCCCGATCTTACCTGCACCTTGCTTTCAGTACCAAGGACAGCATCTGCACGCCTAGTTCGTCCTGCATGATTTAGATCTGAACATCTCCCTTTTCCAAAGTGTGTTAACAAAACGATCACAAACACAAGAACTAGCAGATGGTCTTCGTGTCTAAGTCTCTGTTATGTTATTCATACATTCTACATTCAAAGACGCAAGGTACTTTTGGCCTTACTGTGTTCAAAGTCTTAAATCCTGTGAGTGAACGTAGTGTCATTTGTCCTTTCAAAAGTCTCTGGAGCTCATTTATGTAGATACAACGAAGATCGACGATATTCTGCCATTTTAAGAACGTGATATAGAATCTAATGCCTGGTATCCCTAATTCACATTAAAGTTAAGTGTAAAGAAAGACCACTACAAATAAACATCACACTTTTTTCTTCACTTACAAAACTGTTTTGTTTAATATGATACATAGAACACTCCCATAGGAGGACATCAACTCGTGTTCCAGATATTCACAAAGAAACTGAAGGTAGTATCGGAAGGTACAAGAATCCCGCTGTAGAGACAATTACACATAGTTAGCCCACCTGAAGGTTTCGTATTACAGATTACATGGGGGGGGGTACTGTATTGTGTAAGCATTCACTGACACTGCGATGAGATATATTGGTCAAAGATAATGAAGTTTGAATGCTGGTGCCTTGGTCTGATCTCAGCATAATGGTTTCACACTAAATCTCGAAGTTATCAATTCTGCATAAGCTTGTTTTCTTAAAAGGTTTTTCCACCCATTCACTTAGCACATCTTTCAAGTAGTGCAGTTTATGTCAGTTTAGCAAAAAGTAACATGTCTAATATGACCTGATATATTAATGGGTAATGTTTTAATGGGTAATGTTGCAAAACCCTGAGATTTGTAACACTACTGGTGTGTGTTAGGTAGTTGTTGTGGACATCTGGCTTGGGTTACTGAGAAGTATGAAACAGGGCAGAAAGTGGAATATGTTGTGTACATAAAAGTTGGACCATAGAGTAATTTTCAGCTGAATGCAGTGCAATATAAAGGAAGGATGGTGTGTGTGTGTGTGTGTGTTTGTGTACATAACACTGGCCGCTTTGAATTTGGAAAGGTACAATGTATCTGGAAAATCTTATTGACTTCAATCCTTATTTCAACTTCTTAGCAAAATCTTGCTTGCCAGTTGGAAGACCCTCAACATCAAGTTCCTTTCTTTCATAGGCTCTATATACAAGATTTTTACTGGTAATCAAGTTAGACTTTCCAAAGTACCAATGTCCTTCCAAGTTAAAGTGACCAGTGTGTAATAACACACAGTAGTAATCTACTCTAAAAAAGCAAACAAAAAAAATGCAGTTTGTATTGCAAAAAATCATTTTCCTCTCTAAGATTGTGGTGACAAAATAGCCTTTTTGAATTGTGTCATGCTAGAATAAAGTGTGCATGTATAGGAAAATATTGTAGAACAGCCCCCCACCCAAAAAAATTTGCTTCTGTTGTACATTGTAGAACAGCCCCCCCCCCCCCCAAAAAAAATTTGCTTCTGTTGTACATTTGTTAATAGACTGGGCCAATTTGATTCATCTTTGGGAAGCAACATTTGGACCTTTCCATTTTTGCAGAGGGGTGTGAATTTGGGCATTTCCATGTTTGCACAGGGGTGTGAATGAAATCTATCTGTCAGGGGCAATATGGGTCCCCTTCTAGGGGGCCAGTTAGTCAGGTGGGCGGCTTACATATTTACTGCACTACAGATGTGCATGTCATCCACCCCCCTCTCAATAAAGCACAAGTATCTTCTCTACAGCAACATTAATTGTCTTGACAAATAAAGCATTTCCTTACAAGAAACTGTACAGATACGGAAACACCGTGGTACATACTACAAGAGACCACTACATTTCTATAATCATGATCCTTTATAAAAACTTGTTCCAAGCTACCTGGATATCGAGCACCTCTCTACGTTACACAGCAGTCTGTTCTGGCACTAGTACTAGATATAGGGCTGCAACATATGTGTACACAGCACAGAAAACTTCACAGACACCCCAGAAAGACACAATATGGGCCTGGTACATACTTATCTACAGTTCAATCATTCTCGTATATTCACATCCTGACTTGGCCGTTCCTAGTCTAGTCCACTAACACTACGGCTCGCGTACAAATTTGTTTTGCACATGTCTGCCACATTACCTGGTTTCCTCTCCATACACTAGTGTAATACACTTGTGTAGCAGGACTACTCGTAGTTGCACTAACAGGGAAAACGGAGATCACCAGGATTGCACAGATTTCATGGTTTCAGCCAAGTACATTGTACTACAATGACAGAGCATACTGGCCAAGAAGGCTTCCTTCATTTCTACTTTAACTACCTGTTAAAGTATCCTCATTTCATTTCTACAGAACGTAAACCTGCCCTTCTGTGTCAGAAACAGTTCAGAACAAATTGTTTCAATATGAAATATCGCCTTAAGGCCTTATGACAGACTTCTGCCCGAGCATTGCCCTTTGCTTTGCATGAGGCAACTTTCTGGACTCAGGTGTAAGATGTCATATGGCCCCAAGGATACAAGCTTTCTTGATACAACCTTCTACACATGTGTGTCTTGCCATGCCTGCTACAGTCTGATTTCTGTGTATATGAATATCCTACTGACAACTGGTGCTTCTGAAAGCAGCTACACGTATGTAATTTCACTGTGCAGACATTTATATATACATGTACGTTAGCATGTAATCAGGAGAAACAAGAAAATACTGACAAACCTTTAGAGTGTGATTATTTTCTTTCACTCTTAACTTACGTACAGTACGACATAAAATAATATCATATTAAAAAGAGATCTTGTCTTTCACTGAGACTAGTGGAGTGTACAATAGGGAGACTTTTGCAGTGATACACAGATCATTACCCTGTGCTGTACATGCTATCACAAGAACTGGCTGAATACGCTTTATGCTTTAAATGTCTCATCTTTGCAAGAAGTATACGTACAATTCATATGACAATTCATCAGCAACATTTCAAAGTGTTTCTAGAACCATATCCAATGGCACAGTTAAAAATCAAAAGCTCTGACTAGTTGACACAATTCTGGGATCATTGATACAGGATAAAATCAAGAGCTCTGATTGGTTGACACAATTCTGGGATCATTGATACAGGATAAAATCAAGAGCTCTGATTGGTTGACACAACTTGGGGATGGTTAACACAATTTGAGGATCAGTCAAATCAAAACCACTGTTTTTTTAGGTCCTACTCCCTTGTTTTCTCAGACTGAGATAAATAACCCATTTGACAACAATGTACAAATATATATATACTGTGTATCAGGGTTTAAATTGTATATGTTACAAAAAAAATGGCAAAGCAACACCAGCACGAGTTCACTGTGTCTGAATCCTGCGTCTCCCTAAAGTTATCACCAACAATTCTAGTAGTAAGGTATTTGTTGACAAGGAAATACATACAGCACCAGTATTTTACATTTCATAGACACGGGGTGGGCACTATTGGCCCACTGGTTTGCACAGAACAATCATAATATATATGGTTCACTTTACCTTTCTACATTAGAAATAAAAGTTATTACCATTGCTGTAGTTGATACATAATGCTAGACAGCATGTTTTGACTACAACATGCTTCAAAAGCATCCATACATACATACAGCTATATAAAGCAAGGCTACCTTTAAAACTCTGTACTTACATACATAACATCACAAGTTTACAGCATTAGAAATACCACAAAAGTAATACCAAAAACAAAAAAGAGAAATACAAAAAAAAGAGAACCTCAGACCACAACAGTTCAAGTCTACACTTGCGCTATCCCTACTTTCACTATGCTAGTGCAATAGGTACTCTGTTCTATGTTCGCTTTCCTTATGTCATTATTACATTGCCCAGCAATACAGTAACTATACATCGGTGCCTCAGCTGTGCCACTAAGTGACCTTCGGAGCTGATCTGTCATTGACGGCGGACACAGGTCTCAACTTAACCCCCTTTTTAATGGCAGCTAGGAGGGAGTCGCGTATGTCGGGAACAGTCATGGCGGCGCCCGTGTCCGGAGGACCCGTGGACGTCAACGAGGATGCTCTGTGTAGCGCCGGTCTGGTTGGGGTGGAGGCTGCGGAGGAGGAGGGTGTTGTGTCTCGTCCCGGGTCCCCACCGCCGACTTCTTTGATTGGCTCCTGGGCTAACCCCCCTTCTGCCGAGGGGTGTGGTGGCAAGGGGAACTGGGCCTGGGCTGCAGCCAATCGGTTGAGAAGTGCCGCGCTGGGGGTGGAGCAGCTCCGTCGCACCGGGGGAGGGGGCCGCGGGCCACACATGCTGCTGGAGCGCCGGGCCACCCCGCCGGGGGTCACCTGCACCTGCCCCGCCGGCGCTACGGTGGGAATTCCGGCGGTGGAGGCAGGTCGCTTGGGCGTGGAGGTCGGCCGGTATGCACAGCTGAAATCCCCGCTGCGAGGGATCGTAGAGGACTTGTCAAAATCTCCTTCTACATCCTCACCCCCTATAGAGGAGTAATCAGACTCTGCAAACACAGAAGAGAGAGGTGCTACAGTGACCACCCAGCAAACATAAAGACAGAGTGCAAGAGAGATACCTCCAAATCAGTAGTCAGTGGGACAGCAGAACAGAGAAACAGTCACAGACCAGTGTGCTCAACCAATAAAGAAAGCTATTTCCACCTTTAACCAATGCACAGAAAAAGTAAAGCTTGCAGTATAAAGTGCAACAAAGCAACATACACAAATACAGGGTATAGAGAATTAAAAGCAAAGAGCTGCATACAACACGGAGCATGTAGATTAGAGTAATGCATTGAGACTGTCCAATTCTACCAGGAATGTGAGGTTTTAGAGAGAGAAGGTTTTACATGTACTTGTGTTGTACCTACCTTGTGTAGAGATGGTATCCTCAGAGCAGGAGGGGGTTGTTGTCTGTGTGTTGTACCCACTCGACCCCAGGCTGGAGCGGCTCTGATGAGAGCTGAGGGTACGGGACAGGGCCAGCGCTAGCGAGCCGTCGGCGTCCGACCCACCACTCGATGACGATGTGGTTGTCGGTGACTGGCTCCCCGCTGTTGTTGTGACAATGGAGTTTCGATTTCTCTGGGCTGCTGCAATGCAACCCAGGTCGTTGACATTCACGTATACTGGCTGTGGAATAACTGTTGGGAGGGAAAACAGGGTAGGAAATTCTTTAGTGATGGTTGATTGCTGAGTCATCAGTATCAAGGTAAAAAAGAAGCCAGACAACCTTTATTTGGAACATAGTGATTTCTTTTAATGACTTTCCCACTTAGTCTGGAGATGGAAGAAAAAACAACAGCTTTAAACTGTTACTTAGGCCACACCAATTTAATTTGTTGGTTCTCGGATTCGCCTCTTCATTTTTGTCTGATTTGCAAAAAAAAAAAAAAAGATTTTGGCTCTGAATCAGCTAAAAAATGCTCACATTTTGCCTCCAACAGTTGAAGAAAGTCTTTTTCTTCCCAGTTGTTACAGTTTTTCCATCTCTCAATGCAGAGGTTTGATTAAAAGTTCAAAATTCATTGTTTAAATTTTAACCCAGCCTTTTATGTTGACTTCATGGCTCCTATCGTAACATTTGGGGCTATAAATGAGTATAATAGGATGCCCAGGCCTGTTTTTATTTTTATTTTTTTCGCCCTGTCGCTTCATATTTTTTCTGAGAAAATCCGAGAACCAACAAATTAAATTGGTGTGGCCTTAAATAATATTTACTATAATTAAATACTACCTTGAATTGTCTTTCTTACTTTTATTTCTTCAAGCAATTATTTTCAATTGGGGTCAAAAATTGTGAAGGCTCCATTTCAGACTGGGATGACTTGGCAATACTGTAGTTCACTTTTGGGCAGAATTTATTCTTGAATGTTCTTCTTTTGCATAGGGGTGAGTTTGGAACAGTCCATTTATGTATGGGTAGGAGATGGAGTGAAATATGCTGTATTTGCTCGCAAGCAAATGTCTACCTTTCTACATGTAGTTTCTTCAAAAGTGATCTCAACTTTATCCTTCTCTGTTCCAACCCTCCCAAAGTTTTCAAACGGATATTCCTATGGAAAACCCACCTTGTTCGGGTGCTGGTGCATTAAAATCTGGAACCAATGAGCTGACATAGCCTGACTCTGACTTCTGAGCCTTCACTGTCACCATGGGCTTCTCAGGAAGGGGGGGCTTGTTCACTGGAGCCAGGGGGAGGCTTCCTGTGGCATGTCCCCCCCACATGCTGGTCGCAGGGGGGGTCAACCCTGGGGATGATGGCAGGGAGTTGCTCCATCCAGCGAGAGGGGGGTTGAGTCCAGGCGAGGAGGGGGGTGGTGTCCACGTGTTGGCAAGAGGTGGGGGGAGAGGAGAGGTAGGGGAGGGGGAGGTGGTGGACGAGGGGGTGTTTTCGCTGGAGGAGTGTACATGTATGTGTCCCAGAGCAGGGGGTGGCGGCGGCGGTGGCTCGTTTTCCTCAATTGCAACAGTCATCTAGAGTAGAAGAAACAAAAGTTACACAAATACTGCAATAACAATCAGCAAAAGTGCGGCCAAGTTGTTGTTACAATAAAAAGCGACAGCAATCTACCATAAAGGAGAAGAAAAGGTGAAAAGCACTGCTAAATTTACTGAACTCCCATCAGAGTCAGTCAGAAGGAGCAGAGTAGATGATGCTAGAATATATTGTACTGAAGTGTTGATAATTTGTAGGTTAGTCACTGGTTTGCTTCACGGACCCACAAGAAGTAACGCGAAGTCTTGGTCGTCATCGACACCGATGGACGAACAACAACAACAACAGTCACTGGTTTGCTTCGAATTTGGAAACATATTGAGAACTGGTAAACCTGAAAAACTTAAAAAAGCCAGTTGCTGAATGTACAGTGAAGTTTGTCCATTATGATTTCTGTTATATTTCTTTAAGTTCCAGAGATTTTAACATCAATACATTTTCATAGATTGGTTTGGCTGTTGGTTTGGCTGTAAGTCTTTCCAAGAAGTTTCAGTATTTTTACAGCACTGGTATCTGAAACTTCCTCCTTGTTCTAGACCTGAATGACCTGAAGGGAGCACAGTGCAAAGAGAAAGCCTGAAGAGTTCTACCTGCGAGAGGACTGCCTCAAGGTACTTTACTGGATTTTCTGACATCTATATGGAAAAGAGGAAGAAAGAAGAAGATAGTGTGTGCGTGTACACACAAGTAGACTTCTGTTAGTTGGCCACATCAGATTTCCAACTTGATTCTTGTTGAAAGAGCTGGATTTGACTTGCAAAGTTCTAAGGTCTTAAAAAGCACTTCTGCACAACTTTTGTTTTTAAGTCAACAATGCAAAATTTCTCTAAGCATTACAGTGTCAGAGAATGAGTTGGAGATTGCTCTACAGCAGAAAACTATGGGAGAATAGCATCTTTTGGCAATTTTAAGTCCACAATGGAAAATTTCTCCTGGCATTTCCTACCAGAGAATGAGACTACACTACAGCAGAAAACTAAGGTAGAAATCTAACGTGGCCCTCTAGTGAAGAATAGAGGTATTGCAGGTATCTATTGCATTCTTATCTTGCAACACAGAGGTTGATCAGATAGTGAACCAATCAATGTTCACCTCAGTAATCATTAGGGCACTGGGAGGGGGGAGATGGATATTACAAGCCCTCCTGCAACACGATTGAATGGGACTGGTATTGGCAAAGTATTCGCTAACATTTGACATTGGAGAGTGCGCAAAAATTACAACAAAATCTCACAAATGATTGATGAGTGGTTAAATCAGTGAAAATTAATCTCCAACGTGATGCGGTTAGTTAAGATGGACACCATGGATGTGCGTGTGATTGCATTACGTCGTGTTCGCCATCTTTTACAACCATTGCCCCTTGCCACCCAAAATTGTGCTTGAAGCTATTGGGACGTTCCGTCCGCAAAACGAACCTCGCTCACACCAGCGAACACCCCCGACAGAGGTTTTCTTCTCCTTTCCACTGTGGAACCCACTGACCCATGACCCCACGTGTTCCATGTGTTCCTTCTCTGCAGAGTGGCAGCCTGGATTAGGGGTTACGAGGGAGGGGGAGTGATTCTATATAGAGCGTATTCACCTGACGTCATCGCTGTGCCTGCCTCTATCGTTACGGTACCCCTATGTACATTTCAGTGAATTGCAGCTCAAGCATTTTCAGTCATTGGAGACCGTTTGGCATTGTTTGCATGCTGGGAAAATGGAGAACTATGGGTAATGCATGGGACACCACATGGTTGTCATGACAACATGTTGATTGCCCCCTGCATTACCCATAATTCTATTACCCAAGATATGGCCTATATGTTACTATCAGTAGGTGTTCCTAGTTCAAAGAATGGAAGAACAAAAGTTTTTCTGAACTTGCTAACACAAAAATGCTATGTAACCGAGTAACAATTCACTGAGATGCAGATAGAGACCTAAGTATGGCAAACAGCATTCATTGCTTTAACACCCTCTTCAGTGATTCTTTTGAGAATCATAGATATAAAAATTAAGATCACGTAGGAAAATACGCTCCATATACTAGAATAGCATCAAGGTTAGACAACATTCACAATGGAAATGATACAAAACAAAGTGATAAGTTTATGGTCAACAGAAAAGGATGATATTATAGTAGGATGATCTTTAATATCGATAACTGTGAATAAAATGAAAAAGAAAAAGTATTGAATGGATGGAGACACGAAATGTATCCATGCACAATTTACTTACCATTTTTTTTCAAAACGTTCTAGCATGCCAAAGAAGGGTTAAGTAAGTAGTTCATCAGGGGTGAGGCTTTATCAAAGCATTATGCGTACATTAGGAGGTTACGTGACTCTAGTTGGGATATTAGTAAAGACTGTTGGTTTTGTGGCTGCCGGGTCCTGTAGAAGAAGCCTGGCTACTACTCTCACAAATACTGTTTGGTTTCCATGCTTTTCTGTCTCAGTATCAAGATTTTTATCCGTTTGAATTGAATATTATGTTATACAGCAGTGTTGAAATTCCATGATTCTAGACAACAGCACTTGAAAAGTGCCACATTTATTAGAGCTTCCTTACAATTCCCTGGATCGCGAAGCTTCAAATTGAAGTTCCTTAAGAGTGCCTAAATGAATCAGTTTTGATCTTCAGAAGCTTTCAGTTGCCCTTCTGATGTTACCACAATTTCTAAGGTTAAATTTTAAGACATCCCTTCTTATTTGCTTGTAAGAAGTACAAGTTAGTCAAATTGGGTGGTCCACTTTCTTGTCTTCAGATCACACTAGAGAAATTGAGAAAATATATCTAATGCAGGTGTAATGATTACCTTGAACTCACTTATACAAAATATTTCATGTTTCCATTATTTTGATACCATTTAGCCCATAAAGCTGGTTTTCCAGGGTTCAAACATTCAATAGAAAAAATCCAACATTGTTACATTCAGGAAACTTCAGTCTACATGATACTCAATTTAAAACAGCCCACCACACATGGGTACTGTCCCAATGGGAGATAAAAAAACCTCTACATTTATTGATTCTCAGTGACTGATTAGAATTCTGCGTGGAATTGATTTCTCTGATTGAAATCACTCATCAATCATATGTGACAAACCATCACAATATCTAAGCTGGGTGCAGTATCCTCAGGTGTCCCATTAGTTGGGACTGAAAAGGTTTCTCCTATCAATGTGATTTTCCTGTGACTAGAAGGTTTCCGATGGAACTGTGGCTGGACTAAATTGGGGATACCAGACTGAAAACTTGCGAGTCAACATTTGCTGGCAAGTGCAAAACATTCCCCCCCCATCTTTTTCCATCCACCTTCAGTTACCACTGACAGCACCTATGTTAATGTATCTCTAAAATCAGAGTGGATAAAATTAATCTGATGCTGATCACTGTTTGGTCCAAAGAATAAATGGATTGGGAAAATTTGTATAAAACTTTTCCCCAGACAAATAGCTTACCTGGTTGGCACTAGAGTCACTGAAGTTTGACGGTGACGGCGGTCTCAGGAACAACGTGTCCTGCGACATGAACCCAGAATCGTGCGACGAGACGCTTGACAACCTCATGGGGGGTGGCGGAGGCTGCGACAGACTGCGGTAGCGGAAGTGCGCCGAGGGAGACCCGGACGACCGCGAATCCGAGCTGTTTATACTGCTCAAGCTGCACATGGACGACTTGCGGGATCCGATGGAGCTGGGGGAGCTGGGCGGGGTGTGGAACTGCCCCCACGGGGTGCTCTCCCCGCTCATCAAGTCCGTTATAACCTGCTCGCTGGCGGGCGGCAGCTGGTAGGGCTGTGCGGACATCTTGACCATGTCGTCCAGGACGGACTGTAGGTGCGTAATCTCCTCCAGCATTCCGAGCTCCTCTTCTACTACGGGCTGCATGCACGACACGAAGACGCAGAAACGGCTTCTCTCCGTAATCAGCGCGTTCCGGACAGCGTTCTTCTCGGCTTCCTCTAACGTCTGGTACAGTTCATTGACTCCCTGTAGAGCAGTGTCCAGCTGCGTTTGCACATCCGCTTTACCTGCAACCAAAGAAGAAGAGATACACATTTCTATGGTCCGTTTACAGCCATATGATTAAGTAATACAAAATGCACTAGTCTTACAGCACTGACAGGAAAAGCGTGGAAGACTTGACCAACCCTAAGCACAAACACAGCACAGCTTTACGTGGATTTTCCATTGTAACAATACAGAGCAAATCACCAAGGGGGAACTTTTTACATATTGATCTTTTTCCTCATAGACCAACATTCAATCTTTGTTTTTTTTCAAGGCCTGCTTTATATGTACTACTACTAGTATGAACGTCCAAACAAGTTATAGAACAAGGAGCAGATTTAACCATGACTTTTACCACATGATATAAAATAGTCAAGGCACTCAAAACAACTGCAATTAATTTGGAATCCAAAACCATAAGACGTGCAAGAAGCAAGGGGATATGGGTAGCCTGGTAGCCATCTTCTTCTAGTTCTGGTTTGCCCCTCTGACCACTTCTCTGCTGTATAGTCTTGCACCAGTCCATATTTAAAGGTTTTGCTTGCATATGAGTGCCAGACTATTTGTGAAGGAAAGCGATCAGAGAAGTAGACTGGAACTAGAATAGGACGGATGCCAGGCTAGGAGGGGGGGGGGGGCAGCGATGCTGAAATGTGGGGTGGTTGGATCACACAGCCAAGCAGCCAACTGTGATTGACTTACCAAGGAATACCACAGATGTAAGACCATGAAAGAAACAGAAACAGGACATATTACTTCCATCTGTCAAACGGGCATGGCCATTGAAATTGCTCATGCAAACAACACATGAAAAATGTGCAGTGACAAAGATGCTGACCCCGTGCAAAGGTGCAGTACCACTGACTTCTGACAGGAGGCACACATTTTGGATAAACCAACTTACCCAGCAAGCAAGCTTGGTTGAAGTGCATGTTATGTGCTAGGTTTGAGAATTAAACAAAGGAGAAACAAGTTTTACTTGACAGTGTTAAAAAAGAGAAAAACTTTAGAAAGTGCAAATATGTTTTCTAGGCACATAACTGCTGAAAAACTGTATAGTGCATCATGTTAATGTACAAAAAGGTGACAGCAAAGCCATACAGTAAGTAAGAAAACCGAAAGCTGTGCTGAAAAGATGGTGATTTTCATATCAAACTGTCTGTAGTGAATAAAGGCCTTCCTTACACTAGTTACACTTTCTGATACTCCTTTGTCTTCATGTAATTTCAACAGACATCACTTATTTCAATACCCAAACAGTCTCAAACCCAAACCATTGGAATATGACTTCCAGAAAAATACACTATGTAAACACTTTATATATACGGTATTGCCCTGGTAAGTAACAATCCATTCAACAAATCAGCAGCAACAGGCTCATCTAAACTGATTGTCATTCTATCCACTGCACACATCGCTGATATGTTTCAACAAAGAACAGGCATCATTTTCTTGAGAAAGATTAGTAAAATCCTTAATCTGTCAACCCGCTGTCACTTTGCTTTCTCCGTGATGTTTCAAAACAACATTGTTTTGATTGAACAGAAAACCCCCCAAACTTGTGCTTAGGTTGGAGTTTGAGGTCACAGCTAGAAGCATGGTCTTCATTAGGTGCATGTCTTTGGGTTGATGTCATTGGGCTGGCAGACAGAGCAAAGATCAAGGGATTTGGAAACAATCAGTTGCAAAGTGTGAAGGATGTGAAGCAAGTCAGGAGGATTTGAATAAGGGTGTTTCATTTCTTTTGCACAATGTGTACATGTATGTACATGTACCATGTCAAATATAAGTACATAAATGTAAAATCATGCGTATATAAAAAAACGAGACAGAAAGTGGCATGTACAAATGTGATTTATAAAACATTTCACTCAACTTCTTAACCCTACAACCACCTTTATTTGTCCTATGCTCTTTTCTATAAAATATGACTTCTATTATTGAGTGTTATACCTCCATGCCAAGTGAACTCTTCAGTAAACAAAGGCCAAACAAACTTCAAACAAAAGGTAGCTAAAGTAAAAATAAACATGACAGGAGAGAACAGCAAGGTCGCAGGGAGACAGCACACTCTTTACAAGACAAGTTCCACCATGCCAAGGCCAAGGCATTCATATGATACAGAGTGTTTTCGCATATCAATGAGGCAGGTAGGTGCTGACGGCCATGTTGGTGTCCCAATTTGCATTTCATTGGATTCAACAATTTTTGTGTTTCAATGGCAAGTCTTAAAGTGTTCATTTCGTATTCTCTTCTTTGGGCTGTAGCCATTTGATACTTGGGAGGGTTTGAACTATGACTCACTGAAATGCAAATAGGGACACCAACATGGCAGCTGACAGAGATGAAAACGCTCTGTTCAAAATGTTGGATAACAGAGGACCCAGTGGAACATGTCTTTGAAAGAGGCTATACACAGCAGAGCAAATAAAGCAGGTAGTACAGATGTAGGAAGCACTGTGTGGTTGCAATAAGAGCATAAAGGAAAACCTGTCTAGTTCCCAGTGGTATTGTTTGGAAGTATGGCTTTTTTCTTGGACTTTCTCCTCAAAACACAGACTATTTTGGAAAACTGTCAACTCCATCTTACTTTTCACATCACTCACTGCCATGAAACAAAATTATTTTGGGATTAAAACAGAGTCAACTGGTTAATTTCAAGCAAACACAAGACTCAACAGAAACATTAGCATCAATCTAACATCAAACATGCATCTGTTTTTAAGCAAGAAACACAGTACAGTACATTGTTTTCCTGCTAAAAAAATGGAAATGAAAAAAAAATCACCGCTCTATTATCTTCGAGAAAATGTTCCTTTACCTTTCTTGGCCTTCTTCTGTAATCTTAAAGTGTCAGCAGATTTCTTCTTGATGTCTTGTCTGGCTTTCTTGTACTCTGTAAGTAAAAAAAAAAAATCCCATCATCTCTAAGTTACAAATACATACCATATTTTAATATATCTTCCAGGTAATCTGTATCTGTAATGCATTATCACTTCATAATGTACCATATCTCTCATCAAATTTCATGGTTGTACCAATACCGTAATTTTTCTTCGCCTACATTACCCCTTTGAGTAGCAGTAAGGCTGCCCTAATTCAGGGGACACTGCGGTCTAGTCCACTCCTCCAAATTACAGCCCGGGCCACCCCTGCCCTTCCCATTTCCTCCTGCTGAAGTGGCAGTGACTGTAATTTGTTGGATCCACCTTTACAGACAGATCCATCACAACCTCACGCACTGCCGGATTGAACTGTCCGTCTGGCTGCCCAGACAGACTCATAAGAGGGGGGGGGGGGGTCGTCAAAAATTATTACTAACGGGTATGGAAAAACTGTTTTTGGTGGCCGATCTGTGGGTTGTATATCTTTTTGTCTGGGCAGAGTAGGTTGACAGCATGTGGGTGGGGAAGATCGACAGGCAGAACATCAGGAGGTCAAAGGTCCAAGAATCTATCAGCAGGAATTAGAGGTTTACATGGGGGATTCAGGAAAACTGAGGATTGCATAACTTCCCAGAAGTTTGAAATTAGTTGTGCAAATTTTGCAAAGATCCTTTGAAATATTCCTTCGTTATTCTTTTTTTCCTGTCCCAACTTGTTTTACTCTCAATCCATGCTGATATGAAAGCCATTCTGATTGTCTGACATTCTGATTGGCTGTCAACTCGGAAGGCCATCTCACTCTTCAGTCTACCTTCAACTTGGAAGCCATCAGAGTGAGATGGAATAGCAGATGTAGCGAAGGGATTTTCTCTGTGCCATCCAATTGCACGGGCCCATCAGGCTCAGTCAGAGACAGATGGGACCATTCCGCTCCAGGCTTGCCCTCTCTACTCAGAATCCTAAAGAGCCATCGGGGACCGAGGTTGTTGGAAGGGCATGGAGGGAACTTCCATCTATAATTGCGGGAACTTTTGATTTATGTCTCGTCTTAACTGCCCTTGCGGGAGACATTGAAGAGTTAACAGAGCCAACGGGGCTGAAAGAAAAGTTCACTACCAACAGCTGGATGCACCTGTGTCTTGTTCAAGTTGGCTTCTCTGTAACCAAGGAGATTCTACTCTGTAGAATCTCCTTGCTGTAACATGATCAGATGGTGACTGGGAAACGGCCAAATTTATGGTTTAATTTCTGACTTAACCTTTAACATGCCGGTGGACTAGCAAAATTTTGGAGCTGCCGCCAGCATGCTGACTGCATGCTAAAGGTTAAATGCAAGGATATCAGTGTTGGATTTTTTGGGGAAGGTTTTTGGAAAGAAATGTCTTTCAAATGTGAGAGTCTGTGGGACCTTTGGGGAATGTTTAACAATAGCAAATACACCAGGGATTGATTCATAAATAGACAATTGCACCTGCCCCTGATGTCAGTACACCAACAATAGACTACTGGCCAATGATTTCAAATACACTCATTTATATGTTTTCAGAATCATTTGTGACTTGATATGAATCGCCAATCCCAATATTCTTTTTATTTGTTCTCCCCACCACAAAAAGGGCTGACTGGTTGTTATATGGTGTTCTGTCAGTTCGATTCTCTTACATTAGATTTGGAATCTCCAGAGGATGTCATCCCTGAAATCAAATTTGCGAGGCCAACCTGTCTGAGTGGAAGGGACAGGAAAGTTACAACAGGCCAGGGACGGAACTGACAAGGTCATTCGAAGGACAAGCAGCCAATGTTCGGGGTAATTGGATTACCTTGAAGGCTTAGGTGATGGAAGGGAGCATGTCAGGGCAGGATTATGCAGATGGCCTGTGGATTACCTGTTCTGGCTTTAGATCTAATCTGTATTCGTTATTGTTGAAGGTCCGCTTTTTGTCAGGCTATAATCGGGACTGGACAATGTTTGGAAACATTTCAGACTGCTTGTAGCTGCAGTCTTTATAACTCTTCTTTCCAATGACATTGACAAATTGTCACAAATTGAGGAGCACACTGGCAGTGTTGCAGTTACTGTTTCTTCATTACAACAATATTGTTGAAGGTCAGGCTCTAATCTGACTTGAAATTGCTTTGAGACATCTAAAACTGCTTGTAGACTCTGTACAGCTGCAATCTCTTTAAAAAGACAATACCACAGTGCAAGGAGGTATTGCTGTTCCTGTGTCTTGAATACAGCATAATTGTTGAAGGTCCTTATTTGTCTGTCTCTAATCTGACTGGAGAATGTTTGGAAACATTTTAAACTGCTTGTAGACTCTGTACTGCTGTAGTTTCTTTAAAAAGACAATGTCACAAAGCAAGGAGCACACTGGGGGTATTACTGATTCCATTTCTTGAGTACAACATAATTGTTGAAGGTCCTTTTTTGTCCGTTTCTAATTTGACTGGACAATGTTTGGAAACATTCTAAACTGCTTATAGACGCTGCACAGCTGTAGTTTCCTTAAAAAAGACAAATTCACAAAGCAAGGTGCATATTTCAGTTCCTGTTTCTTGATTGCAACAGGTGACACAATTTGTTTTCATAAGTGTCGAAGGTCTTTTTTTTGTCAGGCTATGATTGGATTTGACATTGTTAGGAAACATTTTGAACTGTTGGTACAGCTGTAACCTTCATATGTCTCATTATATAAAGCCTGCATGGCAAGTCAGCATGTCCCAAATCTTTGTTCAAAGACCACTCACTTAAAATCTGGAAAGACATTGTCTAGGAAGTTGAAAACTCTTACTAGCTTTGAAGGCCAATATCTCTATACCTATGTAAATCGTGAGAGAACTCAACATATCCAGAATTCAATTTAAGGCTATTTGAGAAGGGACACCTTTCTCATATACTGTAAATCTTGAAATTTTGGCGGTGATATATTTTCACCTTTTCCTAGTGCAAATTCATGACACTACGAATATGCATTTCCAATGTATTCATATAGAATTGTTTCAACTGCAAACTTAAAACACTGCAGAAATCTCTCTGTGAAAATATGTGAATTTACAGTATATATGCATATGAAGAGATTCTAAAGCTCACCTTTAGCATGGTCCTTGTCCAGCTGAGCAGCATCCTTCTTCCAGTCCTCCATCCTGTCCTGGAGGGGTGTGACCAGCTTCTCCATTATGGCACTGTAACAACAGTACAACCATGGAACGTTTAGACCAGGGCTGCTATGTTTGAGGGCTATCAGAGCAACAACGTGACAATGGTTTTAGATGTAGATCTGGATGTCTAATCTTTCTTTATGATCTTGTTTTTTACAATAATGAAACAAACATTTGAACACTTAAACTCTGAAAAAAATAATCATGCAGATGACATTTCTATCATAAAATTCTACCAAATGTTGTCTTAAACTATGTCATACTGTCTTTCATTAATACCAAATATACCAAATATATTGTTTGGGAAATCTAAATAACATTTACAAGTGTAAGACAAATATCTTCATTACGAGAGATATAAAGACCAACTTCACTCCAAGAACTGTTTTCTACTTCTAGTTTCTTCCGTTCAGAAAGCATTGTAAGGATGTAAGATTGAAAACTGAATGTATCCTTGCCTACAGCAATATTGACTACCGGCTGGTCCAAAGCGCTGTAAGTACAGTAATGCCCTAAGAGATATTGATCATCGATACACCTCCTGGCCAGACATGGTCCTCAATATTTATAAAGGATAGTTACATGGTCACTTGGTGCTCGATAGATGAAACTTGCTTTCATTAATGGTAATCTATAGACCGCCAGTCCGATAGCATTTACCACTACTGGTAATCTTCGCTGACACTACTACTAGACTCTCTGTCTGGTCAAAACTGTGATTACTTCTGGATACGAAAGTATTGTGGCTAAGCTGAGGGTTTGTGTGTCTGTTTGTCCAGGCAGAGTGGGCTGACAGCATGCGGGTGGGCAAAGAATTACAGGAGGTCAAAGGTCTCGGAATCTGGTCTGGGAGCCAGTAGGAATAAGAGGTCGGCATGGGGGGAATTCAGGAAGCTGAGTTTTGCATACTTCCCGGAAGTCTGAAGTCTTTGACTTCTTGTTTGGCTCGCTTCGTTTTTCACTAACAGTACAAAGTAAAAAGACTATAAAGTTTACACCAATAACAACCACACGATATATTTTGTATCTGTATGGTAAGAACCTTTCAGATATAAAGTTAGATATGATAAACAATATGATTAATGAACATCAATTAAAAATCAATCAATCACTCTTTACCTCTTTTTCTCAGAGTGACAAGGTAATCTCCAAGCAGATGTAGGAGGTGGAAAACTAACGTTTTCTGACCTCCTGGCTTTTCTGGTATCGGGTTGGGGGACTGCCAGCGAAGCCTGCCCGTCGGAAAACGTTACAATTTTCCAACCCAATATCTGCTTGGAGATTTAGATAAATGGATATGTAGGGAGTCCTACCTTGAAAAATGTCTGAGTTTGCCTTCTATACTTCTGTGTCGGATACACATTCTGGTCAGCGCTGCACCCAGCTCCTTGGTGGCTCCTGGGTAACACAAGAAAATGCAACATCTTGGTCAATATCTTGGTATTTTCAGTGATGTAAGATTCATCATTACAAAGAATAGATATAAAACACAAATAAATACATAAAACAGAAGTATAATACACAAAAGCATAATACAAAAGGTATCGAGTTTATTGGTTTCAATATTTACCATCCTTGCGAAATATGTATGCAATATATAATAACATTATAAGAAACACAGCTAAAATGATAGCAATGTGTCAGGTTC
This sequence comes from Branchiostoma floridae x Branchiostoma japonicum, assembly GCA_013266295.2. NCBI lineage: Eukaryota > Metazoa > Chordata > Leptocardii > Amphioxiformes > Branchiostomatidae > Branchiostoma > Branchiostoma floridae x Branchiostoma japonicum. The sequence goes on along the minus strand of CM023829.1, from coordinate 12,848,280 downwards.
CCCCCCTTCCTTTGACGAGCGATTTGCCGACAAACCCAGAATAACACTCCTTTTCACATGTATGGTCGACATGCATGTAAAAACTCTGCTAGTGTGAAGAACCATGTAAGGCATTCAGTTTCATGTCTTTTATGAGCACGAGACTCAAATACCTCACATGCGGAAATGAAATATCTTCCTCCTAAGAAGCCCGGTGTTCACACCCATGTGTAAATTTACACTTCACATGTACAAGTATATTTACAAGTGAAACAGTCTAAGCACACCCAGACAAGACTTCAGTTGATACCTATGATACAAATGTGTGTCACCTGTCAAAGCTAAAGAGGACCAAGAGACTTAATTAAACAAAAAACACACTTAAAAATTTGAGATGTCGTAGCTTCAAGTTTTTGTGAATTTCTTGTTTTATTCATCATTGTGGATTTGTCTGTCTATATTTGTACGTCTCTATATGCATTTTCCCCACTGGCATCCAGCCAAGCTGCTGGGACCTAACTTCCTGTGCCTGACCTTTTGTGGTGTCTGTAGTTAGGGAATTCCCCTAACCCAAGTGCTATCACTCTACAGTCTACTGTATAAACACATAAGGAAACACACACACACACACACACACACACCCAAAGCAATACCTCTGTAATGGAGGTAATAACTAAAAACTATAAAAGACTTTCATACACCCCCCTGCACCACAGTGGTCTAGCCCTCATCAAATGCTAAGTGAGCTGCTTAGAATAGACAGTCATGTAGCTAGCATCTGAATCCTTTACAAGCCTGTGAACCATGTAATGTTGGAACAAGCCTCCTTTTTCTCTGCAAATTCCATGAGGTCAGTCCCCCATTACGTGTTGGACCGTTCTAAAGGGCACCCGGAATATCTTCTGAGCGTCTGCGGGCCGCCGCTGCATTTTTCCCATGCAAATAGCTTCCAGCTCTGCTCTGTCTGCTGATTCAATCAGTAGCATCTAGCTTTTATTCACTAGTGGCACAAGAGAAGATATTTTTACCTACACAAATATGAATCTTAGTCCTACATTACACATCACTTACGCTATGGAGAGTCATATTACATCTGCAGCAGTTACGATATCAGTGGGACCATCATACCATTTTACAGTACAGTATTCTTGAAGAAAAATTTGCAATTTCCTGTGCAGAATTTTATGGAAGAACAATTTCAGCAAAATGGCTTTTCCACATCCCAAGATATATATATATCAATACCAGGTACATGTACTTCCATGGGTTGATAGGAGGATGATACCTAGAGTATATTGTTTCTGAGATTTATGTAGCTTGGTTGCATCTTATTGCCAAACTTTAACTATCCTTCCGTTCTTTAATCTTTGGACACTTAAAAATGACTATTCGAGAGATTAAGAAGACACAAGATTGTCAGAAAGAAGTTGTGTAAGATTTGCGATAAAAACTATGATTAGGCCAAACCAATTTAATTTGTTGCTTCTCGGATTCGCCTCTTCAATTTTTTCTGATTTGAAAAAAAAAAAAATTCTGGTTCTGAATCAACTAAAAAATGCTCATATTTTGCCTCCATCAGTAGAAGAAAGTCCTTTTCTTCCTAGTTGTTACATCTACCAATGCAGTGGTTTGATTAAAAGTTCAAAATTCAAATTTTAACCCAGTCTTTTGTGTTGACTTCATGGCACCTATTCTAGCATTTGGGGCTATAATAGGATGCCCAGGCCTGTTTTTAGTTGTTTTTTTTTTCGCCCTGTCGCTTCATATTTTTTCTGAAAAAATCCGAGAAGCAACAAATAAAATTGTTGTGGCCTTAAATGGAATGCAAATTGGACACCAATATGGCAGTGGATGCATCTATGAGGTCACTATGTTCAAAATGCAGCATCTGAAGTGGGCATTCCCCTGTCACATCTGCCCTATCCATCACCCCTAACCAGGTCCATCCTCTCCTGTGCTCTAAACCAAACACACCCAACTGTTCCAGGTTCACTTCTCCTGCTGGTCTACACCAACATGTCTGACCCCAAGTCTCCCTCCCCACCGCCTTTCCCACAACAAGAAGGAACCTGCTCCCTCCTCTTTCACACGGGAAACTTACCAAGCCACCTCGGGCAAGAAAGTGTTTCTCATTTGCCGGCTTTTCTTATGGGAAGATAACTTCCCCAGCTGGGTTATTAAAGGATATCTTATACCAGGGCTTGTCAGACCTGTCAGAGGCAGCTGGAAAGGTACTTGGTTATGTGGGACAGCATGCACGCTAGGCCGTCTTGACAGCAGGGTTTCGGTTGACTTGGACTTGAAAGTCTTAAAAAGTCTTCAGATCATCTTGATTTGTGAGATAAGAATCACAATATTCTTAAGGTTGACTTGGACTTGAAAGTCTTAAAAAGTCTTCAGATCATCTTGATTTGTGAGATAAGGCCACACCAATTTAATTTGTTGGTTCTCGGATTTTTTCAGAAAAAATATGAAGCGACAGGGCGAAAAAAAATAAAAATAAAAACAGGCCTGGGCATCCTATTATAGCCCCAAATGCTAGAATTGGTGCCATGAAGTCAACACAAAAGACTGGGTTAAAATTTGAATAATGAATTTTGAACTTTTAATCAAACCAGTGCATTGGTAGATGTAATAACTGTAACAACTAGGAGTAACAGGTCTTTCTTGAACTGTTGGAGGCAAAATATGAGCATTTTTTAGTTGATTCAGAACCAGAATTTTTTTTTTTTCAGAAAAAAATGAAGAGGCGAATCCGAGAACCAACAAATTAAATTGGTGTGGCCTAAGAATCACAATATTCTTAAGGTTTACAGTGACAGAAAAGAAATGGTAAGGGAAAATAGGATTTTGAAAAGTCTTAGTTTTTGTCTGACAATCGAAGAACACTTGGTTTGGGCTGCTATATTTTATCTTAGTTTTGTATGTCCCTATTTTCTTTTTCCTAGAACAGTATTAGCTACCTACATAATAGTACATTTGTACACTGTACCGTTCGATACATTAATGCCACTGTATGTAACACTAACCTACTTACTAATGGAACATGACTGAAGGCATAGTATTGATTATTTTATCCATAAAAGCCAGACATGGATGATTGTGACTACTGGACTATTTTGCTTGCAGCCAAGCTACTAGACATAGAATTCAATATTGGAGTGGCTGTTTTACTGATTGGAAAATATATTAAAGTAGTTTTTTTTACTTACCGGAGATTCTAATTATCATACATTATCTTCTACAAAAATGTAAACAATTGATATCTTCTAAAGGTAGATACCTTTAACCTTGTTTGAAATATCATCTTCCAATTTATTACTCATCCATGACCTATCATTTCAACATGTAATACAGTACCATATTGTACAGTATAAGATAGGTCATACACCATGGCATATACATTGTAATTAGTACTGGTAAAAGGGTATAACTTGGTTACCTAATCAATTATGGTAATATGAGTAACCACTTCATCGGTGAGCTATTTGTCACCTCTCATAAGCCATCTTACATTGACAACATCTAATATGGATACACCTGTGATACAAATTATAACTGAAACATTCCATAGCATTTTAAGAATGTACGTAGAGTCAAATGAAATTGTCCGAGAACAAGGTCCAGCTTACTTGCAAGTTTATCGCATTTGGCGAGAGAGATTAGTCAGATGATGTACGCATTAATTAGATTTGTGGCCACCCAGTCGAATTACAGCAAGGGAGGTGATTTCCCCAGGGAACTGCACACTTGTATTTCAGGATTCACTTTACATGTTAACATCATCAACAAACAGTTTTTTTCTAGTAATCATGAACTGTGGTCAAGTGGTTACACAGTTGCAAAGGAAAGAGATTTTTTACAGTATGATACAATGTACCTGCTTGTGTTATATTCCTGAATCGAAAATGGCCATCCATGCAACATATATACTGTATACTGCAAAGAATACATCTCCATTATGATCTCATATCTAAAATTTGATATCAGCTAACTGCCTACAGCAAAGTGTTATATTCCAAGGTGAATTTTGTTTACTTGCAGAAAATCTACAATCACTGTCAGTAAGAAGAATTACAACACATTTTGTACAGGACACATTGACTGAACTGGTGTCAGGAAAAAACAGAACATGATCATTCCCTGCAGAAAGGTATAATTATACACCGAGATGTTTCATTAGGGCTGGGGCTATCAAACAGCCCCGATGTTCACAGTTGATGACCTGTTAATCTATCTCCTGTGGTAAAATGATGACCCTGTACCAGCCTGAAGGACACTGAAAGGTTTTGTGATGATACTATCCAGGCTCACTCCCACTGTTGTACATGGTTGAATGTTGAGTCGTGTGTCTATAACATGGCGATTGAAGTAGTGGGTCATTTACATGAAGGAGGATGGAGATGTCCTTACAGTAATGGATCTAAACTTATAATGTACTCTTTTTGATGATATCACTAATTTTTATCATAGCGATGATGTGTCATGATTTCTGCCATGGTAACAGACCTTAATCATGATGTCACTGATTTCTGCCATCTTGACAGCCCTCACTGATGATGTCACTGATTTCTGCCATGGTAACACCCTTTATGATGATGTCACTGATTTCTGTCATGGTGACAGTCCTTAATGATGATGTCACTGATTTCTGCCATGGTGACAGCCCTTAATCATGATGTCACTGATTTCTGCCATGGTGACAGCCCTTAATCATGATGTCACTGATTTCTGCCATGGTGACAGCCCTAAATGATGACTCTTGCCAATGAGATAATCCATTTAGCTTTGTTGTCAATTCTAAATTGTACGTTTTAGCCAACATAAATGATTTAAAAGGCAACAGAATAAACCTATTTATAAATAGATTAACCAACAAAATCTTCTTAGATTTATTCTACAAACTAGGCAGCAGACAAAACTTCTTTAACATCTAAACCTCTTCAACGTCTTAATCCCTAACCAAGTCATAACAGCTTCATAACAAACATCCTGGGAATGGGGTTGTCCTTTGTAAGCCTCTGAGTGAGCTAATGTTTCGCTGACCTGTGGTGACCCCTACATTCCCATGTTTGCTGTGGTAAAATGACCTCACTGTCCCGGAACTTCATGCATGTGACCACCAGGCGGATTAAAGCCTGCCCCCAAAAAGGCTCCAGTTCTTACCCAGACAATACCCGCTTTCTAACGCCACCGAGTAGACTACTCCGTTGTTTTTGCACTCTGCGGAGCCCTCTATAACAACTTCCAAACATCTAGTAGTGATAGGGGGGCTTTTCGGGGTGACCCCCTGGTCGGTTCCAGTCCAGTTCGCATCAGTAGCTGAGCAAAGTTTACAGTGTTGTACAGTGTAGTTGTATGTAGGCTGTAGGGACATTATCACACTGGTTCATGCCTCTGTATATATGCAAAACAAACAGACACCAACATGTACATTTTGAGTCGTCGAACACTAAGAGTGTCCAGCTACTTTGCATATGTAACTTGGGAGCTCGGAGTCCTCTTTTCATTAGCATATCCTAGTACAAATATTCAAAACAACAAGAAACTGTCACGTGTATTTCAATGTCAACAGTGATTTTTATATGTTATAACTTATACAGAAGACTACAGTACTTAAGTTATTTTCTTCAGATCCATATGTGTCTTCTCTTTCTTCTAGCCACGACATAAATCTCCCAAAAATTTATCCACGTTTGGCAACTTGCTCTTCCACCATACTCATAGCTTGATGTTTAGAATTCCACGGGTACTAGTCTGTTTAATGTCTGACCTGGCATGTTGCTCCTTTCTAATGCTGTACACTGCTTAGCTGTGTACTCAGAGCTCGAAATACCCAGGTGCAATGTGCAAATTGCACACGATTTTCAAGATTTGCACGTAAAAATATTTTGAATGTGCAATTTTGCACCTAGTAAATACCGGTATATCATGTTTGCACTGCTTATCTCCGAAGTTTCATGCTGTGTCGGCAGTGCGCTGGGCGCACGGCAGCCATATTGTTTTCCTATAATAACTGAACATCCTGGGAACGAGCTGTTCTCGTCCCCGGGTGACCCGAAGGCATTACGTAGCTGATTTACCAAATATGGCAAGACGCGCGAAACTTGTTGGGCGATGCGTCACGAAGTCCTTCGGCGGGGTGCTTTCGGCTTTTTCGCCCGATTTCACAGGGATTTCGGTAAAATTCGGTGAAAGATATAGTTTTCGGATTTCCCAGCATTCAGTGCTATATAGAAAACTGCAATATATTTTGTTTGACGTAGCATGATCACAGTATGAAGAAGGGAGCTATTTTGAAGTTTTTCTCGAGGCCACAGGCTGTGGCTGGTGCAGCCAGCAGTGGGGAGGCTGAATCGGATGCGCGCGAGAGGGAAGATGCCACCGGGTCCGGCACATCGAATACTAGTAATTTCTCCCAGGACCCCGATGTTGACGCCACGACTGCCGCGCCCCCAGAGCTGGAGGGGGAGGGGAGCGCCATGCAGGCGAAAAAGCAAAAATTAACCGTACTTTATTTTTTTCTTAGCAGTATTTTTTTCTGTATATCATGCACGATAATCGAGGTAAACAAATATGCAAAATAAATATAATTTATTGCTCTCAGACTGTTGTTAAATTTTCTTTTTGTGCCGTATAAAATGTGGAAGTGCCAACTGTAGTGTTTGTGACAGGTGGCGAGTGGGCAGGGCGGGGGATTCACTAGCGGCTTCCTTAAAGCTAAAGCTAAAGCTAATGCCAAGAAATTTTCATGAATCGGAGGACTCAGACCAAGCAGCTTCAGACTGACAATTGTAGGCAAATGAATACACGTACATTGTTCATGTTTGGTCTCTTATTTTTTATATATAAACTCCTAAATATGCTGTGGCAAGCTAAGAAGGTTAACACACATTAAAACAGTTGCAAACCTACTGATGCAAGACTGAATATAAACTTGCACATAACTTTTTCAAATTGCACCTAAAATTTTTGCCAATGTGCAATTCTGCACATACCCGAAAAAAAGTATTTCGAGCACTGGTACTTCTAGCATAAACTGTATAAAATAATCCACCACTGCTACGACACATCTGGTAAGCCCTCCTTTATAAATGTTTCCATGGAACACTGTCAATATTTACAGATGAATGCAGGATTACATCTTATGGTACTGTTGTAATGTAACAATGACGGGCTATGTAGGCTTTAGAATCTCTCCGGAGTGGATGTCATGATGAGGATCACACCAGTGAGAGATGTTATTACCTGACAAAGGGAAACATAGCATCACATTCTGCACTGAAACATGTGAATGTTTAGCTAATACCTCTTGGGATACCGATGCCAAGGCAACCAAGAAGCTGTTTTATTTGGATAAATGATAAAGTTCACATATTGTATGATCAGGAGACATTGGCACAGTCTTGAAATACCATCTTAACTAAGGTGGGCAGTCACCTTTGGACCTACTGCCCTCATTCCTGACTTGTAATATGTAGTTAGGGGGAGACGTAATGAAACGTAAAGATAAGCTATCAAAAGAATAAGTACAGCTCCTTTTCAAACCAACAAACATGTACAGTAGAGACAAGCAGTGTGACCTTTTTTTCACTCTTGTCTTCAAGGAATGTCTGGCTATGAACGTCTTGACATCACCAGCTGACTTTACTACTCAACTTTCTTAAAAAAGAAACTGAATCTTCCCAGACTGTTTTGCTGCCCTCCCATCTAATTAACATTACCGAGATGGCACGGACCATTGACCAACAGTAAAAAGGTAATTTCGCAGGCAGAAGGGGTGATTCCAGTGGGGAAAGTTCCGGACATTAATACAGGTGAAACAGCCCTGAGGCCATTCCGGCAGCGTTTTGCATACTGAGATTCTGTCACACAAATCCTGGGTGTATTCAAAGGATCAACATCTACCTACATGTTGAATACAAATGCACACATGCGCTTTGAATCGCAAATGCGCTTCCTGTGACTATTTCTTCACAAAGCTTTGTAACATTTTCCGTCTTCTCTTCAAACTGGTAGCCTGCTCGTTAAAAAGCTTAGAAATGTGTTTCGGTACTGCAAAATGTGCCATTAACCAGTCCAAGGAGATTACAGATGCAGACGTTTTAGAACTGAGAGCTCGAGACACGAAGTCGAACCATTTGACTCCCAAAAACCCATAAGAAGAACTGCTATCATTTCCCTTTTGAGATAAATTGACTTCCACGAAATTGCTACCGGGCTGTCCTTAATTTTCCCGCTGGTAACATTGAGGATAAAGATCTTGGTGTAGACTACACTGTAGTACCGATTTGGTGAGACATTCGGTGATGAGACAAGACATCTGGCTCAAGCCAATACCCTGATACAGACTCTACTGAGACCATACTATCATGATATAAAGCCACAAGATAAGGGTATTTTTTTGGTGCAAAATTGGACAAATCTCTAAAGCTCATTCTGCTACTGATTTTGTGCTTTGTGGGCTGTAAGAAAGAGTAATCGCTAAGAAGTAATATTTATGTCAATTATTCCAAAAGAATTTGGACCTTTCTTGGAATATTGTATAGATAACTAATTCCCAATCGGAACATTACTTCTAGTACGGTCAAGTTAACAACGATACATGTAAATACTCCTCCATTTACAGTGGTCGAAATACTTTTTTTCAGTGCTCTGCAATATTGCAGAAGAGTCAAAATTTCGTCCTGCAATTTGGAAATACTTTCTGCAAATACACAAGCCCCCATATTACAACCTTCTCAAACCAATAATGCATATTTTTACATCATGTATAGCTTTGTAAATCTGTAGCATTACTGAAATTCTTCAAAATATCACTCTTTTTTAATAGACTTTATATAGATCCTTCGGCCCATGGACAGTTCGGCCCCCAGCCAATTAGGACGTTTTGGCCCCGGGCCGAGGACGGTTCGGCCCCGGGCCGAAGACGTTTCGGCCCCGTTAATTATCTAACGTTTTATTAATTATCTAACGTTCCAAGATATGTCAAACATCCGAACATGTTAAATTTGCCACCGCGTTCTGACCGAGAAGAGAGCAGACAACATATTCAATGCTTTCATTTTTAGTTCTTGTCTTCTTTTTCAGATATTATTGTCCCCGAAAGTCAGTCTTGCGTGCTGCCATTCGCCGGACCCTAGTGTGGAACTATTTTGTTCAATTTGTTATATTTTATGACGTTCGATTTTTGCGCGTTTTGTTGTGTGAAATTGTTCTACTTCTATATCGATTTCCTTTTACCTACTAGTAACACGTTCATTTTCTTATTGAATTTTTTCCCAACAGTTATTCATACTAACAACCCATCGCAACTTTTAACTGTTTATTACTGAAACATCAAGCTAGCAGCTTTTCACTAACACGTTAATGTTCTTTGGATTATTTCTAACATAAGATAAGTAATCAAAATTATCAAACTAACAAGATTTAGACTTAACAGTATTTTACTATATTTAATATCGATTAAAACTTAACGTTGTAAGGTAACAAAAAGTAACAGTTAGTCAAACTACCAATTTTAATCTATACTGCACAAAAATACATTTGAAACGATTAAAATCTAATGTTACTTACCAAACTAAGAACTTACAAGTTACAGCCAGTAACTTAATATAATCCACCACAATTTCGAAACATGACCCAAACTTTAAAAAAAATGTTTAAAACGATTTAAATCTTTAAACTAATGCAAACTGATGTAACTTCAGTTACTTCAATTGCATCTTACTCAACTAACAAGATAACTTTCAGATAAAAGACATTATCAAGTTCAATATGTTTTATTATCTCAGTTCTCACATAGAGATTTTCGATTAATCTGACCACTACACATATACACTTAGACGGGCCGAACCGTCTTTGGCCTGGGGCCGAACCGTCTTCGGCCTGGGGCCGAACCGTCTTCGGCCTAGGGCCGAACCGTCCTGGACTTGGGGCCGAAACGTCGGGGCCGAACTGTCCATGGGCCGAACTGTCCTGATACCATTTCCTGCGATCATGTCATGCCACCACTGAAAGGATATGATCCCATTTTCTGCAAACTAATATGGCTCTCTATGGGAAGCATATAAATTTTTCATTGCAAAATATATGGCAAAATAATTAACATATAGCAATTTGATTATATCAGCAGCATCACAGAAGAAATATACAAATATGGAAACAATGACACATGCAGTAACAGGGTTGCACTAGAACTACATAACTGAAGTTGTGATGTCACTACATAATTTTTGTACCTAAAATTGACATGTGAAAAATGGTAAGAAAACAGAAACAATTAACTTGAACATTTGTAGAAAGAAATTAAATGAGCACAATGTTTTGATGGACTCGTAACTTGTCAAGGAATGTAAATATTCCTGGAAATTGGAATAGTATCGTACATAATTTGACGAAAAAAACAACAACTTGAAGAAGTTAATAGAATCAGTAATAGAATTACAAGAAAATTATGAAAAACACACGATCTTTCCTTGCTAAATTGGACACAATAACTTGACAATATTTACATTCTAAAAATTTGCACGTTTATTTTCATGGGCGCGATCTTCGGCGAGAGTTTCTACAAAATTTCTTGATCTGCCATGTCTAGATCTGTATCGGCCTCCTCAGCCGCCTCCTCGAGAATTCAACCGCGACAGCAACCATCCTGAGTTTTGCCGATCTCGCGGGGCGCGATGGGTTGCTGTTTCAGTCCCGATTACCGTCAGGTTTCTCAAAGAACGACAAAATCGTCTTGGTGTTTCATCTGACTGACTCTCGGAGCCATGTTTTGCCGCGTTGCCTGCTGGGAAATGCTCGGCGAAAACTGCCGAAAATTGCCGAGGCAGTTGTCGTGTCCTCCCGGGTGACGAAATCTAACATCGGAAAATGGCGAGTGCCCTTATTTGGTTATCGTCGCCTTTCGTCGCATGGTCGGAATTGCTCAACTTTGACCCCAAATTTCCTTATATGGGACCATTATAGTCAGCTGGAAAACGCCGCCAGATTCGTGCGGCGCGGGTTTTCAGTCTAGTCACAGCGCCGCTACTTTGCTAAATTGAAAACTATTGAATCCGGACCCTATTTTTTCCTTCTGCAAAATTGCAGATTGTATGATTTTTTCTTCTGCAATTTTGAAAATCTATCTGCAAATTGCAGATTGCAGACGGGTATTTCGAACACTGATTTAAGAACAGCGTAGATGGTTCATTGTAGAGGGTTCATTGCAGAAAGCCCTTTCCTCTTCCCCTGCGAGTTTTTAGTGCCGTCTACTCCCTAAGTAATGAGATCCCTTCATATATATAAGGCTATCAGCACAGAGCACCAGTCTCGGCTCAATCCATTATACTGTACTGTAGCAGATATAGGTGCACATGTAGGTCAGGCCTCTGGTTGGAGATACAAGCAGATCCTTATGAATTATGCACACAGTATTGATAGGGGAGGTGTGCATCCTATCTTCTCATCTTTGGAGGTGAACACAATCCTTTTAACCTTCAGTATGCTAAGGCAGCTGTTTGGCACCAAATTTGTATTGGTTACAAAGGGGTTAGGCAGTAGGGGGAAGGTTAACTTCCACTATGAAATATCCCCTTTTTACAATTCAGGGCTCAGAATACTTAAGTTCGATCCATAATGCCAAACCTGTATGCTAAACCTTGCCAAATTGCAAGTTATCTATACATTTACCCTCGAGAATTTCTGCAAATTGCAGGGTGTAGGTAGGTATTTCGAGCTCTGCATATAGCCGCAATGTCTGAAAGGGTCTTTAATATTTACAGTTTCCAGATCATACGAGATAGAGCCATAAAGGTGAAATTTATGTTTGCCCTTAAATGAAATATTGAATATTCAGGGGAGCAGAAAATGTTGATGGCCCATATTCCAAATTACCTTTTGACCTTAGGCCATGTCTGTTGGGACAGTAGTGTACATATAGGCTGTGCCCTCTTTTTCACTTTAACCATTAACACACCAAGGTAGCCATTTGGCTACCAATTTTCATCTTTTCTAAAGCAGGACGAAGGTTAAATGGTCACTCAATATCTTTGTAAAGCAGAAGGTGACAATTGATGAGGACTATAAACTACAGCATAAATTTTTATAGAATATTTGTGTAATTCCACCACTGATGAGCATAGATCGTGACGACCTGAAAAGGACTAGGTGTATACGAGCGATCGCTGTTTTTGTTTACATCAAGCACATGCAAATTATTTGACGGCATACGTAAATTATCGGTAGGCAAGTCACCCGCTTTTTGCCTAGCACTTGCTGGCTGTGACGTCACGGCGATCACTTGTACTATAGAATGGGTGCACATTATGACATCTTCACTGTGTGTTTCTAAAAGCCATACCGGTAGCACAGTAAAGTACTGATTATTACAGAACTGTCAGCAAGTCTACAGAGACAAGACTGTTTGAACAAACACCCCCACATGCCCCTTAAGGTTACCAGGGTTGCACGCCACCAGTCAGCATATGCAAATATTCACCAAGTCTCTACTATCCAGCTTGACCTTTCAATTTCCAAGTGGGTCGACCCCTCTAAATGACCCTCCATTGCCTGGTGACCTCCTGCCATTTTCTGAATCGTACTTTGTAATTTTCTCTTCGATACGTCTAGCTAAGTCAAATACCAAGCTTTATGTACTCTGAATATATTAGCTTTCTTAACTTCAAATATTAGGCAATACTTCATGACGATTGTGATAAAAAAATCATACCTAAGATCATCTTATTTGTCAACATTTTATATGAATTCAGAAGACATTAACACACAAGCAATCTACTATAGCAAATATAATAGAATCATTTTTCTTTTTAATAGCCCAATATCAATTACACTGTGATTTCAATCAATAACAAGTTCTACATAGTTGAGCTTCCATGTGTGGGAAAATTGGGGGGGCCTTCTGTAAAAATTTGATTTTTTGCCAAATCAGGTACCCACACATAGACACTTAAAAAAACTGTGATCAAAGCTGTTGCTTCTGTCACACTGTCAAGCCCAGGTTAGAAATGACTTTTCCATTTCTATGTGACTTTCATACTTGAAACTTGATGGATTGTTCACGATAGAAACATCTGGTTCTGGCCACATACATGATTGAAACCCTCTTCCAGTGCACAACGTTTTGTGCTGTCTCTTGTGCTGTTTTAAAGGCCTATGACGTCTGCCAGCTTGTATCCATGGAAACGGCAGCCCTTATGCTGTACCTGAAGCCGAGTTGCGTCACAAGCCATAGCAACAGCATTCCATTACATTCCATACTTCCCTGGGGCGGTAATTTCTCTCCATAAATTGAGGGGCAAACCAGCAAGGATAGTGAGAGGGTGTCTGTTACTTTTACATTTATTTCTACATCTATGTGTGTAAACATGTATACATTCATGCATGTGTATATCTGTTTGTTTGTTTGTCTCTGCATGTGCGAGTGTGAAAGGGTCAGTGCATATTGTCCAGAAACAGGAAAAAACATCAGGATAGCAGAAAGTTTTGACTTAATAAAAGCTTATAATGATAATCCCCACCAACCACGAATGATCCCTCCAAGCTTGGCATTCAACACTTGGGAAGAAGCCAGAATTATGATAAGGTGCATTTGAAGCTGCATGCAGCCTACTAAGGCTTGCTTCATTACCTATGCTCCATAACTTAATATAAGTTAACCTGTTACCTGAACCTATCACCAATAAAAATTTGGTACCAAGAAGCTACCTCGGCAGGGAGAAGGTTAAACTCAAAGCCATGGGTGGGATGAAATGAACTGTTATAGTTATATTATACCTTCATCCAGTAATAAAAGACCTATCCTATCATCAATTAAATGAGCCCATCACCCCTGATCCTTAGCAAGAAGTGATTTCGTTTGGAACTGACGAACAAAATTACAAACCCACCCTTGTGCCATCAATCCGTGCACCCGTAAGATAACTACTGATCGTATACAGTGTTGCAGTACCTGACTTGAATGAGAACTAGCAAACTCAAGTCTCTATCTATATTTATAAAGCACACCCAGTAAAGTGATCTTGCCTTTCTAACTTATTCTACCATGGTCCAATACAGCATCTTTTGATCTTGGTTTGACCTAGATTCCTATTTCAAATATCTTGGGATGCAGGTCCCCAAGGGAAATGTGAAGTATGGCTTCCTCCACATAGCTTTGATCCTGGAGACCTAATTTTCTCCCCATGGCCTTGAAACACAAACTCTGGCAATCCATCTTATACAGAGGTGCATCTTTTGAGATTGCTCTATAATAAAGAAGCAAATCTTTTTAAATCAAAAATTTATCAAATGTAGTTTTCTAGCAACCTATATCAGGTTTTCCCAGGTTGGTCTTCAGTCTACTTACCAAATTCCTGCGATCACATTTCGCCTTTAGAATACAGAAAACTCTAGAGATTTCTCTATAATAAAGAAGCAAATCTTTAGAGTTTTCTGTATTCTAAAGGCGAAATGTGATCGCAGGAATTTAAGTAGACTGATGACCAACCTGGGAAAACCTGAATAGGTTGCAAGAAAACTACATTTGATAAATACTTTATAAAGGGATAATCTAATGCAAAATCATATCTAATACTCATTTCAGCCAAAGGAAATTTCAAATGTAGATAACTCTTCTGAAAAATGCATTTAGCTTAATCAATGAATTTAGCCCACTGCTCTAAATTCATTGATTTTTTTCTTCTTCCGATCCAAGAATCTTACAGCACAGTACAGGACAGAAGGCACTCAGCAGGAATATGACAGTTGACTGACTTGTAGATGAAAGACAATTTTTCATGGTGGTAAATCTTGCCACTCCCCGACGACTTTACCAAGCAGGGAATTTGGCACACTGCCTATCCCCACAACAGGAAAGTCTGCAGTAATAATATACTGCTGCATTTCATACTTCACCACCTTTCATTCCAGTGTGTTTGGATTTTGATGTGAAAAATGTTGGAACCGAGCCTATCTAAATGGAAAATATGCATACAGTATATCAAGGAGGTAATATGAAAACCAAGGTTGCACTTAGGTTACAGGAAAGGAGGCTGCCAGCATAGACTTTGCTGAGTTATCTACCCTCAAAACCTAATGTACCGTTACAAATCCGTTCCACCATACATGCAACTGTTGCTGACTACTAATGAGATATTGTAAATGCTACTTGTTTCCAATAGGCTTGGATATGAATCCTAATATCTAGAAGTGTATAAGATGTTGTCATGATTTTGTGGATGCAAACACATTCGTTTCTTCCCAAGGTCAGAGATTGACCGATGCAGTAGCTCCTTGTCATTAATCTTCAGGTTATGCAATCAAATCAAATGGTACAGTTCAACAGCACTAATTGGCCCATCTGTCATTCAAGGACTTTCCAACTTCCAAGAGATGTTCACTCTGAGAGCCACTATTCACAATTTGAACCAATTTTCTTCTAATTATACATTTACATGTAAGTAGCTCTGTTCTAACATTGGATGCAAAGTTCTTCCAAAATGTTTAGAGCAAAGCGGCGTTATATTTCTGGGAAAGTAAAGACTTGGCCACAAAACTGAGTAAATTTTTATGAATTCCATACATCTAAAACTTGGTATTACGCCTTGTCATAGAGGGGCTTCATTAAAATTAGCCCTCTACCTTTTAAGACCCTGCGAAACACTGAGTTCCGTGAACATGTCCGTTTTTCTCAGACCGTGAAATTTCGATACTGTGAAGACAAAGTGAATTACAGTATTCCATTGCTTAGGAGACCCTGGGATGGTACAGGTGCCCACTCACATAGGCTAGTTAATCACAACTTTGATAGTTACAGGTTAACAGGTTAATTCAACATGGTAGCAGCCCGCCACTATTACCTTAGCCCCACTGTTTTAAGGAGTAGAACGTAAAACCGCGTACATCGCACTTGTCAGACCGGCCCACTTTTATGTTCACCTGGAACATATTACCCACTCGTAATTAGGAGGAAGCTATTATCTAAATGTCATAAATACAAAGCCTTCATTACGCCGCGACATTTAAGACCCTGGGAAACACAAAAGTCTCCAGACGAGCTCCTCATAAATGTTGTCATAAAACACACATCAATTTTCAGGCAATTTTCACTTAATATGGATTTTGGCAGCAATATTCTTGCATTTAATTAATCACCTACAAGGCAGAGTATTAGTAAGCTCTCTATATAATTATGATGCTTTAGCGGTTCACTGCAGGTTTCCATTTCCAAATCTTGGGGTGTTGTCAAGAGTATTTCTTTTAAAAATATTTTAAAATATTAATCGTAATGCTTTCAAGACCACCTCTCTGTCTTCTTTGTTTTAATTTACACTGATAAAAGTATTAAAACATTGCTACGTCTTTCAAAGAAGAACATAAGCATACATACAAAATAGCTTTCATAATCCATAAAGAAAGAAGAAAATGTAGCACAGTTTGCCACAGGTGTCTGCTGTCTTTGGAATCTCTGCTTGGAAAGAACAACAACAAACTGCCAGTCTCAAAGTACCAGTATGTTTTGACTTTCCCTGGTTTCCTGTTACACACAGGACCTCTCTGTCTGTGCTCCCTGGTCTTATGTAAGCCTCTTGCACTTTGAGAATGCACCGCAAAGGATTATACGGGTTTTTAAAAGAATCTACTGCGAAGGATTGTGAGGGGAGCAATTATGATATACATTTTTGGGTTATTTCCCAAGTAGATATCTATAACATAGTATAAGTTATACATTTGCCAATTCTTTTAATGTATCTCTATGTTGTGCAGGTGTGGCACTTCTGCATTTCAAATACCAAAAGCTACAAATATCAAGCGTTAAAAGATTAGAAGATGGCACATTAACCCTTAATGCTAGATCTTAACAGTTCTAGTCTGACAAAGGTAACCAAATACAAGAAGAAACTCTTTTCCAGATTGACTTTGTACTGCTGTCAGTACCGTATGATAACTTGCTATTCTTCAAATCTTTTCCTTCGAACAAAAACATACCACAATCTGCACTTTGTCCTTTCCTGTAGATCCTTTCAAACAGAAAAGACAGCAACCATTTATCCAGAGTGACATGGTTCTAATCTGTTGGATTTGGACTAATAAGCTATCCCCTACTCCTGTCAGCACCCAAGTGTCTGGTGGCCACCACACAGAGCTGACCAGCCTGGTCATCAAGGACAACTGATCACACACAGATGGTCAAACAGGACAAGTTTATACATCCTGGATGAAACTTAAGATTTTGAAAATTCCTTGTGTTTAGCACCACAGATCAGTTTTAGGTTACATTTATCCTTTAAGACTCTTATCTGCATCAAGGATCTTATAATATCCCAAACCATCTACCAGGTTGAAAGAGCCACCCTAGCTCCAAGCAGATGTTGGGATAGAAAATCAGAATATTTTCTGGCTGGCCAACTTTATGGGCCCAATGACAGTTGCATTTTATAACAACTGAGCAGATAGAAACATTACAATTTTTTATCCAAACATCTGCTTGGAGATTAGGAAGGGTGCTGTTTATCTTTCTACCAATGATTATCCATCATGTGGGAATGTGCCATTGAAAAATGGGGTATAACATGACTTAGTGGCTAGAATCCCAAAAGTTTAATTTAGTCATAACAAAACATGGGGGGGGGGGGGCTCTTTAAAAAAAAACAGTTGCTTGAGTTGTCTACCTCAACAATGAAAGGCTCTCTGTGACATCCCCAGTGCTGTCTGCAAAAGAAGTTGAGTACAGGTAGCACTCAGTGTCAGTCTCCTCCATCATCAATCACGTCCACACAAGTTTTCTGTCTCACCCGTCATCACAACTGACAGCTGGCTGCTCCACCTGAAGGCATTTGTAAGGGGACCTCTAACTGACCTTGGACCAGGCGTAACCTAAGACACATCCCTGCCCTTCACCACAAGGACTTCCAGACCTATTCACATGATGCCTGAAGGATTAAATACAGGGTGTACACACAAGGGGAGACTTCTGTGCATTCATTTAAAACCAGCAGTACATGTCAGTCAACAATAACTGTACATGACATGTATGCTGGTAGCACTCAGGAACACTTAGAACCATGAAAAAAGGACTTTGCAACAACATTTGGTTTCTTTCCTTGGTGACAAACAAAGCAATGACAAACTCCAGGAGACACCTGTTGCTTAACCTTCTCCCTGCTGAGGCAGCCTTTTGGTAGCATAGTTGCATTTGCTATAGGGTCAGGCAGCAGGGAGAAGGTTAAAAAGTTTCATAATGGTACAGTAGCACACTATTTAATACTTATGAGAAGTAACACAATATATGTGTCTCCACGTGCCATACCACACATATGCAAAATACCATAATCATAGTCCAGGAAAGATTAGGCAAAGTGGAGTCAAGTGGCATGGCACATTCCTCCGCCACCCCCTGTCCCTGGGCTGTCCAGGTATTGCGGTTACCGGGCATGTGGACAATGTTGCTGGTCATCAGTCCTTTTGTACTCAGGGCATTCTTTCTTACTCACCTATCTGGACATTTGTTACAGACTACTGGACAATTTAGATTTGAAAAGTCACAATGATTACAGAAAATTTTGTCGATGTGGCCAGGTGGTCCTTATGTAAAGGTGGTCACACTATACAGTAATGCACACATAGACATGTATGGTCTCACTATGTCAGATTCTTCTAAATATCTTATCATGTATTTCAAAACTTTCCCACAAATCCTCAATCCACAAACTTGTGCCCCAAACAAAAGCAATCAAGTAAGACATTTTTCTACCTCACTAAAGTAGTACTATAGAAATTGCTGTTAAGTTCTGATCTGTATCTGTATTGTTCAACTGGTTTAACTGCTTCTGGGTATAACATGCTGGTTAAAGGGATCAAGAGACAGACTGTAAACACGACAGGTGAAATTTTAACAGGTGTTTGGACAGACATGCTTCAGGTGTGGGAGGCATGTCAGGACAACAGCCTCCACTGTTTCTCACAGGGGTCCTCCCAAAATAGACTTAAGATGTACCCAACCAACCAAGACGTTTTCTCCCGAGACAGATGCTCCTTAGGCTTTCCAAGAATACTTAAACAAGACTGCAAGGGAAAAACATGTCAGAATCTTGTGTTTTCATAATAAATTACTGTACTCGTATAAAGAGTTGATGAATGGATTAAGTTTCCATATTTGATAAATAAAAACTTTGACCTCTGTTTTCATAATAATTTACATGTATACAGAGTTAAAGAATGGATAAAGTTTCCATATTCGATAATAAAAAACTTGAGCTTCTCATTGCAATGTTCAAGCTGCAAGGACAGCAAAAACTTAAAAGGAAACGCTGAATATGTGCCACACCCTATACTATGGTATCTACACCTAACATATTGTGAAGTGTATACAAAGAGGACCATCCTCCAACTCAGATCTAATCTTAGCGCCAACACTTTAGATTGCTATCAGAGGCAATACATGTTCCCAACACTTGTCTTCTCACAACCAATTGCTTATCTCTTCCACCCCTTTTACTCAATTAGTGCTCACTAAGTCGAACAATTACTACCAAATGGAATCATCCTGAGTGAGCAAGAAGAGACAGTGCTCTAATCAGTGTGAGGGATAACTCGTAGTCTCAGAGAGTGGGGTTTTAAAGTATTTGAAGGGATAGAAACATGGTATTTGTGTCTATGAAGGTGTTGACAACTTAAGTTTATAATCCTCTTTTTTCGACAAAGTTTTGTTCAACGTTTTAACCTTCTACCTAATATGGCAGCCTAGCCTCCACCAGGCCTTCCTACGGGGGTACGGATTGTAGAATTCGGCAAAAGAAGGGAATAGCTGGCCAGTAGAGTCGGTCCGCGGGAGGGTTAGTTTCCCCCTCCGAAGGCCAGTCAAACCACAAAGCGGCCAAACTCCCCTGGCAAATATCTCCCTATTATAGCCAGTGTAGTTAGTCTGGTAGAGACTAATGGCAGCCTACTGGCACACACTTTGTTTCTGTTACAGGGCTAGGCAGCAAGGAGAGGGCCAAAGCCCCTTGAATAACATCTGACTCACCCCCAAAGAGACTGAGCATGAAGATAATAGTATAATATGATTAGGATGCTGTCCATTAACCATGTTAGTCACACTGCTCCAAGCTAGAACACCAGTGTAGTGTTTGTCTCAAGGATTAAAGCTTAAAGCAGACAGCGCAGGGGAAACTCCGATAGACCACAAGGATTGGGTACAAGTGTCTGGGTCCAGGAAGTCTACTTTATCAAATTTCACGATTTCTGGGATGGACTTACCCAGTTAATCTCTTTGGTGAATGAATTTCCTGAAGTTAAATTCTTGTGGTAAACTGTAGATACACCTTAAATTGCAGACATACTTGTATGACAGCTATAAGTATAACTTATGCAAAGTGCCATTTGACAAATGTACACACATACATTTTGTATGTTCAGGGAAATATGTATTTCATGACAGTGGTTCATTTTATAACGTCTGAGTGTTTTCGTTATCGCCTACAAACAAGGTATGAAAAATTCATGGGCACCAATGAAGGTGTCATATTGTCACGTCATCTATCTGGGACCAATAGTGTCCCATGATTGTGTGAATCAGACACAGTTGGACCAGAGGTGTCCCAGTTATTGTAGATTAGACACAGTCGGGTGACCACCACCTGCTTCTACCCCATCTGTCCCCTTTGCAAAGGCTATTAGTTACTCATCTCACATGTGGGGGCTCACACAATGAAACAGGCTTTCAACCTTAGCAAGTTCAACATGCAGCTTATGTGAAGTGCAAGTGCACAGTCTACAATTTGCAAAATCAATTTTCGGTTATTACAATTATATCGTAAACGTATTATATCATAAACTTGTAACAGTAACAAGAGGGTGGAAGACATGAACATATGGCCTTTTGTCAGTCCAATGCTGCTCCATTGGAAGAATTTAAAATGTAGCTATGTATGTACAACTTCAGAGCAACAATGAAACATTTTAATACAGTCTAACATTCCCAAATTGGCTACAGTTGTGACAAGAGAGGGGTAAAAATCAAGTTGTACATGAGCTTGTGTGTAAAAATGATTGTGATCAAATGATACAATGTGAATCGCTAACAAAGGAAGACACATTACAATGTACTTAAAATTTGGATGGCTTTCTCCCCTTTCTTTCCTTTACGTCTTTGCTATCCTTTCTTTCCTCCCTCACACCCACTTGTATGTACCATCTGCTTCGTCCAGACAGACTTGTCCCAGTTCTGCCTAGGCTGCACCTGTCTCTGTACCTCTCATTCCCTTCTGGTCATGAAATATACGGGCCTTTGTAGTGCCAGACCTTTCAACACAGTTCTACAAGACTATCCAGCAGTGTTCCACACATTTAACTGGTAACAGCTTGCTGTATTACAATAGACAGTCCTTTCAGACAGAAAAAAAGGATGAAAGTATCAACTCTGTGGCCTTGGCTTATTCCAGAAACTTATCCTAGTTCTATGGTTATTACAAAAAAATAATCAAGGTCCAGGAGTTTAATTTTTCCATAAGGCATAATTATTATATCTCCGTTATTATTCAGGTGATGCAAGGAGTAGCCAATCTTTTTTATCATTTCAGAAGGATTGTCAACTCTAGCACTTAGCATCGATATATTCAATCCCGAGGGTAAACCTTTTCAACTTTGTTTAAGTGTGATGTTTTGTAATAAACGGCCACTGTGGTACCCCTTAGTGACTGTTACATTACCTATGTGCCTATTCAAATTCAACACTGTGGCTGCAATCAATACATAAAGGATATTCAGTTCTCTAATGACTAAAATGTTGGATAAACAAACAGATGCAATTGCTTTAACTTTTAACACACTGAAGCAGTCGTTTTGCTACCAATTCTGTATTGGTATTTGGTTATATGGTTAGGCAGCAGGGAAAAAGTTAAACATAAGTATGGATACCAAAACGGGAGCAGGGAAGGCTGCCAACGTTATATTTGCCCTATACACTGTACTTTCAAAGCAATTACTAAACATTCGGCTTTCTTTCATGATCCCCTGAAGTGTGCCATACTGTGTCCCACTCCAGTTTATTGACACAGTAATTTGTCATACACCCCCTTTATGCCCTTTCTTTCATCTGGTAATACTGCACAGTAGCGACGACATGGTTGGCTGACCTCAGAACCAAGCCTGGGGTCAGGGGGTCAAGGGTCAGGAGGCAATAAGTCATAGATATGGCGTCCTTTCTTTTTCCATTGTCTTTTTGCCGTGTATGTGCAGCATAATGAAAAATACCTGCTGTAAGATTTATATTTTCCCTCTCTAACATAACATAAGTCGATGATAAGAAGCATTTCAGATTTTCATGAAGCAAAGGAGATCATTAAAAGAGTTTTAAAAAGTGAACACACACAATAGCTATAATTTACAATAACAAAACAAAGTCCAACTCACAGAAGAATTTTGTATACAAAGCATTATTCTGTTTCTCATTTTTGTACTAGAAGCACAGAGAAAGCATACAATATTTTCGAAGGCCCACAACTGTCAGAGGGTTAACCTATAGGGCACAAGAGCAGCTGGCGTTTAGCTAATTATTGAGTTAACAGCCCAATGGGAGTGGGTAGGCAGCAGGGAAGGTATTGTTCTCGACCTGACCATGTGCTGAGGTTTCTCATCATTGATCAAGAATTGCATAACCTTGATTATCTTCTGTGTTCTATCACCTGAGCCTTGCAGTGTAAGGGGACCCTCCTTTAGCAAGTCATGAACGAATTGCTGTCAGAACATTCACTTACTGGAAAGCTGCATTTTTAACGTCTTGAGGCATAATGAAATTGTTCAACATTTTTCCATGATAAGGCCACACCAATTTTATTTGTTGCATTTTTGAGTTGATTCAGAATCAGAATTTTTTTTTTTTTTTTTGCAAATCAGAAAAAAATGAAGAGGCAAATCCAAGAGGCAACAAATTAAATTGGTGTGGCCTAAAGATGAGGAAACTAATAAGGATGAACAGTTGAAATTCTGCTTGTAAATGTAATCAAAAGGAATATGAAGAAAAAGAAACACAGGAATACTGAAATCAAATCATAAGATTTTTCACAATAATTTTTTCTACCATTCTTGGAGGTATATTGGCATCATGGGTGTAGAAATTTTCTTCACTTTTCAATGTTTTAGTGAAAACGGTTACAACTTTTACATTGACAGAAAGCGAACGTTCTTAGGCAAACCTACTTTACTTCCGTAATCCAAAGAATCTTCCTTCGAACCTACAAGTAGCATGTCTGCACCCAGAGACTAATGCTGACCTGTGTCCTCTTTGGGATAGGACTAACTACATGTAGCTCAGTACAGTCTCTATTTCCATCACAGAGGCCAGGGACATACATGAAAGATGTGGATTTGAGAGCTGGCGTGCAGCCAGACGGACATCAGAAGAACTGCCAGGGAAGTGATCTGAACTGACACTTCAGACTTGCAGCAAATACACCCTGTCATCACAGCCACATGATGGGAGGGACACACCATGCCAAACCCGAGGGGGGTCATGCTAAAAGGAACAACACAGGAGGGCAGGGATGGATTTTGACACCACGGCTATGGTGAATGAACTGTACTGTAGTGTAGTACATACTGTATATGCACTGATATCAAAATGTATACAACAAATTTCTTTTTTTCGCAAGCTCTTTTGGATTAGCCAAACATCTTTTTGAACCTTCTTGCCAACAGAAAATTAATGCAGCTTTGTATGCAGTTTGTCTGATATTTTTTTAAATCTCAACTCACCAGAAATTATTTTCTCTATTTTTTAGGTTTCATTCCTCTTTTCTACCCCTTTCCTAATCATATGTGGTCCATCCCTTATTGTTTGCCATTACATTTCAAATGCACCAGCCTAAAAACCAGACTGACTGTTGTAACAACACGCATTAATCAAGGCTGTCTCCAACTACAGAGGCAGTGAACCCAGCCTGACATTCCAAATTTACAGCAGAAAGATATGTCAAACCTACTAACAGCAAGGCAAACAACACAGAAGCAAGGCACACACGGCTATTGTCCTCCAATCTTTTCTATAGGGCCTTGATGACTTGCCCAAATAATAGCTTCCGTTCAGATTAGCCCAGAGGCTACTGCTGAATCTAACATGTATTGTAGTTAAACCTAGAACTTCGAGGAAAGGTACAGTCAAAACGTAGCTCCAGCCATCTTGTCTTGGAATGAACGGCCCCATTTGTAAACCTCTCTGCAAGTATCTATACATAGTCACGTTCGAAGTAGCCACCTCTGCTGGCCTTTGGTACAGTGGTAGTTTGATACATGAATACTGATGTGACTGGTGCAGCTCATGCCAACCTTGATGGTAATGGAGTTGCACACTAGTGCACTTCACTGACCATGTCTTCAAAAATGTAAAGGAAACTGGATGCTTCTTAGAGGAAAACAGAATTAATGATACATCAAGAATTTCATCTCAAGTCATTGCTTTTCCTTTTACTTTCTGCATTTTACGAAGACATGTCAGTGTCCTATAGTAATCATGCCAATTGGATCTTTTCTTTTATTTCATTCGAAGTTTATACATGTACATCAGATTATTGTTACAGCAATAACTTGCCTTCTAAATAATGGTTGTATTTACCCGAATTCTGTGTAATGCTTCTTTACAAATATTAACGCAACATAAACAAAGAAAGCAGCTCTGGTGGAAAGATATGACAGTTGTAGTCTAGCCAGGGCAGTCAGACACAACAGGAAAGAACCCAATCAGCTATCTCAACCCCTCAGGTGCTTCAACCCAGTTGGTGACACCCCCTGGCAATACCCAAACACAATGTGACTTTTCTCCTCTAACAGTTCTTCCACTATGAACTGTCACCACTGCTCAGGAGAGACAGGCTTCTGGGCCAAATTAGGCCTGTAAACAAAGGGGCTATTTTTCCTCAAATGGTAGAATACTTGAACCAATTAGTTAACTAAGTTGTCTTCGTTTCCTGACCATGGGAAAGTCTGGCTTTCTGATCTATTTACCTTTGACTTTGAGAGACATATGTGTACAGGAAAATATAAAAATGTCAGTAGGGAAGTTTCTCATGTCAAATTCAGTTTGTTTTCTCCATATTCAGACCTATACTCTTATCAGTCAGTAAGTTTTCAACTGTTATGTGAACACTGAATCTACCAGGTATGACCATTGTTGTGTTGTTTGAGAGAAAAAATTTCCTTGATTTAATATAGTATATAGTCCTATCCATATATAGTCTCACAAATACCATATGATGATGATTGCAACCATTAATTTAAGAATATGTTAAAAACTTTGGCAACTCTCACTGGTCCCCTTTGTTGAATGGTACATCCCATCCAGGTAGGTGTGACATCTGAGGACCTGATTGATTAAAACCCAATTAAGCCACATTTTAGGTGACAAAAATGGGTGGGAATCACTCATTAGTCACCTCTTGTTCCTTGCATCATCAGGGACTTGTTTCTTTGCGCACCTTTGGCTAAATCAAGTCCCGGGAGACTGATACCGATATGCCTGGAGCATTTCCTGACTACTGTTCCTTGTCAGCACTTTTGCTCCATGGAGAGATTTCTATCTTGGCACATCTCCTTGTCATCCTCCACTGCTCATCTATAACATGTTCCCTCACTTGTTTTTGTGCATCTTTCCCTTATTTGCAAATCCTTCAAGTTCCGTACTTAATTTTTTTCACTGGGTACCTTGCTTCCGTGGACAACTTAATGAAACAAGCTCAGAGCCCTCCTTAAAAAAAATTGAATAAGGTGGTGCTATACATTGTAAGTCTGGGGATATATTTTTTCCTGATTGCTATGAATGCCACTTGATGGCTGCTGATGTCTCTTTATTTGTTACCTGTGGCAAAAATGGGAATATTAAAGCAGCCTGGAGCCCGCCACTGAAGCAACCCTTGTCGCATTCAATCAATCAATCAACCGCAGGCATCAAGGCAGATGCATAGCGGCTGTTGACATGTCCCTCCAGGATGTTCTGTTTTCGGCCAGAGCTCTCCAGTTGGTTCTGCCAACCCCCAGACTGTCCAACACGTTGAAAACTTGGTCCTCCCATCTGCTCCTGGGACGGCCTCTAGGGCGCCTCCAGGTTGGGTCTGGAGCTGAGGTAACCAGTTTGATCACTTCCTGAGTGGGTGTGGCTCTAGAGATGTGTCCCAGGAGGCGTAGCTGGTGCTTGATGATCCTCTGGCTAACCGGAACCTGGTTGGTTATGTGGCGCACTGCTTCATTTGTGACATGGTCCTGCCAGCGAATGCCTTCGATCTTTCTCAGGCACTGGGTGTCAAAGGAGTCCAGTTTCTGTTTGAGTGACTTGGTAAGAGTCCAAGACTCAGCTCCGTACAGGAGTACTGAAAGGACCAGTGTGTTGTAGATCTTCAACTTGGCCGTTTTGGAGAGATGTCTGCAACGCCACACACGGTCAAGGCTGGCAAAGGCTGCAGAGGCAATTCCAAGTCTGCGCTTGACGTCTTGGTCAGACCTGCAGTCCAGCGTGATGACGCTGCCGAGGTAGTTAAAGCGTTGAACCACCTCTACTGACTCTCCATTGATCGGTGGGCAGGTAGGTTGGTCAAGGAAGTCGCTGAGGGACTGCAACTTAGTCTTCAGCCAGCTGACTTCTAGACCCAAGGTTTGGCTCTCGACGGAGAAGATCTCTAGCGTGCTGACAAGGGCTTCGAGTAGTTCAGCAAGCAGCGCCACGTCGTCGGCGTAATCCATGTCTGTGAAGGTATGTTCACCATAAGTGGTTCCACACATACCTCGGCCAACGGACCTGGACATCACGTAGTCGATGACGATGTTAAACAGCGTTGGAGCCAAAACGCAACCCTGGCGGACGCCGCTGAGGAGTTTAAACCAGTCTGAGTGGTGTGTTCCTACACGAACGCAGCTTGTGGTATCGGTGTAGAGTTCCTGGATAAGGCTGATTATCTTATCCGGGATGCCCCTGGCGCGCAACAGCTTCCATAAGGATGGTCTGTGGACCGAGTCGAATGCAGCTTTGAGGTCTACATAAGCGACAAATAGGGCCTTCCTATACTCCCTCCTCTTCTCGGCGAGGAGTCTGAGGGCAAGGATCCTATCTACAGTAGATCTTCCCGGAGTAAAGCCACTTTGTTCGGGACGCTGTGATTTTACCAGAGGTTGCTTAATGCGGTTGAGAATCACAATGCTGAATACCTTGGCTGGGACTGAGAGGAGACTAATGCCACGGTGGTTCTTGCATTCGTTTCTGCGACCTTTGTTTTTGTAGAAGGGCAGAATAACTCCTCTCTTCCAGTCTTCTGGGACGGTCCCGGCTTCCCAGATGGCGGAGAACAGGCATTTCAACCAGCGGGTGATACAATCACCCCCTTTCTTCAAGAGCTCAGGGGGGATGCCGTCATGCCCAGCAGCTTTGCCGTTCTTCAGCTGACGAACGGCCCTGCTGATCTCGTCATCAGTAGGAGGGTCAGTGCTGATGTTATTGTCCGGTACTGCCGCGTCGGCTAGTTCCTCGAGTGAGTCGCATTACAATCTGGCAATCTGCCTTCCCCTGAATACTGCCTTGTGAAAGATCCTGAGCGTCCCTAAAAATTTGTGCATCTCCTTATCAGGCCCCAGTTCTTCCTGGCGTCCCGTAGCTATGAGCGAGTTAAAACGCGAGAGCACCCATGGCGCTTGATATATCTGTGTCACGGGGAGTGGTACTCTTTCATGTTCGTCCCTCAGCTATGGTGGGTGATGTATCATCTCATAAAAGTCAGGAAGGGGGAACGCTTAAGGATTTTAATTGCCCCTCGCTGATTGGGCCTTTCCCCTGTTTATTGACGCCGTTTCCTTTTTAATTAATAGCCGAAATTCATGAAGTTTTAAGTTGTCCTACCGTCTCCTACGGTTCCTAGATATTGAAAATCAAATCAACTCTGACTTTGTCACCCTCAGCATTGTCTATCCTGTGATCATACTGTGAAGAATATGATGTAGCGCAGAACCCAGTAACACAAAATTACTGGGCGTGGTCTGGCCTTGACGTACGACAGAATTCCCCTCACGTTCAAAGCCCTCCCTCGTGCACGCACAGACTAACTGCATTTATATGAACAATTTCAGCTGGGAATGAGACCTGAATGCGTCGGGACCGCCGTAAAGTAGGCCACAGGCCCACCTGAGGAACGCCTGGTGGAAGCCTTTATGGGGGGTGAATGCCAAAGTAAATGTTATTTCTATCCATGTGTGCAAATGTCTACATGCCGCTGAGTTCTCAAAACATCAACCCTGACTAAGAGAGACAGTAATGAATTCCCTGGTTTAGAACAGAATGCCAGCCTGGTCTTGTACCTTCCCAATAATTCTCAATCCACCCGCTGACATTTATTAAATATGCCGGCCATAACCTATGCCTGGCTGTACGATATACTTCATGCAGGATTTCATCAAACATATTGAGAAAAATTTCGCAGCGGTCAGGTTCAGACCGCGATTCCTTTCGCTCACACTGAACCAATACGAAATTGATATATTTCTGCGTATCTCGGTCAATGTAAATGTTATAGAGACCCCTCCAGACAGGGAATACTAGCTGTGGTATTGATTTTTTGAGGTGCCTCACAGTAAACGCCATCTTTTTATGTCAGGCTGTATAAAAGGCGCCATCTCTCTGTCATGCCAGATGAAAAGTGCAGCCCAGTCTTCTGTTCCAGTGAGGATAAAAAGGGCAGAATGTTGTTCTGTAACTAACATGTTTATGCCAACTGGGACTTTGTACAACACAGCAGCTTTAGCTTCAACCCCCCTTGAAATACATTAGATTCTTATTGATGTTTAACACTCTACAACCATCTATCTGCATACATGTGGCATGGCATTAATAATATTCAACAATTGGTAATATAAAGCTTCATAGCTGCATGCTAAAACACGAACGATGCTGCATCATAAAATAAACAACACATGAATAAATCAAACAATAACAAAGTAAAATTTGTTGTCTAAAGCACATTTAGGTGTAACACATGATGATTAAATTTGTTTACTCTTTTGTAAAAAAAATATATACAGAAGAAGACCAATTTTCTAACTCATTAGAATTCGAATTTCGAGAGAACACGTCATTTCTGTAACTATCAGAATCATTGCGTCAATTCCCAGAGGCGGTTTGATGGCACCCTGTAGCTGCTATCATCAGAGGCTGTCAAATATCACCGTGTGATTCCAGCGCTTTGAAGACGCAGACGTGGCAAAACATACTAATGAAATCTGGCCATAAAAGCCACTTGCCCTGCGTATGAGCGGCCATCATTGCAACCCAATATCCCTACTTAGAACCGAAATGGTTTGGGTAATAATCTATCGCCGTGCCGGAATGACTGGCATACCGAAGCTCTGGAGGGCCGTTTAACAAACTGAAGCATCAAATGGCGGCTTGAATACATGTATTTAGATTCAGATATTGCAGGATTGAAAATTAATAAATTTACTAATATCATATCTATAATATAGCTGTTTTTGCAGATGTACATGTATGTATTTCGAAGCACATTGTGAAGTGGGAAAGTTTATTATCTAACAGACTTGTAAAGGAATACTGGTGACAATTTTACTTTTAGGCTGTCAGCTCTGGCATTTATCATCTTTAGTGCAGCCTGCATCGCTCTCCAACAGAAATTTATAGATCCCGACAGATGCTGCGAAATTAACGGAAAACTCCCTGAGCCTGATAGATTAACTCTCTGCTTTCCATGTGGAGAAATAAATGTGCACCTAATCAAGCCATGAGAGCGGGGGACTGCTTGTTTCTCTATGCCAGGATCATTTAGTTTATCATGAACTGCTTTAGCATACAAAATAGAGCTTCTTGCAAATGAGGGTGGTGCCACTTGGCTGTGCCTCAAATTTTATTCTTGATTTTATTACACTTCGCTATGGCTTGAATCCAAACTCATATTACATATAAGCATATTACGTTACCATTAATATTCTTTTGATGGCAATTAATGTTTGCACTTGATACCTCTCCTTATGGTAAGAATTAGAACTTGAAAGACCGGCAAAATTGAAAAAAGAAGATCTCCTTTCCTTCAGCAATGATTTGTTTCATAGCTCTTGCTTTTTTTTTTACTGTAAAATGCCAGGCAAAATGAAGTAGACATTACGAGGCACACCCTACGTTCTGTATCATTACCGGGTGATATGCCACGCCTGGCCTATATTCACGGTTACACAGACCGCAGCGACATTGACACCTTTATGAATAATTCAGTCTGAAACCCTGACACCCCCGTATATTGATTGAAAGATACAAGCAGCAGTGACCTACGGTATCTTTGCACACCATTACCTCTCTTTATGTGTCCTGATATATAACACTGAAGAATAACATTGGCTTCTATATTCTAAAGGAATTATTAATGGTCTATGCACTTCATATTGGCTGTAAATCCTTCCTTAATAAGAGCAGGTTTTACATATAAAACGATAGGTTGAACCATTATGTTGCTTGTAGCTTTGACCTATATTTTCTTAACAAAACCTTACAATGGGGGATGGTTGTAAACATCGCATTCATTTATATACAACATAAAGTAGCATGAATAATTTAGAGGGAACGCTCTTGCAAAGCCGCATAATGAATGCGTAAAATGAATCACCATGGAAAATTGTATTCCTCGACGAGAATCTCAATCAGAATAATCACGTATTTCTTTCGTATCATCACTGCCAAGGTTATGATAGTCGTTCATCTGTATGAAGGGCTGTCAACCTTACATCAAGCAAACCCCATAAAGATATTTTTTTCATGAAAAAGGAGCAATGATGATAATACTTTATCTACAAGCAGAAGTTAGGGTATCATTTTTTAACAGTGGATGGCAGTCGGAAAAGTCTTGCAGTCAGAAAGCATTACAATCTTCCACCCAAACGTCTGCTTGAAAATTAGGTAATGGATAGAAGAGAACAGACCAAATAGAGCAGGGAAGGATGATACAAAAGAGCAGGGAGGATTTCAAATAAAAATGCCATTTCTTGTTGGCCTTGGTTCAGCTGTACTGTAAAATGATATTTTTGTAACAACCAAATGTTGCTTGAGCAAGGGAGAGGTGCCAACGATCAGCAAAACAGTACACTTCATCTATGTCCAAAATTTTGGCACAGGTTGCACCTACAGGAAGGGCGCAACGCCCCTGTTGAATGATTTGGGAAAAAATGTAATGCATTGAAACAGAAACGCTGCCCCAACCTTGGAACATGCAAGAATCTCATCCATTCTGTTTGGTGACGTGATTTACGACTTCGGCGCTTCAATGCAGACCTTTGCCCGAAGCTTCTGTGACAACCCACTGCATCACGCCAAGACCTTCCACTCCGCTAATGGTTTCTGGGCTGCGTTTGGGAAAGCTTCAAGTTGAACCCAATGTGCAGATGTAAATCATTCTAGATCCTTTGACTCAACTGACCAAGAATTGTAAGTAGGTACATATATAGATAGGGAATATGAAGAAGGCAGATTGTGCTGTCACTTTTAACCTTCTCCCTGCTGCCCAACTCTGTTACCAATTTTTTTAGAAAATTCATAGCCAATTGGCTACTTCGGTATGCTAAAGGTTAACCAATCCCATGAAGGTCTGGAAAGATATTCTTTACAATTCTTTCTTTACTTTCCTAGCTTCAGCTTTAACTACAACTGCATATATATATGAAAAGCAAATTTATTAGGTTAAGGGATTAATCTATCATATCATAATCATAGCACAAGTATAGATATAAACACCCTTCAAACATAGAAAGTACCAGCTTTTAGTTATAATGTAATGCCAGGCACCCTGTCCTACATGTATGTACGTAGTACTGTAATTACACATTCCAAGTTCCACCACCTCTTCGGCAATGCCAGGATGTACCATTACCCAATTTTCTAGTCTTTAATCTGCAAAGCGGTGAACTTTGTAACCCACATTAACTCCTGTGCCCCGACCCAAATTGGAACCCTGTAATAGACGGTTTCCTTTGGGTTTAGTGGCTTTTACAACTGCACAGATCGCTTGGTACTGTACTAAGATATCACTTTTATACTTAGACTTAACTGAAGCAATTTATAAAAGATCTTTTGAACCAACAAATTACTGATATGCTGATTGTTAGAATGCTCTAGGTACACATGTGTTAGTATTTCTTTCTTTTGAAGATCCTTGAAGAACGGAATTTGCCCTAGTTGCAATTTTTCAGACCTGAACATTAAGTTAACACATCAACTTCAAGGCAACAAGGGACAAAAGAACTTATATAAAAATACACATTTACTTCTTGGGTGTGCAGAATTAACAAAATCACTTCTATACAGTACATGTATACTACATGTATATTATAATCACACTAGAAAAAGGTACATGTACATCTACTGAGAAAAAATTTTTTTTACACCTTGATGCCACCTGTTTTGCTTACAGGCATCCACTTTGTTTTACTAACCACAAACAAGCAGCTACTGGGAATCTGGGGGGATGTACGGAGTAATCTTAGAGGGTACGGGACAAAGAATCAGGAAAACAAAGGGGCAAAGGGTTACAAGTCAGCATACATTGTACCTGACGTAGCACTATTCCAACACGCCTGATGAGTTACTATTCCTGACTCACATCACAGCCATCAACAAAGTCAACAGAAACAGTGCAGAGGACTGTGGGATACGATTTCAAGGTCACCAAAGATCACAAGCGGCTTTTTTTTTTGGGTGGAATACACCTGTTTAAGGTCCAGACATCATCGTGAAAAATGTTTTTTAAGAAGAAAATAAGAACCTTTTCTACATTAACAAGGAGCAGAATCATTAGCACACTGTGGTAGAACCCCCGTTAATGTTGCGGATGTGTTCCCAAGGGAAAACCGTTTTCTTGAAAAGGTTTTGTATATGAAACATCGCCTGGGAGCAACAGAAGACGCAAAGCGGCCAGGAGGCCATGTAGTGCGTGAGATATTCGATTACCCCAAGTATGCAGCACTAGGTGTCTAGGACGGGGGATACTTCAGTGGCATGCTAAGGTCTTGGTATTGCGTCAACAACCACTAATTTCAGCTCTCCTTGCGGAGAGGATCCATTAGCGTAGAGCTTCCACGCCAGACAGCGGGGACGCCATGCCGTAATGGCGAGCGCGGGGGTTGCCGAGAGGGCGAGTTATACAGACAGGCTTGCAGGATAAGTGTGTCACTCAGCGCGGCCAAGTTCTGGGCAGCTGACGGAAACGTGCACCGCCAACTCTACCATCTAGAACACGGAGTTCCTCTCTCCGAGGGTTTCTCCTTGTGTCAGCACTCTCGTAAAATAAACATGGCTTCCTCCCCAGCTAGGAATAGATTTTCCCCGGCATCCTGCATGGAGGCTGGCATTTCCTGATAGGCCTCTGCACAGGCCTTGGTTGCTGTGACAATCTGGTATAAATAAAAAAAAGCTCAACACTGACTGTTTTTGTTCTAAACTATTGCAACTAATTATCAGGACTGCTTGTATGTTTTGTAGCAATATAGAATACATGTAATTCTGTCTGTCTGCTTGTACAATGCACAAGTACTGCTCTGACAGAGAACAGTTTCTGTTGCCATATCAAGAAGCATCTCGTGTTATGAAGATAATTGTTTTAGTTGAATAAGTTAATGTTCCTAATGGAGCCCCATACTGTATTATTACATTTACAGATAAGACTCCCACAAGCTAACACTGTGTATCTATGAACCCAATCTTTCCCATCCCTACTATACTGATTATATGAGTCCCATTAGAAACACACTTTGACTGTATTAACCGCAGTTTGGCATTACGAACTGTATTCACAGACAGTGTTAGGGAACACGGCTTATTTTTCTAGCCACTTCTGCCCACAAGAGCCTGCTACACCTACAGAAGGAGTACCAGCTGGGACAAGGACATGTTGACAGGTACCACAGAGAAAAGGAAGTGAGAGAGGAGGGAAGCCGGACTGTCAGGACTGTTGGGCTTTCAACAGTTTACCCAGCGGTAAGGTCAGGGTCAGAGGGCAGGAGTTGGGGAGGGTACCCTGTGTCATGTGACTGCACCAGATAGAATACAGATGGCACCACCACTTGAGAGATAATAACTGTGGGAAGAGCTTGTATGAAACAGTAGAGTGGTAGGTGGGGGGAGAACGAACATTAGGTTAGAAGTCTTTATACATTCACCGATTGACTGTGACACGTAATGAGGCCTGCGGCCGTGGCCTGACATGACTTCTCTGTAGGGTATCGTATTTTAATCCGTTTCCCGGGTGAAGAAAACATCCAGACACAACAATCAACACGGTCTTATCACAGGTGTAAGGAGGAAGGTCGGATTGGTGCACCATTCTACAGTAGTCCCAGCAACTCCTGTAACAAGTGTTTTACCATGAGTCTCAAGGGCGGAGAAAAGAACACAGTTTTGAAACAACAGGCTCATAAAGTCAGGTTAGGTAAATACAGCACACCTTTGACACATACAAACTGAGCGTAAGTGTGACCTTACTTCACGCTTCCTGTTTGCCCTACAGGATGGTGTTGGACAAAATCGCTGAGCCTCTTTTGGCAAGAGATTGAAGAATCCGTCCATCAAATGACAAGAAAGCCAAGAAATACAGCATAGAAGACCTTGAGGGGGACAAAGACTTGGATGTATCTTTTGCAAACAAACTATGGTATAGTTTACTGCACTTTCAGGTAGTTATCCTGATCGTGTTTCAAAAGTTGATCGATATTCATTTTCAGTTCCTTTCCCCTTGAAGCAAATGGACCAATCCTAAGGAAGAACAGGCTGGTATGTGAGTAGGCAGCAAAAACAATGGAGTGTGTAGTGAGAGATGGGGTGTTTAGGAGGGTCAAGATCGGCCCTGTACTTGACAAGACTCAACTGGCCTCACATTCCTGAAGCCCTTTGTTTATCAAACTTTATGCAGAAGGAGCCAAGAGCTTGTTGAAAACTCAACACATTGCACTGGGACTACAAATGTGAATCAAAATCATATTGGGTCAAGTCGAAGACTATAGCAACATTTTACAAGAGACATAAAACTCAATGAAAAAAAAATGTACATGTACAAAGCAACACTCACACAATCTCAAAAAACATCAGCATTTTCAATTTTGAATTGACCATGCCTTCTCTCCATCTGACTTGTAACATCTGAAGGAAAAGGTTTCAGGAAACTTTACAAACCCTTTGTTTCAATTGTTAAACAAAACATCAACAAATCAACTCTTAACAACATCACCTGGATAACTTAATTATCCACTCATCTATCCTTGAAAGAATAGAGACAGAGATGACATCACAGCTTTCCGACCACAACAGGAAGCATCCCTGTGACTTGGCTGAACCTAGTTCTTATCTGAAAGCACCAGGCGGCCAATGCCTCCATATCTTAATTGCGCCAAGGGTCCAGGGTCCTGTCAGATACACAATCTAACATCACTATTTATGTCTCCATCAACAATAACTCTGAATATGCTACCAGATAACCTTTTCAACTTTTAGTGGAAGACTGAGAGGACAAAAGTTTCGGTTTTGCCGCCACCACCAAACAAGACTGTCGTTGAAATGTTGACATGTGAAGGTGATTATCCTTTCAACTCTATAGTCCTGGGAACTTCCCTTGTACAAGTGGTTACAGATATGGCATCCACATGCCTTTACATGCTCTATTTCTTTACATTAGATCTTGTTGAAAAACGGTCTGTTGGTCTTTTTTGTGTAGATGACAAATGATTAAGTTAAGGTGAGCAAGGCATAACTGAAGACAGTTTCTGCTTTATGTTTCGAACTCCGTGCAATGGTCAATTACTTGCAGATAACCTACTTTTTTCTTTCTTTTCAAAGTTATGTTTTTATTTTGGCGTGACAGTTTTCAAAATACAGCAAATCTTGCAGAAGCTTTTACGACAACTCTTGAGGGTACAAAGCCGTTGTGGACAAATATCAATATTTATATCAAAACAACATCCACTGAACGTTGAGCCAGACAAAATATTGCGTCATTCAAAGTTTTCTGATAAAAAGTACAGACTGTCTCTAGTGGACCTCTCCATAACTGGACATGCACAAGCCAGACTGGGGCTATTTTTACCCCACTTAGCTCACTGACATTGGTTTATCTTATCTTCTTAATCCTGGCCAGAAGCAACACAGCTCTGCTCCCAGATAAAGCACCAGCTCCACATTTATGTAGGCAGCTCCACAAGTGGCCAGCAAACAGTTTGAAATCCTCACAAAAATCATTTATTGTTTCAATCATGACAATACATTACATGTACTTTGTTCTGCACGTTATGTTACGTATGTATATTCCCGCTTTTAAATTTTCCCTTAAATTTCTTGAGTAATTCTTCAGTTAATAGACGTAATTCCAATCTTGGCGGCCATTTTGAAAAGTGAGTACAGCGCACGTGATGTTGCACGAAAACGAGGCCGCTCGTGGATCCGAGTCCAGCTTCATAATGGCTTCTGGTGCGGAAGCCAGTGATGAGGCATCTTCCTCGGTAAGTTACGCTCTTCCATGGTGAAAGGAGGAAAAATTTATACGTGTTACGAATAAAGAAGGTTGTTTCGAGCGTTTGGGTGTAATTTCAGCCGGTAGAAATGACAAATTTTCGCTCATTTTCCGAATTTCTTGACGGACCTCATTTGTTTACTATACGTACGTTATACGCTTAGCTACAATCGCACGAAAAACCGGTAATATTCTGACTTTATTTGTACCAAACCTCCAAAAAAACGAGAAAATTACAGGTAGACATCCTTGTGGTTAATTATTACCGTAATTTTGGCGGTTGCTCCGGAAATTTTATGATCGCAAGTCGATAATGCGCTTGATATCGTCGTACGTAAATCGTCAAGTGGGGGAGGGGGGCGCGCGTACGTAACTTCTGTAGTTCGAAAATTATCCTCTACTTTCTCCGGTAATATTTCAGTTTCAGGTGGATTAACCTCAACAGAAACTTGAAAATCTTGAACTGGGATTCTAGCGGGACAAACCGCAATAGTGTCACGGCTGCGAGTCGAACATTTAATGATTTTTTAATACTACGTCACAGTACGTGGATCATATCATAGTGAGGGAGGAATGGACGTTTTTGTACGTGCCTTTCTAGTGTTTTCGTGTAACTTCGCGGGAAATACTGTACCTTTAGGCGGATTAAACTTTACAGATACGTGGACTTTTTGGATTGAGATAAGTGTGAGTGTTTTATTTGGGTGTTGCTTTGTTAATGTGGATTTATTTTATTGGATTCCTCTTATATTTTCTTTTTCTTTAGGAGTTTGAAAATGTTTGTTTATTATTATTGTTTTATAGTATGTGTAACGTTTTTGCTTTTTATATTTTGACTCACCCAAATATTATACTTGTAATCATAAATAGAAATTGGCATTCCTAATGAAAATTTTCCCTAGTGTATTCATGTTAGGTGCAACCCCTGTCCTCCATTCATGGACTAAAGTCACACCAGAGAGACCAGCTCCGAAACCAAGATATTGTCCTCCCCCAAGAAACCCAAAGGACGAAAGAAACTCAACAAGGCAAAATGTCATTATGTGAACTGTACATCTCTATAATGTGAATACTTGTCATTCTTTGATTTTAATTTTATGTCGAACAGTTTCTAATATATAATGATAGACGTGTATTTTGGAAAAATTGAGTAAGAACACCTGTTAGTTTACACCTGAAGTGAAGGTAAGCAGTTCAGACTGGCACCAAGCAGTAGCTCTTGTGGTAAGTATTGTCAAATATTACCATAGGCATTACATATATAACTATATTGTGAAATAACTCACTCATTCTTTGCTTTTTTTTTCATAACAGATTGTTGTCTCAGAGCAGCCTGACACCCCCATGGACACTTCAGCAGGTGGTACTTCTCCTGACCTCCACATCTTTATGGATGCATCTGGATCCGGTCATGGATCAGTCAGTGCCAGACTTTAGGGAAAATACTTCAGACGTGGACACAGTCTCTAAGACTACTAATATTGTAACAGTATCCCCGCCACCTGTGAGAGTAGATGTTAGTACTCAAAAAGCCTGGACACCTGTAAGTGCTTCCACCCAGACAGCATCTGATTGTAATGTTCAAAATGTACATGATCATGTATACACATTTGTCAAAGACAAGTCTCAGACACTTGAGTCTTACAAGGATTATGTATTGCAACTAGAATCAAAACTGCAAGCTATTGAGGAAGAATGCAAGCATCTGGAGAAAACTTACCCTGGGTGCCAGCCACGTTTACGGGCCGCTAACCCCTTCGCCCGCGGACAGGAGTATATCGGCCCTACGTTGTAGGGCCGATATACTCCTGTCCGCGGGCGAAGGGGTTAGCGGCCCGTAAACGTGGCTGGCACCCAGGGTAGAGAAAACTGTAAACAGCTTGAAAGCTTAAGTAAATGCGAGTTTTGAGTTTGAGTTTATTTCGGATCCACAATTAGCATACAAACTGTAGCTATTCCTCCTGTGGTCCATTCTGACATGTAACACATATGACACACAGGGAATACATCAAACATTAAAAAGTAACAGTAGCAAAAATACTAACACACAGCATCTACAGACACCTGTATATACATGTACATTATTACAACGATTCTATACATCAATACAACATTACAAGTTCATACTGTTCCAGGCACTAGCCATCCTGTACAGGAATCTCTTTTTTGCAAATGCAAATACATTTTGTGCAAAGGCTTTTAGGTGTGACGGTGATGCAACAAGGTATGGTATGGTATTGTGTACTTGTACACACTTAGCATGTATATACTTAAACTGATTGTGTAACCTGCTTCTATAGTGAAGAAAGAATGATGCTTGACAAGTTCATCTCTATCTTTTTGAACATGAATCATGTTTGTAATTTTCAGCACTCCTATATTCTGTACTCTTAACCTTTTGCCCTGAAGAATGACACTTGACAAATATATTTCCATTTTATGGTATATGTCTATGTATTCTTGATTACTTGTACATCATTTACAGTGAGTCTTTTACAGTAATCTCCGGCTGAAATTACACCCAAATGCTCGAAACAAACTTCTTTATCGTAACACGTATAAATTTTTCCTCCTTTCACCATGGAAGAGCGTAACTTACCGAGGAACATGCCTCATCACTGGCTTCCGCACCAGAAGCCATTATGAAGCTGGACTCGGATCCACGAGCGGCCTCGTTTTCGTGCAACATCACGTGCGCTGTACTCACTTTTCAAAATGGCCGCCAAGATTGGAATTACGTCTATTGTGGTCACTGTTATGTAGACAAACTTTTTCTTAACTAAAACGCAGCAAGACCATAATACTGTATAATCATAATATCTTTTTTTTTAGAAATCATGAAGCGAAGCTAGCAATGCATATCTTTTTCAACTTCAGGCATTCCTCACGGAATATGAATAATCTTTCGTCGAAGCAAAAGTGACTTCTTTATGATTCAGAGCCCGTCTTTTCAAAATTCCCCAAACATCCACAGAATGCCAAGTAGGGAGTAACTGGTCCAACATCATTTGCAAAGCCGTAAATAAATTTTAAGTTCAGAATGATGGCATAAAACACTTTCCAAGTTCCCAGGGAAAATGTCATTTGGTGCAAGAATACAGGTATGACAATTCTGATCCATGGAGCGTTAAAATCGGACAGTGGGGAAGGTGGTTCAAGGGGAGATCTGACTGCACGGCACTTTATAATGACGATAATGACAAATTGAAAACCTCTACACCACTTCCACCCCTATCTCTGGTGTACTTGAAATGCAAATGCCTGCAGGGCTCCACAAAGGGCAAGTCAACATTAGGGATAAATGCTGCAATTTTAGATTGTGGTTTTCAGTCACGTTTTCGGTTGCACTAGATGAGACAGATACAGCATTTCCTCTCTATCAAACATTAACGATCGTTACCATGTTGAAGTTGACTGCTAACACGCCTTTGCCATATGGAACTTGTAAAAGATGACTTAAAATCAAAAGCTTGGCGTTGACGCAACAATAACAAATGACTATGGTGCACTTTTGTTGATGGCTGTTCATGACTTTAGATGCTCGGGCTATGTAAGCAATGCAGCACAGTTCCAAGACTTCTTCGAAAACACAAGTTCAAATTTGCTCACTTAGAAAAACAACCTCCCTAATGATCTACATATGGGCAATTTATCAAAATAACTCTTTGATAAACATGCAAAGGCCTGATATATAACTAAAGTTGAAACTTAGATACATACATGAAATTTTTCATACGTTGTCTTTCTTTGGTACAAAAGTTGTTGAAAGATCCAGATGATATCAACAGTTCCTTGTAAATGTAAAACATGATGACTAAACGCTTGTAAAGGAAGTATCATCTGGCGCCGAAGGTGTGGCAATGATGAATCTACGATTTTTCCTGCCAAACCCTAGATTCATTGAATTCCTTTTAACCTCCAATACTTTACCATAGACATCTCCTACTAGGTAACTGCATTCCTCTGTTCGTATCTGGCTTTGGTGCATTTTCTCCAACATTTCTTTTGCTAGAAGCAAACATGAGCAAGGCAGACAATACTGTAATAATCTACAAAGCCTCTTATTATAACAGGCCAACATATACACCAGTGCTTGGAGATACAATATGCTTCCAAGGTAAATGTTGACATTTGATTATCCACCATTCCATCAAGGCTGCACATGTCTGTTTTTTGTGTGTCACAGACCTCCCAAAATGAAATTTCCGGACACCGAATCTACCAGTTGCTTTTGGCAGTGCACTAGTAAATTCGAGAGTCCCAAGCGCTGCTTTTGTTATTCTGTGCCAGGAGATGCCCTGTCACAGAATACCAGTAAGTCCTGCAACTGTTGGATGAAGGCTGTCAGGATTAGATCAAACACCTTGTAACGGATACCTTAATCTTGCCCAGAGGCACAGTCTGCTGCCTTCTTCCTTTCTAAACACAACATTGCTTTACTGGAAGTCTTTTACCTTTTATTTTTCATACCCTCTTAACCCACATATTTTCTGTCAAGAGTTCATTTGAAGTAGAACATCTTGACTGTCATCTCAAAGTCTGTTTTGACTTCATTTTTTTCAAACAATGTCTGGACGAGTGAGTTTCACCTTACCAGTCTTCAAACATGACAGGTCGACAGCTGTCACGGGTAGGCAAGCCCATGGCTACATACTCATAATCTATAGATTTAACCCTTTGTTACAAACAATAGCCACACTTCCACCATCTATACTTATCTCTATACTCAAAGATACAGGAAATCAACCTATCATTACTGGGATTTGCCTAGTAGTGAATAGAATGCTTAGGATGCATTCATTCAAATAATACTGTTTACCCTTACTGAGTACAAACTAGTTTTGAGTGAACAACCAAACTTGTGAAACACTTGCATACTGTAATACTATGAGTATGACAAATAGGAGAGTGCAACTTAGGATATCCAAAATACCTGCACTAAATCATATTGATTAGTAGTATCCATAACAGATTATGACAGTTCTTTACCAACAACAATTACTGTAATCACAGTTTCTAAAAGGTTTTAGGTCTCGGCTAATCCATACAGGATTGGCATATCTTGATATACTGATTGAGACACTCTTCAACACTTTTTATCAGTTACTACTCAGAGAGTGCAAGAACCATTGGTTCACGACAACTAGAAATATTCTACAGCTGTCTGTAACCAAAAAACACAGATCCGAGTGAGCTGGTTTCTAATGGCAGAAACTGCTGGAAGGCTGGAAAGAGAGAAGCAAATTCAAGCAATGGTGCAGGTTTCATCCGTGAAACATACCTCTGGTATTGGTGGCCATGTCTGCGACTTTCTGGAAGGAATCCAAGAAGACTGCTGCTACCAGGGCTGTAGTCCTGAGGGAGAAGTTAATGCAGTTAGTACTGTACCATACCAGTATGTTTCACTATTGTCTTCAAAGCTTCAGGATATGGACAATGTACTTTGTAACAGCTTGCCATCTGGGTGAAAAGATGTGAATCAAGTGTATGATCATTACTAGACTTGGGAGAATAGAAGTCCTTTTTGTATAAGATATACACTGTATGAATTTTGTGTATAACAACATCGTAGCAACTAGTTAATACTGTGTTACAGGACAATGCACTCCTGTATCTAGGCTTCTTAATTCCCTAGCAGTGCTCCTGGTAAGAAACAAAGGAGGCCACTGTCTTAGTTTCAGCTTAACTTCCTAAGATAGCAGTGATCTCTTGCCAGCATATCTCAGCATCTGGCTAGTTGTTGTGGCGATAACGGAGCTTATCAGGCTAGTCGTTGGATCTTCAGGTGTTTCATACGGGACAGCTTGTTGTTTTCCAAGCCTTCTTTAGTTACTTATTTGACCATAGGCAGGCACTGTGTTGCTCAGGTGTACCATATGGCCAAGTTTGCTGTTTCCAGATAACGTCAGATTTGTCTTCAGAATGAGACCTTGGTTTACATAATGACTTTTCTGTGTGTGGTTCTCATAGCAGCAACAAATGCGACAATCTGGTGAGGGGTTTAAAATACCGACGTAATAAAATGTAACCTTGAAGAAATAATTTGTCTTTTACAGGTAGACAAGGAGTTTAAGCAAAGCATCACGCCGATTAGTTATGTCTGAACCAGGATATGTGATTAAACAAACATGGATATCTAATCATAACAAAGGCAGCCATCTGAATATATCTGTGTATGGATATTCAATAACAACGGACCTCTTACTGAAAAAGGACTGGAGCCAAAAATAAATGGTCACTACTCACTTCAGCTGTGAATGAAGCTTGGTAGCCTTGCTGAGAAAGTCTTCCCATACTGGTGTGCTGGACTGGATAAAAAGAATCAATAAAAATACATGTGTTAAGCAGGCCAGAAGGTAAATAAACTCAAGGTTGAATTCAAGGCAAGTCTGTTAATCATAAATTCCAAAGTCCGCGTTTCTAGATCAATGAAATTGAAAGTGAAGCGTTTATGGAGAAGTGTTGCTCTTTTGGCAGTTTGTAATTTGTGTCCTTTTTTATCT
The DNA here is from genome assembly GCA_013266295.2 of Branchiostoma floridae x Branchiostoma japonicum. Taxonomy (NCBI): domain Eukaryota; kingdom Metazoa; phylum Chordata; class Leptocardii; order Amphioxiformes; family Branchiostomatidae; genus Branchiostoma; species Branchiostoma floridae x Branchiostoma japonicum. The sequence continues at coordinate 12,805,298 of CM023829.1, read as the reverse complement.
CGTGGGAGTCACAATCACAACAGGCACCACTTGATAGTCTCATGACATATCTGGGCACGTGTTGTCACCAAAATGCCATGTGAAAGAGCAAAATGAATTGCTTCACGATCCTTAGATCAACAAGGGTGACCTAGGAGCAAGAGTGGGACGCCCCCCTCCCCCCTTCTCAATAACCCCAGCACGTTAGCTCCCTACTTCAGTTACACGACTTTGTTTGTTCAATGTTGTTGTCCTTATCTAATCAAAATAAAACACAAGTCTATTAACATCCAGACAATTCTGGTCATTCTGTATCGTGTCAGGGATCTGAAAGGAAATACTAGTGGTGGCGACGGGCTCTAGGGACAAGGTAAAACAGATTGGGGAAATGGTCGCGACTGGACCTAGAAAATTGTGCAACACCGGAAGCGACAACGGGCAGGATAAACAGGACGTTTGCATTTTGAACGGTCTCCCCACTCGTGTTTTGTGTGGACGTAGACTCGCATAACATATTAGACAAACTTTCATTAGATTTTAATGAGAAAGAAAGCAACAAGTCAAGAAAATGTGGAGCTGGTAACTTCGTCCCAGAGGACAGTAGACAATTATGTGGCCAACAACAACAGAGGTTTGACTCTGCTTGGATAGGGCGGTCCAAAATATTACAAGATCTTAGTCACGGTTGGCGACCCACAGGGCCAGAAAGAATACACACACAAAATTCCTCTGTGAAAACCTGTCCGCCCATGTTTTTCCAGTTGCTGGCTCCTTGTTTCGGAGCAGTAGACGCTGCCCCCCTCCCCACTCCGGCCAGTCACGGTCCGGTGTCCCAGACCGCCCGGCACCCCAAAACAAAGTCCAACGTCGCTCCCCTCTTGTCGCTACCCCCGTTACTTTTACGCCGCCCTAAAGGTCTCAAGAGCTCTAAAATCCCACAAGCTCGATTTTCACGGTTGTCAGACGACCATGGAGTGTGATGGATTCATTTGCTTAATCTATTTTGCTTCTGTCCGCCGAGACTTTGGTGAAGTGTCCCCCCACTCAACCCCGACCCTAAAACAAAACCCCGCCGATCGGCACCACGCCGAAAAAACGGGGGGTAAAACTTGCCTTCAAGTCAGTCACTATGGTCTGGAACAGTCCGCCCAGGGCGCTACACTCCTTCTCGATGTTGGCCTCCATCCTCGACCCGACTTCTGAGGTAAAAGTTCTCCTTAGAGTCCAGAAAACACGAGAGATCTCAAGCTAAAATGCAAATCCAAGCTGCGGGAGCGCCGCTCCACCGTACAGTACCGAGTGGCTGGCACAGTCCACAAGCGCACGGAAGGACTACCAAACCGCCGGCGGATGACGTCCAAACTTCCGCCGAATCTTCCTGCCGATCCAACTACCACACCCTGGACCTACCGCAAGGCATCCACAACATCCTCGGCCAGGTCTCCTTACGATCTACCGCCCGTGGAACTGCATGTTTACGGGGCTGGAAAGCTCAGACGGCCGAGACGGACCACATTCCTCCCTCCGCACCGCCGACATTACTGGCATGGCTTATTTGGGCTGCGGGGTCACGTGACCCTACAGTTGATATTTATTGGTCCGCTGCCAAAAAAAGGAAGTAGTACAGCAGGCACTGTGGAACACAGTGTTTGGTAGCAGGCATTGAAAAAAAAAAAAAAATAACATTGATCTTTTTGATTGAATTTGGAAAGAATTTGCGATGTGAATGTGAAAAATATTAGTAATTTCCAAGCGGCGTTCCTAAATGTGTCATGTCACCGACTGCACGTCGACTATAGCGCCCTGCCCGACTGACCGTCATAAGTTTTATAGCTATGTAGATAAAATAACATAATTCAATTTTTATGGGTCAATTGATTAGTCATCCCAGACTATAGCTATCTGAATCATATGTGTATTGATTTTATTTCGCAACAAAGGCACTGTGAAAAAATAGATTGTAGCTGAAAGAAAAGATGAATCGTTCAACAGTCGATCTAAAACCCCAAGTTACAAGGATATCTGGTATGCATATGTCGGTAGAACGTTACTGTCGGATAAAATGGCCAATATAACTTAAACTAGCGTGGGGAAAAGCAAAATACAGAAAGAGTAGGGCGTGTTTAGAATTGCGCTAAAAAGACAGCTTGTCAGCCAAGGGCCCGTTTCCAAGGTTAAGAGTTCACCAACATGTATACAGTTGTGCTTACACGTGATACGCACATGTACACTCAACTTTCAGTACACGGCTCCACGAAGTGCTTAAAGTATCTGAAAGCAGATTCAAGACATAACAGAGACGGCCAAGTAGGGGCGGTGACCTTACAGGTTGCAGCCCAGAACTTTGTACAAACGATACAGGGCATTACTCTCCAAGCAGAGGTTTGGGTTTTGGGCTTATTTTTGGCGTGTTTTTAGGCTTTTTTATCGGTCTTTCTTTTTTTCACTGAAATTTTGTTTCTACCCAACCCAAATTTCAGTGAAAAAAGAAAGCCCGATAAAAAAGCCCTAAAAACACGCCACAAAAAAGCCCAAAACCCAAACCTCTGCTTGGAGAGTAACAGGGCATAGGCTAACGTTACAAGCTATGGCGTTGAAAATCGGTTCGGTTTTATAATACTTCTGACGGGCTAAAAGTTTAGCACATCCTTGGTATCATTTTTCTTATTTTTTCAAAGATAGGTAATGTCAAACTTTGTTTATTTCTAAATCCCTAAATAGCACAATTGTTCTGCTTCGCCCTAGCTGGAATTTGAGAAGGAAACGATCGGGAAGCCCAAGAAGCTGCCGAGTGTTAAATTTGTGTTAGACGTACCAGTACTAGTACACATGTACATTGTATTTGGGTGGCAAATGGGAACCAAAACTTATAAAATGTTACGCCAAGGGAATGTGGAAATGTAGGCGTACAAAGTGACAATTCACTTACAACCCAGCAACTTAATTGTAACCTGATGAAATGAACTTTTCCGTCGTAAAGCCAAGCGGGTTCAAAGAAAGATAAGAGTTTCTGTTCTCTGTCGGAAAGAAAACAGCTGGTTTCAGTTAATGTTATGTGTTCTTTAACAGCTGTATTGATATTAACTTTATCTCGATTACTTTATCTGGATTACGTTTATTAAGTTAGAGCTTTAAATTTATGTGTATGACCTATGTATCACAATCCTCATTAAGCATAGATGTAAAGTGGAACTGTTTGATCGATCATGGTGAGGAGAAAATACATTGCCCATATCTAGAGGTCTATCTAACCGCCTAGGCTTTCTGTGTCATGCATACTCAGACTTTTTTACCACACTCAGGGATATCAAATAGCAAATGTCCATTAGTTATAGGGTTGCAGGTTTGGGTTTAAGTGTTGGTTTTAGGACGGAACGCTGCCTTTTGGGGGGGGGGGGGTAGCCTACGTTATGATTGACGTACCAGGCAGACGACAAGTGGCATTGCCCTCTTCAGCCACACCATGATGTTGTGATTGACACACCAGACGGGTGACAAGTTTGGTCGCCCTCTACACTACGCTTTGATTGACGCACCAGACACACGACGAGTTTGGTTGCCTCGGTCCTTCAGACACAAGAAGGGCCAAGGACAAGGCCCGATATCCAGCCGCCTCGGTCGGCACCACCTGTTCACTTCAAACTTATCGAATGGGGCTTAGCTAACAGCACTTGAGCAACGGTATGCGACGTCCAGATAGGGGGATATTAGCTAAATCCTGTGCTGTTGCACGCCCTCTTGAGCAAGGGCAATCGAAACCCAAGCGAGCCGTGCGATTGACATACCGACACCATTACCTGTACGGGTAAGTAAAGACATGCCGCCCGTAGGTATTAGACGACGAGCAAGGTGTGGCGCACTTGAGATTACCTAGCAAATATCTATAACTTTGCCATGGACGGAATAGGAGTAACATACATATGTGTATGTGGGTTACTTTCGCTCTGTTGTATTATAAAGGATTGATTGATGTTCAAATACAATAGTTACTTACATGTGGAATGTTTTCGGTGAGCTTTTCAGTGGTGAAAGTATGAATGAAGCCTGTCACTTTTCAGCTCGGTAAGATTTATTGCGGGGAAAATGTCCTCCAGGAATTTTTCTTCCAAGGTTCAGAAGCGACATCTGCATGCAACGGAATGCATTGGCACTGTCGAAGCTTTCTATCGTCTCCAGACTATATGCCAGATGACGTCACAAAGGGCGCTTTGCGCATTAAGGGCATTAGGAAAATTGACGATTCAATTACATCTTGTTTATTTCAACAGTTAGCAGAATGTTGCGTCAACGCAAAGGAATGCAATAAACACCTCTGCGGAAGGATTTGTACGTCAGTGTATGGACTGTTGCCAAATATAGTGTATGAAGAATGCAGTTCATATTTACCTCGTTAGAGAGCGCTGTGAACAGGTCTACCAGATACAATCGACAAGAGGCGATTCTTTTGTTAAAACATTTCGTACGGGACAAAAATACTTATATACGACAAGAATAATGTAACTGTTCCATGTTTTAGGTGTTGAATGTCGTCTCTGTATGTCGGGCACGTATTTTGTTAAAAGAAGCCTCCTCCTTTTTTCAGAATGAACCGGTCCGTTCTACGCTTACGTCATCCCACAATGCCGTTTGGGTGTCAGTTTCCCCAGCTGATCACTTCCGGTGTGCACTTCGTGTCTAAACCGGCGGTCTGTTTGTGTGCCATACCTTCCCCCTGTCCTGTCCGGCGTCTTTTCGGGATTTCTCGTGTTTGTGTGTGAAGTCGGAGCACCGTGGCGTGGACGTGCCATGTCTCAGAATGTCGGGGTGGGGACAGGATACCGAGAGGGGACGGCGTCTTACTCGACCGTCACGACCGAAGCAGACCAGGACAGCCCGTACTCGCCCACCACCACCACGCTGACGACAACTCAGTCCGGCTGGGGGCTCACGTGCGATCTGCGCTACTGCAGAACCTTCCCAGGGATTACCAAGATAGTGCAGATGGTGAGATAGTTTGTGTATTTGTTTCCAACGCGACAAAGACATTCAAAACCCGAACAATTTCTAGTGTTCGCTAGTAACTACTCTAACGGTGGAGCCAAGGGGGTAACCAGTTGTCAGCGATTTTGTTGCCATGGATTTTGCACACAAAAAATTATTAATGTACAACCTATGTATGATAAGGAGACAAAGCACGGCGTTTTTTGATGAAATGAACATATGCTAATTTTTTGTTTCCCAGTATTAAGTGGTGATCTTTTGGTAGCTAAAATTGAGACGATTTGAATTTTCGAATTTCTCAACAGCCAGGGTTTGGGGGTTGACAGCCATGACATATTTGTCCACATTGCTGTCTAATCCAGACACTTGACACATGTGTCACTTGTCAAACTCATCAACTTATTCTGTCATTGTTTACATCGCTTTGCTTTGGTCTGCCTTATGGAAACACTAAAAGGACGTAGAAAATGCCTCAAAAACACGTAAAAAACGGTGCCGAACCATACATCTGCTTGGAGATTAGTCAGAATCTACATCTACGTCATGCTTGTGATATTTGTGCATTTCTAACCAGGTAAATCCCTGGAGGACATAGAAATAGAAGCCTTTTCACCAGCCAGTCTGCCTGCCTCAGACCCGTCCATTCAACCATTCAAACATGACTCAGTGGAACTCCCATGAGTCATAATGTTCAGGACACAATAATGGGTCCTGTAACCTTTTTCTTACAGACTTCCACTGTGCCGTTGCTGTATGTTACAATGTACAAATGTACATGCAAAATTCTTACCAGGGAGAAGATTTTCAAAGCTTGGCTCGTGAACAAGCTGCGTGATCTACTAATAATTCACACAAATCAGAATAAGTAAGATCATCATGAATGATTGATGATTATCATAGTTTTAAGTTCTGATTTTATTTACAGTGAACAGTAAGTTCAACTAGTTATGGGCTTCATTATTACATGTATCATAATATTATTTTGTTTTTGAACTGTGAAAGTTGTAACGTTAACCAACTGTAGTATAATCATCAACCTTGTGTAAACTTTAATACCGATAAGTATATGTACAATGTGTCAGAATTATATTAACAGAAGTAGGGCAAAGATTCTAGTCAGTTGTTTCTATTTATATCACTGACGTGAATCATTAACCCAGTTTAAATGAATACCTGTTCTTACCATGGTTGTAAATGTAATATTGTACCAAACAGTCTAATCCCATGATGGAGCAATTACCATGTTTGCTATTAGAATTCCTGTCTTGTCTGCTCTGTTTTGTCTTTCTATTAACTTCCTCTTGTCGCAATACAAAGTTACAAACAATCTGACATTTTCACCCAGACTTTTGTGAGGGTTTGCATGCCTAGTCAAATGCCAGATTGCCCCAAAATCATAATGGAGCATCCAAGGTTCACAGACTAGCATTGCCAGACACCCCATGAATACAAAAGAACATTCCAAAGAAGTCTCTCTCAAAGCCTTACACAAGAACAACTTAATTCACCATTAATCTCTGCCTACCTGCCTGAATTTAGCATTAAGTGTTGACAGCCCTCCTAGATTTTACCGTTAAGTGTTGCTAGGATCACCTAGGTCCGGCCTCGTGCAGACCCTCTTTTGTATGGTAGGCACATACAGAGCCCCCTGCCTGCCTGAATTTACTGTTAAGCATTGTCAGCCCTCCTAAATTTGCCATTAAGCATTGCCAGGATCTCCCCCATACAGACCCTCTTTTGTCGGGCAGGTACTTACAGAAGACCTCACATCTGAGCAGTACAGAGGGCGGTCATGCTTTTCCATTTCCAGGCCAACAAGGTTAGCCCTGAAATGGTCGTTGGAGGGGAGTGAGTGATGTGTTGGCAACAGGACAGAAAAAGCTGAAGTACAGTAATATTCTGTGCACAGCAGATCAATATGACCTCTTAATGGCAGATGTGAGCGGAATGTTACTCACTGGAATAACGCTTTTCTCTGTAGTTCTTAGAAAAGCTACCTAATGCTTCTCACTGGATGATGTTATGTAACAATTTGTAAGCAGTACTTATAACAAAGTCACTGACTCGCTGGTTTGGTGAAGTTATACAGAAGTTAGGAAAAACTACATGTAGTACAGCAAAGAGATGAAGGACGAGTAATAGAGACACTTTTGGGGGTGATATTGAGACTGATTGCTTTTGTTTTTTCTTGCCTCTCAATCAGGGATTTGGGTGGAATACAAATGAATTTTATTGAAAAGAATATGATATGATTTACACAGGATCTGCATCATCATTAGACATATACATAAAGCTAAATCATAAGAAACATTAGAATTCATTTCAAAACAGAGGCAGTTGACAAGAGAAAACAGGATGTATGCAGCATAAACATACACCTGCATCTTGTATGTATAAAACCTGGAGATTGGAGGATATATAAACAAGTTTTGTCATTTGAGTCCTTGAGATTCCTTGGTTAATCTAATTATGGGAAACTGTCCTTGTTTTCATTGTTCATGTCCCTGTACCTGGTACAAGGCAGTTTCTCACCTGGTATTCTAAGGCGAGAGAATTTTCCCAGGGGAATTGGTATGACTACTGCATTAAATGTAGTTCATGTAGTAATCAGATCATCGTGTCACAATTGCTTATTCTGTTAGACCAGTCCAATTTAAGCTGTTGTTTTGGGAATCATTTTGAGAATTTTACCACGGAAGGTTTAAAAAAAAAAAAAGTTGTGCTGAAATTTTGCAGTTGTTTCTGTATTTTTTAGGATTTTGTTTTGAATTATCTGGTCAAATCCTTCGCTTAGTCCTTAAGAGAAAACAAAATTTTGTATACTTCAATTATTTTCGTACATATATATGACTGATTCATACTACATAAGTGAGTATGACAAAGTCGTTGTGCATTAATTCAGCTTTGTGTAATTATAAATGATCTCAGAAGAGTATTTATATGATTCCATTACTTAAAACATACCCTTAAAAACCCCTGGAGAGCCATTTAAACATTAATCATAATCATTACAGAAGGGTATTCCTCTGAGATACGATGGAATATTAGCTAAAGTAATCTCACTTAATATGTTCCTCGATATCTGTTGCATTATGTTCCGTTATGATAGATGATTTTAACTCAGAGTTGTGTGGATTATCAAAGTTGGCAGGCATGCAGCCACAATTAGTGCTTGGAATAAAACAGCTTTTTATGGGGAATTCTGTAAATTATCCTTAATATTCCTTATCATGCATGGTAACTGACACCTTACCAGTAAGTTTTAAGGTCGAAATATACAAAAACTTACCTTTCCTTCTCTTTGATTTATAGTAAGTTTTAGGATCAAAATACACTGCGTACAAAATGTACCTTTCCTTCTCTTTGATTTAGATAACTTTTCGTCTGCTTCTGTTTTGTTTGTCCCATGAACATTTTGTACATTGTATTGACATCAAATTCTTCAGTTTTGTCACTAAGCTTTTTGCATGCAAGTGTGATTTTTATATGATAAAGACAGATTAATATTCCTAACAGGTTTGCCTTAGTTGCAAGGTACTGGGATATGGATTAAAAAAGAAAAGACCATGGATTACTGCAATTCTTCCTATATTACTTTATTATTGGAAAAAGGGAGTGTTATAGACTATAATCCTACATAGGCCTCCCTCATTGTGATGTCATGAATTTATATTTAATTATAACTGTCCTACTGTGACCAGGTGGTGCAAGTCAATTACACGCTTGGCAGGAGGCGGGAAGACTAAACATGTCTGTCACATTGTTCAAACCAACCAAGCAAGCGTAACATTGTTACTGAGACATCGTCTCCAAGCAGATGCGAGGAGAAAAGATTATCGTTTTGTTTCTAGCAGTCAGCATGTAGAATTGAGGAGCTGAATGACTACTCAAAGAATACTGTAATTCCCAATTTTTTCATGGTATTTTTATCTTCATTGTTTTCACAGTCACTTCTGTAGACTTCTACCATGAACTTATCAAATCATTTGTCTTTGGCCCCCCTCCCTGCACTTGATGCCACAGTCAAGATTAAGTTTCCAGAACATGTCCTTACCTTAACCCTCAAAGTGTCAGGGAATATTAGAGCTAGGCTTGTAAACTGGCCTATGACATTGGGAGGGTTAAAGACAAAGAGAGCTACAGTAGCCTGAGAAAAGGCCTATGCACTTGAACTGACCTTGATCGTGTCACCTTTGGTGTCATATGGCCCTAACCACTTGACTCCTCACGGTGTTTTACATTAACACGCTTTTCCTTTTTGCCTTACCAACTAAAGTTCTTATAATCCATCCCCATATTGTTTCCGTAAAAACATGTAGCTAGTTCTACTGTAGATGTTGTGCCCTTTAGTTTTGCTGCCTCCCAACAGCTTGAAGCCATTCTTGCACGAGTTAACCTGACCTGGGCTGTTGATACAAGCAACCTCTAATGGTTTGGCTTAAGTCCAACATCCCACATAAGGACCGTCATTGTTGTACAACTGTCAACTGTACCTTTGTCCAGGTGTCAGTTGTCCTGTTCAACACCTAGCCAACAATGGCAGCCATGTGCCTTCAGACTGTTTACCTTTAGGACATAAAGGTTGTGCATTTTTGTTCCCACAGTACCTGGGAGATCTTTTGGAATGGTGATTTTCTTGGGTTGAACCTTTTTGAGCTGGATATGAAAAAGTTGAAAAGTCCAGGAAGAAATGAACCTTTTTCCCTTTTAGTTCAGTTGTTTTAGGGAAAATACAAAAATGTATGTACTAAGCAGTGCACACTAGGACATCATTAGTTGCAATTGGGATTTTGGCACCATTTTTTAGCTGCCCATTTTAATTAGCTGTAGAGGGCATTGCAAAGATGCCAAGATCCCAACTAGATAACATTTTATTCAGATAATTGACCACATGGCATAAGTTCATCTTTGATACAAAGCCTGGTTTAGATTTAATGTATAAAAACATTCAAATGAAATATATGTTAGCTATCTTCTTTTTTGGAGGATTGCCCAGCCAAGAGTCCCTAATCTTTTGAAAGGAGTCTCTCAAGGGTAGAGTGTGTACATGTACTTCTTGATAACCTTTCAGTAAACTTGGCTGGTGTATGTGTACAGTTGGTTTTTATCAAATTTATAGCCCACAGGTCTGTTTCTCTATAAATAGGCAAGAATGTACTGCATCTCACTCTACTCCCTAGCCTTTTGTATGTATACAAATTACTTAACGTTCTTCTTCTTCCTTTCAATGCCCACGTTCATATATGCTGAACATTCTGGCATGTCGAGGTCAGAGGTCTATCTGCAGAAGTGTCCTATTCATTTTCCATAATCATGTCCATATGTCCAAGCGTGGGTTATACTGTAACAATATGTATGTCCTGGACAAAAACAACAACAATAGCACTTTAGCAATTTAGTCCATTTGTACCCTTGGCCAAATTCTAAAAGTACATACATGTACGTATTTCCAAAATTATTAATTCCTGCAATAATGCAGGCTCAATAATGCATAAACATATGATAAAGATATTTGTCATTTTCCATCAAACATAAAAAAGTGCCATTTTTGTTATATCAAAGATCAAGAATTCTGATTTTAAACAATTGCTGTTTAAATTTAAAATCAAGAAAGTCTTCTGCTATCAAACTTAATAGTGTTGTCACCCTTGGTTAAAGTAAGTATGACCAGGTCACTTTGCTACAGTACATCCCCACCAAATGAAGTCATTCTACAGTGTTTCGAACATGATTCCCAGCACTGCGGTATGTCCTACATGTGGCCAGAGAGTCACCTCTAGAATATAGATGGAAGACTTTCCTGTCAGGCAGATCAATATGTGTCCAGAAACGAAGCAGATTAGACTGCCCCCATTTCTATAATGGGCTAATGTGGAATATGTCTAGTCTGGCACGCTGCCCTGTAGCTGTTCCATTTAGCTGGGAGATGGAATTGTCTCTGTAAAATTTGAATGTTTGACCCAACAGCGAATTACCAAGTACAGCTGGCTGTGCCTATGGCCTTGCCAGAAGGAGTGGGTCAGTCTTCTTGAAGAAGGTCATAGCCAAAAATTTGTGAAGGGACAGTTTTTTTTGTGGGATTTAAATTTGAAACTCAAATTTTCAAACACTGCTTTCTTTTTTTTTCTTCTCTACAGGGCTTTAGTCTCTTGTCATTTCTTTAAAACCTGAGATCCAACAACATTTTCATGGGCCATGCTATATGTCTAGTCTGGCATGTTGCCCACAGTCCCCACAGACTTTTCCATTTACCTGGGAGACTAGAGTGATTCTTATCCACCCTTTGCTGATAAGTGTGTTGCAGGATGTAACACCTTCAGGCCAGGGGAAAATTTGTGAGGGATGCTCTCTCTAGCCTCTTGCACAGACTTTCTAGTGGATAGCGTTCAGTTCTACAAGTGTGGCTAGAAAGCGGCGGTTTCTTTTTGGGGGGAGAACCGTATCCACCCATTGATACAGCTCTTCCCCCAATACAGCTATCCTGAAATGAAACTGTTGTGCTCTAGCCACACAAAACAAATGCTGCCTGCTAGAAAGTCGGCACAGGAGGCTACTCTGTCTCTCTCTTTCTGCTAGTTCATTGCATTTTGTATATCTCATCTGTGATAATTATACAAAACGACAAGCCAGGGACATGATTTAGCAATCGATGATTTGGCATTGCATTTCCTGATTGAAAGTAGGAAGGAATATTCATATCATTTTTCCTTTTTTGTCTGTTGCTTTAGATTCAATTACAGCTTATGTTATGTTATGTATATTTGAAAACTTTCTCATCTACATATTGTTCTTTGTTGACAGATACTAGCCCTTGTAGCGTTCATAGTTGCCGAGGCGGCGAGTTGCAGTTTCGGGTGCGGGCAGGGAGCCTTCTCGTTCTTCGAGTTTGTCACCATCACCTCCTTCCTGGTGGTTCTTGTCATTTTCCTCTGCATGGTCACGACAGCGTACCAAAAAGTCACCATAGTCCACTGGCCCCTCACGGTAAGTGCAGCAGTACACTTGTGTTCTTCTAGCCTCTACCAGGCTTTAGAGGCGTCTGGAAAGAGTAGAAATTGGCCAATAAGACAGATAACATGCCAGGGGAGTTAGTCCGCTAAAAGAGTACAGTTTGCCACTCTGAGCTGCTAACTCCCCTGGCATGTTATCTGTCTATTTCGACAATTTCTACTCTTTCCAGTCGCCTCTGAAGCCTGGTAGAGGCTAGTATTCTTGTCTTTGTATGGAAAATGAAATAGAACTGGTTACTTTGAGTTCAGAAAGACAAGTTGTCAATTTAGGAATTCTGATTAACTTAAAGCAGGACAAACTCTACACCAGAATCTGAGATAACATATCTCAGAAAGAAGAAGCCCTTTCTTGCGATGGAGATGTGAAAGTCTACTGTATGCTGTATCTTTGCATGAAAAATGAAATGTTTCATCTTCTTTCACCATACATGTACATGGTATTAGCTAAACTGCTGTATAACTATAACAGTTATCCTATGATGTTTCGTTTCACCAGCCAAGCTACACTGATTTTATAGGAACATGCAAACAATACACACTGGACAAAACATGTACCATATAATAGTTATGTAAGAATTCAAACAACATCAATACTAATCACATTATGGATAACAGCATTATGGGAGATGATTTCTAAATCATTTTGACATCCCTAGGGCCTGCCACAAAAGCAGTGACTGATGTTGCATGGTGTTCTCTGAGAGACTTCATGCACGTACAGAAAATTTTATGCCCTGCTTGTTTACAGAAAATTTTATTCCCTGCTTGGGACATTTTGTGGCACTCTGACAGAACATGGTACCCCCAACTCCAGTTACACATGACATGCTCACTGTGTATGCAAGAAACAGGGAGGACCAATTTCTAGCAACAGCCTAACTTTTATCCCCAAACAGTTATGATGCACTTTTGACAAAAGTGTGTGTCTCGAAGCAACATAATTTTTTTATCTAATGTGCTTGTACAGATACATTTACACGTGGTGCCTTTTATCTCATATTTCAGAGGTTCTGTAGTAATCTGTACTCAGCCCATTATCATGAATCTGAGAAGTTATTATATTACTGTACAGAGGAACCTTCTATCCTATAATCTTCCATTTCACACATACTTGTTGACTGAGTAAAAAGCCAAGGGCTAAGCCTTTCTGATGAGTATGATTACCATGAATTTTACACACAAGAAGATTAGACTACTAAGAATGTTCTTTCTGTTGCCTCTAGGGCATAATAAATTTACTTTCAGAATCTCTTGTATCTTTTTTTCCTCAGGGCCAAGATCTGAAGAGGGGAAGTTAAGGAGATTGCAGAAATTCCTAACAGCAAAAATGGCTTTCATATTATGAATTGCATGATCAAATTGAGTACTAGTAAGCTTTGAGACAACATTGGAAGAATTTCATGCTTATTTGACAGCAAAACAGAGACCTGTTCACACTTTAACCACAACATCAAAAGGATTATTACTGTCTGAAGTACAAATGTAGTGAGCTAGAAGGTTTTGCATTTCAAGATGAGTGCATATCATCATTTTTACTTTGATCTTGTTCTGTTGACGTTAAAGGTGGTTGTAATAAACAGTGTTGCCATCTTCCTGTAGGAACTAGTAGAATGTATGTTTTGCCTTCTGGCATGTGTATAAAAATGTTGGCACCAAAATTTTCATACAAATTACAATCCCCTTCCCTTTGATCCTTCCCGATGCATATCTGACATAGTTTTTTTTTATACTGTAAATGCATTTAATTTTGCGGTGGGTTTATTTTCACAGTTTTTGCTGAGTCTTCTTAATGCAAAATCATGACACAATGAGTGTGTTTTGTATTTCTATGTTACTACAGAATTGTTTCAACCGTGCACTTCAAACACTGAGAAAACCTCGTTTTCCCTCATACTGTGAAAGAAAACCACCATTAAAGTAAAACGCAGTTACAGTACTAGGATGTGCATATAATCAGTCATGCCATCTTGTTTCAGGAGCTGATCACATGTATAGTGTGTGTGCCAGCATATCTGTAGTAAAAAAAAAGAAACCAAAGAATTGGTAATAATCAGTGCCTCCATCTTGTTTCAGGAGCTGATCACATGTGTAGTTTGTGTGCCAGCATATCTGTAGTAAAAAAAAAAAAGAAACTAAAGAATTGGTGATAATCAGTGCCTCCATCTTGTTTCAGGAGCTGATCACATGTATAGTGTGCGTTCTGGCGTATCTGATTGCCTCCAGTGTTCTAGCAGCTAATGTTAATGACGGGGCGGGCGGTGGTGCAGTGGTGAGTATCATCTCAAAAATATCTGATAAGTCCGTTTGTGAGAGTCCCAGACATCAAACATCTGTGCTGTCTCATGCCATGTGAAAAATATCACAGCCTATGCATCTACATGTATTTCAACAGTCAAAAACTCCTTGTCTAGGGATGTTTTAAAAAGATAAGAGAGACTTTGTATCCTACTCTTCAACTTGAGGTTTTAAACATTTAGCTCATGCTGGGCATGAATATGCAATAAAGCTCATTGTCATTGTTATTGTCATAGTAGACAGTTTGTTTTAATTAGAATTTTTTCTGATAGTTGCTCTGTGCCACACCAGTAAATCCTTGAGTTTGTATATTTTGTGTAAAAACAAGAGACATTTGGAATGATAATGGTATCAAAATGTCAAATGGTTTAAAATATGATTTATGCTAGATCTAATAGTCGTGAATGGAAATATTATTTTCTTCCTTAAACCCCGGGGGAATCTATATACTATAAGAAGCCCGCTCATTGGCCAGGCCAAAGTGGGAGATTTGAACTGACGGAAAGTACCCTTCAGTGGTGCTCCTGAAACATCGCTGATATCTCACGACTGAGGAAACATGTCAGGCCGTGTTTTGTCAGAGAGGTGTCTGAAGTATTTGTCTCCAAATAACCCCCGATATTTTTCAGTGTCATGAAGAAAACATTGAAAAATCTCCTATATTTTGAATCTATGTTCTATTTTACCGGTTATACAGTGCTGGGCCGATACCAGGTATCGGAATCCCCGGGTTTAAGCTGTGCTATCAAAAATAAAATGGGAATGACGTACATGCGCACTGAGGTAGCGAGATTATTCAGGACAATAAAATTTCAGCTATGCAGATAAACAGAGCAGACTGACCTGTCAAGAAATACAGGTCACGTTATAGGAGACCTGGCAGCAGAATATTTATGTATTGTAGCGATCAATAGAAGCTGAACAGTATGCAGAATTCAAATGTCTAGTAATTTTGAGTTCATTTTTTAGTTCATTTTATAATTTTGTTGTCTCTGATTCAGACTGTATGTTGAACCTGGTTTGGATTTTAATCCTGTGGAAAATAAAAAATCAACGAGCAAAGATCTGCTCTACTGCCTTTATGGCACTGTTGCATCATGGGATTGTCCGTGACAGAAAAATACAATTTCTTAGATCCCCTTTCCACTAGGCAGTAATAACTGGGTGACTGTTGAGTGGGCGAAACCAGATTTGTGTGACCCTTTATTTTATGATTGGAGTATATATAGTAAGACAACAAAACACAGGAAATATGCAAAAATCTTATATGAAAGTTGTGTAGCGATCTGTCAATCAGGAGTCACTGAGCAGTTGCATCTCTTGTAGAAAGGGGATGGTACCAATTTCTGCAGTAAGGCTCAGCACTGATATAGGGCTGCAGCTTTTACAAAAATATCTTCCACTGGATTCCCATCAAGGAAGACTGTTAGAAAATTAGTGGCCACAATTTTTCCTTCATCCCATCCTATCTTCTGTGTCCCTCAACTTCCATTGCTAATGAATGGCTACAGATGCACTTTGCAATCCACATTTGCAGGATGTCAGGCACCTATCTACAGCTTTTCCTGTGGTTAACCACCATCATTTTCATCTCTTCCTGTCATTTGCTAAAAGCTTGAATCTGCTCATGCACAACTAAAAGCTTCACAAGTCTTTAATTCCTATTCATTGTAATGATACTATACAGGTCAGGGTCACATTGAAAACTGATCCATCTTGGTAGCATGACTAGAAATTTGTCTTTTGATATGAAAGAATAAAGATTATGACTACATATTGAATGTGACTTTTTGTATGGCAGAAATCCAGCACAGATTTCTTAAGGTAGATTGAATGTCTGAACTCACATCATCAAGTAGTTCCTTCTCTCCCTCTGTAGAGCTTGGTTTCTTGTCTCATTTCAAATACAGTAGTTTCCTAGTTACTATAAATTTCTTCCAAACAGTGACAAGTTGAAGGGGTAAAAATACTGACCTCCAAATTTTCGATGGCAGACTGTCTATCTTGGTCACTGAGTGTTTCCTAACATTGCAATGTGTAAAAAAAATGTGTAAACATCACAAAATCTCCGCAAAAGCCAAGAAAGATCTTACATATAGGCTGGTTTCTCTGAAAGGAAAACAAAAACAACACAATGTTAAATCAGGTAGATGGAATGTCTGAACTCACATCATGAAGAACTTTTCTTCTCTTCCTCCGCAGGGCTTTGGCTTCTTGTCCCTGCTGGCGTTCGTGGCCGGAGGGTACTTTGCATTCCGAGAGTGGCAGGACGAGGCGAGGCCACATCTTCCCGTGAACAGGAGGGGGAACTACGTGCCGGCAGAGGAAAATGAGGAGAACGAAGACTTGTAACTCACCACCTGTGCTGTCCCTAATGTGTACATGTTTATATATATATATATTATATACACCATCAATAGAGGGTCGACACAACTAGAGAAAAAGATGTATCACTGGCCATTTTGAATTTCGGAAGATCTCAGAAATTAAAAAAAAAAAGATTGAGTGGGAGATTGAAGAAATGGCTTTGCGCTTTGAAAAGTTATAACAGAAAAGAAGATATCATTTCATGGGGGGAAATATGTTCATCAAGCAACACTTTGAAATGCAAAACAAACTTGTTTCTCCAAATTTTCCTGATTTAAAATTGGCTGGTGTCAAACTGTCTGTAACTGGTTGAGATAGAAAAGCTGACAAATATTCAAAACCTTTTGACCTTTTAATGCTGAAGTACCTTTCTCCTGTTGACCTGTGAAGTCTGACAATTTTAGGCACATTGAATCCTGTATAAGAACAGACCAGTATTATCTGGAGTTAAGTAGGTAAGAATGGCAGTCAACTTATTTTTCCATATAACTGTACATGTAGAGGTTGGTGGATTGGAATGGCATAGGGTTAGACATGTGATTTAGATTTAATGTTTGGATGGTTGTCAGGTATAGATACTAGGTACTACTGTATGTCTATCGATTCTCACCAATAACACAAGCTGTTATCTTCAAATAGTTTCCTAACATAGATTACAGAGTCTCCAAAAAAGCCAAGAAAGATCTTACATGTAGGCTGGGTTTGTAGTGTTTCTCTGAAGGAAAAACAACACAAGTTTTGAATGTGTTCAGTTTTTGCTTGTACTGATACACTGTAGATATAGTCCTGGCACTATTTTGAGTCCTGCAACTTTTTCCCACGATAGTCATTGAGAGAAGCGCCCTGTCTGCCCAACATAGTCACAGATTCTCCCTACGAACTTCATGCTTACATGTGAACCAAAGTGTGCTGGATTCGCTTGTGTTTCTACAGCACAGAGGATGATTGTTTTCAATTGCAGCAAATCCAGTGGTGAGCCAACTGTTAGAAATTCTCGATTTGACCTAAAATTCATCAAGCAGTACGCCACCGCCAATCCAACAGATAGCCACTGACAACTTGTCATTTCTGAAGTATGAACGGGGATTGCATGAAAAGGCATTCTGTGACCCTTCAACCTTTCGTATTCTACCCTTTCAAATTTGATACTGTCACGGATTTTCACGTGACATGTTCGACATCTTTTTTGTTTTACTTGAACAAAATGAATGAGCAGCAAGGTACAGATATGATGGAAGGTGAAGTTAGCTTGCTAGAGAGTGGCAGACTGATAGAAGAGGTTATGCAGGGCGTAGTATACTGTTTTGTTTTTTTATTTTTAATTTTTATTTTATTCTGTTTTCTTTAGCCAGGGTGGCCCGCTCAGTGATTAACACTGCTTTACAGAGGGGCCCTGGACACATTAAAACATACAAGCAATACTGTCATTTAATCTTTTAACATACATATTGTATTGTATTTCTATTTGCAATACCATCCTGATGTCATGAATGTTGACGAGCATTTAGGTATGAAATTTCAGGTTGTTCAAAATACATTGTGTCAGCTGTTGCCATGCTTGATGGAAATGATCTTGGAACTTTATTTTTGCACAGTGGTCAACGTTGCACATTTGCAACTCTTCCATAACACTTTAACCCTTTTCTTTTTCTTTTTCCCACATATAATTGTAACATTATTGCACTTCCAGTTCTGCACTTTAGAGTGGTTATAAGGATTCATTGTTAAGTGGCATGGGAAGCTTGCTTGTGCACAGAATATCTTTACTTGAATCCATGGGTACTAACAGGTGTTCTAAAGGAAAAGTGGTTCTGTAGGGAGGTTTTCAAGTGTTTGATCAGTTGAAAATGACAGAAAAACATTTTTTGACATTGGAAGTTTTATGTTTGAATATACAGGTATGCTGTTGGCCAATAATAACACCTGGAACAGCCTTTTCCTATTGATAACACCTGCATCCCTAGTGCTTCCCATGTCATGTCTTTTTCATCGAGGGGAAATTGCCTGCCATTTAGATTCTCGACCACTCTTGTGGCTTTGTGAGAGGCCCTTCCTGTAATGACGGTTGTCTGCATTAAGATTCCTTGCACCTACTCTATTTGCCTCTGTCAACATCATAATGCAATCTGTATTCATGGAATATTGGCACTGTGACAAGCATCACCTTGCTACATATCCATTCAAGCAATTTTGATCAGAAGTGCGATCTGGAATTTTCTAGAAAAGGATTTTAAGACACCATGGTTGTTATTAGCCATAGTTAATTCCTTCCAGTAGCAATATAATAGTCAAAGTAGGTCGAAATCGATTTATACAGTTTTATGTGGGATAAGATGTTTTTATACCAATGTTTGTGTCAGAAAAAAGCCCTAGCACATTAAGGTGGTACTGCAGGTACTAACAGAAGGAGATAGTGTGTTGTAACATGTATCTGGTGCTGTCATGACTGTTATGGTGAACGTCAGATTTTAAAGAAATATTACCTCCATCATTATGAATTATCTATATTCTAGTTAGCAAATACACGTAAGTCTTGTGTTTTAGCTAACATGATCAACCTTGAAGGTTTCTTTCCAAAACAAAATTATGTATACCAACCAAACTGTTAACCAGTTCCACAGCCTTTTTAGGTTTTATGGTCAATAAGAAGGCTATATAATGGGTCAGGTTTTTGGTCAGTGTACATTACATGTATTTTGTGTTGGAAAGAAACTGAGTTTCGTCATAGGTCAGACTTTTCCAGGAATACAACATGTTTGCAAAGACACCTTTTAGATCAGATGGTAACGTTACGCATTGTATGAACCTGTTTAATATGAATCTGTATGATGATTGTCAAGTTAACCCACCTTAATATATGTAGAAAGCATTCTTTTCCTGCGTGTAGAAGAAACACAGGTCTCCCCTACATGTAAGGGCTTAGTGATTACGGCTTTTTGGAGTTCCATCGTATTTATGGAATAGCTCTGACTAACAAAGTGTTGTGCAAAAAGGAAACTTGTAAATTATAGCAGCACATTCATGATTTTCACAATCTGTCAAATATTGCTCTCCAAAATGTATCAGGGCTTTATTTGCAGCATTATATTGCAATGAATTTTGTCAAAATTCGGTGCTCTATGCAGGAAAGCT
Organism: Branchiostoma floridae x Branchiostoma japonicum; assembly: GCA_013266295.2. Classification (NCBI taxonomy): domain Eukaryota; kingdom Metazoa; phylum Chordata; class Leptocardii; order Amphioxiformes; family Branchiostomatidae; genus Branchiostoma; species Branchiostoma floridae x Branchiostoma japonicum. The sequence continues at coordinate 12,785,535 of CM023829.1, read as the reverse complement.
TCTTGCTCAAACTGGGAAATTGTGTTTCAATGTATGTCCCTCATGTTAGCTTCAATTGATATGCAGTGTGTGTATATGTAGTGGTCATAGACTTGTGGAAAACATGGTAGAATGGAAATCTGTGGAAAGTGAAATAGGTTGTGACATTGACTTGTTTGATGGACCAAGTGCACCCTTGTCTTCCCTAAATCCTGATCTATATAGCACTAACATTCTCCTTGCTGTGGTAGCCTCCTAGTATAAATGGTCATTTGGCTCAAGAGCAGGGAGAATGTTGAGAAATGGGGTGGGGATAGTTCAATTGTCTGTAAATGTTACAAGGAAAGTATTAAACTTGAAGGTTTTTGAAATTGTAGTGGATTCACGTTCAAAAGCACAAGAGATTCAAGCAGGAGTCTCTAATTTTGTCCCTATGGTGGTCATCAAACAATGTTCTTTGATTGGTTTGAACCCTTGAAGACTTGGAATTAGATGAAACTGGCTAAGGGATATAATTGAAGTAATGGTGTTGTACATGTACGTGTTAGCTAGCTGTGTTTTGCACATGTGGAACTGTAGCAGACAAGGTAGCGATGCAACTATTTTCTTACATCAGTGTACTTTTAGCCCGAAAACACTGCCGCTATCAAGGTTGACTTTGTATACATGTATTTACAAATTATTACTCGCATATGAAAGCCATAGAATCACTCACAATTTTCTGGTAAGGTGTAAAGGTTTAGGAATCGCTATTGTAAGTTTTAATATGTCAGATATGTGCAAGAGTAACTACATTTAGATAGGTAACAGGAAAGTGCCTGGTGGGCTTTTTCTGCCTGTAATGTTGGACCCAAATGTCTACAGTTTTAAGGAGGTTATGAACTAACATAGAGCCATCCTTCACTACATATAAACTTCACTGCAAACAGGGTATACACATACCATAACACACCCGTTACTATATTCACTGTTAAGTAAGATGTGGTGACCATGCAATGAAGAAGTAGAAAAATGTGGCCTCTCTCAGACTGCAAAGTGTTTGATAGCAATTTTTTGGTAATAAAAGCACAGGCAGACAGAAAAATGTGATTTGGAAATGTCTTGGCAACATCTAAGACTTTATACTGGTTGTGACAATCCAAGGAAAGGAATGATGTGTTCAAAGAGAAAAGCCCGAGACACAGAGGCACTTTTATGTTTTTCTACTCAATAGACTGCAATTGTGGAATTGTAGCCTGAAATTACATGTACATGTATTTAATGAATACAACCCCACCTTCTCTATAATGTTAAAGCAATTAGGCTAGGCTTGTCACAAAAATGACACGGTTTATGACATATGTTGTGACAAAAACATTAATTTATTGTTTAACTCGCTATTTAACCAGTATGTTAGATTAACTAATTCCTGCCCAATTCGTGCAATCATTGTGAGAAGTTAACACTATAATATATTTTCATTTGTCTGTCTTGTAAATACCCATGTACAATGCCACAAAATTTTCAATAAAAGATTTTATTATGGACATTGTGTGTCTACTTTAGTTTTATTCTTTTCTTCATCTTCATCTTTGCCGGGGTTCTAAGATGTTATATGAGCCCCGGCTACACCCCCATATAGCCCCTGTTGGGGCACTTTAGGGGGGGGGAGGCCTTCAGGTCTAAGGCGGGCAGGCCTCCAGCCTGGCCCGGAAAGACTCAACGGTGGGAGCCATAACTACCGGGCCAGGCAAGGCGTTCCATTGGGGGATTGTGCGGGGGAAGAAGGAATATTTGTAGGCGTCTGTTCGTGCATGTATAGGATGATATTTATACTGGTGGCTCCCTCGGGTACGCCCTTGAGCTGGCTTGAGCAGGTTACTGGTGGGGATATTAATGATATTATGGGTTTCTATAATTACATTATGTATTTTTTCGTAGAACCAATTGAATGAATTGATTTGGCCTTAGAAATGAATGCATATAAGTTAAATATTGAATACAGGCAGGCAAAAGTATGGCTGTCCCTGTGACCCCCCTCTGAAAGTAATGGTACATCCTACTCAAACTTTTACAGTTCAAAGGTCACAAAATATAACGGTGCCTTGCTTGGGAGGGGTGTGTTTGTGGGCCTCAGTTTATATCTACTTCGTAGCGGATTTCTTGACCTTAGCCTTCCTTTAAGACGTCTTCGGGATGGCTGATACAGAACAGCAACCTCAGCAGAGTCTTGTTCGGCGGTTTCTTAACCTTGGGTACCTCAAAACGCCCCAAGGTATTTGTAAAGTTGCCGAACTGGTGAGTCACTTTATAGCCACTCCTTTCTTAGCTCATACTTGCACGTTGTTATGTTAGAATCCTGCAGGTTTTTTCTTAAACTTTGCTGCCGACAAAAGACACGAAAGCGTGTTTGTTTCTGCATGATTTCTGTTAGCCGCGGCGACTGTTGCAGGGCTTCTCTTGCTTGCAATCTTTTACATTAGACCTAAAGACTGCAAGCAAGAGAAGCCCTGCCCTGCAACAGTCGCCGCGGCAAGATTTATGTTAGCTTGTATACTGTGGAACAAAATTAGAGCGTGTATTTGTTTATTTCAAATTGAAAAAACAAAACACCTGCTTACTGTAACAGTTGCTAACTGTAAATATGATAATTGATGTCCAGTTTGTAACATAACACATTAATATGTGACTTGTTACATGCGTAGTTAGTTTACTTTGTGTATGCCAGAGTTATCACTATCAGAGTAGGAATAATTTCTTGCCCTAAGTGTATCTTTAATATATTTAACGTTACCCGATTCTTCTGGTTAGCAGAGTTACAACTTTGTATGCAGTTTTGTAATGTTTGCTAACACTAGTAACAGATCAAAAGTACGTTATATCATATGCTGTGCCCCCAAAAAGTTCTGTTGTTGTCCATTTTTTTCTGGTTGGCAGGTCCTAGGTCTGTGTGTGTTGATCATCATAACCATTGTTCAGTTTTACAGGCAGCTCACTGATGAGATAATTTTATAGTTAATTTTTTACCCAACAATTTTCTGGTTGGCAGGTCCTAGGCCTGTGTGTGTGGATCATTATAGTGGTGCACGCGTATTCAGGTGTGCAGGTGTACGTCATGTTCGTGGCAGTGGCCAGCTGGCTCATCACGCTCCTCGGACTCCTGCTCTTCATGTGCGGCATTCACGAGAAGGTCAAGTTTGTACCCTGGCAGTACACGGTCAGTACAGCTCAAATTATATCCTTCATCTACAGAACTCTCAATTTACTTGTTGATAATTCCTCGGCCATTACCCTGGGAGCCAGACTAGTATGGGGCTGTTATGCGTTAGCCGGATTCCTTCAGTGGCGCAAAGCCTTATGCCCGCGCCTATCTAAATTACCACTATGGGGGAGTTGGGCCCAAGGGGAGTTGGCCAACCCTTTTACTAGTAAAAAAGTAATTTAGATAGGCGGGCATAAGGCTTTGGGCCACTGAAGGAATCCGGCTAATGCGTAACGGCCCGATACTAGTATGGCTCCCAGGATACTTGGCCATTTGTTTTCTTTCTTATTCCTCCTCACCCGAGCAAGATTAAGCATAATTTAGATGCTTGCCAGTTGACCCTCCTCCTTAGTAGAAGAGATCTCCATTAATGACAGAACATAAACCATACTCTCTAAGCAGAGGTTGGTGGAGAAGATTGTGACCTGTCTATATCATATGCCAGGTGTTTTCTGGTGGAGAGTGGTGACAGAAAACTGGGAATATGAATAGAAAGGTCACAGTCTTCTCCACCAACCTCTGCTTGGAGAGTACATGAACCAGTATTTTCTTCCAATTTCTCCAAATGTCCTTCTTTTTCCTAAAGCTTTCTATTCTTTAATATTGTCTAACAGCAATGATATCAATGGTGAGATGATTGATACAGAAAAGAGCAGTGTCCATTAATTAGCCACCAAAGGGTAATGCACACTGCTCTGGCCAATGGATACTGCCTTGCCACCGTATGATCTGCTTGGAAATTATGTTTTCTACTTATGTCAGAAAGCAGGGAACAGAGAGGCAGGTCTCTCTCAAACGGCATAGGCTGAAGAAATGCCATGCACAAAATACCAATGAACTGTCTTGCCCTGGAATGTTCATATTTGAGATGTACATGTTGCTCAGGTTTGGATAAGAATTTTCATCCTTTGATCCATTTCCCACAGGAGTTGGGGTACAACACAGGAGTGACAGTGTTGTACCTGATCGCTGCCATCTTACAGGTGGCCTTTGCTGGCAGTAGTGATGCCTACAAGGCTGCAGGGGTGAGTTTTTTTAAGGAAAGAAATGGTCACTGTAACCTGTAAGTTTGGAAAGACTTTGGGCATTTGGAAAATCAAATCAAATTTGAACTTGACTTATCTTGTTTCACGTGTCCATTGTATGAGCATACTGCTATGATCTTTGATTTGACTTAAAGGTTAATCTTGACAAAAACATTTCTCCCTGTGCAAAATTGCACTTGGCAGCTATATGATCACATTTTGATTATATTTTAGAGGATTAACTTCACACCTAAGTATACACACTTGCTCTGTTTTGATTAAGAAAAGGTAAAGTGATACTTTTTTATTCTCAGGCCTTTGCCTTCTTCACGACAATCGTGTACGGAATCGCGGCGTTCTTCAGCTGGCGACAGTGGCGGGGGAGCCGCTCTGGGGGTGGGGAACAGACCGTGGAGAAAACACCAGGTGCCATCTAGGTTTCTCCACGCCTCATGCAGATCTGCCAGTAGTCTACTTGGATATTTGTTCTGTGATACGACAAGATGGAAATTGTTTTAATCAAAGCGATGTTACCGGTAGCACAGTAAACAATGTTTCAATGTATAAGAAGTGTTTTCTGGACATCATATGCCATATTCTTGATAATGGAATTATTGGTAATGTGGGATATAATTAAAGTGACACGTTACCATGACAACTTGTGTGTGTGGTACTTGCTTGCCTGCATTACCCAGAGTTCCCCATTTTACCCAGCATGCAAAGGGATCCTAAATATGGTCTATTGGGTAGTCAGCACACAAATGGTACAGTGAAAAATTTTGCATAATTCTTACATATGGTAAATGAAAGATAAGAGTAGCTAGTCACAAAATCTGATTTCCTCAGACACTTCGATACTACAGAGTTTTCAAGAGAAATCATCTTCTGTTGCAAACTCTTTTATCTAGTTATTAATGATTGAATGAATATAACATTAGTTCTGACACTGGACTTAGGCAAGACGTGTGAGATTTTGTTTGTTTGTGTTTTCAGGTGAGATAAAATTGAATGTGTTGAAAATAGCCCAGTGTTCCTGGGAATGTGATTACATGTATTGTAAATCAACTGTGGGTTAATCACCTACAGATGGTTGTGTTTGATTTGTGTATTATTTGATATCATAAGGTATTTTATGATAAGGTTATAATATTCTTCAACATGACACTTCGAGATTATAGATTATGCTAGAAAATGGCAGTCATGATCATCTTTAAACAAATGTGGAACAACATGGTGCCTATAGGACATGGGCTAACTGCAGTCTACCATATGGTTCTGTACTTATTATGTCATTTAAACAATTGCAGGACATAATATAATGTAGATTTTCTGACAAAGCTGAATAATATATTTTAGATACACATACTTTTTAAAATAACTAAGGGAAAAGATTTTAACCAAAGTTAACGTGTACAATCGACTTCTTGAAACAATCCCTCTTTTTTCACCACTGGTAATGTTCGTTACGTTTGTTTGTGTAACATCCTAGTATGTTTTTACTGGGCAGCTGAAAGATCATGATGTAAGGGCTAGATCAGTTACAAAGACATGATTATCAATATTTCCTAATATATTTATATTGGTATCCGAAGCAATTTGATTTTGCAGTGAAAAAGTGTGTTGTCATTTTATGGTGGACAATTCCCACAGAAATCAGGCATGTTCATTTTAGGGAAATGTATTTTGTACCTGATATAGCACATCTACACATGATATGCCTGCTTGATGTGTTGCTTATTCAAGTCCTGAATAAAAGCAAAACTGTTCCCAGTATTTTTTGTTGTCTGTTCTGATGTTTGTGGGATGACCAAGCGGAAACAAAGTTCCTTTGCAAATATAGCTTTCCCTACAGAGATGTTGTAGAGCCGATGAAATAAGGATCTCTTCTTCTTGTTCTTCCAGTAATGTTAGAAGAACAGTGGCTCTGGCATTCATGCTAAACCTGTTCCCCCAAGCATGTCCAATAGAGTTTTGAGTCCACTTTTAGTTACGGGGCCTTTCTTAAGAAGACAATCATGGCAAAGGGCTAAATTAAAACTAAACATTCTCAGCTCTGGCTTTCCTAATCTTTTTACTGTATTGGGGATACCTGAGCTTGAATCTTTAGACCATGTCTCAGAGAAAGTGAAAAGAAAGCAACAGAAAATAGAAAAGTACTCAACAATTTATTTGTCAAGAAAATATTTGCTTTATACATTGCACAATACAATACATATCGTGACATTGGTTGTCACATATTCATATTTTTTTTAAAATAGCAGCATAGCATATAGATATTTAATTATGTACAACAGTTTCACAATATTGCACAATTTTCTCAATAATTAATACATTACATCATATTACATTAGTATTGCACTTTGTGAATATACTTTCATTCTAACAACATTTTCAAACTACATCATCATACCATAACAATTTGATATAATATTACACAATGACCATACAATACACACAACAATGTTAAAATGCATCTTTCACATACAACTCGGATCGAATTGAGAATGTGATGATACCATTAACAAGTGGATTTTGAAAGATTCATATTGTTACATCTGTTGTTCAGTATCGCTTCAGAAGATGGGTGTCGTAAATTTGATTAGAGCAGCTATGTGGAACAGGCTGGAGGTCAAAGTTCACTGGTGGTACTGCTGGTAACACGCCACGAGGAGGTCTGGGAGGGGGAGGCGGTCCATCATCGTCATCAACACCAGCTGCAGGTCCAGAATGCACCTCTCTACAGCTGGGCAGGTGTTCATCCTGGGGAGGGGGGCATGACAGGTGTCAGTCAAATCTTTTTATGGGAGAAATCAACATTACATGCAAGACTATCTATACAGGCAACAGTCTTGTAATGTTATCTAGGCCTTGCAATGTCTTTGTTAAATGAAATTTTCTGTGGAAACTACATGTTGTGAGTTAACAAATGACAGGACTACATCAGAAGAGCTGTGCAAAAGGATGAAGATAAAATACAAAATGACTGGAGAGACTGGCGATGGATTATATTAAAATGGTGGACAGGTGCATTTTGTCTTACCTGGAGTTGTTGACAAGACTTGCGGCCAAGTTCAGCGCTGCCAGAGCGAGGCTAGACGGAGCGTGTTGACAGATGACATAATCCTGCAGCGATGTCACCAGCAGGTGTCTGGCCAGACAGCTGGTCAGGTGGTCGTACTGTCCGTGCTCCGCCAGGTGCTCCAGGAACAGGATGGAGGTGGGGACGGTCAGGTGGAAATCAAGTGTACTCAGGACTCGTCTCTCCAGCTGTGAAACAGACAAAAGCAGCGTCAGTAACAAAAATAAAAGTGCAAGTAGAGAAAGTTCAAGTTTAAATTTACATTCATATCAAACAAGTGGAAAGTGATTTTTTGGGTGAGAGATAAACATACGTTTTATTTCTACATTGTACTTGCTATTTGCCCCCTCACCTACATTGTCATCCTTTCATACAATGGAGAACAACTCTATGGTTTAACCTTCTCCCTGCTGCCTAACCCCATAACCAATAGAGAATTGGTAGCCAGATGACAACTTCAGTGTGCTAAAGGTTAATACTGACCATTCTGAGCTGTCCGCCTGTGTACTGGCCTTCATCACACATGGCGACAACCTCCTCCGCACAGAGGGGATGGACTTCCTCCTGTAAAGATATGGAGGGAAAAGTCAGATAATTTTACATGTACATTGTATTGGGAAAAACACACAATTATTTTACAATGTAGAAATGAAGTTGCAGTTTGCAAGGAATCTGCCAGGGGGCCCAGGTTTAATAAATTCTTCCCTAGACCAGGGCCTACACACAAATGCACCATAATTTCATTCATAACCACTGGGTGCCTTATGCTTCAACACTTGCTGCACACTTAAATGTTTTGGTTGTCATTGTGCCTTTAAAATCAAATGTAAATGTTTGGACTATTGATATCAGAATAATACCTCTACTTTGAAACTTGTTATACCGAACTCACCATTTTGGTAGCGATGAAAAGTGCTGTGGCCCCAAGAAGCTGTAGGCAGTCCAGTCCGAGAGGTGTTACAGCCAGGAAACGGTCCACGATGTTAACTGCAAGGAACAGCGTTTCCGGTAGGAGGCGTGGTCGCACGGTCTGACACACTTGCGTCAACCATCGGACAAGAACGCCTCGCATCTCTGGTGTGATCTGTAACAACGCGGATAGTAATGAAATCAATGCCAACAGTCTTGATTCATTTCTTACCACGCATTTTATTAAATGTTTGCCGGAAAACTTGAATGATACAAAGATCTAACCATTTTCTGACCTCGTATTTAGTAAGGCCATGTTGATTTGATTATATGGATGACATCCGCGCGCGCATCAATTTTCGTTCGTTTCCAAAAAAAAAAAAAGTTTTCGACCATACTGGAAATTGTACAAAGCAGCTGCAAATATATGCCGTAAATAGAAAAAAAAATATTGGAAAACTATACTAATATCGTAGAATACTAAAATCAATTCCAAAGGAAGAAGAAAATGTGAAGAAATGAAAATGAAGAGTCTATTATTCGCCATACCATAATCTGTGTGTTTAGTCATTTGTTCAATCTTCATGACCACGTAGATTTCATAATGAAGGCAACTTTTTTTTTTTGCCAAACTTTTTTTTTATTCGCACGCTCGCATCAGTTTTGGGGTACCGAGAGGATGTCATCCATATAATCAAATCAACATGGCCTAAGCAGACTTAAAATATTTAATTTAATATACTGTAAACAAATACTAGTAATAAGACCTAAGTTAGTGAAAACAGACAATCAATACATAGATGAAAGAGTGTCCTATTACCTGAGGTTGGTTGTTGAGGGACTGGACGGGGTGGAACTTCACTTCGTTGCTCTTCATCATGAGGAACCACTCGTTCAGGTAAGTCGGGTCGGCAGGAGCCAGCGCCGTGCTGTCCACGACCATCTCGTCGGGCACACTCCACTTGGGCGCCGCAGCCACACTGGTGAAGGCATCGGTGCATCCATGCATTGGACTGACATCATTGATGTCCTGGATAAGTAAAAATTATTATTACAAGTGATTCCATGAACCCATCAAACGGTTTACTAGTTCTTTTAATCGCTCCATTTAATCGCAGAATTGCCAACCAACCACACTAATCTAATCAAGACAATAAATTGCTCTCGATCTGCTAAAGTTTGGTCTTGCGATCGTACTGATCGGTATACGTAAAATAATACCAAAACTAAACAATCTATGATAAATGATCGTTGATCTATCATCCCATCGTCATGTACTGTGCCGATTGTCAACCACGTACCTCGCAATGATCTGAGTCCGATGTCTCTCCGTCACTGCCACGCCGGGAATTGAACTTCAGGCTGGGCTTCATAACAATCGCCGACGGAAACATTGTAATCAGAGTACCGTAAGTAATCAACGACAGTAGCAAAGCTTCACTGGATGTTGGACGATCTCGAGATGTTGTCAGATCCACGAGGAATGGTAAAGATCCATGGCAAATGTCCCGATTTATACTTGAAAAGTCAGACGGCTCAGTCTGGCAGACGATCGTATTGTCTCGCCAGCATGTTTCCCGCCAAATCCACACATTTATCCCTGTGTTCTGATTGGTTGGTCTGATAATTACCGACAGACACACCTGGACCGTCTACGTCTGGACAAGGTGGTTATGGGGCCTGATTGATTAATTTTCAGTCTGCTCTCTGATTGGTCAGTGTAATAATGCGATCAACGAATGGCGAGACCCTGCAGATTCCTGCATGGAATATACTAGTAGTGACGTGACATCACATCACAGAAGCATGCACAGCTCATTCCTTGACAAAGGCTGCAGCTGGTCAGTCCAAAATTTGGTTAAGTAAATTTTCTGTTGGTACTTGTATGCAAGAAGGTTGAATTGGAAAAGCACGGGTTTATCAATTCATTTCCTTCACTGTAGAACGTCGACGTTGAGATGATTTGATCACGTTTTTGTCGCCATTTTTAGTAAGCAAAAAGTACTAACTTTACATGTACTTTGTAAAGGTTGCTAGATGGCGTTACTACACCGTGTACGTGCTGCGTTGTAACATTGTTGTTGCGCGGGTTTGGAGCCTCATCTTAGCCTGGGTGCCATCCGATTTTGTAACGGCCAGCCCGAAAAAAATCCCTGGGTGCCATCCGATTTTGTAACGGCCAGCCCGAAAAAAATCTTTCGGGCTGGCCGTTACAAAATCGGATGGCACCCAGGCTAGCCTCATCTGGCTGTCGAGTCTCCTTTGCCATATATGGAAATCATTGCCATCTTCTTTCATCTCCAAGCAGGTGAGACGGTCTTCTCCGTACAAACACTATACCATGCAACTTTGTTCATTCGGCCCAACGCACCGCTCCGCGACTGTTGTTAGGGCTAATGTAAAAGACTGCAAGCAAGAGAAGCCCTACAACAGTCGCCGCGGCTAGCAGATATGGATCTTTGATTTGACTTAAATGTTGATGAGAGGTTCCCTGTGTCTTTCTAAATCAATGTGACCTTGACACTCAGAGATTATAGATCATGCTAGAAAATGCATATGGCCACAGTTATGGAACAACAAGGTGCCATATAGGGCATGGACTAACCACAGTCTACCATTTACTGTAAATGTGTTGTATGGTTCTGTACTTCTCATGTCATTTAAACAATTGCAGGATTTAATATAATATAGATTTTCTGCAAAAGCTTAATAATATATTTCAAATACACATACTTTTCAAAAGAACTTAGGGAAAAATTTTTAAACTGAAACTGAGGTATACAATCAACTTCTTGAAACAATCCCTCTTTTTCACCACTGATAATGTTCGTTATATGTTTGTTTGTGTAACATCCTAGTATGTTTTTATTGGGCAGCTGAAAGATCATGATGTAGGCTAGATCAGTCACACAGACATGAGTATTTTCTAATTTCAGCTATATTTATACTGGTATCCAAAGCTATTTGATTTTGCAGTGAAAAAGTGTGATGTGATTTTTTGGTGGACAATTCCCACAGAAATCAGGCAAGGTCATTGAAGGGGAATGTATTTTGTACCTGACATCTACACATGATATGCCTGCTTGATGTGTTGCTTTTTCAAGTCCTGAATAAAAGAAAAACTGTTTGTAGTATTCTTTGTTGTCTGTTCTGATGTTTGTGGGATGACCAAGTGGAAACAAAGTTCCTTTGCAAATGTAGCTTTCCCTACAGAGATGTTGCAGAGCTGATGAAATAAGGATCTCTTCTTCTTTTTGTAGTAATGTTAGAAGAGTTGTAGCTTTAGTATCCATGCTGGAACTGTCCCCCTAGCATGTCCAAAAGAGTTTTCAGTACACCAAAAGTTACATTTCCTTTTTTAAGGTTGGAGGGGAAGACAATGGCAAGGGGGCTGAATTAAAACGAAACATTCTCAGCTCTGGCTTTCCTAATCTTTTACTGTATTGGGGATAGTAGCTGAGCTTGAATCTTTATATTAGACCATGTCTAAAGAGAAAGCGAAAAGAAAGCAACAGAAAATAGAAAAGTACTCAACAATTTATTTGTCAAGATAAGAAAATATTTGCTTTATACATTGTACAATACAACACATATCGTGACATTGGTTGTCACATATTAATTCTTTTAAAATAGCAAATATTCTTTTAAAATAGCAGCATAGCATACAGATTTTTTGAACACCAGTTTCACAATATTGCATAATTTTCCAACTCAATACATTACATTACATTACATCACATTACATTAAGTATTGCACTTTGTGAATATAATTTCATCTTAACATTCTCGAACAACATCATGATACCATAACAATTTGATATTACACAATGACAGTACAATACACACAACAATGATAAAATGCAACTCGCATCAAATTGAGAATGTGATGATACCATTAACAAGTGGATTTCTTGAGTGTTCATATCGTTACATCTGTTCAGTATCACTTCAGAAGATGGTTGTTGTAAGTTTGATGAGAGCAGCCATGTGGAATGGACTGGAGGTCAAAGTTCACTGGTGGTACTGCTGGTAACACGCCATGAGGAGGTCCGGGAGGGGGAGGTGGTCCATCATCGTCATCAACACCAGCTGCAGGTCCAGAATGCACCTCTCTACAGCTGGGCAGGTGTTCATCCTGGGGAGGGGGGCATGACAGGTGTCAGTCAAATCTTTTCACCAGTGAAATCAACATTAAATGCAAGACTATCCATACAGGCAACAATGTTCTCTATGCCTTGCAATGTCTTTGTAAAACAATGTTTTCTTGTGGAAAATACATGTTGTGAGTATAAATGACAGGACTGCATCGGAAATGCTGTTTTTACTGTACTGTACAAAAGGAAATACATTTTATATCATACCCGGGCGGCGTAACAGTGCTCCCGGCCGTGTTGTATTCTCCCGTACGACCTGATGTATAAAACGGGCATCCATAGAACATTCGAACGCGCTTCGCTTCCGCCGCTACAAAAATTAGAACGATTCGAACGCGTTTCGCCCCAACCGTGTACGCCGCTTTCGAACATTCGAATACAGGATTCGGACGTTGGTACATGTTGCTGCAGTTTTTCTGGTCCAGCGACACCAAATTTTCGCTCATTTCGCCTTGAAAGACGTGTTTTCTAAGGTGGGTATGATATAAATAGCATACAACACGGTGTATTCCGCATCGCCCTCGGTCTCGGCCCTCCCGCGAGTCGGATCGCCCTCCGGCCTTCGGCCGTCGGGCGATCCAACTCGCGGTCGGGCCGATACCTCGGGCAATACGGAATACACCGTGTTGTATGCTCTATGTACAAAATGATCAGAGATACTAGCAATACATCATCTTAAAATGGTGGACAGGTGCATTTTGTCTTACCTAGTGTTGTTGACAAGACTTGCGGCCAAGTTCAGCGCTGCGAGAGCGAGGCTGGACGGAGCGTGTTGACAGATGACGTAATCCTGCAGCGATGTCACCAGCAGGTGTCTGGCCAGACAGCTGGTCAGGTGGTCGTACTGTCCGTGCGCCGCCAGGTGCTCCAGGAACAGGATGGAGGTGGGAACGGTCAGGTGGAAATCAAGTGTACTCAGGACTCGTCTCTCCAGCTGTGAAACAGACAAAAGCAGCGTCAGTAACAAAGATAAAAGTGCAAGTAGAGAAAGTTAAGTTTAAATTTACATTCATATCATACAAGTGGAAAGTGATTTGCTGGGTCAGAGAGATAAACATACATTTTATTTCTACATTGTACTTGCTATTTGCCCCCTCACCTATATTGTCATCCTTTCATACAATGGAGAACAAATCTATGGTTTAACCTTCTCCCTGCTGCCTAACCCCATAACCAATAGAGAATTGGTAGCCAGATGACTACTTCAGTGTGCTAAAGGTTAATACTGACCATTCTGAGCTGCCCGCCTGTGTACTGGCCTTCATCACACATGGCGACAACCTCTTCAGCACAGAGTGGATGGACTTCCTCCTGTAAAAAACATGGTGGGAAAAGTCAGGTAACGTGTTGGGAAACCACACAACTATTTCACGATGTCTAAATGAAGCTGCAGTTTGCAAGGAATCTGCCAGAGGGCCCAGGTTTCATAATTTCTTCTCCAGACCAGGGCCTACACACAAATGCACCATAATTTCATTCATAACCACAGGGTGACTTATGCTTCAACACTTGCTGCACACTTAAATGTTTTGGTTGTCATTGTGCCTTTAAAATCAAATGTAAATGTTTGGACTATTGATATCAGAATAATACCTCTACTTTGAAACTTGTTATACCGAACTCACCATTTTGGTAGCGATGAAAAGTGCTGTGGCCCCAAGAAGCTGTAGGCAGTCCAGTCCGAGAGGTGTTACAGCCAGGAAACGGTCCACGATGTTAACTGCAAGGAACAGTGTTTCCGGTAGGAGGCGTGGTCGCACGGTCTGACACACTTGCGTCAACCATCGGACAAGAACGCCTCGCATCTCTGGTGTGATCTGTAACAACGCGGATAGTAATGAAATTAATGCCAACAGTCTTGATTCATTTCTTACCACGCATTTTATGAAATGTTTTCCGGAAAACTTGAATGATACAAAGATCTAACCATTTTCTGACCTCGTATTTAGTAAGCAGACTTAAAATATTTAATTTAATATACTGTAAACAAATACTAGTAATAAGACCTAAGTTAGTGAAAACAGACAATCAATACATAGATGAAAGAGTGTCCTATTACCTGAGGTTGGTTGTTGAGGGACTGGACGGGGTGGAACTTCACTTCGTTGCTCTTCATCATCAGGAACCACTCGTTCAGGTAAGTCGGGTCGGCAGGAGCCAGCGCCGTGTTGTCCACGACCATCTCGTCGGGCACACTCCACTTGGGCGCCGCAGCCACACTGGTGAAGGCATCGGTGCATCCATGCATTGGACTGACATCATTGATGTCCTGGATAAGTAAAAATTATTATTACAAGTGATTCCATGAACCCATCAAACGGTTTACTAGTTCTTTTAATCGCTCCATTTAATCGCAGAATTGCCAACCAACCACACTAATCTAATCAAGACAATAAATTGCTCTCGATCTGCTAAAGTTTGGTCTTGCGATCGTACTGATCGGTATACGTAAAATAATACTAAAACTAAACAATCTATGATCAATGATCGTTGATCTATCATCCCATCGTCATGTACTGTGCCGATTGTCAACCACGTACCTCGCAATGATCTGAGTCCGATGTCTCTCCGTCACTGCCACGCCGGGAATTGAACTTCAGGCCGGGCTTCATAACAATCGCCGACGGAAACATTGTAATCAGAGTACCGTAAGTAATCAACGACAGTAGCAAAGCTTCACTGGATGTTGGACGATCTCGAGATGTTGTCAGATCCACGAGGAATGGTAAGGATCCATGGCAAATGTCCCGATTTATACTTGAAAAGTCAGACGGCTCAGTCTGGCAGACGATCGTATTGTCTCGCCAGCATGTTTCCCGCCAAATCCACACATTTATCCCTGTGTTCTGATTGGTTGGTCTGATAATTACCGACAGACACACCTGGACCGTCTACGTCTGGACAAGGTGGTTATGGGGCCTGATTGATTAATTTTCAGTCTGCTCTCTGATTGGTCAGTGTAAAATGCGATCAACGAATGGCGAGACCCTGCAGATTCCTGCATGGAATATACTAGTAGTGACGTGACATCACATCACAGAAGCATGCACAGCTCATTCCTTGACAAAGGCTGCAGCTGGTCAGTCCAAAATTTGGTTAAGTAAATTTTCTGTTGGTACTTGTATGCAAGAAGGTTGAATTGGATTATCAATTCATTTCCTTCACTGTAGAACGTCGACGTTGAGATGATTTGATCACGTTTTTGTCGCCATTTTTAGTAAGCAAAAAGTACTAACTTTACATGTACTTTGTAATGGTTGCTAGATGCCGTTACTACACTGTGTACGTGCTGCGTTGTAACATTGTTGTTGCGCGGGTTTGGAGCCTCATCTTAGCCTGGGTGCCATCCGATTTTGTAACGGCCAGCCCGAAAAAAATCCCTGGGTGCCATCCGATTTTGTAACGGCCAGCCCGAAAAAAATCTTTCGGGCTTGCCGTTACAAAATCGGATGGCACCCAGGCTAGCCTCATCTGGCTGTCGAGTCTCCTTTGCCATATATGGAAATCATTGCCATCTTCTTTCATCTCCAAGCAGGTGAGACGGTCTTCTCCGTACAAACACTACACCATGCAACTTTGTTCATTTGGCCCAATGCACCGCTCCGCGACTGTTGTTATGGCTAATGTAAAAGACTGCAAGCAAGAGAAGCCCTGCAACAGTCGCCCCGGCTAGCAGATATGGATAGGGCACAGTCTACCATATACTGTAAATGTGTTGTATGGTTCTGTACTTCTCATGTCATTTAAACAATTGCAGGATTTGATATAATATAGATTTTCTGCAAAAGCTTAATAATATATTTCAAATACACATACTTTTCAAAAGAACTTAGGGAAAAATTTTTAAACTGAAACTGAGGTATACAATCAACTTCTTGAAACAATCCCTCTTTTTCACCACTGATAATGTTCGTTATATGTTTGTTTGTGTAACATCCTAGTATGTTTTTATTGGGCAGCTGAAAGATCATGATGTAGGCTAGATCAGTCACACAGACATGAGTATTTTCTAATTTCAGCTATATTTATACTGGTATCCAAAGCTATTTGATTTTGCAGTGAAAAAGTGTGATGTGATTTTTGGGTGGACAATTCCCACAGAAATCAGGCAAGGTCATTGAAGGGAAGTGTATTTTGTACCTGACATCTACACATGATATGCCTGCTTGATGTGTTGCTTATTCAAGTCCTGAATAAAAGAAAAACTGTCCCCAGTATTCTTTGTTGTCTGTTCTGATGTTTGTGGGATGACCAAGCGGAAACTAAGTTCCTATGCAACTATAGCTTTCCCTACAGAGATGTTGCAGAGCTGATGAAATAAGGATCACTTCTTCTTCTTTTTTAGATGTTAAAAGAGTTGTAGCTCTAGCATATCCATGCTGGAACAGTCCCCCGTAGCATGTACACAAGAGTTTTCAGTACACTAAAAGTTACATTGCCATTTGTTAGGTTGGAGGGGAAGACAATGGTGAAGGGGCTGAATTAAAAGGAATTATTCTCAACTCTAGCTTTCCTAACCTATTTACTGTACTGGGAATGATAGCTGAACTTGAATCTTTATATTAGGCCATGTTGGTTTGATTATATGGATGACATCCTCTGGGTACCCCAAAACTGATGCGAGCGTGCGAATAAAAAAAAAGTTTGGCAAAAAAAAAAAGTTGCCTTCATTATGAAATCTACGTGGTCATGAAGGTTGAACAAATGGCTAAACACACAGATTATGGTATGGCGAATAATAGCCTCCTCATTTTCATTTCTTCACATTTTCTTCTTCCTTTGGAATTGATTTTAGTATTCTACGATATTAGTATAGTTTTCCAATATTTTTTTTTCTATTTACGGCATATATTTGCTCATTTTGCAGCTGCTTTGTACGATTTCCAGTATGGTCGAAAACTTTTTTTTTTTTGGAAATGAACGAAAATTGATGCGCGCGCGGATGTCATCCATATAATCAAATCAACATGGCCTTAGAACATGTCATGGTTCAGGGAAAGCAAAAAGAAAGCAACAGAAAATACAAAAGTACTCAACAATTTATTTGTCAAGATAAGAAAATATTTGCTTTATACATTGTACAATACAACACATATCGTGACATTGTCACATATTCATAATTCTTTTAAAATAGCAGCGTAGCATACAGATTTTTTGAACACCAGTTTCACAATATTGCATAGTTTTCCAACTACATGTACTCTCAACATTCAATACATTACATTACATCACATTACATTAAGTATTGCACTTTGTGAATATAATTTCATCTTAACATTCTCGAACAACATCATGATACCATAACAATTTAATATTACACAGTGACAGTACAAAACACACAACAATGATAAAATGCATCTTTCACATACAACTCGCATCAAATTGAGAATGTGATGATACCATTAACAAGTGGATTTCTTGAGTGTTCATATCGTTACATCTGTTCAGTATCACTTCAGAAGATGGGTGTTGTAAGTTCGATAAGAGCAGCCATGTGGAATGGACTGAAGGTCAAAGTTCACTCGTGGTACTGCTGGTAACACGCCATGAGGAGGTCCGGGAGGGGGAGGTGGTCCATCATCGTCATCAACACCAGCTGCAGGTCCAGAATGCACCTCTCTACAGCTGGGCAGGTGTTCATCCTGGGGAGGGGGGCATGACAGGTGTCAGTCAAATCTTTTCACAGGTGAAATCAAGGACATTATACAGACTGTATGTCAAAAATGCTGTGCGAATGGAATAAGATGAAATACAAAATGACTGGAGAGACTGGCGATGGATTATATTAAAATGGTGGACAGGTGCATTTTGTCTTACCTGGTGTTGTTGACAAGACTTGCGGCCAAGTTCAGCGCTGCGAGAGCGAGGCTGGAGGGAGCGTGTTGACAGATGACGTAATCCTGCAGCGATGTCACTAGCAGGTGTCTGGCCAGACAGCTGGTCAGGTGGTCGTACTGTCCGTGCGCCGCCAGGTGCTCCAGGAACAGGATGGAAGTGGGGACGGTCAGGTGGAAATCAAGTGTACTCAGGACTCGTCTCTCCAGCTGTGAAACAGACAAAAGCAGCGTCAGTAACAGAAATAAAAGTGCAAGTAGAGAAAGTTCAAACTTACACTACAGCATGCCCGGATGTGTATCATACAAGTGGAAAGTGATTTGCTGGGTCAGAGAGATAAACATATATTTTATTTCTACATTGTACTTGCTATTTGCCCCCTCACCCAATATATTGTCATCCTTTCATACAATGGTTTAACCTTCTCCCTGCTGCCTAAACCCATAACCAATAGAGAATTGGTAGCCAGATGACAACTTCAGTGTGCTAAAGGTTAATACTGACCATTCTGAGCTGCCCGCCTGTGTACTGGCCTTCATCACACATGGCAACAACCTCCTCGGCACAGAGGGGATGGACTTCCTCCTGTAAAGATATGGAGGGAAAAGTCAGATAATTTTACATGTACATTGTATTGGGAAAAACACACAATTATTTTACAATGTAGTAATGAAGTTGCAGTTTGCAAGGAATCTGCCAGGGGGCCCAGGTTTAATAAATTCTTCCCTAGACCAGGGCCTACACACAAATGCACCATAATTTCATTCATAACCACTGGGTGACTTATGCTTCAACACTTGCTGCACACTTAAATGTTTTGGTTGTCATTGTGCCTTTAAAATCAAATGTAAATGTTTGGACTATTGATATCAGAATAATACCTCTACTTTGAAACTTGTTATACCGAACTCACCATTTTGGTAGCGATGAAAAGTGCTGTGGCCCCAAGAAGCTGTAGGCAGTCCAGTCCGAGAGGTGTTACAGCCAGGAAACGGTCCACGATGTTAACTGCAAGGAACAGCGTTTCCGGTAGGAGGCGTGGTCGCACGGTCTGACACACTTGCGTCAACCATCGGACAAGAACGCCTCGCATCTCTGGTGCGATCTGTAACAACGCGGATAGTAATGAAATCAATGCCAACAGTCTTGATTCATTTCTTACCACGCATTTTATGAAATGTTTGCCGGAAAACTTGAATGATACAAAGATCTAACCATTTTCTGACCTCGTATTTAGTAAGCAGACTTAAAATATTTAATTTAATATACTGTAAACAAATACTAGTAATAAGACCTAAGTTAGTGAAAACAGACAATCAATACATAGATGAAAGAGTGTCCTATTACCTGAGGTTGGTTGTTGAGGGACTGGACGGGGTGGAACTTCACTTCGTTGCTCTTCATCATGAGGAACCACTCGTTCAGGTAAGTCGGGTCGGCAGGAGCCAGCGCCGTGTTGTCCACGACCATCTCGTCGGGCACACTCCACTTGGGCGCCGCAGCCACACTGGTGAAGGCATCGGTGCATCCATGCATTGGACTGACATCATTGATGTCCTGGATAAGTAAAAATTATTATTACAAGTGATTCCATGAACCCATCAAACGGTTTACTAGTTCTTTTAATCGCTCCATTTAATCGCAGAATTGCCAACCAACCACACTAATCTAATCAAGACAATAAATTGCTCTCGATCTGCTAAAGTTTGGTCTTGCGATCGTACTGATCGGTATACGTAAAATAATACTAAAACTAAACAATCTATGATCAATGATCGTTGATCTATCATCCCATCGTCATGTACTGTGCCGATTGTCAACCACGTACCTCGCAATGATCTGAGTCCGATGTCTCTCCGTCACTGCCACGCCGGGAATTGAACTTCAGGCTGGGCTTCATCACAATCGCCGACGGAAACATTGTAATAAGAGTACCGTAAGTAATCAACGACAGTAGGATGTTGGACGTTCTCTGGATGTTGGACGATCTCGAGATGTTGTCAGATCCACGAGGAATGGTAAGGATCCATGGCAAATGTCCCGATTTATACTTGAAAAGTCAGACGGCTCAGTCTGGCAGACGATCGTATTGTCTCGCCAGCATGTTTCCCGCCAAATCCACACATTTATCCCTGTGTTCTGATTGGTTGGTCTGATAATTACCGACAGACACACCTGGACCGTCTACGTCTGGACAAGGTGGTTATGGGGCCTGATTGATTAATTTTCAGTCTGCTCTCTGATTGGTCAGTGTAAAATGCGATCAACGAATGGCGAGACCCTGCAGATTCCTGCATGGAATATACTAGTAGTGACGTGACATCACATCACAGAAGCATGCACAGCTCATTCCTTGACAAAGGCTGCAGCTGGTCAGTCCAAAATTTGGTTAAGTAAATTTTCTGTTGGTACTTGTATGCAAGAAGGTTGAATTGGAAAAGCACGGGTTTATCAATTCATTTCCTTCACTGTAGAACGTCGACGTTGAGATGATTTGATCACGTTTTTGTCGCCATTTTTAGTAAGCAAAAAGTACTAACTTTACATGTACTTTGTAAAGGTTGCTAGATGCCGTTACTACACCGTGTACGTGCTGCGTTGTAACATTGTTGTTGCGCGGGTTTGGAGCCTCATCTTAGCCTGGGTGCCATCCGATTTTGTAACGGCCAGCCCGAAAAAAATCCCTGGGTGCCATCCGATTTTGTAACGGCCAGCCCGAAAAAAATCTTTCGGGCTGGCCGTTTTTTATTTATTTATTTATTTATTTGGCATGGACACAAAAATGTACAGCCTGGGTTGCCCAACTAGCGATACGCTATTACAAAGGGCGAACCCGGGAGAGAAGTACAGTTTATGGGTTAACCACATGAAATAAAAGCATTAATTACAATTTCATAACATCAAGTTGGTACATTACATTTACATTGCATTAAATGCTGGCCGTTACAAAATCGGATGGCACCCAGGCTAGCCTCATCTGGCTGTCGAGTCTCCTTTGCCATATATGGAAATCATTGCCATCTTCTTTCATCTCCAAGCAGGTGAGACGGTCTTCTCGGACTCCGTACAAACACTACACCATGCAACTTTGTTCATTCGGCCCAATGCACCGCTCCGCGACTGTTGTTAGGGCTAATGTAAAAGACTGCAAGCAAGAGAAGCCCTGCAACAGTCGCCGCGGCTAGCAGATATGGATCTTTGATTTGACTTAAATGTTGATGAGAGGTTCCCTGTGTCTTTCTAAATCAATGTGACCTTGACACTCAGAGATTATAGATCATGCTAGAAAATGGCCACAGTTATCTTTAAACAATTGTGGAACAACAAGGTGCCATATAGGGCATGGACTAACCACAGTCTACCATTTACTGTAAATGTGTTGTATAGTTCTGTACTTCTCATGTCATTTAAACAATTGCAGGATTTAATATAATATAGATTTTCTGCAAAAGCTAAATAATATATTTCAAATACACATACTTTTCAAAAGAACTTAGGGAAAAATTTTTAAACTGAAACTGAGGTATACAATCAACTTCTTGAAACAATCCCTCTTTTTCACCACTGATAATGTTCGTTATATGTTTGTTTGTGTAACATCCTAGTATGTTTTTATTGGGCAGCTGAAAGATCATGATGTAGGCTAGATCAGTCACACAGACATGAGTATTTTCTAATTTCAGCTATATTTATACTGGTATCCAAAGCTATTTGATTTTGCAGTGAAAAAGTGTGATGTGATTTTTTGGTGGACAATTCCCACAGAAATCAGGCAAGGTCATTGAAGGGGAATGTATTTTGTACCTGACATCTACACATGATATGCCTGCTTGATGTGTTGCTTTTTCAAGTCCTGAATAAAAGAAAAACTGTTTGTAGTATTCTTTGTTGTCTGTTCTGATGTTTGTGGGATGACCAAGTGGAAACAAAGTTCCTTTGCAAATGTAGCTTTCACTACAGAGATGTTGCAGAGCTGATGAAATAAGGATCTCTTCATCTTGTAGTAATGTTAGAAGAGTTGTTTACAGTAGCTTTAGTATCCATGCTGGAACTGTCCCCCTAGCATGTCCAAAATAGTTTTCAGTACACCAAAAGTTACATTCCCATTAAGGTTGGAGGGGAAGACAATGGCAAGGAGGCTGAATTAAAACGAAACATTCTCAGCTCTGGCTTTCCTATTCTTTTTACTGTATTGGGGATAGTAGCTGAGCTTGAATCTTTATATTAGACCATGTCTAAGAGAAAGCGAAAAGAAAGCAACAGAAAATAGAAAAGTACTCAACAATTTATTTGTCAAGATAAGAAAATATTTGCTTTATACATTGTACAATACAACACATATCGTGACATTGGTTGTCACATATTCTTTTAAAATAGCAAAAATTCTTTTAAAATAGCAGCATAGCATACAGATTTTTTGAACATCAGTTTCACAATATTGCATAATTTTCCAACTCAATACATTACATTACATCACATTACAATAAGTATTGCACTTTGTGAATATAGTTGCATCTCAACAACATTTTTGAACAACATCATCATACCATAACAATTTTATATGATATTACACAATTACAGTATAACATACACAACAATGTTAAAATGCATCTTTCACATACAACTCGAATCAAATTGAGAATGTGATGATACCATTGACAAGTGGATTTTGTGAAGGTTTGTATCGTTACATCAGTATCACTTCAGAAGATGTGTGTTGTAAGTTCGATTAGAGCAGCCATGTGGAACGGACTGGAGGTCAAGGTTCACTGGTGGTACTGCTGGTAACACGCCATGAGGAGGTCCGGGAGGGGGAGGCGGTCCATCATCGTCATCAACACCAGCTGCAGGTCCAGAATGCACCTCTCTACAGCTGGGCAGGTGTTCATCCTGGGGAGGGGGGCATGACAGGTGTCAGTCAAATCTTTTTATGGGAGAAATCAACATTACATGCAAGACTATCCATTCAGGCAACAGTCTTGTAATGTTATCTAGGCCTTGCAATGTCTTTGTTAAATGAAATTTTCTTGTGGAAACTACATGTTGTGAGTTAACAAATGACAGGACTACTTCAGAAGAGCTGTGCAAAAGGATGAAGATAAAATACAAAATGACTGGAGAGACTGGCGATGGATTATATCAAAATGGTGGACAGGTGCATTTTGTCTTACCTGGTGTTGTTGACAAGACTTGCGGCCAAGTTCAGCGCCGCGAGAGCGAGGCAGGAGGGAGCGTGCTGACAGATGACGTAATCCTGCAGCGATGTCACTAGCAGGTGTCTGGCCAGACAGCTGGTCAGGTGGTCGTACTGTCCGTGCTCCGCCAGGTGCTCCAGGAACAGGATGGAGGTGGGGACGGTCAGGTGGAAATCAAGTGTACTCAGGACTCGTCTCTCCAGCTGTGAAACAGACAAAAGCAGCGTCAGTAACAAAAATAAAAGTGCAAGTAGAGAAAGTTCAAACTTACACTACAGCATGCCCGGATGTGTATCATACAAGTGGAAAGTGATTTGCTGGGTCAGAGAGATAAACATACATTTTATTTCTACATTGTACTTGCTATTTGCCCCCTCACCCAATATATTGTCATCCTTTCATACAATGGAGAACAACTCTATGGTTTAACCTTCTCCCTGCTGCCTAACCCCATAACCAATAGAGAATTGGTAGCCAGATGACTACTTCAGTGTGCTAAAGGTTAATACTGACCATTCTGAGCTGCCCGCCTGTGTACTGGCCTTCATCACACATGGCGACAACCTCCTCCGCACAGAGAGGATGGACTTCCTCCTGTATTAAGTTTAAAAAAAAAAGAAACATGGTGAGGAAAGTCAGATTGTTACATGTATTGGGAAAAACACACAACTATTTCACAATGTCTAAACGAAGTTGCAGTTTGCAAGGAATCTGCCAGAGGGCCCAGATTTGATAATTTCTTCTCTAGACCAGGGCCTACACACAAATGCACCATAATTTCATTCATAACCACAGGGTGACTTATGCTTCAACACTTGCTGCACACTTAAATGTTTTGGTTGCCACTGTGGCTTTAAAATCAAATGTAAATGTTTGGACGACTATTGACATAAAGAAGACTAGTTCTACTTTAAACTTGTTATACTCAACTCACCATTTTGGTAGCGATGAAAAGTGCAGTGGCCCCAAGAAGCTGTAGGCAGTCCAGTCCGAGAGGTGTTACGGCCAGGAAACGGTCCACGATGTTAACTGCAAGGAACAGCGTTTCCGGTAGGAGGCGTGGTCGCACGGTCTGACACACTTGCGTCAACCATCGGACAAGAACGCCTCGCATCTCTGGTGTGATCTGTAACAACGCGGATAGCAATGAAATTAATGCCAACAGTCTTGATTCAATTCTTACCACGCATTTTATGAAATGTTTGCCGGAAAACTTGAATTATACAACCATTTACTAAGCAGACTAAAATATAATGTCAACAAATACTAGTAATCAGACCAAAGTTAGTGAAAGCAGACAAGCAATTCAATAATACATAGATGAAAGAGTGTCCTATTACCTGAGGTTGGTTGTTAAGGGACTGGACGGGGTGGAACTTGACTTCGTTGCTCTTCATCATGAGGAACCACTCGTTCAGGTAAGTCGGGTCGGCAGGAGCCAGCGCCGTGTTGTCCACGACCATCTCGTCGGGCACACTCCACTTGGGCGCCGCAGCCACACTGGTGAAGGCATCGGTGCATCCATGCATTGGACTGACATCATTGATGTCCTGGATAAGTAAAAATTATTATTGCAAGTGATTCCATGAACCCATCAAACGGTTTACTAGTTCTTTTAATCGCTCCATTTAATCGTAGAATTGCCAACCAACCACACTAATCTAATCAAGACAATAAATTGCTCTCGATCTGCTAGATTTATCAAGTTTGGTCTTGCGATCGTATTGATCGGTATACGTAAAATAATACTAAAACTAAAGACACTAAACAATCAATGATCGTTGATCTATCATCCCATCGTCATGTACAAGTGCCGATTGTTAACCACGTACCTCGCAATGATCTGAGTCCGATGTCTCTCCGTCACTGCCACGCCGGGAATTGAAGTTCAGGCTGGGCTTCATAGCGATCGCCGACGGAAACATTGTAATTAGAGTACCGTAAACAATCGACGACAGTAGCAAAGCTTCACTGGATGTTGGACGATCTCGAGATGTTGTCAGATCCATGAGGAATGGTAAAGATCCATGGCAAATGTCCCGATTTATACTTGAAAAGTCAGACGGCTCAGTCTGGCAGACGATCGCAGTGTCTGGCCAGCATGTTTCCGGCCAAATCCACACATTTGTCCCTGTGTTCTGATTGGTTGGTCTGATAATTGCCGACAGACACACCTGGACCGTCTCCGTCTGGACAAGGTGGTTATGGGGTCTGATTAATTTTCAGTCTGCTCTCTGATTGGTCAGTGTAAAAATGCGATCAACGAATGGCGACACCCTGCAGATTCCTGCATGGGATATATTAGTAGTGACGTGACATCACATCACAGAAGCACAGCTCATTCCTTGACAAAGGCTGCAGCTGGTCAGTCCAAAATTTGGGTAAGTAAATTTTCTGTTGGCACATGTATGCAAGGAGGTTGAATGGGAAAAGCACGGGTTTATCAATTCATTTCCTTCACTGTGGAACGTCGACGTTGAGATGATTTCATTACGTTTTTGTCGCCATTTTAGCATGCAAAAATGCAAAGTTAAACCATGTAGTAACTGTTACATGTACTAACTTTACATGTACTTCGTATGAAGGTCGCTAGATGCCGTTACTACACCGTGTACGTGCTGACGTTGTAACATATCAACGGGTTTGGTCATCTGGCTGTCGACTCTCCTTTACCATATGGAAACCATTGCCATGTATAGAATTCCTTCTTTCAAGCAGGTGAGACGGTCTCCGTACAAACACTACACCATGCAACAGCGTCCTTCATCAAACCAAGGTTTTTTAACCTCCTTGATAAAACCCATATGCCCTCCACACACTACCATTTTATTCCTGACATGAACAGCTATCTGACACCAAAGTACAGATAACAAGACCATAGCTTGTTGAGGACAAAGGATTAAAATGGAAGTTCTGCTGCAGTACCAAGGAAAGCAGCGAGGAGGCCCATAATTGACCTTCATCTTCCTAAGACCTTCCAACATGTCGAATATCACCACACACACACACACACACACACACACACAACAATACCTGTATTTTTCATGGAGGTAACAATAGGAATCATTGTATCACAGTCTGTTTATTGAAAATTATAAACACCACACAATTGCACAAAGTCAAAATTCATTAGAATCACAGATTGTAATGACTCATACTGTACATGACAGCAAATTAAAAAAAAAAGTTCCAAAACTGCTTTGAAGTATAACAAATTGATGACAAGTATTAGTAATGATAAAACAATGATGACATCAGTACATGTGTATCTGGGTTATTTTAGAACAGCGGTATTGGCCTACACATGAGTAGCATTATGCAAAGATGAAAAGGAATACAGTCTCTACAATCTCTTCAAAACATCCACTACACTGGTGATATTCCACAATAGCAAAAGCTCTACTACATGTACACAGAGACTGTATAAGATTTCTATCACAGTAGATTCGTACAACTCTGTGACAACACTTACAAATTTTCTGTAAATTTACTAACATCCATAGGATGAACATTTTTGTCACCATCCAAAAATACAAGTTGCCTCTTACAAAAATATAGCTGTTGTTCACTGATATTGCTTTGACTTGTTCACTTGGATCTACACAGCCTTTACTAAAACTTCCTCTCCTCACATATGAAAGCTACTTTCTTGCGAGTGGCTTGGAAAATACCTTACTGCCCTAATCTGTATTTAAAAAGTATTGTAAAAGCTGTAACCAGCAGTTTATATTACCCCGCTCACAGCTACTTGAACTACAAGTAGACTGTACATGTGAGTCTTTTTTAAAAGCTTCTTGCATAGACTATGACAGTTTCTTTGGTAAGGACAGCTAGACTTTCCACTGAATGTTTGTTTGAATATTGCTTGAACAATACGGACAATTAGATCAGACTTTGTCTGCCACCATCTGAATCACATACAATTTTACCTGATGCTCGAAGGATTAAAAGTTTACAAATTTCACTTGAAAAGGCCCTTATGGATGTTTTGTATTATCCAGGTTGGGATGTTCCATTTTTAAAATATAGGAAAGGGGCAGTGACATTTTTCAACCCCACCCAACTACGTGGTCAACATCTCACCATGTATTAAAATTGATTTTGCCTCTCCCTGTACCTTACCATTTTAAAACCTCTGAAAACACCCTCTTTACATGTTTAAGTAACCTATGGACCTAGCTTGGTGTCCAAACCTATTTTAGCTGTCAAGTCTCGTTCGGCCTGTCCACAAATAGCACAAATAGTGGCAAGGATGAAAGAGACTTGGTAGCTAAAATAGGTTTGGCCAACAGGCTACTATGGACCCATCAGCTCCCAATACTATCTTTATATTTTCTAGTCGTACTCGGAGCCGATGGTGATGCTCATCTCCTCCCCAATGATCAGTGTCTTGTGAAACCACTTGTTTGTGTCCAGCACAACTGGGGAAAAAATGAAGACTGGTTTGTTAGAGGAATATATCACAATTGTGTGATAGACTGGGAGGGGGACAGAGAGGACAACAGGAGAATCCAATGGATTAAAGAAGCGGTCTGGATAAGGAAGTCAACCCCAGTGATGAACCGGAACGAGGGGGGATACAAACTCAGTCACATTTGGGATTGCGTTCTTGCCACAAAAGCGCCACCTACTTTGCCTACATATAGCGGTGAGAAGCAGAACTCCAGTCAGAAGCTCTGACTGAGTGTCTGATAGACACCGAAACGTAAGCAAGATAAGAGACATTCCTGGTTGTGTACAAGAAAATCCTACATGTAATATCCTATATCTACATGTACCAGTGTACTATAACAAAAGGTTTCTACCATAATGATATAAACACTCACTTATTTCTCCTGGGTGTACAGTAACCTTTATTGTGTGGGGACACTCGAAGTAACACTCCGGCGGCGGCTCGATCGTCCACTCCTTCGTCCCTTTCACCTGAGCCTGCCAGGATGGTTTGTCCACCGCGTCAATCTGAGGGACACACAAAAGTGACCACATTCATTCCCACTGACAGTGGATTGATTTTCAGCTAACCGACATCTTTTGCACTACAGCCATCCCTCAGTAAGGAAGCTTCCATTACTTTTAAAGATCTCTACTGATAGATATATGCAGTGACATCTGACTTAGAAAGTTCTAGGTCTGTCTTTGGCCATGCTGTGAGGTGCTTTTAACCTCCTTGCTGCCTATCCTGTAACCAATAGAGAATGGGTAGTCGGTAGTCAAACAGCTACTTCAGTGAGCTAACGGCTAGAAGCTGAAAACAAAACATGCAAAACAGAGTAAAACATGAAGAGTGCATCATAATCAATGACTGCTGTATCAACCTGTGCTCTATTTTGAGGTCAAATTATGATGTTTAACCTTGTTCCTGATGTGTAAATGTGTGAACAACACAAGTTTGATGCTGAAAGCAGGACTAAATGTAAACTGAGCACTTACATGCAGGTGGGCTCCGTATCCAGGGCTGCCCATGAAGATCCAGTCAGTCTTACTGGACTCCGCTTCAGCAGGGAGGAAGTACGGTCGCTCGTAGTGCCGTCGCAGATCATTGGCTGCCGCTGCATCGCAGTTACTCCTGGGGACAGAAAGGGATTGAGCTGATTAGTCACTGAGACTAGGTCATCAAAATAATGCAAGAAATTAACTACATGTATCAAGAAAACTGACAATCAAAAAGTGTTGAGAGTAGGCTGAGTTGTCAGTAGTGATATATTATTTAAATATTTTGATGGTAGATGATAATGGGCTAAGACCTTAGAACTGTCTCACTTGAAAAGTTGAAATAATGAGAAGAGCAAAATTGGACGCACCATCCAATGTACCAGGGCTCCGATCCATCCTCCAGATTCGCCCGTTCCTTACTCATGTTGAAGACGTCTCCCAGGCTCTCGAAGTTCGTCTTGTACGGGAAGAATTGGCAGTTGGACTCCTCGTTGAGCAGGGCTGGACTGTCTGGCTTGTAGACCGACTTGAAGTAGTCGAAACTGAAGTACTCTGAAGCTGTCCAGTTCTGAGTCCCGTCCTCCACTATCACAGGTCGCGCAGTGTAGGCGTACCTGAGCGAAAGTTGAGAAGAATTTAGGTGTCTATTAATCTATACCAGATGTAAGTCCCATCACTATCTTATGTGATGTGATTCAATTCACTGTTTTACATCATTACAAAAAACTTTGTTTGGGAGAATATTATCAGTTTTGGCACCAAAATTTTTCAATTGGGATTTCCTGTAACATTTACAGCAGGTAAAAGTTTCGGCCGTCGGGCGATCCGACTCGCGGGAGGGCCGACACCTCGTTAATGATTTGCTCTGGAATACAATGTAGTTCAGACAACAATTTTTTTTCAATGGTTGATAATCACGATATTTCAATGATAGCAATTATAGTACGATGTTATAGTACCGTAAAAAATGTCCTGACCGTGTCACGCCACTTGTTAATACCCACCAAAGATGTTTGTTTTTTTCCTGCATAACAAACAACACAAACTCACCTGGCAATGAATTCGGCTGGCTTCAGGTTCCGAACTCTGTCCACTTCCTCGATGTCCGAACATACCTGGCAGTTGACGGGCGGGCGGAAGGGGTCTTGGAGTTCCTCAATGAACGGAAAGATGCAGGATTCCTTCTCCATATCTCCGTCCAGGAAGGTGAACAGGTGTTCCGTCAGTTTCCTGCGCACCATGGGGTGAATCAGCCCCGTGCCGAGCCCGATGGCCACCGCCGCAACTATCACAGCCAGCACTGCGGCTGTAGCGCAGAGTATCCCCCCACATGTGGTACGGCGTCCGCTCAACTTCTTCACCGAGCTGACTCGATAGATGTCCTCGTCCGAGAGTCCGAAGGAGTCGATTTTCTTGCAAAGTTGCGCGATTTTGCGCTCTACTTCCGCCTTGTCTGTCGCCATCTTGGGAACGCCTGCTGATCTGAAATCTCGACCACCAGTCGCACCACTGTGCAGCAGCGCCATCTAGCAACTACGTCTTAAAGCGCTGCTTCTATTTTCGTGTCTCCCAGAGACTCACATGAGGCTCTCCATTTGCTACATATCAGTGCAAGTTCGGTGCATGTGCAAGTTTTTTGAGTGTTTTGAAAGGAAAGAACAAATCAGTTTCAACCAACTTCAAAGACAGAATGTAATTATAACCCAGATTCAAGTGTTCTTTCAGTAGCCTCATTTGCCGAAGTGTTAATTTGCTTCATATTCAGCTGTCTGCTTCTAGTAATGTTGTATGCATCTTGGTCAAAAGATGTTCTTGTGGATATCCGATTGACTAGGTAACAATAATGAAATGTACTCATTTATGACCTCCCCCTTACATGCATCTTGTGCTTAACTTTCCAATGTATTCAATTGGTTCATCATTTGATTATATTTCCAGTATGCTCATGCCAATATCCTAAGTATGCTGACCACAAATATGCAGAAACACACACACAGACACACAGACGCAGACACGCACGCACGTACGTACGCACAACAATATCTGTATTTTTCATGGAGGTAACAAAAGGAAACGTTATATCACAGATCATTCACAGTCTGTTTATTGAAAACACCACACGATTGCACAAAGTCAAAATTCATCACAATCACAGATTGAAATGGCTCATACTGTACATGACAGCAAATTAAAAAAAAAAGTTTGCAAAACTGCTTTGAAGCATAGCGAATTGGTGACAAGGGATAGTAATAATAAAACACTAACGATGACATGGGTATATATGGGTTACCCCCGGTTTTTATTAGAGTGGTATTGGCCTTACACATGGGTAACATTATGCAAAGATGAAAAGGAAAACAGTCTGTATAATCTCATCAAAATCCAATTGCAACCCCACCCATTTTACTTGCCATCTGACTATGTATTAACATTCATTTTACCTCTCCCTATACCTTATCATTTTAAAACCTCTAAAAGCACCCTCTTTACATTTTTAAGTACCCTATGGACCCATCAGCTCCCTACAGTGTACACTATACATGTGCATGTATTTATGTTTATGAGGTCCACATTTCTAGTCGTACTCGGAGCCGATTGTGATGCTCATCTCGTCCCCAATGATCAGTGTCTTGTGAAACCAACTGTTGGTGTCCAGCACAACTGGGGAGAAATGGAGAATAGTTTGTTAGACGAATTCGATCAATTTAGCTTTCTACCACAGCATTTTCTGGCGGCATTACGCCAAGCTAGTTTATAGGTAGGACTTTTGTAGTTTTTGTGTGTTTTTAATTATTTTATATGTTTTATATGGATCGATATGGCCACGAGCCTGAGGGAAAATAAATAAATAAATACAAAAGTGTATTCTGGTATCTGAATATCATCGCCCAAAGTACAAACCTGCTGTTGCCATATGATACCGGGGGCAGAGAATCAGACAAATACTAAATGAGTTTGCGCAATGCAAAGCCACAAGAACACCTTTGGGACTGAACTAAGTTGGTGGGAGGTATAGGTGACTATGCAGGGAGATTGCAGTGATCGTTGGTTTTGGAGGCTTGTGGGTTGTATTCGGGAGGGAAACACTTGTCAGCAGAGAGTTCATTTTGCAGTCCGGGGAAATTTCATTTTAATAAGCTGTTCCCACAGAAGGACTTCAAGACTCGTGCGCGTGATGACGATTGAAATGTAATTAATTTCTTTAGCGTTAAACATAGGAATTTGAAAGAATGTCTACACACACTCATATTCTCATAATTACAACAACTACTGGTAGATTTCTTCCAAAGTAGAGAAGGTAAAAGTAAAAAGTGTGAAAGTACAAAAGTTTGTACCATAGCAATATGTAAATACATGTACTCACTTATTTCTCCCGGGTGCACAGTAACCTTCATTGTGTGGGGACACTCGAAGTAACACTCCGGCGGCGGCTCGATCGTCCACTCCTTCGTCCCTTTCACCTGAGCCTGCCAGGATGGTTTGTCCACTGCATCAATCTAAGGGACGCACAAAAGTGACCATAGTCATTTATTGCTTTTAGAGTACAACTGTACCGTATATATATCATGGATTCTCCCTCTATTAGTCAGTGGATTAATCCTCAGCTAATCAACATTTCTCGTACCATGCAGTCATCCCCCAGTGAGGAAGCTGAAGCTGCACCGTTCCATGATCCAAAAAAGATCTCAAATGTTGACTTAACCGATGCTGACATCTGATGTAGAAAGTTACACGTCTGTCTTTGGTCTCCCTTCTATGTTGTGAGTTGCTTTTAATCATTACTGCCTAACCCTGTAACCACTGGGTAGTCAAATAGCTACTTCAGTGTGCTAAAGATTAAAAGCTGCGAAGAAAACATGCAGGACAGAGTAATGCATGAAGAGTGCATCATAATCAATGGCTGTTGTACGTTGTATCAATCCGTGCTCGATTTTCAGGTCAAAGACTGTCAAACCACAATGTGTCACACCTGTTTATTACTCCTTCTTCCCGATGTGTCAACATGTAAACAACACATTTTTGGTGCTGAAAACAGAACGAAGGTAAAAAGAGCAC
Source organism: Branchiostoma floridae x Branchiostoma japonicum (assembly GCA_013266295.2). NCBI lineage: Eukaryota > Metazoa > Chordata > Leptocardii > Amphioxiformes > Branchiostomatidae > Branchiostoma > Branchiostoma floridae x Branchiostoma japonicum. Next base: position 12,752,629 of record CM023829.1, on the reverse strand, counting down.
TTAAGCTTACATGCAGGTGGGCTCCGTATCCAGGGCTGCCCATGAAGATCCAGTCAGTCCTACTGGACTCCGCTTCGGCAGGGAGGAAGTACGGTCGCTCGTAGTGCCGACGCAGCTCATTGGCTACATCTGCATCGCAGTTACTCCTGGGGACAGAAATTGGTCAGAAACTATGTCATGCGAAATAAGGCAAGAAATTAGATATCAACAAAACTGACATTCAAAAAGTATTGTGGGCAAGCTGAGTTGTCAGCAGTGGTACAGTATTTTGATTGTAGATGATAGTGGGCGTTAAGACCCTAGGACTGTCCCACTTGAAATAATCAGAAAAGTGAAGTTGGACCCACCATCCAATGTACCACGGTTCAGATCCGTCCTCCAGATTCGCCCGTTCCTTACTCATGTTGAAGACGTCTCCCAGGCTCTCGAAGTTCGTCTTGTACGGGAAGAACTGGCATTTGGGCTCCTCGTTCAGCAGGGCGGGGCTGTCTGGATTGTAGACCGACTTGAAGTAGTCGAAACTGAAGTACTCTGAAGCTGTCCAGTTCTGAGTCCCGTCCTCCACTATCACAGGTCGCGCAGTGTAGGCGTACCTGAGCGACAGTTGAGAAGAATTTAGATGTCTAATCTATATGCATGTACCAGATGTCCTGTATGCGATGTGATTCAATTTGGTATTTGACGTCATTACACAAAACTTTGTTTGGGAGAATATTATCAGTTTTGGCACCCAAATTCTACAATCAGGGATTTCCTGTGCAGTGGGTAATGATTGTCAGACAACAAAGTTAATTTGCTCGAGGCAGTTCAGACAACTATTTTTCTTTTAAATTTCAATGGTTGATAATAATCAAGATATTCCAATAATAGCAAGATTGTTATAGTACGATGTTATGGTACCGTAAAATCATTGCATTGCTCGTCCGCTTTATTTATACACAGTTTTATTTCCTGCACTGAGCCAATAACACAAACTCACCTGGCAATGAATTCGGCTGGCTTCAGGTTCCGAACTCTGTCCACTTTCTTGATGTCCGCACATATCTGGCAGTTGACGGGCGGGCGGAAGGGGATCATGAGTTCCTCAATGAATGGGAAGATGCATAAATCCTTCTCCATGTCTCCGTCCAGGAAGGTGAACAGGTGTTCCGTCAGTTTCCTGCGCACCATGGGGTGAATCAGCCCCGTGCCGAGCCCGATGGCCACCGCCGCAACTATCACAGCCAGCACCGCGGCTGTAGCGCAGAGTATCCCCCCACATGTGGTACGGCGTCCGCTCAACTTCTTCACCGAGCTGATTCGATAGATGTCCTCATCCGAGAGTCCGAAGGAGTCGATTTTCTTGCAAAGTTGCGCGATTTTGCGCTCGACTTCTGCCTTGTCTGTCGCCATCGATTGGGAACACCTGCTTAGCTGATACGTGTACCAGTCTTACCACTGTGCAGCTGCGCCACCTAGCAACTTATCCTCAAAGTGCTGCGTCTATTTCCATGTCTGTAGCTACCACTCACATGAGCCTCTCCCTAATGGGTTTTGCTGCAGATAAGTGCAAGTTCGATATGCCCGTGCAAGTTTTGTGAGTGTTTTGAACGGAAAAAATAAATCAATTTCAACCAACTTCAATGACAGAATGTAATTATAACACAGTTTCAAGTGTTCTTTCAGTAGCCTCATTTGCCTAAGTGTTGACTTGCTTAGAACTGCTTCTAGTAATGTTGTATCCATCATAGTCAAAAGATGTTCTTGTGGTTTGACACGGCAACAATTATGAAATGTCCTCATTTATGACCTCCCTCTTACATGCATCTTGTGCTTAACTTTCTAGTGTATCAAGTTGGGTATTGTTCATCATTTGATGTTATTTCCAATATTCTATGCTATGGCCTATTATTTACAATTTTTATAATACTGTACAAAAAATTTACTTGTACCAGTTGTCTCTTGTAATTATACTGGGGTAATCTCATATGCTGGCAAAGTAAAATATAAACAAGACAAAAACAGTTCTTAAATGTTTCAAGTACATCTTACTTTATTCTTTGTGTTTTTTTTTTTTGGCTTTTTTAATAGTATTTTATCCACATAGGCAAAGGGCAAACTTACAGTTTGTGATACAGTCCACTCTAGATCTATTCCAGATTTATTTTGAAGCACAGCAAATTTACAGTGAGAACAATGCCATTAGAAAGAATGCCTGGGCTGTCATTAGATTCAGGAACTGGATATATTTACTCTATAAGAAACTGTTTTACGGAGTAAAAGAGTTGGTATAAGATCTAAGACAGCCCTGCAAATGACCTAAGACATCATTTAATCATTTGATGTTTGCTAAGTCATCAGTGTATTTCTTTTCTTGCTTCTCTCTCTGTTCTTTCTCCCAGGCCTCCTTGATGAGCCGAAGACGCTGTTCACGTTTCTTGAAGTACTCCGGGTACTGAGCACGCTCCGATGGATGCCAGTGGTCCAGAAGCTAGAGGAGGGTTCAAGACAGAATTTGTCAGTGGAAAAAAATTGAACTGTTTATTGAACAATGGTTGAGCTATTCTTCCACTAGTCTTTAAATGCATAGAATATAATACAATGAATTGGCATTGGAATAAATGGAAGTGTATTTCAATCTAGGTCAGCTTATGGAAAAGCTAATCATCGAAAAGTTTTGACAAAAAGGACAGATGCTATACATACACTAATGACAAGTTTAACGTATGTCAGAAATGCCCTCACTTCTTTTTAATAATTTGATTCGGCACCAAATTTCGATTGCTTACAGGGTTAAGGAACAACATCCGAGAAAGCATCTTTGAACCTTTTGCAAGACTGCATATGAAGAAGACTGTCATTGCATTGGAAAATCATTATTGTCAAGACCTTCATTGGCATTCCTCACTTGTCTCTGCCTACAGGAATGTATGTATGATTTTTGAAGAAGTGTGCAGCAATGCTTACCCAGGTGGGATGTTGGTACGCCTTGTAACGCTCGTACGTGGTACCACCTGGCGAGTCTGGGACTGGAGATGGAACAATGATAAAGAAAATCTTTCCGTCAATTTGTGCATATTCTTACTGTTACACCGGTGATTACTATAGCTGTATTGAGTTTGATCAATGCAATGTAATAAGCTTGCAATTCAGGTCATGCCTGCCAAAGAGCGTCACCAAATAAACCAAAGTTAAAATAGCATGTCGGCAGAACGTGTGTTTTGTTTGGTCAACATTGCATCAGAATTTTGTCCGTTACATAAGATACCTTTTCCAAGACAATATTTGAATATTACATACGGGATGTCCACGCAAACACGCCCTTAAACTATACGTTATGTAGAAGCACTATGCATGTTACTTTCCTGATTTCGTGCAGGCGCAGTACGTTCTATCTGTATCTGTATAACTATAACCATCCTTCAGCGTAACACACCAGCTAGTTAAAATGAAAATGCAGGTTTGTGCTAGAGATACACATATTAATAATAATTAATTATTCTTGACAGTAAAGCTCAGTTTCATTAGCCATACACGTGTACTTACAGATATAGGGCTGCGGATGCTGTCTCTGTAAGAACTCCTCCTCCCCTGCCTTCAGCAGTTTCACAGCCTTCACCATGTCCACCTCATGCTTGTGTTCGTCAAACCGAGCTCGCAGCAGTGTCGCTTGGTAACGGTACTTATCCCTGGAAAGGAGAAACAACGGACAATACTGTAAATCTTAAAATGTTCGCGGTGGTTTTATTTTTCTATTTTTCAGGGTGACTTCTGCACCATGAATTCAGGACACAGCAAATGTTTGTTTTAAAATTATGTATTCCTACGTTGTACATGATGAAAAGTTAGACATATCCCAAGCCAAAGAAAGTGTCCCAAAGAAATAGGATGTAGACGACTTGTGCATAAAGGCTTTCCATATACAAATGTACTAGTACATGTAATATTGTCTTATTTTACTTATTAGTTACTTAGACATCTTACCTTCTTGCATAGACTGTTGAACTACTTTAGTACATGTACATGTAAGAACTCAGACCCCAAATTATGTAATTTTTATAACATTGACAAACTCATCAAGAAATAGTTCTATTTACCTATAAAATGACCAACATCTTTGGACTAAACTGAAGAAGCATCCTGACTACTGAATATTCGGGAATTCTATCGTACGTAGATAGTGTGTTTTGATGGAAAATTTCGGTGTAACAACAACGTGTATGTTTTTAGACCAAGGAAAACCTAACAAAATTTTCAGCAGAAAAAGCCTTCCCTTGTTAGTATATAGCGACATAACATGGTGGAATTCTACTACTAGACTAGTCCAAGGACTTACCTCATAACACACCAAGACTCTAAATGTCTCGAAGCGCGCTTGTATAGACGACAAACCCGCTGTGCATGAGACAGGTACGGGGTCGGGTTGGTCGCCATTTTCGTCCCTTCCCCTCCTGAAGGTCAGAAAGCTAGGGACATTTCATTTGTAAAATGGGCAAGACACTAACGACATTTCATTCATAATCACCCGTTTGTGATCATGAATTTTTTTTACCACATGCAACTTAAATACTACTTATATTTTGTATGGAATGTATCTTATTTTTTGTGATTTCATATTCTTCAGATGAAGTAAATACAATATGGATTACTTTTATTCCCCCTTTTGAAAAGTAGAATCGTCTACAAGCTCTCGCGAGAGTTTGTGGTGACGAGAGATTTTGGACGAGAAAGTTTCTCAGCTGGTTTTCGCGGCAAAGTTGAAAGGACGTCAAAATCTGTGCTGTGATTTTCGAAGATGAAGCGATCATCAGAGGCTGAGATGCAGACAGAACGAAGAAAGAGACGTCTTGAGGATCTTTTAGGTACCTGGAGACTCGAGGATTACTTGATACGATCAAGGAGGTTCAAATCAGAAGGACTGAACCTCCTTGATATGATGGCTCATAATCCAGGAATTCGGAGAATTTTTTGAGTTGGACGAGATGACAAATTATTGTAATGTTTTGCTCAGCTTTTATTTTTGAATGTTCAGTTTCATATCATGATTTTTACCGCATCCATAGAGAGTGAAATATCGTTTTGTGTGTCTGTTTGAGCATCATGGTTTGAAACATATGCAGAAGGGGGTGAAGTCTGCCATCTCTGATTGCCATGTCGTTTATATATTTTCCATTCTGATTTGTTTCGAAGCTATGAGAACCTCCAGTACAGATCACCTGTCTGGAAATAGCCGAGCTCTGCTTAACCAGGCTGTCTTTCAACTGATCGATCATCATCAGGACCTTAACCAGCTGCTGAAGGAGGTTAGCCACCAAAAACCAATTAACCTAATAACTTACATATTAACCAACCAACTGTTCAATCGATCAGTTAACATATTAACTAACCAAATTTATAATCAATTAGTTTGTGCTTCATCTACTAGTAATTATTTGCCCTTAACTGACCAATGGTCAAGTAACATCTATAATCCTGCAGTCTCAAACTTAAAAGTTTCCATAATGCATAGTTAGTAAGATAAAGAAAATGACAGTACTGTTTTTAATGTTGTCCTTTGTTTTACTGTATGTAACATTGTCCTGTAACAAGCTGGCCCCCCTTGGAAAACAGCCATTGTAGGCTGAATGGGGTCACCCAGCCGTCTTAAGATTAATAAATAAAAATAAAAAAGATGCATGAGTGATAAAACATAGTGACAATTCTTTATTTTCATATTCTAGGCCACCATTGTGCATGGCAAGACTGGCAGTGATGATGTGGACACACCTCATTATGGACCTTCCCCTGATAAGACAAACAGTCTTAACCCAACAGGTGAGAATAACGGCTGTACCACTTCAAGACGTCAGGGGAGGGCAGTCCAATTTTTTTGGAATATGAAGTGGAAGATGTTGAAGAGCAATTTCATGCTTTGGCAGATGGGAATTATCTGTATCTGTATAGCCGGTATAACCGCCCTTTGGCGTAACACACCAGCTTACAGAATGGAAGAGGGGAGGGCAGTGAAACAGTGCTCCTGTGTGGTACCAGAGATTTTAGAGTGGTAATGTCTGTTTGAAGGCTGAACATTACCATACGGCTATTTGATCATTCGTACAGTTACTGTAAGAACATGTTTGTTTTTCCACCATGTGATGGCTTTTAATATTATAATAAACTTCTGTAAATTTTCCTATTCTGAATGTTGTCTTACAGTGTTGAGCTGTGTGAACTACCTGAAGCATTCTGTGACCCAGGATGGAAGTGGAGCAGGTCACGTTTCTACGCGAACTTGTGTAGAAGGACTCAAGGCAACACTGGGGGGGTCTGGAACTAGTACAACTGTTCTACTTACCCATGAGCAAAGGGTAGAGTTTTGTTGTTGCCTTTTTTGTGTGTTGTCATGTTGGTTTATTTTTACTACTACCACCTTAAGTTTGTAATTTCATGTTTATGTTCACAATGTAATGGTATCCTACCTCAATTCTTTTTATAGAATCAAGTATACCTGGTAGTTAGATGGTCAACAAATTTTGCATCTCTATGAATTGCACTTTCTTTGTAGATTCACAGTCTTGTTTAATGATAACTTAAAGCAAGCTTCATACTACTACGTATACATTGTGTACTCTGTTTGTGTTATACAGAAGCAGGTACAGCCTCTGCTTACTGCTGTACAGGCCTTACAGAAAGATCAGTCCTTCAGCCGCAGTCACTTCATTAAATGTCTTACAACAGAGGTATGTACTTACTTTTATGAAAATTTTATACCTTCTCCCTGCTTTCTAACCCTTAATCTAATCCTGTAACAAATTTTGGTATCGAATGACTACCTTAGCAGGCTGAAGGTTAAAGTTTAATTTGTTGACATGAACAATCAATGTGCTTTTTGTGTTTGACGTCCAAAGTTGGCAATATTCTCATAAAAGGTAAATGTCTGATGATTTAGATTTTTACTTAATAGAAAATACTTGTGTTTATGTGTCATTCTGTATGTACAGGGCACCACTGGAAAGCAGTACTAGTGTTAAGTCACTGAGTGTGTTTACCCTGTTCAAAGAAAAATCTATTTATCTTGTGTCTTATGCTTGGATCTACCATTTGTAATTGTACTCTATCCACTTCCTACTTTATAGGTTGCCCTCCCCTTAGAGCTGGTGTGGTGTCTTCACCAGGTAGCAGGGATACCACTCAGCAGTTATCTAGCCTGGTATGTACTTCTAATCTAAGGTTCATTCTTGCTAAATGGTGTTTTGTGTTCATGATCCTCTTCTGCAACATTTATTTCTAGTATCAAACTACCCTATGGTAAATGTTTTCCATTGGTAATATAAAATCATTTGTCTAATGCTGACTATTCATCCGTGAATAATTTCATCAGGTTGGCAAGAGACTGTATAAGAAGGTTCTTTATTTAACAACGCATGGGTTTTTACATCTGACATTTCAGTGACCGCCAGTAACCTTCTTCAGGGCAACTAGCAACACTTAGCTGCAGTACGAATCAGGACCAATCATTGATGTCCTGAAGAAGGTGACAGAAGTTCACCGAAACATTGGATGTAAAAACCCACTGGTTTTTGAAGAAAGAACCTTTGTATACTGCTAAATATTCAGTTTGTGGTGTTTTCTATGTAATGTTATGTTCTTGTCTCCTACACAGCAATGTTGGAAAACCCAAGGCCATGTCTACCTTTGTCCAGTGTGTAGTCCAGGCCTACTTCTGTGGCAGTAAAGAAGACAGACTGGTTAGGAGAGACATCATCACTGGTCAGTAGTGGTCCCTAGAAAAGTATGAAATTCAATGTACAAATATATATACATCCTTACCTTAGACCTTAGATCCTCCTGCAACCTTGTTGCATAGGTCGACTCGTTGTCTGACTTTTACTCTTCAAAGGTTATGGTTTTGCACTGCTACTGACATTTCGTGAAGTAAATTTAGTCCAAGTTTTTCCCCATCATTTTGTATTGTTCTGCCCAAGGGTGACTTTAGGCCATCCTCTCGCATGCATGTGCCTTATGGTTGCCATGTCAGAGCAGTTTTTGTGGTTCTATGGTCGGGTAGTCTCCACACATGCCCAACAAAGCTTAGTCTCCTTTTCATTACAGTCACACTGAGAGGTGGGACCTTTGCTCTTTGCATGAGCTCTTGATTTGTTACATGGTCACGCCAGGAGTTGCCTAAAATTGTTCTTAGACATCTGCGCTGGAAAGTGTCTAGCACTTGTACTAACTCTTTGGTACTTCTCCAGGACTCGTATATAACAGGTATACAGGTATTAGGTGCCTGATATTATATTTTTCACTTTGCCACTGTATTTAAATTCTTTTTTGAGGTTTCGTCATTAGGCTATTTACGTTGACTATATTGACAGGAATTTTGGGAAGCCTGCTTAGCTATGCTTACACAGAGAAAAGAGGAAAGGCAGAGGAAGCCAGTGCCAAGGGTTTAAGAAAGGTAAGGTATTCAGGACAGTTGATTTGTATCTGAATAATACATGTAGGTGTTCAGCATATCAACATTTATCTGGATTACTCTTGGAATGGTAACCCTTTAACTTTAAGAAAAGGAAAGAAGAAAAAAATTGTGTAAAGCAGCAGGACTACACCTCTTACATAATTGCAATCTTCAAAGTAGAAATATTTGTGAGGGAAAGATTCTTGTACTGTTGTTTTTCCTCCATTTCATCTTATCTTTTTTTTCCGGAACAATTGGAAAAGATGTTTGCATGTTATTCTGCTTTTCAGGCATCTGTTGTCCTTCTGGACAAGATCATTATGGGTAAGCAGAGTCATTATACACATCATATGTCTTAACCTCATTTACTGTCATGTGTGATCGATTCTGTGTACGTTCCAAAGAAAGCACACATGTACTATGTACTAATTGAGAGAATGTGTTGAAAGTTAAAAACATTTGATCCAACACAAGGAAATTTTCTCACTAAAATTTAGAGCTTTAGACCAGTCACTCTGGTCTTCTTCAATAGACTGACCCAGTGAGGCTTGTCACAGTAATTAAGAGAACATTCTCTTGTGTTCTTCTTTTCCCTTAGGCCTGATTACCAGAGAGGAAGGTCTTGTGGGTGATGAAGACAGAAGGTGATGTCTTAACCTGTCTTTTTCCTTAGAAGTTGCACCTGTAGTGAAAAGAAACTAACTTCTCTTTCCTATCTTGCTTGAATCATTCATATATATGATTGGCACTGATAAAGTTGGTAGACATATTTTTAAAAAATCTTTTCAGATTGAAGTTAGCGGAGGTCCTTTATCACCATGGCAACGTCTCCCAAGATGCCTTGCAGCAGTTCTGCATCCGTCAGCTGAATGCCACCTTTGCTCACAATCCTACCTCCAGCGGTAGGCAACTCATTTCCCAACTTCTTTATTTTTGCAAAGCCCCATGATTTTATCATTACCATTGAAGAGTGTACAAACACTTGGGAATTACATTTTGTATGGTTTAAACTATCAGGCTTATATACATAGTACAGCAACATGAGAGAATTGTTTTTACCCTTTTTTTCCAGTCTGGGAGGTGGTATCTGCCCAGTCCCGATGGACGTATGCCAGCCTTCCTGTACACATTAAAGACCTGTACACTCAGGTAATGTTGGATGGAGACTTTTTCTCATTCTGTGTACCTACAAATGGACATTTTTACCATTAAAAAAAATACATGGTAATAGTTTTTGTTATAGTATGCCATTTTAGCAGTTTTCTGCATTCTTGTGCAGCCCTTATGACCTGAAATAGTTTATTACCTTTGCCAGAAGGTTATGTTTTCGGTTTAGCTAAGACGGAGTGACTGTGGATGTAGGCGGCATAACTCTTGAAGCCATGGATGGATGTTCATGATTTTTGGTAGGCAAAGCATTGTCGAAAAGATGAAGATTAAGTTCGAAAATGGACCTTATGGCAGGTTCCTACATTACTGCAGTGGACCTTTTGTGTTCATTGGTTTGTGAACAGGATAACTCTTGAAGCAATGGATGGATGTTCATGATTGTTGGTAGGCCTGGTCCCTGATTAAGGGCAGAGTGGTGGAGACTCAAACTGTGCCTAATAGTATATATCCTAGTCTCGTTACCTTCGCCAAGAAGATTATATTTTCGGTGGCATTCCTCTGTGTGTGTGTCCGTCTGTAATTTAAACACGATAACTGAAGAAGGCTTAGATGAATTTTCTTGATACTTGGTATGTGGGTAGGAATGGGAAAAAGCACACTAGAGAACCTGTCAAAACAATGAAACGATGGAACTTCTGCATGGCTAGTGAAAAGGGCAACATAGTCCAGTCCACAATGCTATACTTTCAGTCCAAAGTTAGCACAATTTATTTTGGATTGGCAAAATACCAAAATGTTCATACGTACTAGTGGATATCATTTTATAGTTCTCAAATTGTCACCAACAGTCTGTTTTGATACTTAAACCTTGCTTTGGTGTTAAAATTTGTTCGTGAGATATTCTTCTCCCTATATGAGCTACTAGGCTAGTGGCTTCTCGTCAATGTCTGTGAACAATAAATATTAGTTAGTTAAAGTCCTCCTAAACCTTTCGGTGTATAAGGCAAGCATTACAGTCTCATATTCTAGGGTTTCTGACTAAATAAGCTTAGAAGGCCACAAGTTCAAGTCCCAACAGATATTCTTTAAATACACTGATAAATTTATTTGCTAATATATAATACATAGTAGAGGTAAGCTGTAAACTTTCTATTGATTTTTACATTTGGTACTTCAATACATGTATATGGTAAGTGGTGAAGCGATCAGCAACAAGTTTCGTATTGGTCATTCCCAACATTTACATATTCATGACATGGGTTTAATCGTTGGTTACACATCGCTGATATAGTTGCAGACACTGCATCATTTGTTACATTACAATAATTTGATTCTTGAAAAATAGTTAATATGAATAGCTAAACTTTAGGCAAAGTAAAGACCGCTGATCTGTGCCTGCAGAGGTACATTTGCTTGATGCTAAACCTTTTTATAGCTAGTTTGTGTTGTGTATTTTTCACATATGCCTTGACTTACCAGATATAGATAACATAACAGTCAAAGTGACTTTTGGAATCATATGCACATAGCCGGAGGCTTTCTTGGCCATAAAGACAAAAACAGTTAGAATTTTATATATGTAATCATACATACATACATACATACATTTATATATACATATATATACATATATACAAATTGTAAGGGGCTCAATTACCCAGTGCAGTGTATATTCCATACTACATTATATACCAGAGGGACCAGTTCAATGGAGGCTGACTTGTAGTGTTATTTCAATCAGTGACGTCAACCAAAATGAGGGTGACTACATGAAATATTTCACCATCCCCCTCCAAAAAGGTTTGCAAATAATTATTTTTTGTGGTTGCTGATGTTATCGTTGGCTTGAAGCCTGAGACAAACAATAGACTAGAAAAACATTAAAAAGCTCGAGGGATAAAACCATGAGCTGTGACATATCAGAGCCTCCATATAACATGTATCTTTTTGCCAAATTGTACAGAAAAGTACGCAGCAGGTCTCGTGCGTGAACTTTCAGGTTGTCCTGATGCCGTCTTCTCAGTTTTAATCTGTGAACGCCAGTAGAAAGATCATCGGAAAAACATCTGTGCACAGTTCAACGAAGGAGCCATATGAGATAAGTCCAACTGATGTCACGATGTTTAGGTGTTGAATGATAAAGACATTCTGACAGTCTCCTTGTAGACAGCGTTGTCACCATAGTGCACACTGGCCGCTCAAGACAGGTCGACATTAGAGGCTTGAAGATTGAAGAGCATGAGGCCTACAATTCAGTATGAATATATGCATATAGGGTATCCCACCATTTCTGGTAATGTGTCGTGTAAATCTGCGTTTTGAGTTCGGAACTGATAGATTTTACTGTTGCAGATCAGAAACAAATGTACCGGGTATGTCTTGTTTTCACTTACACAGTGTTACAATGCATTATGATTGTGTATATAGCGCACCGCATCAGTTCAATTGCTGAATGGAATGTGTAGTAGGTTGCGTTATGAGTTCCGAACTGGTAGGTTTTCACCATCCCAGACCAAGTACTGTCTTCCGTAAAAGTGTGGTGGCGTCTTTAAGGTATAACTGTCATTCACCAGGTGTTCCGATAGGCAGACCGGGATTCCAGTTCCAGACTAGATCAGTGATCCGAAAACTAGATCTTTGCACGTCATACCAGGATTCCAGTTCCAAACTAGATCAGTGTTCCGAAAACTAGATCATTGCACGTCATACCGGGATTCCAGTTCCAGACTAGATCAGTGATCCGAAAACTAGATCATTGCACGTCATGTATTCGGGTTCACTTCAGAATCATTGTTCAATGGCTCTCGGTTTGACGTTGGCTGAGTTGAGAATTTGACATCACCACAACGGCTGCTCTATTCAAGTTTTCCCCCCTTCTGATCATTGGATGTATTTTGAATCCTTTCCTGCAATATTTTGAGGCCTGACAGTCACAGCTCATTGGTTAACTGTTACAAAAGTGTAGAGTTTTCAGACTGACCGTTTCCTCACAAAATTCTCAAAGGTTATGACATCACTTTCGCTAATTCCTCCATTGGACTGGCTGCCGCTGGCATGTGTCAATCTGCTACTTCTATCCATGTATGCATCTTGCTATGCACAATGGAATTCAATTTGCTATAGGTCGCAGCCATATTAAATAACCAGTACCACCAAACATCTGACGCAATGCTTAAGTAAATAAAACCATTTTTTTTTCTATTCAGTTCATGCTTTTTCTTCAGCTTTCGTTTTGCGTAGTAGTCCCTCTAGTTAATGTACAGGCACCATTGGCCTATTATGAGCCCAGCCTCCATAGTAAGCTTTTTGGAAGCCATAGGGGACTGTTAGAAACTGGGAACAATCAGCGATATGCAATCACAATACAGCACATAACAAGCCAAGACAGCCAACAATAGTCCACTGAATCAACACTCCTCCCCTCCTCCACCCCCACCCCCCATGCAGGAAGAGTTTGACATCAACTCTGCTTGAATCCTCCCACCAGCACGTCGGCAGAACATACTGCGCCTGCGCGAAACCCGAAATGTATTATGCATAGCACTGTCTTTGGCAGAACGTCTCATATAAGGTTGAATACACGTATATAAGGTGACATCCCGTCTGTAGTTTTCAAATGTTGTGTAGAAAAAGATATGGTCTGCAACAGGCAAATTCTGATGCAACGTTGACCTAAAATCCAGCGAAAACCCAGGTTTTGCGCAGGCGCAGTACGTTCTGCCGACGTGCTCCTCCCACCTGTCTATCACACACATCGAAACTACTTGCTGAACCCCTTCCCCCCTCATTAACAAGCCCAATATCAATACACATCAAACGTCTATAACGTTATCTTGCTTAAAGCAATTCAATGCAATTTCAGGGCAGCAAAACTGGATTTTGAAAGTTAATTTTCTGGTCATTCTTTTAATGTAGTAAGTTGAATCAATCCTATCCCATAGCATACTGGTATCTGTGAGGCAAAAATGCTATGTCGCTGACGGAAAACGGTTGCTTGTTTTGTATGGTAAGCCTCATGTAGCTTGTTCTGGGGCTATTTAAAAGGTTTCAAGTATGAAATGATGACGAAAATGTGCTAAGAAATGACAGAAAATGTCAATATCAGACGAATTTCCTCATCCGGAATATTTTTTGTTTTGCTGACCTGAAATTGTGTTGGATGCCTAATTACAGTGCTAGGAACATGCTCAGCATGCTAGGTTCATGTCGCTTACTCTAATGTTCCAGAAAATACTTATAAAGGTCACCTAAAATACTTGACACACAGATCCCTCTAAAATACAAGCGGCTCAAGTCAATATCACATAGATAGTCGAAATTTCCTTTTTCTTATGATCATATGCCATTTATCTGATATGATATTGTATTGATAAACTTAAAATTTTTGATTTTTTGGTTAGGATGTTTATCCTTTTGTGTTAATATATTCCCTCCTCAAAAAAGGATGCCTGCTACTCAATCCTCTACCTCAAGCTTAACATTTTGCAAGCCTTAAGTTCAAAAGTAGCCTGCAGCTGAGTGCCATCCTCTGTAGTTACATGTACCACCAGCCCCTATTGTCGCTGGCTACCACTGTGGTAGCCAACCTACCCCTGTAGTAGCCAACCTACCCCTGTGGTAGCCAACCTACCCCGCGGTATAGCTAACCTACCCCCGTGGTAGCCAGTGACAATAGGCCAGGGAACGGTAACTAACCCAGATTAGTTCAAAAGAGCTTTAAGGGGAATATTAAAAGTTCTAGTCTTTTGTTTTTCCAGTAGTTTGTGTGAACAGTGTTTACACTCATAAACAGCCCTCCTTTTTTGTTGGGAGTTATCTAGGATTCATAACCCACATGCGTTAATGACATGCTTATGTACCACATTCCCCTAGGACATGATACTGAGATGTAGTTAAATGTGTCATTAGTTGGCACAAATGTGCAATAATTTTCTGAATCTCCAAAGATAAATAAAACAGATTCTGCAAAGTTTTCTGGAATTTTTCTGGAAAGTTGCCCCAGCCCTCAAGAGACTCAGATAATCCTGTGCACTGCCTGGCTCAAAATCCTTTTTTCTGCAGGTAACAATGCAAATTACCCACACCAGACAAATTTTACATGTACCTGCACCACTCAGAATTTTAAGTATGGATCAAACTAAAAACTGTTCAGAAACCATTGCCATAATTATTTTATACTTCATAGGCAGTAACACTCAGTCAATGAAAATCCACATACACCAACATGTATGTATACAATGATGTCATGTATGTAAACCCAGTATGTGGACCAGTGCAGGTAGACATCAGAAATACCTGCACAGCTCCAATTTTACCTGCACAAACCTGCATATGCAGGTGATATTTTGAGCCCAGCTGTGACTTGTTGCCATTAGAAGATCTGACTGCAAGGGGGCATGAACACATATGAGTGTTGCAAATATAACAGTTAATTTGGAGATCATAATTTCAAGAATGGAGTGGCATCACATCTTGAAAGAATAATGTGCAAAAGTTGAAAACGAAATGTTGTTTTAAAAGACAAAGATCTCTTTTGGTGATGACACTATGTAATTTTGTATATGTATGAAGAGAAGGTCCGATTTGCAAATGATGCTGCTCAGATAGGTTAAAGGACATTCAAATTTAGATTGTGGTACTATTTTCTACTAAATATTCTTAATTTGGCAATGGATCCACGAAGATGACAATACATCGTCTCCAATAAAGACATAAAGGTTTGCCAGCCAAAATAAATAAGTGTTGAAATTTCAAATGTGCAGGAAATGCTAGTCAGTAAGAATTTATCCTATTACAGGTACTAGCCAGGGTGCAGTCTAGGCTTGTGTAAAACTGTTATTTCTGCACCCTGAAATGGTTAATTAGATGGTTAGAGGTCATTAAGTGATTTATTGCGAGTACGGGTTGAAGCGTTGTTTCCTATGGTGTATTACGGGTTCCCTCCTCAGGGATCTCCCAAGGAAAGTAGGTGTTAGGTAGTGTGACAGTGGGGAGGGATGCACGCTGCGGTGTGTTACGTGTTCCCTCCCCTGGGATCTCCCAAGGCCAGTACGTGTTAGGTAGTGCGACGGTGGGGAGGGACGCACGTTGTGGTGTGTTACGGGTTCCCTGCCCTGGGATCTCCCAAGGCCAGTAGGTGTTAGGTAGTGTGACGGTGGGGAGGGACACACGCCGTGGTGTGTTATGCGTTCCCTCCCCTGGGATCTCCCATGGCCAGTAGGTGTTAGGTAGTGTGACGGTGGGGAGGGATGCACGCCGTGGGGTGTTACGTGTTCCCTCCCCTGGGATCTCCCATGGCCAGTAGGTGTTAGGTAGTGTGACGGTGGGGAGGGACGCACGTTGTGGTGTGTTACGGGTTCCCTGCCCTGGGATCTCCCAAGGCCAGTAGGTGTTAGGTAGTGTGACGGTGGGGAGGGACACACGCCGTGGGGTGTTATGTGTTCCCTCCCCTGGGATCTCCCAAGGCCAGTAGGTGTTAGGTAGTGTGACGTTTGGGAGGGGCGCACGTTGTGGTGTATAACGTGTTTCGTCCCCTGGGATCTCCCAAGGCCAGTAGGTGTTAGGTAGTGTGATGGTGGGGAGGGATGCACGCCGTGGGGTGTTACGTGTTCCCTCCCCTGGGATCTCCCAAGGCCAGTAGGTGTTAGGTAGTGTGACGGTGGGGAGGGGCACACGCCGTGGGGTGTTATGTGTTCCCTCCCCTGGGATCTCCCAAGGCCAGTAGGTGTTAGGTAGTGTGACGGTGGGGAGGGGCACACGCCGTGGGGTGTTATGTGTTCCCTCCCCTGGGATCTCCCAAGGCCAGTAGGTGTTAGGTAGTGTGACGTTTGGGAGGGGCGCACGTTGTGGTGTATAACGTGTTTCGTCCCCTGGGATCTCCCAAGGCCAGTAGGTGTTAGGTAGTGTGATGGTGGGGAGGGACGTACGCTGTGGTGTGTTACGTGTTCCCTCCCCTGGGATCTCCCATGGCCAGTATGTGTTAGGTAATGTGAGGCAGGCGATATGAGCTACCGTGACATCTTGACCTCTGGACAGGATTGCATCTGTGGCGTTGACGTAGTCACTCACACCTTGGTCAGCAGGCTGGGATACCAAAGCTGTCCTCAGCTGTCTACGGGCTCTGATACCTTCGACCTCGGAGGCGTTTCTGTAGAAGGGATTACGCTGGCCTTTGGTCTGTCCAGTCAATCCATATGTGGCCATGGATTGTCCAGGCCGACACCTGCTGGAGGTAGTGCCACAGTCCCGGGAGGCCAGTCGATTCCGTCGCCTGTTTGTGATGACATGAAGCGACAACTCTGCATCAGCATAGAAAGGCATGGGTCCACTCTCATCATCTGGGATCTCGCTGTAGGTGTGTTGTGGGACAGGCAGAGGGAGCTGTGCAGCAGTTTCGTGACCTGGGATCTCCCAGGATGGACGCGGGAGAGCAGGGAGGGGGCGCTGAGCAGCGGCCATGTGATCTGGGATCTGACTGTAGGTGGGTTCGATAGACTGTAGAACAGCCGGCAATGACCTGCGGGATGCCACATTGTCTGGGGCGCCCCCGCGAGTGTGAACAGGAAGGGAAGCTGACCGTACCACATCGGAGGTGACGACATCTGGGATCTCCGAGTACACGTGTGGGAGGCCAGGTAGAGGCCTCTGAGCAGAAGCTACGTGATCTGGGATCTCGCTGTAAGAAGGTTCGATGGAATGCAGCACAGCGGGCAATGACCGACAAGAGGCTGTGTCCTCCGACGCCATCTTGCCTGAACGTGCAGGGAGGGAAGCAGACCTCAGCAATCCAGGGAAAGCAACGCCAGGGGGGATTGTCCAAATGTGTGCATCATCGCTGGCCCTTTCATCCTCAGTGTTTGACCTTGCTGGGCACACCTTCCAGATCAATACTGCAAGGGACGACATGACCAGAACAACCACTGCCGAGACAACAACTGAGATGAGAACATGACCTGGTGCCTGAACCACCTCTAGATCTGGTCCAAGTGTGGTACTCACCAGAAGTGTAGAGTACTCCCTCGGTTCTGAGGATGTGTAGTCTTTCTCTGTAGTTTCAGAGTAGTGTGTTAGGCTACTGAAGTGGTTAGTACTGGTTTTGTACGAGGTTTCTGTTGTGTGGGTCTGACGCTGGACCGAGGGAACGGTGAAGAACAACTTTGTGTGTTCACCTCTGGTGAGGAGAATGCAGGTGATGTTCTTTGTGTTGTCGTGGGTGGCGTTTGTGTGGGTGGTGTGCATTTGGCTGCTGCCAGACTCTGTGGTGGTGAGTGTGTTCGTGTCTTGTGTCTGGACAAACGACATGGCAACCCCTTCAGAGGCTGTAGCCTCTGTGGCCATGGAAACCAGTCGGAAGATTGAGTTTCCCGCCAGCGTCACTGCAATGCCCCCATCGTATTCCCAAACCTGCCTGCACTGCTCAAGCGTGTTGGAGTCCAGTTTGTCTGTACCCAGAGAACCGTCGGTAGCCAGGACAACTACAGGAGGCTGGATGGAGATCGTGCTCAGAGAACTATGCAAATCACCACATGATCTGCCAGGATTGACCGCTCTTAAATCGGTGCTACCAGCCACATTGTCCAAAGAATCAAACATCCACCCAAACGACGAGAGGTCATAAGCATTGTGCCTGACACAGAAGAAAAACTTTGGTACCTCAACGACCATTGTTACTGACCCTCTCATAACACTGGCTAGCCGATGTAGGCTCCACATCATTTCATGTGGCGTTGCATCATGGACAGATGACAACATACCACTGCTGACTTGGAGCCGTGACAGGCCAGACTGTCCCCGGAACACGTCTTCATCCAAACAGGACAGATTATTACCACTCAGGTCTAACCTGGTCAGCCGTATGTGTTGGAATGACTCTGGGGAAATGCTATCGATTGTATTCGACCTTAGATTCAGGGACATGGTACCTTTCAGTCCAAAGAGCCAGGAAGGGTCTACAGCCTGTAACAGGTTGTTCTCTAGATCCAAGACACATAGGCGAGTGAAGCGCACAAAACTCCCTGGCTCTATTTGCCTGATGTTGTTGTTGGACAAAATCAGCACCAGGAGATTCTCCAAGCCAGTGAGCCAGGTTTGACTGACACTTGTCAACCTGTTAGAATCTAAGGACAGTTTCTGCAGACTGGAAAACCCAGCGAAGGTGTTGTTCTTCACATCAGTGATCTTTGCATCTATCAGAGCCAAAGTGACGAGCTTTGACTGCTCGAGCGGTGCCAGTTTCTTGGCTGACAGGACATGGAATGGATATCCTCTTATTGCCACTTTATTGACCGTAGCAAGAAAAGGGAAAGGGCTTACAGAGGCAACATCCCCATCCAGGACCTCACACATGATGCATACACGTCTGCCGAACAGAGAAAATCCCGGCTTGTCTTTTAAAGGCACACACTCTAGCCATCCAGCTGTCTTACACTGAGGAAGATGCGGGCCACTTGAGGCTGCATAGGCAGCTGCCAAGAGAAGCAAGAACAACATGCCTGCATTTTCCTTTGCACCACCTCTTTCACACATTCCGTCTACCCGTGTCTGAACCTTTCATCCAAAAACTATTTGTCACTTACTTGTAGTTTGTGTACTTGATCCGCAGATCTGTAAGCATCAAGGACAACCTGTCGTCAGTCAGCTCAGCTCTTCTTTCCTCCGTTTTAAGGATAGGTAACGTTTTCGGGACCTAGGAAGCTTCGCACCTCCTAGAGCGATGGCGTCTGTATGTACACTGCATTTACCAGACTAATGACTCCTGAGTGTTATGTTTAATATGCATTTTGTGATTGACATATTAGGGGTTGTTATTGTACAAGAGTTCTGGGAGCCAAGCTTCCTGAAGCTCAGACTAATTGTATCAAATAGCTCATAACTATTCAAGTGCTAAGAGTCATTGAACTGTGTGCCTTGCTGAAATAAAACCATTTTAATATACAATGTGTTTGTATTAATTTGTTGTTTTATTACCTTTGCCTAGATGGTTATGTTTTTGGTAACGTTTGTATGCAGTTAAGCAGCATAACTCAAGAAGCTGTGGAATTGGATTGTCATGAAATTTTGCATGTGTTTTTAGATATTGACCTACGGAAGAAATGATTAGATTCTGACCCCCTGGCGATTTTTCTTGGTACTGCAGCACTTTTGATATCTCATGCAAATGTCAATGAGGACCTTTTTGCATAATCAATGAAAAACCTTAATATAATACATCAGTCATTAATCATTGGTGAAGGTATGAGGTCGTGGAACTCTTGTTTGAATACTACTTTTGATAGATTCAAATAATGCTAAGGAGTAAGCTTAGCAAGACCTAGGCATATCAATATAACTAGCTGCTGCTGCATGGCTGTGAAGCTGGTGTGTTATGCCAAAATGCTGTTATACTGATGAAATCGAATACTTTAGCAGAGAAATTTATGTCATTGACAGATGTTAGTGCTGCTCACACCAGACGATGTTACACAACAGCTGGAGTATGTCATGGACAAGGAGAAGGCAAGTGTCTTCTTTCAGATGCCTTTTTGATTATCCACTGCATTAATTGAAGTATCTATATTAGCATCTCTGATGAATGATTTGCAATATCTTGTCTAAATATATTAGAACTCATGAATGTATGTCTTCATTACATGTATTTAGGTGAACTGGCAAGCAGTGCTGTCTATTGTCTCAGTGTTTCTGATATGTTGCAACAATGGACCAACTTCTTTAAAAGGTAATAACGTTAACTTTTGGAAAATGGAACACACAAGTCACGTAGCATAGATATCATAAAGGATCTTCTGCCATGGCTGTCATTAAAAACTTATTGTGATACTGTTATTCATTTACTTTAAACAGTTGTTTTATTTGCTCAACTTTTGTCCCAAATACTCAAATGGTGATCAAAAAGCCAACTTATCAAAATATATGAAAGATCACTACTCAATAAACTGTACAGTTCTTTCCAACAGGATTGATTGACAGGTTGATCAACCAATCACTGGAAAGCAGCAACTGTTCTCACCTACTAGTTGCCTTCCTATTGGCCAGGCAGGCTGGACAGGAGGGGCCTCATGTCTTCCCACCCTATAACCAGTGGTTTCAGGTAACATAAGCATGACTTATCAAGACATTTGTTTTCGAGTTTCTTTTACTTCTTACTGTTTTTCATTGAGCCTGTGAGGCATGTATCAGTGATTTATGTACAAGTAGCTTGGCACTTGTCACACATGTACAGGTTAGAAAAGTCCTTTGAAATTTAGGTATCTTTAAGTTTCACGTGTCAATTAATAAACATGCTTCCCTCTATATATCATAGTATCTAAATTTCTGTTATAATGTTTATAGCTAGAGATACCCAACTTTAGGATGAATTAGATCTGCCTTTCTAGATGCAAGCAAATATTTTTCAGCACAACTTTGGAGGAAGCAGTTCCCCACACGTTGGCAGTGTTCGGACCTTCAGCTGCCTGATGAGACTCCTGTCTGACATGGTTCCTCACGAGACTCCGCAGTGTCTTAAGGTGATTACATATTCAGTACTATACATAGCAAGGCAGACCATCATTGTTCTAAATTGTCAGTTGTAAGCTGTTGTGCCCCCCTCCCATTCCCCTCTACATGGTCATGCTTGCAGACAACTTACCAACTTTATGATTATCCACTAAACTCGATAAATGAAAAATCTTCCCTATACAACTTCAAGGTTAATGTTAACCTTCATCTTGCTAAGGTAGCCATTTGGCATCATAGTTGTATTGGTTATGGGGTTAGACAGCAGGAGAAAGGTTATTTGACACTTTTATACTAGTACGTTTGCTAGAATTATTCGGTTATATACATTTGTATTATTCTAAACACTTACCGGTAGCAGTTATTAGTATACTGTACTGCATATTGTGTACCATCTACATGTATATACATGTAATATAACTATCCATACAGTATGGAAGTCTGTCAAACCTTCAAAGCTTTCATATGAAAGTCTTTACTAGAAGGCTGGAATTTCATTCTATATTTCTTTTTCCTGCCACAAAGTGTTCCATTTCTGTTCTAAAATGATGTTTTCTATCCTTGTTAGGTACATGTCCTGCACCCCCCACATGTACTTGCCCGATGTCGAGCACAGCTGTCAGACTACATTGCACTGGCCAAGACAAGACTCGCTGATCTGGGGGTAATGTATTATGTTCAGTCATCTGATGAGTACACTGACCAGTTACCAACTGTACATGTCTTTTTACTTACTTTGGCCATACCAGTTTACTTTGTTGGCTCCAAAACTGGAAGCTCAGCTTGAAAATAGAGTCTGAGGGGAAAGTCTATAGTTTGAAGTGTCAAAAGGATCAAGGAAATAAATTGGCCTGGCCTAAAGTTAAAGCTGAATATTGAAAGCTCATCAAGTTCAGGTTAAACATGCTACATATTTTGCAATAGGACAACTGATTTGGCTGAATAATTCCCCTTCCCCCAAAAAACATACACTTGCAAACTGTCCTTTTTGTTGCCTGTTTTGTCTTGGTAAATCATCATTGAGTTTTTGAAGGAAAATGTTTTTGAATTCATTAAATTGGAAAAAGCATGAACTGTATTGTAAAGGAATTTTGGCTTTGTCTCTTTGCAGGAGTCTATTGAGGAGTCCAGTATCTATGAGGATGGATCCACTGACAGACAGGGAAAAACTGATGTGAGAATTCAGCACTTCTACTGCCTTATGAAAGAATAAAAGCATCATATTATTTCATATTATTTACAATAGAGATGTCTCGAGAATTGGACATGAAACTTTGAAAGATTTGATATGATTGTACAATTTGTATTTGGTGTATTTGATTATCATATATATGATCATATATCGTCTATATCTGTTCACAGAGAAGCCTACAGGCTGCCCATGATGTGGTGAGGGCCATGGCTCAGTTTGAGAAGACTGGCAAGGTGCCTGCTAACGTCATAGAAGCTAGGTGAGCAACTTTTCCTTCTATACGTATACCTTGTTACCAACTGTACCAACTGACACATGGAGGTCAGCAATACACACGGGGATGAAACTGTTCCAGGTTGACAGAGATCGCAGGAAAGCGGACACAAGGAGCAGACGTAAGAGGTTCTGCGGCAGAGCCTGCCAGGCCAGAATAGGGCGCATAAGCCATGAGAGGCACTGCAGAGCCAGACCCGCAGAGAGCAACTGACATATGCTGCAGATCGTCTGACAAGACGTCAAGAGCCCATGTTGCACTGTAATATACTAAGAGCTCACCAAGTCTGATGCCTGCCTTGAAATGGGTTGTATTTGGGTATGTGTATACCATGACAATGTGTCTGTATCTCCCTTTCCTTGCCATCAACAGACTTCGTTTAAACTTGGCTGTGCAGTTTCTTAATTGTGCTTTTCTTTACTTTCTATATCTATTACAGCATTTTCAGGAGGCCTTACTACATCGGAAGATTCCTACCAGCACTTTTGGCTCCAAGAACGGTATGTTTGTCGAAACCATGTTCTTGAATCTGTCTTGATATTGTATCTAATACGTAGTTTTGTCAGACATTGTATGCTAACAAGGGATTCTAAAATACCTACTCGAGCCACATAATGTTTCTTGAAAACAAAAAAATCTAAGATACTTGCCTTTGCAGCTTCCAGATGTACCAGACACAAGGATGCAGTTCATTGATGCCCTTAAAAGGCAAGTACTGAGCAACATGTCTCATTTCTTTGAGCTTAAACCAATATCAGAATTAAAGTTGCTTAAGTAAAGAGTGAGCTAATGTCTAAGCTAGTGGTTTGACTATGAATACACTATAGATTTTACATGCAGACTTAATAGTAAATGTTTTTTGTGGCTACAGAGTAGAGAAAATTCCAGGCAACATGTACACAGCCTACACAGAGGGGTGCAGGAGGGAGGCAGTACAGCTGCTGGAAGGTCAGTAAGATCCCTTGAAATGCAATAGCAATTTTTCTTTCATATGACTTCTTCTTTTCTCATTCTCAACTGAGGCGAAGCATGATGCTTTTTCAAGTAGCTACTAGTGCAATGCGGCTTCGCTACAGCTTGCATCTCACCGGGTCACCCCTACTCTTCTGGATAAGTGTGTTGGTTTCTTTTACGTGCAGTGATTTAACACATTACCTCCTTCGTACGCGGGGTCGGCGGCTTTACGTCCCCATCCGAAAGGATGATGCGACTCTTTTTTCAATCATGCCTAGACCCAGGTGTAACCCCAGGGCCCTGACTCCATGACTTCTGAGAAATGAGAACAGCAATCAAGTTTTATGTTGTACTTCCTTTTTCTCTTCAGGAGTTTTTGAAGGAGATGAACAGGAGGAGCTGTTTGAGCCTCAGGACCAGCTCAGACACAGTCTGGATAGGTTTCCTGCTGCTGTTGTTGCCTACATACAGACTGCCTCACCTGCAACAGCCACCAATGGTTTGTTTGTTTCCTTGAGCCTTTGTTTATTCATGAAATACTCAAGTCGGCCTGCTGGCCACTTTTCGTTGAGGTCATGAGGGAAGACAGTGGGGGAGACAGCAAGCAGAGTTAAGGTCTCCCCCTCCATTTTTCCAACGAAGAAGTCAAATAAAGAAATAAAGGAAGAGGTCAGGGTCAGACAAAAAATAACAACATAAGGATTAGATGATTGGAGTCCTACCAAATCCATAAAGTACATAGTCCTACAGAGTTTATATAAATAGTTCCTTACACATACATAGTTTTACAAAAAAACACATAGAAGTCAGCTACTCCCCTCTGACATATTACAATGGTCACTACACACCTCAACACAACTGTATGGTCATTCTGTAACATTTTTGTGTAGTATTCAAATGCAACTATTTTGTCCATTGATTTGAATACAATATCTTTCATCCAGATCACTACATCGAAATATCGCACAAAAATTTCCGTCAACTTTAAAAAATATTCAGTCTGCTTAAAAATAATGCAGCTTCTTTTGCACCAGTCCATAATCTTGAGGATTACTAATAAGAAATAACTTTCTGTCTACTGGTCAGCAGAGGTCACTTCTCTCCTGTCTGTCATCTCTGAGAAACTGACCTTGGTGCTAGAACCACTTCCGGGTCAGAGTTCACCCTCTGAAGTGCTGGAGTTGGACATCTCCCATCCACAGCTAGACAGTTCCCTCCTACAGGTGTGTGAATTGGCCCTGTAAATACGTAGAATCGTCTGCATTTAATATTAGTCATATAACAAACAAATGTTCTGTTAATTATGTTTACCTTCGCAGAAGGAAAACATATTGTTTGCTCTGTTTCTTCTTCTTCTTCAAACAAATAAGGTCAATGACCAGGACCAGATGTCTGTCACCATGGTAACTGGTGCTGTAGCAGACACCCTGCGGTATTGGCTTACATTTTGTAGCAGGACATCTAGTTGGAGAGGCTGGTCACCATATATTATATATTAATGTGTTTGAGTAAGAATAAACAGAGTAGTTTGTTAGGCTAGACCATGTGAAGGTAAACATTATGCATTGCTTTGGTAATGTTACTTTTACCTTGTTAAATTTTCGGTACTGATTATTAACAGCAAATCTATCATTTTAGTCGTACAGTTACATGTAAGTCTGGGCAAAGTTTAGTTTGACTCATTTTTTTCTGTGTAGGTTGTGGATCTTGTTTTGAACACCTTCTGCAAGACAGTTGCAGCATCCTCTGCTATCATGTCAGAGAAGCCCGACATTGCTGCAAGCAGGTGAAATCAGGCATTTCATATGTAGATCCATGCTGTTTAAGACAAACAATTATGAATGTATATTCTATGTTTAAAAGTTAGTTAAAAGCCACTGTCAACTCCTAGAACGTTGTTGTGATTTAACACAGTTCTTATGTTATGTATTTTTATTCTGTAGTTGACCATACTTTTTGTTGTCAATAAAGCTCCTATTCTTCTCCTAATTTTATGACACAATACTGTGCTTTGCTCAGAGAAGTTCATCCATGTTCATTGAATTATATGATGTCCTATATCTGTGAATAAATTCACCAGGTTGGCAAGAGACTGAAAATGCAACAGCAAGCTACAGTGCGAATCAGAACCAGTCATTGTAGCCTTGAAGGTGACAGGCGGTCACCTAAATGTCGGATGTGAAAACACCTGTTTGTTGAATAGAGAACCTTCTCATACATGATGGCCTATAGTTTATCAATAAACACAGTTTGCATCCATTTGAGATCATCATATATTGTCAAACCTCTCAAAGACAGATTATACAAACCACAGATGTAGGGTAACAACCTCTCTACTTTCAGCACCTTGGACTGGGCTGCCCAGTTTGTCTCCATGCTGAGTCGACACACTGCACTTCTCCCAGCACTGCATGTGCGCCTGTGGCACCTCATCAGTAAACAGGTAGGTCAGTGTCGTATTTGTCCAGTCACAAATATGCAAATGACCACCATATTTGCATATTTGTGACTGGACAAATGAGGCAGAGACAAACAGGCAGGGCATCATCATCTCAGGTTGTAAGTTCACTCATGAAGGATCGAGGAAGCAGTCACCTTGACTGGCTCCAGTTCGCAGTCAAGAGCTAGTGTTTTACAAGATTGTCTCTGCATCTATTGCTTGGTCTTATGACCCTGCATCCGTGGATAGTTATGAAAAGTTGTTCAGATAGCCGTTGCCATGACAGTTGATTCTCAGCATTGTACATTTGAAGGGTATACAAGAAAGAAGTATACAAGAAAGTCATAGAGCATTGTCCCATAATTAGACCTTTCAACCTCAACCTCAGAAAATAATTATAAAAGTTTTGAGATATAGAAATAAAGTTTATTTGGATTATCTTGTTTTACTTCCTAACATGCTTTTCAGTTCTGACCATTTTGCCACAGTCTTGGCCTGTATATTGTGAACATATGATGGCTTTTGACACTAGTAGTACTATTAATTCTTAAGTAATTCTTGTCCCCATATTGAGCAGGGACCACATCTAGACCTACACCACATCCATGGCCTGGCTGCCTTTCTACTCCATCTCGGATCCCAGCAGACTTTGTTCCCCAAAGTTCAGGTAAGACCATACTGATTTTATTATATTAATGACATCTGGGCACCCAAAACTGATACAAGCATGTAAAGAAAAAACGTTGGGCAAAAAAATTGCCTTCATTATGAAATCTAAGTGGTCAGAAAGGTCTAACAAATGACTGAACACATGAACATGTTAAAGCAAACAATATATTCTATATTTTTGTTCTTTTATATCTTATTCATTGACTTTGGAAGACTTTGCTTTGGGCTCAAAAAACATTTCTTCGGCATAGTTGTACTGCATGATACAAATGGCAGAAAATTTAAGTCATTTTACGACACTAGCAACCATTTTCCGATATTTTGTTTATAATTAACAGTATATAGTTGCTCACTTTGCAGCTTCTTTGTAGGATTAACAATATGGTTGCAAACGTCTTTTTTGGGGGGGGGGGAATGGACGAAAATTGATGATATAATCAAGACAGTGTGGCCTAAGCAGATTCCTGTAAATTTGTGATTACACAAACATTTTTTTGTGTGTGTGTATGATGTCAATATGAATGATACAACTGATGCTGTATTTCCCAGGTACCAGGTTGTAGCAGTCCATATGCTGTGGCCCTTACAAGTACACTTTGCTGCAGTACTGGGGAAGATATGCTGTACTGTCTCAAGTAAGTAAACAGGGATGCTGAAGTTGCTAGATTAAAAACAACAATTCAAATGATATTGGAATTGTCATGTCTGTTAATAAAATATGTTTATGTTTGTATTGACAGCTTGCTCAAATAAAGAATATTTTAAAGAAAGTTGAGCTGTTGTATTAAAAAAACAATAGTTTATATTGCATGATAAGTGTCAGAAGTGTTTGAAACTTGCTGACCCATAGGGTCAGTCGACTAACCATACAAAAATTATGTGTGTACATTTGCTTCAAAAAAAGACTTGCACTTGATGCAAGCACGTCTAACCCCCGTTTCGGGGGGAAAAGACGTTAAAACTGGATTTTAAAAAAAAATTTATACTGAGAAATATTACCATGGCATGATGTAGAATATGAAAAATATAATTAAGTGTAACAATTGGAAGTGTTCAGCTCTTGATCCATGCTTGTTCTTCAGGTTTTGTACAGCTTATTTGGAGCATGCAGCCCATGTAGACAACAGCATCACATCATCACACAGTCTTACAGAGAAAGGAACCTACATTCCTCCTCCCATTGTACACAAGGTAAAAATGTTATAAACATTCACTGGTAATACAGAACTTTATTGCACAACAATTGTACATGGTATATTGGATGAAATACAATAAAAGTATCGAATAAAACCTAATATGTTTTATTGCAAAAAACATCTGTTCTGAAACATAAACAGAAGTCTTTGTATCACGTAATTGATAAAGAAATTCTGCAACATGCAATAAGGTTTCTGTGGTAGAAAAAAGAGAACAAATGCAACTATTAGGGTTTTATTGTTGTTTATACATTTATCATACAAATACAAAATCATACATCCCTTTGCAACTGAAAACATAAGCGTTCCAACTGAAATATCTATATGGTCAGTTAACATACTGTTTTGAAATGAAATGTTGTTATGGGTCAGCGTGCGAAATACTAGGTTGCCCAGTTGCACCGTGCAACCATATGTTGCTTGGTGCAACCTATTTCTACACCCAGGTAGCCCAGTGCACTACCTAAATTTTGTGGTAAGGATGCCCCTTTCTTCCATTGGGAACTGTTTATTGTAACTTCCCATGGAAGAGCTCATCACTTCAGGTAAGGGGAAACAATTGTGTGTCAGAAATGTATAAATGCGCATTGCATTCTAACAAAGTTAATCATAATGTAGAAGAGTTTAAATTCGGGGCAACCTGGAATTTTGATGGGCAACCTAGCTTTCATCCTAGGTTGCCACTGGGCAACCTGGCTCAAAAAAGTATTTCATACACTAGCTGTGGGTTTAGCACTGATGTATGTTTGTGTTTCCTTTATAGTTCCTGTTCCTGGTCCCCAGACTACTGGGCAGTGATGTTGGCTTTCCTGGGAGTAAACCAGGGTGTGGTGTTACCATGGATACTCAGTATTTCTTCAGAAGATCAAGGGATGAAGTGAAAGGTACAGATTGAATGTCTCTTCTTACTGTTGACCTGGTTCCCTTTTTAACCTTCAGCCTGCTAAGGTAGCTGTTTGGCAGCACCAAATTTGTATTGGTTTAGGCAGCAGGGAGAAGGTTAGAGCACAAAGTTTGTTTAGTTTGCAGGAGGTACATTTTATATAAAAGGCAAAATGTATAAGTCAATAATGGCTTCTTGTGTATTTGTTTCCACAAATTGCCTTGTCCTGAAATGTAATTGGTAATCATCTCTTGCTTACTTCATACTTCTGTGCACAGATAGCAGTTTCTGATATGATTATACATGTAGTTGCTGCACAGTCTTTTTTATTAAACAAATTCATTAACTTGATTAAGCCAAAAATTGCATGTCTGATTTTGCTTCAGCTGAAGACTGGCAGATACTGATGGCAGCAGCACAAATCTATCACTCTGATTTCTTTAAAAACATCCTTATCACAGAGACACAGAAGGTAAGGTAGTATAGTAGCTTGTTGATGTACATGTGTAGGTAGTAGACTTCAATTTCTGTCATTCAGATTCTCTTTAACTAAGTTTAAGTTTAATCCATATTTAGAAATATTTTTTCACACTGGTAATCATATAAACAACTTTTCCAAAAGATTACAAGATAAACTGGGAGTAAAGACATTTGTCATAGCCAATCAGCACCAAGGACAATACTCGTGTATGAGATTTGTTAACTGCTAGCCAACCAGCACCAAGAACACTACTCGTGTATGAGATTTATCAACTGCAAGCCAATCAGCACCAAGGACACTACTCGTGTATGAGATTTATCAACTGCAAGCCAATCAGCACCAAGGACACTACACATGTACAGGAAATTTAGTATCCGTCAGCCAGTCATCACAAAGACAAGTGTAAAGCATTTCCACTCTGGTAGGCCATTGTAATTAAGATTTCTTATTTATTCTTGCAGTTTTCCCTAAAAGATTGGATGAGGTTAGAACTACAAGTGAACCCCATGCAGGACTTCCTGTGCCAGATGGCAAGGTATTTTTCTCTTCTTCATTCTCTTTGTTATTTATCAAACAGTTTTTTGTGGTTGATTGGTTTGACTAATAATATACAGCCTAGACTGTCCAACTAGCCAAAATCTATTACTACTGTTCAATGACTTACCTCAAATATTAAAGCTGAGAGGAAGCTATCAAGAAGGATAGTGAGGTTTGATGTGTGGCTGACCTCAAACTGATACCTTCAGTTCCCTTTGAAAGACTGTAACCCTTAACAGCAGCATACTAATTGAGGTTAAAAGCGCAAACAACTACATGGGAATTCAAACCTCTAACCACGTGGTATAGAGTCAGCCATGGCGCACTACCTGTGGCACATTTATCTCTCCTCAATTTACTGCTTTTATTTATCAAACAGTTTTGTTTGTTTGTTTGTTTGTTTGTTTGTTTGTTTGTTACAGACGTGAGTACCACCGTTGGGTACTCCATTACTTCCTCCCCCTGCCAGCTGAGAAGGGAGGGTGTGGTGGGTCCTACACACAGGCCGCCGAGGACATGGTGCACTCATTGTTAGATGACTCCAACAGGTAAAGGAGCCTTGCTGCGTGTGTGTTTCACTGTGCATGCAAAATAAGATTGTTCAGAGCTTCTTCTTGATATTCTTGACATAATAACTAACAAGAAAGCATCAGATTATTATACAATTGCAATTAAAGTAAGATAAGACTTACATTTCTTGAAAAGATATAAACCTATACACATTTACTTGAACTCTTATACATATGTGACAACTTTGTTTGCCCCCTAGATCGCACATATTGAACAGAGATGATCATGTTCATGCCCAGCAGTTGTGTCAACACTGTGAGAGGACAATGCAAGCAGTTGGCTGCTTCTCTGAACTGACTTGTCTTCTTCAGGTAGGCCTCATATCATGTCTAGAGTACCAAGAATTGAAGTCTTTAGTTTCTACTTGAAAGATGATTTTTCTATTTTTCTTTGAAGTGAAAAGAAAAATCAAGTTGCTTTTCCCAAAACCTTTTTGTAGTCCCGAAGTATGAAAGGTAGCACTACCAGGATTGTATCCAATCCCTGACCACTTTACATATTTTTGCTTTATCAGGAGTTGCTACCACTTGTATCATTGGATCAGACTTCCAGTCAATCAGGAAGTAGAGCCAAGTCACATGGCAGCTGGATGCTGGGAATTCTGAGTGACAGGTTGGGCCAAACAGGGCAGGAAAGTGGTGACAGCAACAGACTTGCATTGGAGGAGCAGCAAACTTGTAATTTCATAAGGTGTGTTTGACTGTAGTTACGTCAGTTCTTGTAATTCTGCTTGGTACCCTAAGATGGTGCTATTGGGGTCTTTTCGAGAATGTTTTGGATTAATCTAAAGTGTCCATACCTCAGGGATTATTGACACTGCATCTAATTTTGTAGATCTCTTTACAGTTGGCATTTTTTAAAATCATGCTATGTTGTTCCAGACTATGCATGAGTTTACCAGCGGAGTACCTGTATGGAGTCAGTCCCCAGGACAGACTCAGTTCTAAAGCACTGTCTGCAGTAGCTGGGTTCATCAACACACTGTTGGTGAGTCATATTCACTCTTCAAGCCTACATCTATTGTCAATATTATATAGATATTAGCAGACACTGTTTTATAAACTTAAAGTGAAGCAAATTTTGAACCAATTTCTTCCTGGAATTACAAATGTTCTTGAATTATGGACAATTGAATAACAAACAACATGTATGTAACAAACAGCTTTGAGAGCTTGTTTCCTTAGAGTCTTTAACCATCTTTTCTGATGCTTTCCTACAGAGGAATCACGTGGGACAGTCTTCTTGTCTTCCATTCGATGTGACGTCCTATTTAACGAGGGTGAGTGGACAAATTTCTGACCCTTTTCTTATGCAATACATGATTGTAACCATTTGTGATGTTTTCAATATTGTATTTGCTTGTACTGTTTCTCCTCTGTATTATCAGGGTGCCCTGAAAGTTATAACTTCACAATCAGACTGTAATGATGGAGAAAAATGGTTGGAACAGCTACTGACAGCAAGCCCACTGCTGAAGGCTTCTGTACTGGTAAGAACTGAAATGTCTGTAACCCTGACCTTGAAATACAATATCCTATGTATGTATTTTGTACCATGTATGTGTAAAAATATGTATATAGATTTATTAGAACTTTAAAGCATGTAAACTGTATCTTTATATATTTTGTCTGACCCGTACCTCTTCTCTCAATGAAAAGTGGCCTGCAGGCCAATTCGAGCAT
The DNA here is from genome assembly GCA_013266295.2 of Branchiostoma floridae x Branchiostoma japonicum. Lineage (NCBI taxonomy): Eukaryota > Metazoa > Chordata > Leptocardii > Amphioxiformes > Branchiostomatidae > Branchiostoma > Branchiostoma floridae x Branchiostoma japonicum. The sequence goes on along the minus strand of CM023829.1, from coordinate 12,720,729 downwards.
CTCATGAATAAATAGTGCGTCAAACAAACAAACAAACAAACAAACAAACAGACAAACAGACAAACAAATAAACAAACAATAAATTCCATCTACGATGATCAATTTTTGAATGGACCAGGAAGGATCTTTTGGGATGTAATTTAGGGAATATACTTGAAGTTTTAAGAAAAATTGTGAAAAAGAATGTTTACAAAGGGCGAATGATATAAATGTGCGATTTCCTTTATTTGGTCTTCCTATCCTTTTCTGGGGATGATAGAAAGTCTTTTTGGTGGTTTTCCTTCATCATTGCCTTTGTATGAACTGTTGTCTTAGAAAAGATAGTGCAGAACCTTGTTATTCTAACTTTTTGTGGTCATTCATCCACTACCAGGCCTGGTGGCCCCAGCTGAAGCCACTTGTGTCTCACCTGTGCTGTGGATTTGGGGAGGGGAAACTTCCTACACCCCTCAGGAGGACTGATGCTCTCACACAGTGGGCTGCAAGGTTTTAATACATCTATATAATGCTTGAATATGTATATAAAGATATTTTTCTATTAATGACTGTGTTGAAGCTATACATCAAATCCCTGCATGTTAAAGTAGTATACTGTAAATTCATTTACTTTCACAGTAGTTTTACTTAATGGTAGGAAGCCTAGGGAAAAGGAGGTTCCTTGATGAAGGAGGTTCCTTGATGAAGTTGTTTTAAATTTTGTTGTTGTTGTTGAAACAATTCTGTAGCACAGTAGTCATACAAGGGAGACATATTTGCAGTGTCATGAATTCACAGTGGAGAGGTCACCATGAAAATAAAAACACTGTGACAGTTTCAAAATTTACAGACTGTAGTAGCTTAGAAAATAACATGATAATTTTCCCCATGATATCTTCTGTGCTGCAGCATACTTGATGACCAAACCAGTGCTGGAGTTCTCCCTGGTATGGGTGATGCCAAAGGTGACACGTGGCCTGTAGCTGCAGCACTTTTCCACGGACTCAATACAAAATATAGGTACTAAACCGACATCTTAAGATTTGTGCTGTTGTAGTCTTATGGTGTTAGATTTTGAAGAAATTGCAGGTAGAGTTGGGATTAATACATCGGAATCCATAGTAGTCATGTCCTAACTTAAAGTTTGTATATCTTCAACTGAAGTGGCTGACTGTCATTAGTATACTTGTGACTGTGAGTTTTGTGTTCAGAGAGACAGTGAAGTTAAGTGTGACTGGTGCTGTTTTGCCTCTGCAGGTCTTGTACTGTGGACCCATCCAGTACTGCCAGAGTGATGAAAGCCATACAGGCATTGGAAGGACCAGTGGGTGAAAAGGTGCTACATAGGGATTTTAATGTACTCTCTGTGCCATATACATATCAAAGTAGAGAGTGCAATTTAGCAGAATCGCCAATTCTGCTGGTAGAGATCCTGATTGGAGTAAATTTAAAGATTCCTGCTAACTTGTCGACACTACATCCATCATTGGTCACTCCAGATCATCAGCCGAGAATGACGCACTGAGATTGTAAGACTTTATACCTATGATAGCTTTAACAGTTTACAAGATGTAAATTTGAGAAATGTGCCTTCCAGATTGCATCCTGCCTACTGTTCATGATCATGTTACACCTGTCAGCAGTGGACTTCTCCAGCCAGGTTTGTAAAGTCAAGTTCAGTCTGGATAAATCCTAGACTGGTCAATTCTTCTTCATTTCTTGGTAGTTGTGGTAAATAGTAACGGTAAGACTTTAACTGTGCAGTTACATGGATATGAAAGTGGGAAATTTTGTATTGAGCTGCATTTTTCACACAACTGCATTTTGGCTTTTCTAACAGGTGGCAGCTGACTGAATAGGGGACTAGGGGTACATTTGTATTATAGCCTGGTATCCAAACCCATTTTAGCTGCCGAGTCTCTTTTGTCCTCTACGCAAATAGACAACAAAAGAGACGGCAGCTAAAATAGGTTTGGATACCAGGCCAGGAGTATTAGTGAGTTAGTAGCCAGCATAAGGGCTGCCTAGAGCTGAAGTTGATACAGCCTCTTGTTGACTATTTACCAGGAATCTAAGCCAGCCAACAGTCCATGGGTGAAACTGGCTCAGTCCCTACTGAACACCTATCCAGGTAGTCTGGATGTCTTCACAGGTAAGAACTTAGTCATTCTTTGGAAATTTCAGTTTTCTGTGGCTCGTCTCAAGTGGTTAGCTAACCTTCTTGTTTATTTCCAATAGAAGACACTGAGAATCCTTCAACACAGCCCAGACTGTGTCCTGACAGGTTCTACCAGCTGGTACCAGTCATGTTCTTCAGGTACATTGACTTGTGTTGTCACTTTTGTCTTTTGTCTAGTACACTCTCTATGTATATATGCATGCAAATGTATTTACAGAAAGAAGTCATGTTGTACAAGACAAGGCAGTAGATCTTTCATTGTTATTTTGTGCAAGTCTTTCAGGATCAACATTACTGTCCTTAAATAGTTCCTGAAATGAGATTCCTTTTGTATTATGTTACATTCAGTTGTGTTGTACATATACTCCCCGCCCAGGACCCTTGTTGCCTGTCCCATCGACATCTTGCAGAATCCCAGGTTTCTCCCCTCTGCCCTGTCCATGCATCTCAAGGTCAACGGACTCTACCAATCTGTGGGAGGGGAGGAGGTGTGGGGAGGAACAAAGGCCACATACAGGGTGGGACCTTACTAAGCTCTAAACTTCATCTAAAGTTGGTAAAAGAAAATTTCTGAATGAAGTATATATTCAACTTTACTTGTGGAACCTAAAGTGAGTTTAACTGCATAACCTTTGATATATTCTATGTCTAATATATAACTAAACTTCAATTAAGGTACAATATTGTAAGTTTATAAGGACTCACCTTCATCTAATTGTTTCATCAGGGCCAACTTCTTACCTTGGACCTGATGACCCAGATGACCAGAATCCTGATGCACTGTATCCCACAATGCAGTATGGAATCCCTGAGACAGTTAGACATGGTAGGTGCATTCCATATGGAATTTATCAAATTTTTATGCATCTAAAAGTAGTTAGTTTCATGAAATCTTTAATATTGGTTTGCTACGTGTTTATATTAATGTGGAAATTTGTCTATGTGGAAGATTATGATTTTTGATTTCTAAACTATTTTTTTTCAGGACATCCTAGCCCAATGTGATCCTGACATACAGCATCAAGTAAAGAAGAGGTTATCATGTACTAGTATATAAGCAGCTCATATAAGGAAAAACAACCTACTGCTCAGATTTATAGAATCACAGTTTCTGCTGTGTCCTAAGCTTTATACATGAGGTTCTCATTACATATTGCAGTTATTTACTAGTGAGTCTTTACTCTATGATGATACTTTGCCATGTCACTTGATGCCATAACAGTTACTGTAATAGTGAAAAAAATCACATGCCATTTTCATATATTGTAAGCTTTATTCCATTGATAAATTATCCATATTATATATATCCTACTCCCTGCAACATTTGATTTTTCACTTTTCATTGTTCCATTTCATGTGAACAAACATGGGGTCATAAGTTTGCCATCAAAGTGCCTGTCACTGATTTACATACACATGGAAAATTTCAAGTTGCAAATGAAATGTCTTTGTTCTTTTATCATGACCTTTTCCCAGCCAACAGATTTCAAACCCCAACTACACAGCGAAGGCGGTTACCCTCTTATTAAAACTTTTACAATGCTGGACCAGCTATTCTAGTCAAAGATCATCTTCTGCCATTTTGCAGCTTTGGTTTGGTACAGTGCTGCGTGGTAAGGCTGGATAACTGTGATAAGGATAACTATGATATAACATTACAGTATTTTAAACTGCTAGCACTGTTAGCCATATAGTTATCTTTAACCTACCAGACATAGGCTGTCAATTTCTGTCTGCTAGTCAAAATAGGATTGATTTTTTAATCACAAATTTGTCACACAGTATAAGTTTGTTCCCCCTAGTTAGACACAGAGCAGCTAAAATAAGCTTCAGGTCTGGGATAAAAGAATTCATATTGAAGACATGAGGGTCATACATGTATCTGAAGTGTTCAAGTTGAGTTTTACTCATTTGTAGTTCCAGACCCTTCTGCAGGTGGTTCACTTGGAGCTTCAGGTGGGGGTGTCGCAGTCTGAAATAGAATAGAATAAATCAACATGGTTAGAATATATCGCAACAAAATAACCCTGGAAATTTGAGTCACTGAACTTTTTCTAACAGCACGCTGAAGTTTCTGGTTGTTCAAGTTTGATAATTGCTGTATGGTATCACTTTCATGTAGTGACTTAATGTGAAATTCACATTTCTTGAACCGTTTAGCCAATACAAGATTTTTGCCATAAGTAAATTGCTTTAGCAGGCCATAGGTTAAAGGACAAGCACTCCATCTGATATGTCAAAGGTCTACAACAACAATCGCCACCATTTTTTTACCAGTGTACAGTTAGTACTTTACTTTTCTTATTGTTGTGCTGGACCATACTTGGCTACAGCTATATAGGAAACCCCTATACTGGTAGACAGAGAAACGACACAGTTGAACAGAGGATGATTTCGGAGACAGGACAGCACAAAATGTGCACTTCATCTGTAATTCCAGAAGAAAAGGTACAGAATATGTATTTGAAGTTTGATTTCACCATTGAATTGATATACTGCTCTGGATAGCAACTCTAGCAAGTAATCATAGGCATGCAAAATTGTCTTTGCCCTATTGTCTTAAGACTAGACTGGACAAACTTAAGGGAAGGACATGGTTGCTTGGGAAGAAGAAAGATATAAACATTAGTACCTAATTAGTGGTAGTAATCATATAGGGAATATGAATAGGTAGAGGATATTCGAAACCAGTCACTGCTATATTATTCATTGTCTTGTGGATACGAGTGTAGATGTGAAGCTACGAAAAGGGCAATTATAAAACATGATCATTACTAATTCAAAAATACCAGGAAACAACAGCAAAGAATGCATTGTACACTTCAGATAAGACACAGATGTTTCTGCAATCACAGAAGGTTCATCAGGACAGGATACAACAAATAAGGCCACACCAATTTAATTTGTTGGTTCCCAGAATGTACAAGAAATCAATGAAGCGGGCAGATGAAAAAAAGAAGGCCAATGCATCAGGTGATAGTCCCAAATGCAACCTTAGAAGCCACAAAGGCAACATACTAGGCTGGTTTATAATTCAAACGATGAATTTTGAGCACTGCACTGATAGATGGAAAAAAAACTGTAACAACTAAGAAGACAAGGACTTTCTTCAATTGTTGGTGCCAACTAAAATACGAGCATTTTGGAATTGATTCAGAAGCTGATTCTTTTTTTTTGCAAATCGGAAAAAAACGAAGCAGGTGAATCAGAGAACCAGCAAATTAAAATGGCATGGCCTAATGTTATAGGCACAGTGTAATTGGTCAGGTAGGTTTTGGAGAGGCAGGACAGCAAGGCAACACCTGTTGAGGGAAGTGTACCTGTCCATGCACACCTGTCGTGTTCACAGGTTGTCGTACAATGCGTTATTGAGGACTGCCCGCAGCAGGCTGACTTGGGATCCCTCCTTAACAAAGTACAACCACCACCTGTCAATGTTAGTTACAACCCTGCTGCTCTACACACCACACTAGACGGATAGCGCTACTACAAGGGAGAATACCAACAGGCTTGGACTTGTGAATGTATTTCTGTTTGATTTTACAGTCCACTTTCATTGCCTCCCATCACTGCACGAAAAGTTAGATTTACCAATAATAGTAAATGCCAGTACAGCCGGGTAATGTTTACTTTGTAAACAGAATCGGACTTGACAATGGTAGTAAATAAAAGTCAAGTCTGGTAATTTCATTTACAACCGTTGTTAAGTCCGAAATTGTCGGACTTGACTATTGTTTACTACCATTGTCCGGTACTGTTTTTAAAGTAAACATTACCCGACTTTGCTATTGCATTTACTACCATTGGTAAATCCAACTTTTCGTGCAGTGATAAACCAGCCTGGCATCCATCCTATTCTAGCTGCTTTGCAACCCTCTGATCGTCTCCTTTTCTGAATATTCTGGGGACTCTGAAGCGATGAGAGGAGAGAACCAGAGCTACGTTCTAGAGTAGGATGGAAGCCAGGCTACTTATAAACACAGCTCTAAGAAGAAAAAAAACAGTTAAGATTAACAGTCCAACAACCTGTGAACATACTTTATCAAAAGTCTTATGTCCCAATGTTATATCTATAATGCATTGAAAGGCCTAATAACACCGAAAAGACTCCTGATTTAACCTCAAGCAAAGCAAAAATGCTGTCAGACTCTGAAAACATGATAGAAGAAAAGCAGCAGGTTATTAGGCTGACATGCCGATGCTCTGGAAGACAAGTTTGATCACGTTTAATCTCCAGAAAAAATGATGTCTTTCATTGTCTTCGGGGGAAAAGGGTTTTTTGGATCACCAGGATTTTGTCAATTATTTGATAAGGGGTTAACATCGGATTTAAGCGTCCTTGTCTTCAGAAAAAAGTGTGATACTGTCTTTTTCTACTCACATTGGATCACCGTGATTGGATCTTTTCACGATTTGTTATTCATTGAAGTACCCATCTCCGACTGAAATCATCCACTGTTAGTTGTATGATCATCAAAGATTGGATTTGAGCGCTTCAGAAGGACACAGCATTTCTCTGGTACTCACCTGTGGTGCGGACGCACTTCCCGACGCCTCTTCGTCGTCAAATTTATGGTAGTGAAATATTTCTAGCGAAGTGGTGTGTGATAGAGCCACAAGAACGCAGTAGATCTGAACAAACAAACAAACAAACATAGTACAGATAACAGATATAAATATACTGTGATTTCCACCATTTATTCATCAGCAACTGTTTGCAAAGATCTAAAGGTGTTTATTTGATGTTCAAACATACGATGTTGGCATTTAAACTTGAATGACTATGACTGTCATTTTCATCCGTATTAACACGTTACATATAGGGCTTCCAGAACTTGGAAATAATTTGAATGTGCGTATGTGGTGCTGAACATACGACACGGCATTTTTTACAGTGTCAGTGCAGTGATTATATTATTCACTAGAAGTAAATGTACGTATATATATATAAGCATAACGTCGGCAGAACGTAGTGCACCTGCCACTGCGCGAAACCCGTAATGTATTGTGCATAGCACTTTGGCAGAATGTCTCATATAAGGTTGTATTAGAGCATATAAGGTTGACAGCCTGTCTGTAGTTTTCAGATGTTGTATAGGAAAAGATATCGTCTGCAACAGGCAAAATTTTGATGCAACGTTGTCCAAACATCCAACGAAAAACGTGAAAAATCAGGGTTTTGCGCAGGCGCAGTACGTTCTGCCGACGTGCTATATATAGAGAGATTTATTTCCTTAGATAATTTTAACATTAGGGATGTGACTTACATTTGGGATGATACGGCAGACCATGAATGCCGGGAAGAACGGGTGTACGAACAGGCCCTGTGGAGGAAAAGGAAATGACCTGTTAATCAGATAGCTTTAAACAATGTCTAGAGTTAGACGTTCAAAGGTTGGGTGTAACAGCTCGTTCGGTGTAATGTAGCCAGCTGCCGCCGCGCCGCGTGCCTGCGAAGCTGGTGTGTTACGCCGAAGGGCGGTTATACCGGCCATACAGATACAGAATCACGGAAAACTTAGACACAGTGGATTATCAACACACGGCCCCTACGGCCTGAAAACTATTGGAATGCCTTTTATTACCTTTTTTAAGCTTGAAATATCGTTGAGTTTCCGAGGTGTGCAGGGCATTGTGAAACATGCACGTGCCTTCCAGGTCTGATTACTAGTATTTCGTTCTGCATGCAGTACTTACCGCTTCCCATAGTACCGCTCGCTGGTACATCTGAACAGCGATCTCCAAACACGTGAAGGTAATGACGGCCGCTGCCCAGGATTTCATCACTGCAATTTTGTCCTATTAAAAAACGTTAAAAATGTTTTTTTTTCCAATAATACAGCAAAATTTTATTAGCCCTGTACTAGTATACTGAAGGTACCACCCAACTGTTTTTAAGATCGATAAATAAATAAATAAATAAATACCATAGCACTTGCACTACTATCAATTTAGTTTGATTACCTTAAATTGAAGCACGGCCAAAACTGGAAATACGAATTATTTAGTATTTAGCGAAAGCCTCTACTCTTCACTCAAACGGTAAAGTCATGGTCCTTTTATTAGTTGCATTACTTTTTTTCCACTAGTCCAAGAAGACTTTATTTTCTAATTAAGTAACGAATGTGTTACGAATCCTTTCTCCTGTTTTTTCTCGCATCTTCCTTTTTGCTTGACACTCTGCTTTTCCTTATGGTGAATTTTTGTCTTATTTCTAAGACCTAAAAGGAGAAATGACAGTTACCTTGCTGACACCGTAGATGAAACCAACGGACCACAGTAATATGGTGATGTACATGGCAAAGTTTAGGTAGATCAGACCTCTGGCGTAGTCCACAGCTGTGACAGGAAAGACAACAAGAAATAGGAGATTTCAGACTTCCGGGAAATGTTTGAAGTTTTCGTAAATGTATTGGAACTGAGGAGAGGATTTTATTATGCAAGACCCTCTACCCAACGTCCTCACTGAGACTGTGGGGGGGGATTGTATAATGTAATACATACTATGTAATACCTCTCACCCTATATGAAACCGACTCTGCTATCTACAACCTTATTTCCATAACAAAAAATACCACTGGTACCCTCATAAGCTTGTATGACTAACTTACTGGACTATTACGCCATCCTTCCAACTGGGGAACCCAAACACACAAACAGACATCAGCGCCACCCGAAACAATACTTCCGTTCCCGGAAGTAACAACCACAGTGGATAACGACATTCATTGCAAATTGCCATGAAATAAAATGATTACTTTATGTTCGATGATATAAAAAAATTGTTTACGCACCTTTTTGACTTCTTGGATCGGATGAGTGGTTACCCTTCTTCAGTTCTAGATCCCAGACCTCCGCGCCGATGCAACAAGCACTGATAATCTGCAACCAATTCATGCGTTATACCGGTTATCTCCGCTTGACAAACTGTCATATTGCAATTAGCCCTCGGGTATGTACTTGCAAATAAACTATCAGCATTATTATTTATTTTTTTATTTATTTATTTATTTTATTTATGAAGATTTACCACATTGTGGAAGGATTGACATAACAGGTGACTATCACCTCTACAAGATGTCAAACCTGAGACCAGACTGTAAGGTTTGAACCACTCACACCGGGAAGGACCCCTACTCTTTTCGATAAGTATGGTGGGTTCTTTAACGTGCGTGGGGTGTGGCTCTCCCCAAACACGGGACCTCCATTTAACGTCCTATCCGAGGGACGTCCCTAACCGAAGCTAGGTCCTCATTTAATTATTATTATTATTATCAAACCTACATAAAAATTCATACAGTATCCAACGTTTCCCTATGTGTTGTCATTGATATACCCCACGGGTATGGGTCACCTGAAGACCAACCACACAGAAGTGTGATCCAATCCAATCATTAGGTATTGAAATAAAGGTAAGTTAAACATTAACTGGCCAGAGCCTTTACTTTGCCACTTAGAATTACTTGCACGAGATTGGGCACAGTTCAGCACCGCCAGACGCTGTGACCCGGCCTATGAGTATTTGTGACATTTAGCGTGGTGCAGTCAGCATAAAGGTCTAATGCCTACGGCACCATGTGTATTAGTAACTCTTGTTTGAACAGGAGGGTTGTCGTTTTTCTGTCTCTGTAATGTCTGAAACAGGGATTTAACTTTGAAGCCAGGCGGCTTTTTCTGCTAAAAACCAAACACTGAGGCCTAGAACAAATTGCCCACGCATAGTAGCAAAGCAAATATGTACTTACCACCATATAAACACCACAGATATAGCAGCCCCTCTTCAACGTTGTGAAACAGGCTGTCCGAAACGGCAGACACAGTTCAAACATTTTTAGCTGGCGGTATGTATGATCACAGTCCGGAGCCTGAAAAGTGTAGAAACGAAAACACCCACTTGGGCCCTCCCTGTATGGGTCGCTACGCAGACTGACTTAAGTTGCCTCGCAGTTGTTGTCTTGTTGTACCGTAACTGTTAGCGAATGCAAGCCCAATCCTGAATCCTTGGCGAGGAAACAATTCCAGCAAAGTCTCTCCTCGTGTGACAGTAATACGACGGTAGAACTCAGACAAGCAGGGCAGTTCACCTATATTTTTGTTCCAGGTGTTCTGATCAATGCGGCTCCGCCCTCACCGACCTGCTCCAAATTAAACTTGTTCTGCAGGGTAGTACGTAGTTGAGAAGACACGTCCCGTCCTCGCTGTTAGACAACCTACGTTGTCTGTTAAAGTCTTCCTGCTATACTCCTGTTGTCTGGTGCATATTGGCTTGTCAGTCAATCAGTCAATGCAAGACAACCAACCAGTATAGTTGGATCTCTAGGAAGTGAAAAAGTTACCGGAAACAGGTAACAAAGCTATGTATATACCAGAACGGTCATGTGAACGTGTGTAGCAGAGGGCAACATCCGCAGGCGACCCTTGCGTCATTCAGCCGCGCGTACATGTTTGCTCGAGCCAAGAATCACTCGGGGGCGTGGAGAAATGTTTACTGAGCGCGCTAGTTTTAGAACTAGTGCTAGCTCGGACGGTCGTGCCATCGGCAAATATCAGTTTGACCAATGAGGTTAAAATCCCCTTTTAACCTCCTTGGTTAAGCCAGTGCCACAACATTATAACATACGCTTTAAAGAGCACTGTTTTTCCCGGTGATTAAATATACAAAAGCACCGGGTTGTTCTGGTTTTAACTGCTTCCCCAAGCGACTTTCTTTGGTACCGCAGTTGAAATTTCATCTTTTTTGCTTCTTTTGGTCCGAATGGTCATGATTTCTGAGTGGTAGAAAACTTTATATTGAGATCAGGATTTTGTTTGGGTCCCGGCCCTTGTAGCTTTTTAGGAACTACATAAGTACAAGCAGATACAATGAGTACCTTCATGTAAGCTGTGCTTATATTGTGTTCACACAGACTGAGACAAAAATTACATCATATAGCTAGAATTTTGTTATGTTTATTCGGTAGTACTGGGTTCCTTTCCACAGTATTTTTCGGATAGGTCATCATGATTATAAAATCACACAACATTCTGCTTCACACTTCTTACACATCAACCTCTCTTCAGTACCTCAACATTTCAAGGCAAAAAGAACACAAAGATTAAGACTGGAGGAACTTGTGTATAGCTACAGTCTCTCTTTCCTTAAATTAATATCAATACACTCATTTGAAAATATGTAGATATCTATAGGTCAATAAGTTAGCCAATCGTTCTGCTGGATATTTGTAGACATCACAATTTTCAAAGGGAAAATGAGGGAAACTTTAAAAACATAGGATAGCCATGTATTACATTGTCATGTCATCTTTAGAGTCAGCATGTCAATAGACTTATCCTGTCAATCATAATTAGCAGTTCAACCAATGACAGCACGGCAATTTGATGTACAGCCAATGAGAGAGCATTTCTGTGCTTTTATCTAGCATTTCCACATTTTGACAGAGGTGGGCGGGCCTATAGCAGCTCTTCTAACTAAGGTTAGAGACTGGGTAGTATCAATCATGGTGGATTGCAGTTAGAATTTTGCTGCAAACTTACTACTAATGTTCAGATAAAAAAAGTCCAGAACATTTTCTTTTAGCTTTTTCTTGAGAAAGACTGTCTTATCTTACATGAACTTAGCTGAAAGATACACTCACACCCAGAAGGTACATGTACTAATTGGTACCAAAACACATTAAACAAGTTCATTCATATAACGTCACTTTCAAATTAGACATGTTTACCATCAAGCATTCTTTTAACTAAAATGTGAGGGATACTTACAAAGGCATTACAACTTGAAGTAGCAGAAGAAAAATTATCACACCTAAATGTTGATGTCAAACAATGGCACTCTTTATGAAGATGAGAATTCTTCTAGTAGTCTACAATTGAAAGCAATCGGTGTTTGTAATACTCAAGATAATACCATATTTTCTTCAGTGATCACACCTTACCAGTATGTACACTGTAGTAGTATTAGGATAGGGAAAGAACTATTAGTCAACAATGTTTACAAGAACTATCTAACAACATTGGTCACTTCATACATGTATTATGAAAAGACGCTAGGATTTAAAAAATCTAATTTGACTCTAATGTCAAGTATCACTGCAACTGTACAGGATATGAGAGGAATGACAAAAGGGAGGGAAGCCTGTTTAATTTACATGTGACACTTTTTTTTTACACCTAACAACTAGTTCAAATACAGAGAGTTAATTTTGTTTGTGCATTGTGTATTTCCAAAGCACCAGCATCTTTCCAAATTCAAAATGACCAGTATTATTTAAATATCAAGCCATACCACCTTAATGTCTTGGTTCTGGGACTTAAAAAATAGTGTTGAACTAGAGGATCAAAATGAAAACAGAGTCTGAGGGGAAAGTCTGTACCATGGGATGCACAGCACATTGGTAGAACGTACTGCGCCTGCACGAAATCTGGAACATAACGTGCATAGCACTTCCACAGAACGTATCATTTAAGGTCATGTTTGCATATCTAAGGATGATAGTTCTCAAATGTTGTGTCAAAAACATATGCAACGGACAAAATTCTGATGCAACGTTGACCAAACGTCCAACAGAAACTGTGGTTTTGCTCAGGCGTAGTACGTTCTGCTGACGATGCACAGTTTCAGGTGGGGTGAATATAGTCAGATACACGTTTTCCTCCCAGCCCTTTGTTTTGCTTCATGTTTACTTTACAATGTCCGAAAACCAAGGACAGAAATTGGTGAGGCCTTAGTCTACAGTGGCAGCTGTCAGTGTCTGTGATGTTGATGTTTTCCTCCCGCCGCGAGTTTACTGGCGGCCGTGCCGGCGCAACCTTTCATAAGGATGGGGACAACCTCGATAACGTCCGACTCGTCGCTGGACGCCTCGCTGGAGTCGCTGCTGTAGTTGTACGCGCCCAGTCCGGGAAGCACCGCCACCACCTGCGCTGTCTGTAACTCCACAGCAGGGACGTTGTCGGTTCTTGTTATACTGTCGTCTGGTGTCTGTTCTGTTTTTGCATCTGTGTGGACATTTGAATGCACCAACTTTGTTATACATGTATATATAAGAAGAAACAAGGGGTTGCCAAAAATTGACAGAATAGCTGTTTAAGTGTCAAAGAAAGACTCAATCTGATGTTTGTAACTCCACAGCAGTAGTGTTGTCTGTTGTTGTTCTACTGTCGTGTGGTGTCTGTCCTGTTTTAGTATCAGCGTGGACATTTGAATGCACAAATATTGAGAGACACAAAGATAAAAGGAGCTACCAGAAATTGACAGAATACCGGTAGATGATAAGTATAAAAGTAAAAACTCAATCTTACCATGTGAAGAACTGTCTTCAGACTGTCTTGTTGCTTTTGGAAGACTACTTTCATCTTTTACATCATCACTGCTACTTCTGGAAAGTACAATATACAACATAGGTGTCAAAAACTTCAAAATAATATAAAAAGGTACCATTCATACAGAGATTACACATTCAAGACAAAGGTTTGATTCGAAACAATCTTTGTCCCTGAATTCAATAAACCTCTTCAGGGTTCTGAGCGCAAATGTGCAACATCATAGGGGAAGGCCCCTGGCCATTCTTTGTACATTGTATATTGCCAGGAGCCTTCCACAGACATACTATCCACAACACATCACAGTGTGCATGCACACTTTGGACGCTAGCTGGACAGCTTTATTTCTAAAAAGAACAATCTGAAGTACATGTATCTGTGTCTGTATAGCCAGTATAACTGCCCTTTGGTGTAACACATCAGCTAATGTAAACATGTAACATCTACAACTTATGATTTTAAAATAAGCACTGTTTCTCCAACCTCTTTCTCTTGACGGCCCCAGCCAGTAGGGCCTGCTGGGACTTCCTTGGTTGGTTTGGTACAGGTTTGGGGGTGGGTCTCTTGGCACTCTGCTCCTGGTGAGGCTGTGAGGCACTGCTAGTTGCCGCCTCCTCAGCTTCATTGACAAGTTCTAGAGCTTTGTGTGAAGGGTTAAGGGAAAAGCACAACTCTGAAGGGTTAAGGGACCGGCACAACTCTGAAGGGTTAGGGGAACAGCACAACTCTGAAGGGTTAAGGGAAAAGCAAACTCTGAACAGTTAGGGGAACAGCACAACTCTGAAGGGTTAAGGGAAAAGCAAACTCTGGAGGGTTAAGGGAACAGCACAACTCTGAACAGTTAGGGGAACAGCACAACTCTGAAAGGTTAGGCGAACAGCACAACTTTGAATGGTTAAGAGAACACAACTTTGAAGGGTGAAGGGAACAGTGCAAAAGACAATTAATACAAGTTGTATTCCTCATATATAAAGGCTATACTCAGGTTATTTTACATGTCTTTTTAGGTGTTTTTATCAGGCTGTCTTTTTGGTACCGGTATTTTTTTTGCCAGCCAAACTACTGTGGCATATTGTATACTGCCCTGCCAATTTGATACTGTCTTGCCAATTTGACACTGTCTTGTAGCCACCAAAAGATCTGCTTGGAGATTACCACTGGGTGACCCCCACCCCACCCATTCTTAAAATGGACCAGTCCCCTACAAGGATATTCTTTGCTCCCTGATGACCTCCCACTCCTCTTGTCTCTTCTGTCTCTCTATCTTGGCTCGGATGTTGTCCACCTCCCCAAGGAAGTTTGTCTCCTCCTCTTCCAGCCCACGAAACTGGTTCTCTGGAAAGGGGTTTGACATGTACATGTAAGTCAGGTGGCAGCATCAGGCACCTGCCAACTATTACCAACAAGAAAAGCTGTAATCTTAGTTGTTACCAGGTGTCAACAGATGGACAGTTACACTACTTATCACTTTTGGGTATGGAAGTATTGTTTTGGGTGGCTACGGATAGAGTAGGTTGACTGCACGTGGGTGGGAAAGATTGACAGGCATAATGACAGGGTCAAAAGGTCAGAGACAGGAAATTTGGTGAACTTGAAGGTCACCAGCACCCAAAATACTTCCAGGGACTCTGAAATCTTTGATTTCTTGTGGTCTTTTTTACCTCATAGCAAGAAATGATTTATATTACTAGATACCTTACTTCAGTTAATATGAAGGTGCAGTTCTTGGCTTCTTGCTTATACCAGTATGAGTAAGAAAATAGTCACTGAAATACTTACTGAACTTGAACTGTTCCTCAAACTCAGCTTGTTTCTTCTCCTTCTGTTCCTCCAGCCTCTCAAACAGTGAGCGAGGGTCATACTCCTCCTCTGGGCATTCTGGGAGTGAAGGAACATCACAGGTGTACTCAGTTATAGTAACTTATATATTCCTATTTCACAACTCTCTATGTGGTACATGGCAAAACTTGTGTCTTTATCTGTGTATTTTCGAATTTGAACTGGTAACGTTAAAGCTGGCTTTCAGTTTAACACACCAATTTCACAGGCATGCAATGGTGACCAATTACAACCTACATAATAATTTTATGTATGTCGTGTCTTAACCACGTGTACACAAATTTTACTGGGAAAACAACGATATAAAAGCATATGGGAATGCAAAGTTATCTGGATACATAATCTTCCGACAAGGCCTTTAACTTACAAGGAAACCATAAAAAAGCAATCAAACAGTAATGCATTTGTCAGCTGTATGCGATGTTAAGTTGAACCATATATTAAGTTGAATAGTAAAATTATTTTGGTTGACCAAGGAGGTTGAAGTGGGAGAACCTCCTTGAGTTGACAAAAATTTGGCCAGTTAACGTTAGTAGGCGTTACGCGTTGATCGATGTGCGCGCGTTACAAACCTTCGGGCTGGTCGGCTGTTCTCACTTTCTCCCATTCTTCCTGACGTTTCTTCTTCGTCTCCTCTACCTCTGCTTCTGTCACAAACGATATCCCACTGCCTGACATTCTGGAGTTACGTATACGGCTCCTTTTCGATCACTAAGTTCTGAAAAAGTTGGCCGCCCTCCCTCTTTCGTGCATTTGGGTACCTAAGGCCCCCTTTCCCACAATGCCTGAGGTTCAGGCTACCTTACACAACCAGAATGCTGCCTACAAAATTATGCCACAAAATAGCTCAAAGCTTTGAAATTTAAAACACAGTTTTACTAATATTATCAACATAAACTAGTTGTAGTAGATGAATTGTACATGTAGAAGGCTTAATTTTAATGATTATTAGACAATTGATATCAGTTTTTGCAGGCATAATAAAAACACAACGCTAGCCACATATCCCGCAGGTGAGGACGCCAAAGATACCTCACGGTCGTGTTGGAGAACGATTTGCAGTATTGAGACAAGATCGAAGAAATCACTTTGAGGGAAAATACAAGATGGATGAGCTACTTTCAGACGGAGAGAAGAACGCCAAGACTGTGACGTGCCAGCGCTGCGGCAGTGTAGTACTGAAACCCAACAACGCCACGCTGGTCAAGAAAGAGGTGAGTCCGCCCCCCTCCCCAACATGTCAAAAGCATGTTCAGATTAGTGCATATTGGAGGTTTGTTCAGCATTATGTTACTGTTATATGTATGACTTTCAGTCAAGTACTGCATGACTAACTGATGAAAATCGAGCAATATTTTTTTAAAAATCAAATGCTGGTATAGCATCAGCAAAAAAATGCTCAATTACAGTACTATGATTTGTTAGTACATTTGCATAATTTTAGAACATTATGTCTATTATATGATGTAAGTTATGTATGCATATAACAAAGACCATCTCAAAGCAAGATCATCACAAGATATTACAGAAACTACTGAACCGACCCAGTTTAAGGAAGCAGTATTCCGTCACCTGAGGAGCCAATAATGACACATCACACTCCCCCCCGAGCACTTTACTCCAACCGAGGAGTGTTGCTCAGTACTCGATCAAGATCAAGATGAAGAAGATGACCACTGTGATGATTTCAACACTTACAGTATCTCCTTGGTATACTCGACATGATTTAAAGAGCAGCCAGGGGACACATAAGTCATAACGTTCCCCGCAACCAATAAATTACTACCTGGTAGTATTGCCTCCTTAGATAATTAATTGGTATCTTTTAAATATGTATTGTCACCTGTTCACCGTCTTGTAAACTTTTAGCCTGTTTTTATATGTCAACTTGTTGAAATTTATATATATATACATGAGAACTTGCAATTCAGCTTATAGCTGCGATGAGTTTGTATGAATAATGATGATAATAAACCATTCTATATACAATATTTTCACGATCAAACTAACATGACATGTTTTCTGTTTGCAGAAGTTCCTCCCCAGCATGAGGAAGAAGTCAGAAGGAACGGACCAGGCCGGGGACACCCTGCAGGAGTTCTGGCTGGTGACGGACATGTACACGTTCGAGAACGTCGGTTTCACCAACACGGTAGAAAACATCAAGTTCCTGATCTGCGCGGACTGTGAAATTGGACCAATCGGATGGCACGACCTCAGTGACAAGCAGGCCTTTTATGTGGCGCTGGAGAGGGTGGAACATAAATAGGGCTGTGATAGGGGTTTCCAGTATTCTTTACACCACTTGGTATGGAGGGGTTGCAAGTGTTCCTTTCCAAATGGAGAATCCAAAATCTGAGAATTTTGTGTTGTACTGAGTCTGAAGAGCTTGTTCAGAAAGCCAAGGATAAAAAAGGATGAAAAACATATTAAAAATTATGTATGTGGTCAAGTTAAGAAGTGAGGTTTAACCATAGAACTGTTGGATAAATTTGTATATTGGGAGCCAGACAACTTATCATATAATCAAAGGTTAAATACTTGCGTGAAGCCCAGAATTGCCCTCTTTGAGTATGTCTTTACTTATACACTTACATCAAAAGTGGCACTAAAAATGTTAGGGATCAGCAAACATAAGGAAACAAAAGTTGTGGTGATTCATATGAAGGGCAAGTCAAGAGTCTCTAACTTCCATCCTTCCCCAAATGCAATAAATGGAACATCCCTTACCTTTGCACCATGTGCAATATGTCAGTTTAACTGTTATGCACTCAAGTGTAACCATAGACCAATCCTCCCTGTCCATCACAATTATCAGTTCAACCAATGATAGTACAGCAAGTACCAGTTCAACCAATGAGAGAGTGGCTGCATGTCCCTAAAATATTTGCATTTCTAAGTTTTTATTTTGCATTTCTATGTACTGACAGAGGTAGGCAGGGCTATGGGATAGGTCTGCTGCTTAGCATGACGGCTGGTCTTAGGTTATATTGAAATGCTAATACTGCATTGTAGATATATATAATATATATATATTTGCCTATTCAGCATCATAACTAGCATAGAAAAGACAGAGTCTTTTGAAAGTTTCAAGCATAGACTGGTCAAAGGTTCAGAATGTGTTATGAACTTGTGTAAGTCACAAGCTATAGCAAATCATGTTTTTGATGGGCTGATTGTATCTCTTACCATCATATGTGACAGGGACTTATAAAAGTGAACCTGAGACCAGATGAGCCATTGAGTTTTAATCATTAATGAATATCAGTTTAACCATCTATAGTCAAATAAAAACAAAATACATGTAATGAATACACATGATACATACACTTCATACTCTTGATGTTATTTCTTCTTTGTCTAATATCAGTTGTATCTAAAGAAGCAGTAAACTCTACTATAAGTCTTTGATTGCATCAATTAAAGTCGACCCTGAGAAACATTTTGTCAAACATCGATTATGATGTTACATGAATACAAAATTTCTTATCAAAAGTTCCAACTTTACAACCTACACTTAATCAAACTGGCAAATAGATAGACAGTAGCTTCATCTGAAAGAACTACTAGCATGTTCACGACACATTGACTAACAGAAAGACAGCATTATATATATATACAGTGTGCTTAAAACAATACAGATAGCAGTTGCTTGTAAAAATATAAATCCAGACTTCTCATACAAGTAGACTTTTTCTAAGAGCTTCAAACTGTATTTTCTTCGTATCACAAACCATGAAAACTGATCATGCACGTTGAGTTTGAAAAGGCACTGACAACCTGGAAAACATCAAATGCTTGTCTCCATGATAGTTTGCATAGTTTCTGCCTGGTGCGCTCTGTCTGCATGATGACAAACCCACACCACCTTCCTGTTGAACTTGTCTGGTACGTCAGCATACACGTGGTGTCCGGCCCCCTGAATGTACTGTATGTGGACAAATTAAAGTTGCAGAATGCATAATTTGAAGGGTATAGATAAAGAAATGTTCCCTTTCTTTATATTCAGACAAGTAGTATAAAACTTAAAAGTATTACTTGGAACATTGAACTAAGTCTTGTAGATGCTACATATAGCATCTGTCCTTCAGTCACAATTGCTACTTCATGCATCTTATATTCATGTATAAGCTCAGCAATAAGATACTTTTTTCAATGATTCACAGATGAAACCAAATTTTATTCTAAAATTGTATATCCAACACTTAGCAACTGTAATCATACCAGGGAGTCATTGTACGAAAGACTAGTTCACACATACAACGATATAACAAAAAGGAGAAAATCTCACCATGACGTCTACATATGAATCCTTCCTGAGAATCTCTGTCTGCTTCCCTGGCCTGCTGTCCATCCAGGAGTCGCCACCGAAGATGAAGGTGATGGGCACATCCTCCCTCAGCTGTGTCATGCGGGGAAGCATGGCGTTCCTGGCAAACCCATAGGGGACTTGCAAGTTGCCGAAGGCGGTCTCTGCACTGAAATACACAACAGAGATATGTCAACAAAAATTTTGATGCAGCATACAGCAAAATGGTAAAGCGGCCAATCTCAGACTGAGGATGGAGAATAACACTTTTATGGCGCGGCCTATGGTATAGTGCCCGGAATCACGTTGGACGTTGGGCGTTGGGTCGACAAGAAGTTGTGCAATGTCTAACCGCACGTTACGCGATGCGAAGCCAGGCCTCGAAATTAACATGTAAATGGTGGATGGGTCAAAAGAAGTTGCACAATGTCTAACCGCACGTTACGCAATGCCAAGCAAAGGGAAGCAACACTGTCTATTTTTCAGGTCTTTCAATTCACTCTTTTTAACATTGCTACAATTCGAGCAAGGTGAGCAAGTCATTAATAGTGCACACCCATGCCACCTAACCAGCTATTGCCATTTTGGCGGCCTATGGCCAGCTTTTTAAAAAGCTTTCTTGTTTAAATAGCTAACAGTATAATGCTACCTTGGAGGCTGTGCATTGCAGTGGTAGAGGTAGTCAATGATCGTGAAGTCCTCAAAGGCGTCGGTAAACTTGGCTTGAAGATCTGGTCGTGCCCTCCGTATAAGTCTGGGACCTATACAGAAAACATGATAGGGAAAATGTAAACCAAACCAAACTAAAACAATGCATTTTTGTTCAAGATGTACTCTAGCCTGGGTGCCAGACTGTTGCCAGGGCCAGTATACAGGCTAGCTCCTCAGCTCCAGAACTAACATGTCCCAAGAAAATTTCACCATAGACCCTCCTCAGACTGCTCAGGGTCTAACTTAGGGGCTATCCTGTGTACTGGCCCTGACAACAATCTGGCATCCAGGCTAGATGTACTCAAGACATCTGGACAAAACTAGGGCTAATACTTTTAAGACTTTTGCATACCATTCAAGAACAATGGACATCATCTGAAACATCTAAAAAGTCAGCTTTAGTTTTGTTCTGATGTACTGAATTGTCACTAAACAAGCCGTATGTATATTTCATGCTAGTATAAGACTAGGAAGCCTGCTCACCCCATGGCCCTGCTGCTCTGAAGGGTGACAGTGGGTTGAAGCGCAGCAGTATGGTGCCTATGGCTCTCATCCACACTGGGATCTGCAACAAGTTCACACATTTATCTTACTTTTTCAAAAGAGCTAGCCTGTATGTTTGACTGGTTGTGTTTTAACATCAAGACAAAGTTGTTTGTACATGGCAATATGTATTTATTTTACTTGGTACATTTCTGTACCTGCAGTTTGCACAATTTAAAAGTGAAGAAAGTTACAAGAGATTGATGGAGTCACATGTGGAAAAAAGGGATTTTACCAAAGCTAGAATTTATTCAGCACTCAAGTAACTGACCCTGCATTGAATCCATGTCCATGTTATGAATTTTTTATTTGTTGGAGATCTAAGAGTCAATTATCATTCAGAGTAAAACAATCCCTTTTAACAAGCCTTGTATCCATCCATTTTCAGCTGAATGAGGTGTCTACTTCCCAATGGTCTCTACCATACTGTTGGGAAGCAGACACAAGCTGAAGATGACTGGGTTCCAGGCTAACCCTTTACCTGAGCTCTCTGCTCCTCAGCAGCCTCTTCTGTCCTCTGAGGGAATCCCCAGGGGTCGGCCAGTATCAGGTGTTTGACTCTGTCTGGGTGTTTAATGGAGTAAGAGGCTGCCAGGAAACCCCCAAAACTGTGGCCCAGCAGGATGAACTTCTCCAGCCCAACGCCCTCCCTCCATTCCTCAATAGAGTTCACAAATTCCTCCTCCACAGCATCTGCATCGGTGCCGAACTTCGGCCGAGAACTTTGCCCGAAGCCCAGCACGTCGAACGCATAGACAGCTCGGTGCTTGGCGAAGGCATCAATGTTTAGTAACCAGAAACCTACTCCAGCTCCGAAGCCATGGATCAGGACAATTGGGAGTGCCTCTGGGTTTGGTGGGTCGACTTTGAGGGTCCATATCCTTCTGTCGTTGGAGATGGGAATGTAGAATCTCTCCACTTTTGACTTCACATCTGAGAAGAACAATTTTTAATTGATAAATATATCTCGGTATCATTAACTGTCATCTCGATATCACTGAAATATATTCAAAATAGTCAATTCACCTTTGAATCCATAAAATTGAACCTTGATTGTGCTTTGATAGGAAGAGGTGACAAAGACCAAATTCTGAACTTTTAACTTTATTTGGCCCGAAATCCTTTTACTCCAGGTATAATCTTTTTGAGGTATAAGAATTGTGTAATTGAGTCGTATTACACATAAGGAGGGAAAAGGCGTACAAGAACAAACCAAAACTAGACATTTAGGATTGTGTACTACTGTAACAATCCTCTACAATCTACACCATAATGCCTTTGACTGAGCACATAGCAATGGATAGAAGAACGTTAAGGATGACTAAATCTTGGAACAGTTGATTTCCAGTAGGCTAAACAGCTGCTTTCAATCAAGAAAGGAATATATATTTTTCTAAAAGATGCCAACTCACGCTGCAGGACCCTTGTTTCTGCGGCGGCCAGATGAGCTGAAGACGTGGGGCGCCACCTGAGCCGTCTTCCCATCCGGCACCTGTTATTAAAGTAGGTCGTGCCGATAGAATGTCTTTTGTTACCTGTCCTTTTATAAACCCCACAAATACTTTTCCCTACTAAACTGAAATTCATCTCAACTTGTTACTAACGATTCACTGAGAAGTGCATAAGGCTTGGGAGAATATCACATGGATATATATAGGACCCCACATATAGCGATGAATCACAATGATTCATAGATGACTTGCAAGTTTTCTCTAAGGTAAACGCCCCCTGGGCCGGTTCCTTGGGCCCGGCCGCGGCCTGCTAAATCTCTTTTGAACGTGTAATACTTACTCGAATCGAACGTTAGCCCAATGCTTAGACTCGTAAACTACCATCTGACATGGCGGGACAAACATAAACTCACCTGGATTGTTGGTAAGTCGAGTGTTCCTGGTGCGGGACGCTATCGTCGGTCATGTTGTCGAGTTTATAAACAAACTATGACGCAACTCCTGCGGTGTGAACTTTGACCTAATGGGTGGAGTTCCCTTTCGGGTGCAAAGGTCAATTATTCGCGGGAACCGGCTCCCCTTCTCGTACCTCTCTTCCACGGAGTCTCAGTGCCTGACGAACCTTTCCAGTACTCTCATCAAGAGAAGTCTCCAAAATCTTCTCCATATTGTCAGTTTATTTCCTTGTGTTTTCAGTTTATTTCCTGTGGTTACGCTATTGGACTTCTTGACAAATTTGGTAGGTGGCGCTGCCAATGCCCAAAAGTACGCATCATTGTGCTGTTGCTTGGCAACGGAGTGACGCAAAGCAGAAAAAAATTCAGAGATTGTTGGGTGATGAATATCATAACAATCAATGGTAATTAAGATCTCATTCCGCAATTACTCTGCGTGTGGTCTTAAAGAGTCCGACCTAGAAAATGATTTGGCTCCAAAAGCATTCGTTTAGCTCGATTATAAACTCCCTTTCATTGATCCCATCTGATATAAAAAGTATATGAGATGAAAGCTGGTTTATGAGTGACAGGATTAGGTAGGAAAGTGTCAGCATTCGAGCGATTGTCGGGCGCTTTTTTTGGCCTGGGTACTGCGGTAAGGCGTCATGTCAGTCGTCGCGAGAGGGCCTCTTGAGGATAGTGGATAATTGCAGTAATAAGAATAGTAATATACTTGTCCTAAATATCGTTATAGCGGGAAGATTTGGAGAGAATTTTTCTGGTCTACATGATATTGTTTTGAAACAAAATATACCATGACACAAACAAAACGTTAGCCATTAAAATCTATATATATCTATAATTCAATAGAAGTGAGAAAAAGTTCATACACACGTATATTTATTTTGTTAAAAACCTGTTCTGTGTGCTAATCTGTCATGGTATTCAATCAACTAAAGTTCATCTCAGGACCTAAATTATGCCAGACACATTCCTGAGACAGTTGATAGAGGTCTGCATGGGTGGGGTACCGTACAACGACTTAACAATTACACCAATTCTCTGCTGCTGTAAGAAATTACATTAAATTCAATGACCCACTGAATACCGGTTGCAAGGTAAAAAATTTCTTGTGTTGGAAATTACAGTTTAAAGTTCCTTCATAATGACCTACTGAATAATTATTTTATGCCACAGCGTTCAGATTATGAATTAAGTAAAATGAAAAATGGCTAATTATACTTAATTACCAACTTCTGGAACAGAGAAGAGTCAATAAACGAGTGTAACACTATGGAAAAAAGGCATGCAGACCCCCTTGTTACATACACTTGTACATGTACATGGCACCATTTTCGTGTAACGTAAGGCTAGATACTCCAGGTAATCTACTCCGCTCATTGTGTTAATTCAGAAAGTGTTTCTAATTTTGAGAGCACCACATTGGAAGACTAACATTTGAAGTTATTACTGGATGTAAAAAATGAATGGTAAATATTTACAGGTCATTGGACAGAGCATACCTTACTCTATACATTGGTACTGTAGTTTCTGCAATAATATGTTCAGTTCTACAAACATTTGACTTTAAAACCTGTCAAGGATTCCTAATTTCTGGAGTGCTTGAAGCCAGAGTTACATTCATAATCACTTGAAGTCTTCATATTGGAGGATGTAAGTTGTGTAACTGAGGTCCACTTACATTGTATAATTTCATAGTAATTTAAGCTTTTTAAAAGTTAATGCCAGACCTATTCAGTTTCAGTCAAAACATATTTTATGACAAAGGAACATGTAATACCGGTATTCAGCACCAATACTGAATATAGGGTAGCACAGCAGTGCGGATCACAAGTAACCTGATTGTTGCAGAATTGCTCATTTGCACTCTTTCTGCAATAGACAGACTGTAAAATGGTTCTGTATACCATACATCCAATACTTTTTGTTTATTGCAGTTTTGATCACAGTACAACGATGACGGTTAGACATCCAGTTAATGAGATACACAAGAAAACAGTTACTCAAGTAACTGGATAGATTTTGAAAACTGACAGTTTTCCAAACCTATCCAGTTGTTTGAGAAACTGTTGTTTTGTGTACCCTTTTAACAATGTGTGAAATCCTGGTGGGATATAAATACAAGCCATCAGACTGTTCTGTTGAACAGTTTGTCCTACTAGCACTATCTAAATATTTGTCTCTGTCTCTACGTTCTTTTCAGACAGCTGTGCCTTGTCCGCCCTTGCACAAACTTGCACCACCAGCCTGTTGAAGTCCTCGTGCTGGTCAGCATACACGTGGTGTCCAGCCTCTGGCACACTCTACAATGAAAAAATAAGAAATCAGTGATTTCAGACATCTGGGATTGTATTGGGTTTCCGTCAATGTTTTGGAACTGTAATGTATGATCAGAGGTAAATACCCAATTGAATTACATCACACAATGGTAAGTTTACACTTGGTTCGAGTCCCAAAACTACCAGTGATCAGTGACACACAAGCCTTCTTTACTAACATCTTTGTTACTGTAATTCCTAATTTTTTCACAGTACTTTTATGTGCATTGTTTTCACAGTCACTTCTGTGCCATTAACTTATCTATACCATTATCAAATCACTTGTCTTTTGCCCCCCCCCCTCCCCTTCTCCTGCCACCGTGAAGATTAAGTTCTGTGAACATGTCCATTTTTCTCAGACTGTGAAATTTTGCTACTGTGAAGAAGAGAATTACAGTATCATTCATACTTGTGATTTTAAGAATTACACCTTTCTCACCTGGACATCCACATATGAGCCCTGCCGTTGCGCCTTGACTTGTTTTCCTGATTCCTTGTCCATCCAGGACCGGGCCCCGTAGATAAACGTGACCGGGATGTCTCGCCGTAGCTGCGTCATGCGTGGGAGCATGGGGTTCTTGGCCCAGCCAAATGGAATCTGCATGTAGGAGAATGCAGCCTCGCCACTGTAACATACAAAAGGTATATTTTCAACACAATATAGTTTGGCTAGTGAACATGATGTTGAGAGGTCACGGGTTTGATTCCTGGCATTCCTGGCAAGAAGTTGTGTCCTTGGGAAAGGCACTTTACACGACTTTCCTCACTCCACCCAGGTGTAAAATGGGCGGCTGACTTCAGTTGGGGAGGTAAAAGGTGGTGGAAGGAGAGGGATGGGCTCCGCCTTCCAATACCATTCCCTGGTTAAAAACCCAATGACCCTATGGCCTGAAAAAAAACTATGGGTCTACCTTTACCTTTACCTTATATATAGTTTGAGAGAAGAGCAGAGCAAAAAAAAGAACTATAAGTAAAACTATAAGTAGATAAAAATAATCACAAAAAGAAGTCAAATTTCCACAGATCAGTGATTGAAATCAGTAACATGATCATAAATACAGTATATACACGTATAAAGGTCATCTTCAGAAGTAAAGTATACATGTATATGAAGAATGTTGGCTTACCTTGGAGACTGGGCATTGCAATGGTAGAGGTAGCTGAAGATTGTGTCATCATCAAACACTTCAGAAAACTTGGCCTGAAGATCTGGCCGGAACCTTTGTACAAGACCTGGGCCTACAGCCAAAATATAGGGAACATTTAGACTAACACAATGTGACAAATGTGTCTTATTGCATGGTCTCATTTTTCTTAGCTTTCCAGTAAAAGCATGATTAACTTACAACACAAGCTGTAGCACTATGGAGCAGTTCTATCCACTTAATCAAAATTTCTCCTGGCCTGATTATGTCTTATGAAAAGGGGGATCCAAGATACCCTTAGATACGTTGATGTACCGGTAATACAATCTGCTACTGTCATGTGCCTGCAAAGCCACATTTATTTGACTGACATAAATAAAGGTTTTCAACTCAAATTGTCCTTCGGTACTGACATTCTCTTAATCCCAAGGAGAGGATTTTGAATGGTTAGCACACGCTCTGATGTATCATGGCAAAGATCTACAGGTGCTCACCCCAGGGCCCAGCTGCCCTCACAGCTGCAAGAGGGTTGAAGTTCAAAAGCACAGTACCGACAGCCTTGATCCAAAATGGCACCTGGAACATCAAGTAAGATGTATCACAAACATATACATGGACTGCCTACGTAATTACTTACTTACCCCAGGGCCCTGCCATCCTGACTGCTGCTAACGGGTTGAACTGCCACACAACAGTACCAATAGCCTTGATCCAAAATGGTATCTGGAATACCAGGTTAGATAGAAACATATGACTGTTCCAACTTTGAGCTACTAGTAATGTTCCCTGACCTTGATCAAGGAGGTTATAACCTCCTTGCCTTGATGTACACTTTATTCATGTCGTAGATACCGGTATTTCATAGAGTTGAAAATGCAGTCTTGTTTGCTTTGTCACCCATGTCTTCTTGTATCTGTAAACAAAGCCTGCCTATAAAATTGTTGTAAAGCTAATTCTTCTTCAATAGACAATGAGACTTGTCACGTGGCTTCTCTGAAGTGTGATGTCAACACAAACTTATAATTAGCGAGTAATCTGAACGTCTTACCCGAGCTTTCTGCTCCTCTGCTGCCTTCTCTGTCCTCTCTGGGAATCCCCAGGGGTCGGCCAGTATCAGGTGTTTGACTCTGTCTGGGTGTTTAATGGAGTAAGAGGCTGCCAGAAAACCCCCAAAGCTGTGTCCCAGCAGGATGAACTTCTCCAGGCCTACGCCCTCCCTCCATTCCTCAATAGAGTTCACAAATTCCTCCTCTATGATATCTGCTTCCGTGCTGAACTTTGGACGAGAACTTCTCGCAAACCCGAGAACGTCAAACGCGTACAGCGACCTGTGCTTAGCGATGGCATCAACATTCAATAACCAGATAGCGGACCCAGCTCCGAAGCCATGGACCATAACAATAGGGAGGGCCTCTGGCTTTTTAGGGTCTACTTTTAGAGTCCATATCCTTCTGTTGCCTGTGATTCGAACGTAGAAACTCTCTAGAGCAGACTTCACATCTGAAAAAGAAGTTCATCAGAGTCAGTTTTAAAGCTTTCGCTAACAGTTTATCAACTGATTTGTTGATTTCAAGAACAATCTTTGCTACCTCCTTCTTGTTGCTTTGATCATTTGCTTTTTGCCTGCAGGAAAGGTATTGTTTTTGGTCATGTTTGTGTCTTTGCAGCTACAACGCATGATGGGTTTGATGGAGTTGTTTGATTTTTGGTGTATGATTACTTATTGGGGTCCAGATGATGTGGATTGTTTTTTTTTTATTGTATTTGTATTTTCAGGTATTAAAATAAAATAATTCAACACCCCCGTGCTGTATGTGGTGTGGTATCGTCTATCAACAGCTGTTGTCCACTCTAGGAGTTAAGCTCTGTGGATTACTGGGCTATACCACACTACTTTCAGGAGGGGATTTTGAGCCTGTATTTTGTATTATAATTGTGATATCAACATTGTTGTTAATGTGGCCTGAAATTGTCAGCAGTTGTTGTGAACATTATGCATTATATTCTTCTTGGAGGTTTGGA
Organism: Branchiostoma floridae x Branchiostoma japonicum; assembly: GCA_013266295.2. NCBI lineage: Eukaryota > Metazoa > Chordata > Leptocardii > Amphioxiformes > Branchiostomatidae > Branchiostoma > Branchiostoma floridae x Branchiostoma japonicum. Next base: position 12,692,456 of record CM023829.1, on the reverse strand, counting down.
ATATACCGGTAAGCTTTCTTGTTATCACTGTTAATGACACATGCTTATCCTGTCAATGTCTGTAGGGCATTCCTGATGACATGACCAACTCACGTTGCAGCACCCTCGCCTCAGCAGCGGCCAACTGTGCCATGGATGTGGGACGCCACTTAATGTTAAACCAGCTTCCTAGAAATGACCTGAAACATATAGTAGCACACTGTAGCACACTGGTGACTTTGACTCCTTGGTGAAAGTTCACAGACATTCACATGTACACAATATTTACTGATAAGTCAAACGCTAAAATTAGACAAAGGGTATTAGATATCAGGACATCTGCCCCCCCCCATTGAGGTCAACCCCCAAACCCCCAAAGTTATTGAATTCTAACATAGCTAATTTAACTTTCAAGTTGTTATGTTTTCATACTTTTTAAAAAAAATCAGCACCCCCCAAAAAGAGAGGCTGTCCTAACTCTCTACTGTCCACAACCCCAAGACAATAGGGTAAAGTTACAATAGGGTAAGGTATGTTTATGTATGTTTGAATACCACTGTTATCAGTGACCTAATCAAATTTATGAGCAAACAACACATGCGCAGAATGCAGAATTGACTGGTCACCTATTTATGCGAGAAATCACTCTGTCAGTCGCTATGTTTGTTTTCATTGTGGATTTCAATGTCTGTTTAGTGGTCATAGTGAGAAATACACAATACACTGAAAGACTCAAAGAGAGGTGAAATTTACTTATTTCAGTAAGTTTCACCCTCCTTTTGTGTACACATGATACACAAAAAGAGAGGTGAAATTTACCGAAATATATCTCCTCTCCTTTTGTGCATCAAAAAACTATCTTGTGTATTTCCACAAGGAGGTTAAAAATCTTAACCTCCTTGGTATTTCTCACTGTGATCCCGCTAAACAAACATTGTTATCCACAACGAAAGCAAACATGGCAACTGGCCAGGTCGCCTAGGCCGATCACGACTCAGTAATTTCGCGTAATTTCTTGTTTACTTGGGTCGTGTATACGCTACCTTATGCCAAAATACAGCAACCTGGGATGTTTAAATTATAACTCAACAAAGCAAGGTGTAGATTTCACCCCTCTTTATGTGTATTCTGGTGTATTCCGGTAAATAGGCGGACCCGAATTGACGATAAGGGCTCATTCAAAAAGGGTAACTTTATACTAACTCTAACGACATCACAAGACATGTTAGTAAATTGCAAACGAACGTGCGAAGGTTTAATAATAGTCTAGAGTGACTTGCATGTTTTGCTCATGACGCTCCCCAACATGCATAATCAACAACCCAGGTACAACGGTCTTTTCCAACGTCTATCTACGCTTCGCCTCGGTCATTAAAAGATCAACCCACGCTCAAGTATATAAGAAACAACCCAGTAACATCTTATGTCGTTGACATTCAACGGAAAGCGGCCAACTCACCTGGATTCGACGACGGCTAGCTCGTCTGACTTTGTGCTGTCCTCCATGATGTTGTGCAATAGTCAGGTGACGCAAATGACCTGTGACCCACTTTTTGTTTGAGTTGCGTAATCGATTGATTAAACTTACTCAACGATTGTTTACCGTATTTGAACAATAACAACATAACAACACAATTATGATTCTTAAATCTAATTTCATAAGGAGGTTCATGCACTAACGTTATATACACATCCAAGACTTTCAATGGACGTTTCGAGGCCCCTTCAACATTCTCCTCCAAACCACCCCTCAGATTAGAATGGCTTCTTCCATCCACCCGGAAGTAAAAAAAAAGTAAAGCAAGCATTTGCCGACAGTGTTCTGTCGATTTCTTGCCAGATTTTGAGATGTCTCCCCCCGTGACGTTAAATGTTGGCGGGCATATTTACACCACATCACTGTCCACGCTTACCAGCTACCCTGACTCGATGTTGGGCGCCATGTTCAGCGGTGATCTACCGACGGGGAGGGACGAGCACGGCCGCTACTTCATCGACAGGGACGGCGAGCTCTTCCGCTTCGTCTTGAACTTTCTCCGCACCACGGAGCTGCTGCTACCTGATGACTTCAAGGAAATCTCCCAGCTTAAGAAGGAGGCGGATTTCTACCAGATCCGGCCACTTATCGAGGCGCTGAGGAGGGAGGAAGCGAGAGCAATGTGCCCTAGAGGGGAGGGCGACGTTCTCATCGTCGAGCACATTTTCAACAAGAACGCCGGTGGAAACGAGTACAGGGTTGTAGTCAGTAGAACACAGCCAGATTCCAGGCTGCAGGAAGTCAAACAGGTGTTGTCAAGCCTAGCCGTGGAGTGCAACAGGCAGGAGCTTTTACCTGCGTGGATACGGAACCTGCGCGTGTCGGTTCACATTGAGGAGAAGTGGAAATGGTCGTTTGAACTGATCGCGACGTTCACAGACGGCGGGGGGATGCCGCGAGCGGCGAACATCGAGGCGGTGGTGCCCGTCACCGCGCTTCTCAGGGCATATATAGACGCGGGGTACGTTTTGCAAGGGGGGCCGACTCCTGTGCTACAACACGACCCCAAGGAAGCGGAGAAGTGGGTGTTAGTGAGGAAACGGAATACACCAACGTCTTAAGATTTGAATGGAATGTGTATGCATATAATGTAGGAGGAAAACAGATGGAGGTGATGCTACGCCGGCGTAGTACAACATTTACTAACATGATTCGCCAGGTCACCCAGAAAATAAATGCGTCTGAAGAGATCTCCAATGCAACGTCCCCAAGTATAATGCACTCCCGCAATCTAAACTGTGCATACGTAAGGGTGCTGCACTAGAGATCTCTCAAACACACTGTTTTTCAAAGTGGCGGATATATGTAACCCGGGAGATAAATGTTAATGAGGAAAGGACTGGTGCTATCTGTCGTGTCTCGCCAGTATTTCAGGGACTATACTATTGAAGTGTACATGTATGAATCTCAGCTGCAATTTACAAATGCCTTGCCCTGGTACGCTACTTCCAATGGGAGTTGACCATATAAGACAGTTGCAGCAGGTATAGTAGTAAAGTCACAATCAATGTATATATAATACTGCAGGTATAGAAGGATACAGTGTGTGGAAATATATGCACCACGGAAACGCTGTTTAAAAAGATATCTAGTACTCATGTACTATATATGCGATCTTTCACTTGGAAATTCTATCCATAAGTGAATTTATCAGGGATTTAACAGTATTACTGAAATGTGTTCCGGTAGCTTGGTATTTTCTCTCTGATTTAGCTTCCATTGTACTTTGGCGTTACAGTGGAAAGCTAGGCATAATAGAATTATCCTATTATGATGGAGGAAAAATGTTTTTATTACCTGTTTTGGTTCCACGTCAAGATTGCAGGACACTTCTCGTATTTGATATTATAATGTTTATTTTTTTACACTTGATGTTATTTATTCATTTATTAACCTTTTATCAAACCATCAGCTATTTTGTATTGTTTTATGTAACGTTATATGCTCAGTCGCCAGGTAGCATAACGACAGCAAAACACTTGTGGTCCTCAGTCGGACATGCATCTACATTAACCAATGCAATGAGGATTTTCTTAGCGTATTGAGAAAACTGTGTGGACTCTGGAACATGCAATGAAAGTTCCAAAGCATCGCTAGAACGTGGGTGAACGTGAACGTGAACGTAGCACCTATAGATGGGATACGTTAGGACTGTCATGATACGGTGCTAGCTACAAAGAAATGCTGCAGTTGATATGATGTGCTGCATTTTTGTGAAGTACCATGATGTTGTGATATATGCCAGTCGTAGTGAGATGTTAGTCTCTACCAGACTAACTACACTGGCTATAATAGTTTGACTGGCCGCGCAGTTGTGGAGGGGGAAACTAACCCTCCCGCGGACTGACTCTACTGGTCAGCTATTCCCTTCTTTTGCCGAATTCTACGATCCGTACCCCCGTAGGAAGGCCTGGTAGAGGCTAGTGAGATGTGAGATGGACCTGTATCAGGTTCAAAATAATTATGGTGCTGGAGAGATTGTGTATGAGAATAAATGCGTTGCTGTTCACAAAACCTCAGGGGAGACAATAGACATATTGGAACTATAAATTAACCATAACGCCTCTGTGTTGGCGCCTATGGTTATGTTATCCAGTTTCTGATCAATGAAAGTGGCGATTGTACTCAGAAATCAAAGCGTATACTTGTATCAATTAAAAGGGTGATGTGCAAGACTCTCAATGTCTGTAACATTGCTTAATGTCTGGTTGCAGCTTATTGTTGTATTTGCTGTCGTTCCACATACCCAGTATTGAGTATGCGACTGACTGCGGCATCTATGCGTTATTAGACTTCTTTTACAAACAATACCGCTCTCTCGTGGAAACTTTCGAATCTTCTGACGGTCCTATCCACTAGGCACCCTCAATCGCACCTATGTCGGCTTGCATTGACAGACAGCAGTGCGGTTTTTCAAAGCTCAGTCCAGCCCTGCTGACCCACGTGGTGTATAGTTGCGACTCAGTGACCCGTGATGACCTCAATGTTAGTGTAGCAAGGTAAGGTAAACCTTTCTGCACTTCTTTTGATTTTAAGCAAATGAACTCTCCAATATTTCCCTGAACAAGCGGACTATCGGCCTCAAAGTTTGTTGGTTTTGTGACTTGATATTTTGTATCACCAGAACATATTTGTTGTACATGTGTTACTTTTACCACTTTGTAAAAGAACAGGCGCACTTATCCACACACCCCATCAGAAATGTAACGCAATATCTAATGTTGCTAACATCCATTGTTCTGAGCTTCTTGGTGACCCTGCACACTGTCAACATTGAAACAATCGGTTAGTACAAAAGAAATGGATAGGGTTTTCATCTAAGTAGGATCCTTTCACAATCCCCCACAACGTAGCTGGTGCGCGGCAGCCGATGCAAAATGTCGTCTGAAGATACGCCAGTCACCCTGAACGTCGGCGGTTTCATCTATACAACCCTGCGGTCGACGCTGACTCGCTACCCCGACTCTGCCCTGAGCGCCATGTTCAGCCCTACCCCCACTCTCATGACCGACGAGCATGGTCGCTGTTTCATCGACCGAGACGGCAAACTCTTCCGCTACGTTCTCAACTTCTTAAGAACCTCCGAGCTACTTCTTCCAAGGAACTTTGAAGAGCTAAGTCAGCTGAGGAAGGAGGCTGAGTTCTACAACATCCAGCCCCTGACGGAGGCGTTGAGTCAGTACCAGTTCGGGCAGTTCGCCACCGTGCACATGATGATGTCCACGAGCTCTACCGTGCACAGCGCTTGTTTCAGGTTCCTGACGTGCGATAACGTCACCAGAGAACGCGTCAAGGCAGCCCTCCAGAAAGCCATCGCCTGCTACTTCGAACTAGAGCCTGATCATGTCCTTGAACTTCCCGAGGAGGTGTACACCACTCCGGACGGGCTGGCTCTGGATGTTGGGGCGATGGGGAGAAAGTCGCTGAACGAGGCGCACATCCTGGAGGCGCTGGTCAGAGCTGGGTTTACCGTCCAGGGCAGCAGCCACCACTGCTGTCAACAGAACTGTTGTGAATACACGTGGACATTGGTGTGTCAGTCAGGCGGTGTGGCTGACCCTGTTTTCTTTACACGTATATGACTACGTCATGTTTAGGGGACGCGGAGCTCGAGGCTGAGAACAACACTTGCAGGTAAAATGACGCCAAATCTGTGTCACGAAACGCCAAGATGGAGGACGCCGTCACAGTGAAGAGAACGGGGTATAAGTCTACACAGATGGCTTCAGCTCTTGCAATCTTCACTACATGCATATGTATGTGTTGTTCATACCATACTGTGAATTTGTAGTTTGCTACATGCAGGTGTGTACATTTTCGGCGTTAGTTACGGAGCAAGTGGCCATCACGGTTGTATATAAAACAAGATTTGTTTGATGTTGCTTCCGGAAGCTCTACCTTGTACTTCTAGGTCCATTTAGGCATTTAGCGTTCAATGTTTGTAAATCAAGCAGTATTAGTAAAACATTCGGTCCTTTTTTATGTGTAATGGCCCGTCGATTGAATTCAATACATGTTGTGTTTGTATTGAGCAACATTAGAAGGCTTAAACATAGTAACTATAGATACATGTCACAAGTTACATGTAGGAAACATCAGAGGTTCGGTCATCACAACAAAGCCCGTGTCAAATACGTCGCACGACAAGTTAGCGACACTCGTAGGACAGTCGTGGACGTGTCGCACAAATACAAGCTGTTTTTTAGGACGGAAAATGTCATTGTCGATCATTGAGGACGGTCGGTTCTGTCATAGCCTGTCTGAACATCGTTGGGGAAAGCTGAAACCGTACCACGTATGTGAGTTGTGACTGCAGTTTAAGCGAAGGTCGCATGAGGGGGGAGAAAACTCGATACATGTCTAGCAGTAGCCTCCCCTGCAAAGAGTAAATGTAATGTCTCTTGTTTCACCTTTATAGGGTATGCCGTATTATCTATTTTGAATACAAAGTTCCATCTTTTTGATGTAACACCAGCTTTTGTATCTAGATTCCCGGTGCATGCATTATCAGTGCGAATGACACAGCATTGAATGATGTACTTACCTACTTACATTGCTAAGAAATGACTTACAATCTTACACTGAAACGAACAGAGCTATGAGATGTCCGTCCAGATGAACATAAAAGAGTTGCATCGTTGTCTTGATATCCTCTTACTGTGGCAACATGCATATGCTTAATATGTTGAATGTTTACGAAGATACCTAGCCTGGATGCCAGACTTTTTCCAGGGCCTACACTGGCCAGCTCCTCGGTTCCAGGGCCAACATGCCCCCCCCCCCCCCCCAGGAAATGACATAGCACAGCGCCCCTAGCTAGTTCGGGCAGGGTCAGTAGGTCAGGTAACAGGAAACACAACATTGTTAGGAGGTAGTTGTCTGTGAGAGGAGCTTTCAAAGTTAAAATATTGCAGATATGTTTATTTTGACGATTACAATTGATCATAGGCGTTAAATAAAGCACACTTGTTAAACGTGTTTTGTAGTTGTTCAATACATACAAAAACAACACAGAATAAGGCACTCCAAGTTTCATTGAGGCGACTTTACAGACATGGATAAGTTTTTATTTTTAATTTCCTAGCAACAACAACATTGGCATGATTGGTACAGTTCTGTCGTCGTTGTATATCTTTGTACTTACAGTCAAATTCACAATTTCCCACACAAAAAAGACCTGCAAAACTATAGCTCAAATGCTAAGCGCACCAAAAAAGTTGTGTTTTTTTTTTAAAGAAAACATCACACACAAATATATCTGACAAGATTTTGCAAAGCAACATCCGACGGACTTGTCTTACACTACTCAAAATGTATATTGTGATTTTGATAAATTACAGTTGTTTATTTTTTATGGCTCGAACTACATGCTTACTTTCGTTGGAAGAAAATTTTTCTTCTATCAGTAATGATATCTATCATGTCAACATTATTCTACACAACGACTTCATGAGGAAGATTTAGTCAGTGTCGCTTTGCAGAGCAGGGAAATCCATCTTTTTTAGAAATATCCTCCGTTTTTCGGCCTGATGATGTGTCCACCAAGTATAGGTGCTAAGCACTATTGTTCCGAGTACGACTAGAGACAAACCTACCCATTTGAGTACAGTCGGCACCTTCGCCAGGATGAAATAGTCCAGTAGAATGGTCAATGGTATCACAAGTGCGCGCAGTGCAACAGCGATGGCTGCCTTCTCAACTTGTAGTACAACCAAGAAAAACAACATGGCCCCAGCTTGGGACAAGCCTAGCCCGGCTACGTACCCTGCTGTCTGTGCCGACATCACCCATACCGGAGTCTCAAATGAGTAAGTTAGTATGAGCTCAGCTACAGTTCCCAGTAATGTTAAGTAGAACAGCAGTGTAATGCCTGACACATCCTTGATGATGGCGCGTATTAGAACCATGTCTGGTGCCTTGGTGAATGCAGCAGCCAGCGGCAGGAGAATGGACACGACCATTGCGTGTGTGGTGTCCCCAGCCTGGTTTGCCATCCCGAAGCTGACTAAACCTACCCCAGTGACGCTGATTAGGATCCCACAACACGGTACGAATCCAATCCTTTCCTTTAAGAATATAAACCCAACACAAGCCGTAAACAACGGCATTGATCCTTGTATGATGCCAAACGCGATTCCAGGGGAGGCATAGGTGAAGGACAAATACACCAGGGTGGTAGCGACGTTGTTAACTATAGTTTCAACAAACAATAAAACATTCTGTTTTCTGTTTTCACCTATCAGCTTCGGACGAAAGATTAGTAGACAAACTAGAATTGTAAGAAGCTGGATCAGTCTTAGAAAAAATAGCAGTTGGAAACCCGGGATTCCGGCTTTGCTACTGAGGGCCATGAATTCGGCTGACACGGCGAAGAGAATCGTTGCTCCCAAACTAAACAAAGGCCCCCTTGCCGCCTTAAGAGATGCTTTCTTGACGTCACTGGCATCTTCTTCGAGATCATCGTTCACCACAGGTAAAGCCATTCTGTAAGCACTTCCGGAACGACTAGGATGCAAATTGGGCCACTTGGACTACTTCTGTACAGGAGTGTAAGACAAAAGCAGTTAGGAATGGAAATATACTTTCATCAAAGTTCATCTGTGTTGGTAGTTACATGTTTAAAGTTAAAACTTTTGATCTAACACAAAAGGTAATTTCTCACCTAGAGCTTTCGACCAGCACCTCTGGTCTTCCAATTAACCGCGACGGGGGTTGACATCGTCTACCAGATACCTTTGACCCAGTGTTGACGTCACACTTCATCTGTCATCCCGCAGCCTGATTTCGTTGATTTCCTTAATCCTTCACAAAGGAACAGACTAAGCTAAAACGTTTGCATATCCAAATCTACTGTTGCTTCATGATTACTACAATGCTGTGTTAGAAATATTGCTTCAATATTTTCAGCCATACACTTATCTTAAAACAAAAATAGGCACCATATATACTTACCGAAGTTTAGTGTCCCTGTCCCTGTAGTGTCCCTGTCCTTGTAGAAGTCCAACTGTCACGGGGCTGTATCAACAAGATATATATTTGGTTATACTGCCCACCTATATACTGACGAAAATATCCCGTTAGGGGGACTAAACAAAAAACTGTATTATGTTGTGGGCGTGTAGAGAACATTTCTGGTCACAAAACACATGTTTGGAAAATAGATATGTGAAAAGAGCAGCCCAGTCCCTAGTGACTGTTTCAAACATGTTATCTGCTAACCGAAGGCGTTTTATTTATGCTAATTGCCCTCCATAGGCAACATTCTAAGGCATGATGTACTTAAGTCCATCCTGTACATTGCAATTCATATGGAATTAATGTTAACAAGTTGTCTTTGTCTGAACTGGTCGGGTGAGTTTTGTTTCAGTCCGACTTTTGCAATCGGCTATATTGCCCATGAGGCCACGGGCGTATCCTTAAAAGTATGTCGTCGAGCTTGCCTACTAGTCTTTAAAAGTTGTCTACGCCAGCCGACTATAAAAATTTTGAAAAATAAAAGTCAGGAAACTCATTTTTCTGCTTGGGCCCGATCAGAGGAGTGAACTGGAATTTAGGCGCCGACCTTGGATGGTTAGTCGGTAACAAAGCGGTGAGAAGGCCTTGACTGTGTGACAGGGACTCGCTGAAGCAAAACTCACCCGACCAGTTCAGACCAATAAAACAGCAACTTATTGCCACTAAGTTGTAACTAATGCAGAATTCCAGGGTTGGAAAATGAGGACACGTTTATGCGTGGTGCAAGTCTTATGCGTCATATCATTAATAGTCAAGAACATTGACTTTTTTTTTGTTTTGGTGACTAAATTTTAATGAACGAAATCCAGTCACTAAAACATGATATTACAAGTAGTAAAAACTAACGGCGCCGTCACAGTCATCGTAGATATCGTCGTACGACTTTAATGCCGTGGAGTTTTCATTCAAGCGGGCTGTGACAGAATGAACCACCGACAAAGATCTGAGACAGCTTTTTCAATAACAAGACACGTACAGCTGAAATTTGGAGGACACATCACGACTATCTCGAGAAAGCCCTCAGCTCTCTCAGGGTCTGTGGTCGTTCGACGATCGCACGGCGTGTGGAACCGTGCCCTTACGCACGTCTCAGTTGTGTTTGTTCGAACAGAAGGGCAACGGTATACTTACAGTTGGCGAGACTTATGTCCAGGTGTTATTCGCAAACCGTTTAGCTGACTTCCCCGGCCCAGTTCACAGGACACCAGATTCTACATCCGGGAACCTAAGACAAACTCATAGCTGGTTAAACCGGTTCGGAGCTCGAAGGCCGTATTCAGACGAAACCGGTGGAATCGCGATTCGAGTAAATCGCATTCCTCACATCTGGTCCGTGCGCCGTATACGTTCCTTCAGAATCGTGCACAAGTGCAAGGCACCCAAGCTAGATATCCTTATTGATTGATTAATTAAAAGACGCGTATTTAACCACGGTGATAAATGCCAGGTAAGTCTAGTAATGCTTTAGGCAAAGATTATCAGACTTAACCTTTCACCTTGTCCCATTATCAGACTCTCCTGGCATCTATTGCTATTATCTGTAGACATTACCGGATGTACAAAGCAGGCTTACCTGAAATTTATCTCTTTCGGTAAATCTCGCTATTAAGCGGGGATTTGAATTTGTTGGCAACTGTACTATACTAGAATTTAACTGATTTTGGAAACGTCTGACACAGAAAACACGACTGATTACACAAGACGAGTGATCTTACAGTGTTTTCCCACGCCGGGCAACCCTTGACCTTGACACGATGACGTATGGAAACCAGACTGAAGGGACGTGACTCTGGGAAAGCACCAGTTAGGATGGTCTCACACAGGCGTTTAATCCCGACGTACTGATGCGTTATTTACAGCAAGTTAACGTTAGCTAGCCCCCTCCTGTGAATCGATATCATGCTTGTTATCTAGAATCATTCCAAAATTTTTCATCAAAGTTAATATCTGTTCGGTGACTTTTTCTCAGCTTGTTTCGTATTGCTCCTTAGTATGATGAACACCCGAAACTACTGAATGGTTGAGTCCATCTCCGGTATTCCCCAACGACTTGCTTGTGCTGAGTCACCAGTCTGTTCTGGACGTGTCTGTACATGGAACGTTATACTATATTGTTCAGCAGTTACGAGTAGTAGTACAAGTATCGGTTAAACCCCAAAATAGAAATGGCGTCCGCGACAAGATGGAGTTTTGCGGAAGAGTCGCTGTCCTGTGGGATCTGTCTGCAGCCATTCGTGCGACCAAAAATCCTGACGTGCGGGCATACCTTCTGCGAAGAGTGTCTCCGAGAGGCAGCTAGAGGGGGTCTTCGCTGTCCGACCTGCCGTGTACGTGTACCGTTAAAGGGTGGCGTCGAGGCGCTGCCCAACAACTACCAAGTCGCGGAAATGTGTCAGAAGTTCTCCGAGCTAGCAGATGCCCAGGACGTCACACAACAACAATGGGACGCTTCTTGCGAGCACCATAAGGCAGAGAAGCTCCGACTCTTCTGCCAGACCTGCAAGGTACCCGTCTGCAACCTGTGCCTGGACGACAGCAGTCACAGGGGCCACAAAAACGTCATCACGGTTAAACAAGCCGTCGAGAAGAAGATGACAACGGTCACCCCCTTGCTGAAGGAGAAGAAGCGGCAGATAGAAGAACGCCGCGAGTACCTGGAGAAACTCAGCCACCTCGAGGAGCAACTCAACGAAAACAAGGGTCAGAGCGAGCAAGCTATCACTGACTCGTACGAAGAAAAGGCGCGACTGCTTTCCGAAAGCAAGGAAGAACGTCTTGCCAGCGTTCGGGAGGGATACGATCTCAACATGGAGATCGTCAACGAACGCAAAGGCGAGGTGCAGCAGCAGTTACAACAGATAAATGACGTCTACCAGGAAGTTGAACAGGCTATAGAGAAGGCTGGGATCGCGTTTCTCGGTGATGAACCAGCAGAGCTACGACTGAAACTTGAGCAGATCTGTGTCGACCCCCTGCCTGGTCCTCTGAAGGTCAAGGCCACCGTGTTCCATCCAGAGGAGACCAGGAGGGGGCAGATGACCATCGGGAGTCTTGGGTCACGAGACTTTTCCATGGATACTCAATGGAAGACTGTTCTGTACAAGTTTCTGTCTTCAGTTGGAAACGTGTGCGCCTATGAAAGAAACAAGGAAGAAGAAGACGACGACGAAGAGACCACAGTCCCTCTCATGGGCACCGAAACGCCAGAATGATTCCTTTTCGTCTTCAGAATGATTGAGACTTCTTGATTGATATTGATACAAATAGTGGCTAATAGCCTAGTATTGCACTATGATGGTAAGGTAACTAGTTATGTTTCTTGTATCAAAAATATGCAATATTTCTGATTTCTTCAATTTGTACTGATAAGTAGTCAGATGAAACTTCATTAGTAAAAGAAAGTTTAAAACAATTTGTGCATATTCATATTGTCAACACATAACCATATTGTTACTCATATACTGTATAGATAGTAGTTTGTAGTAAGAAATGTAATAAGATAGTCTAGTTTTGTAGTATTGTTGTATTACTGCCACACATTGTACCATGTACGATTGTTGAGCAATAAAGTTCATTCATATATATACATATTTTCGCCATGATATTGGTATCATTAATCTGAAGTACGTGATGCCATCAATATCTATCTTTGCTATGCGTTTTACAAAATGGCGCGGCCTGTATATTGTTATGTGCTTATGACTGTGGCCCCTTGACTTTTCTACATTCCTCCCACGTACGTTTACAAGTACCGTTGATAGATTTTTTAGAAAAACAGCAGATATTGCAATGTCAGCTGGGATAGTTATACATTTTTGTCATCTGAAATAGATATTTACGTCGCTACTGTTATAGTAGATGTAAATACAGAATGTCTAAGTCTTTTATTTACTCGAAGCTGTGTAAACCTTACATGGTTCATTTGCTCGATACTAGGTACATATGAACTTTAAGCTTGTATGCTTTTTGAATGTATATGTTGATTATTATTCAATAAAGTATACCAGTAAATTTCACAGAGGTGTGGATAGTATTAATGAATTTTGAAGATAAGAAGAACAGGATCTAGAATGGTAATTTAACCTGCTGACATATAAAAAACGACAATGGCACAAGGAGAGAACAAGACGGCCTGCAACGACTTGCAACTGTTGTTTTTCACCAGCTCAGATGCGAACGTTGACCCCGAAACTGTAACGTGACGAAAATATAAATGTACGACATGACCCCGGGAAAACACCCGAGTGCTGTCAGGCGTTATTCAGACTTACCGAACCTGTGTTGGCTCAGTGATACGTTATTTATATCCTCAAAATCAGCCCTCGCCTCTCCATCCATACCATACTTGTTGAAACCGCTCATTTTCTGACGAAATTGGTTTGGTTAGTGTCGTGTATAACCGAGTATATTATAGTGGTACAGTCGTGAATTTGAACCCCCAGAAAGTGCCGGATGTTTTTGTCTACTGCTTTCGGGACTTTCCAACATCCGGTTCCGCATTCTAGTTTCCATACGTCACCTGCAGCATTATATCGCTGACTCATTTCGTGTATATCAGCCGCACCATTCTTTCAGACACCCATTTTCCTTGCCTCCAAGAAGTGAACAACACGCGCCCGTAGGTTCCGAGGCGAGATGGCATCCGTGACAGAACGGAGTTTTAAGCAGAAGATTCTGGAAGAAGATCTGTGCTGTGGGATCTGTCAAGAAACCTTCCAGCGCCCAAAAGCACTGCCTTGCCTTCATACTTTCTGCGAGGAGTGTCTCACAGAGACGGCTAATCTTGGGGACCTTTGCTGCCCTCTCTGCCGTCGCGAGGTGCCGTTACCGACAGACGGTGTCGCAGGCCTGCCGGACAACTACCATCTCGCAGAGCTGTGTAAGAAATTCTCCGAGCTACCGGCTGACACTCAGGAGCAAGATGCCACACAGCACTGTGAGTACCACCCTGCCAAAGAGCTGCAACTCTTCTGTATGAGTTCAAAATGCGCAGTGCCTATCTGTATACAGTGTTTTGAAAATGCTCACGGTGGACATAAGGTTGTTCCAGTCAAGCAGGCGGTCGAGAAGCGAATGACGAAGGTCACTCCGCTGCTGAAGGAGAAGAAGAGACAGATAGAAGAGCGTCGCGAGTACCTGAAGGAAATCCGGCACCTTGAGAACCAGATCACCGACGCCAAGCGCCAAAGCGAGGAGAACATTTTGGGTTCGTACGCCGAGAGGACGAAGCTACTCGCCGAAGACAAGGACAGGCTTCTTAACGACGTTCAGCAAAGTTATCAAGACATCATGAAGGACGTCAACGCCAGGAAAGACGCCGTGCTTCAGCAGCTGAAAGACCTGACCGACGTCGTCGAAGAAGTCGAACAGACCAAAGAAAAATATGCGGTCAAGTTTCTACGTCAGGAGCCCGATGAACTGCGGGACAAACTGGAACAAACTAAAGTAGACCCCCTCTGGACTCCGCTGGAAGTCACGGCCACCCTCTGTCGTCCACACAAAATCAAGAAGGAGCAGTTGACCAACGGAGAGTTGGTGTCAGAAGTCTTCAGCACGAAAAGCCGGTGGCAGAATGCCGCCAAGTTTCTGTCTAACGTCAAACTGAGAGCGTCACGGCGATGGAAACTGCATTCAACGACTTGAAGTCGATAAAACAATGACTCTTGAGTCAGCGATTGAGAACCATGTCCATGATTACCTTTCATTGAAACTTGGTCGTCTAAAGATTTCAAAGTGACACCCTAACGTAAGTGAATATAAAAGCCATCGAGGATTAAGGCCATTTGTATCAATACTGAGGATTCTGCCTTTGCAAAGATTATCGTTGGCAAATTATTTTATTGTTCTCAGACAATCATATGTATATTTTTCCGTCTCCTATGAATGACTTCAGCTTATGTCTGAATGAATAGTATTAATGGATAATTGCATACAATGCTGTCAAGGTTCCATATATCTACTGGTACTGGTAGTCAAGTCTTCTCGTCATTTCAGTTTATATAAATCGGGGCTATGTTTTGAAAAAAAACTCTAGTAGTCTGCTTGTCAATAATGTACTTTGCTTTTGTGGCGTGGCTGATAATGGTAAGAACAGGATTATAGTGTTCCTGATGGATTTAATGTGACAATAACTCATTCAGCCTATACGTTTAAACAGCTCTTTTATCAATGTTGTTATTGGTAGCCTACTAATCTTAACAAGTTCAAGCCAGATCATATGCACACTGAAAATGCATTGTTAAACCCTACAGTAGGTGACTTGGCTAGTAGAATGATCACATACTAGTACAAGACAAATTGTAAACACGGTTGGTAACGAACTTTAAACTTCACTGTCACAACTATTGGCATAATTCCAGAGACAGGCGAGACATCGCAGATGGTGGGAACAAGTGTGGATTGTATTCAAATACTTTGTACTTTTACTTTCGCCGTTGTCTGTATTCTTTGAACTATACTAGAACATTCCTCCGTTATAGGTCTTTCTATCCTGCATTTAATGGATGAATGGATAAATAAATGAATAAATGAATGAATGAAATTTCATTATAGTGTCTAGCGTCAGTTTTGTTTGCATTTGTTTTATTTTTACTCTCCTGGTTATATGCATGTATATAGCCACCCCCACACCCAACAACAACAACAACAACAACAACAGCAATGCTTTCTGGGTCATCCCAGGGTACAATTGCATACAGGTGTGCTAGGACGAAAGGACGAAATAGAACATTTTCACGCATTTCTTGCGTTCGTCACCAGATATGAGAAATGGTAATGGAAACCAAATCGGACAAAAGTCCCACGCACTATTACTTGAATATCGAAATGTTACTGTTTATAGACTATTCACCATAGATCAGGTCATAAGGTTAGCCTTGGTTGTCCTTGACCTTGTAGTAGCAGCTGCATATCAGAAATTGTAAACAGGAAAATGACTTATAATAGTATCTATTACTATCTAACATTCAGTTGTGTTGTATTTCCGAATGTTGACTAGAAAGCAGGAAACTTCCAGCCCAAAACAAGCCCCAAAGGAAGGCGTATTACTATCGATATCTGACACTTCATAAATGTTATGAAGCTAAGAAGCCAAAAGTAGCTCGGAAAACATTATCACGAAGAGTGGATGGCTCTAGATCTGGAATCTGTCCGTCTGGACATTCTTGATGGAGACGTGGGTGTCTTCTTAACTTCGGAAGATGACTCAGGGCTGTCCACTATCTCCGGGATGAGCTCGGTCACGTGAGCGAGGGCGAGCTCCTCTGATTGGCTGTCTGTCTTACCCAATAGCCTGTCAGGAAGACTCTGTAAGAAGCAAGAAACAAATAACTGAATAACCTAAAAGTAATACAATGATGTCAAGATATGACGATGTGTCATCTGGACATGGAGAGATTGATAGTAATTGATCATGAATACCCCTGAGGATTGTTTGGGAACCAAGCAAGAAAGTAATTGTCATGCTTTCTTGTCACAACATGTGGATCTAGTTGTGTCGAATCATTTGCAAATTTTATATTTAAAAATACGTCATGAGTGTTTGTGTTGGGAGCTAGAGGTCAAGTGCGACAGGGCTGTGTAGAATCAGTTGGTTCAAATTAAGGGAAACACGAGAACCTACGAACATACATTATTGCAAGTTCGAACACTCAGTGCACTGGGGCAAACCATGTTTACACCAAGGAGGTTAAAAACCCTCCGTGTTTACACATAACATATGCAATTCTGAGGTATTCGCTCTGCCTTTCTCGTGGTTGCTGCCAGGCGAAATCTTCACTAAATAGATCTAGGCTTACCGCTATCATCTCCGCCGGACGCAGTGCCTGGTCCCTCACGTAGGTCACAACTGTTGTGGGAAAATGAAATGTTAACGTTGTGAACTATTATAGAGTGAACACGGTACAATCGAGACTATCATCAGTAGGGCCCATACATGCAAGTGTGTGGTGGCATATACCTGAGCTTGGTTAGCATTCACGGTTGTGCACCAAAAGTTGTGCGTTCGAAGCACGGGGTAGCCCGCATAGGGGTTGCAGTTCATTCGAGGGTGGCGTTAAGCTATCTGTCCATTGTTTAAAACAGAGAGCCAACTGACCTTGAGTATGAACCTAGCACATGTGTTGGGGTGCGCCCTGGTGTAGCGTTCCAAAACATATTAGTTCTGTACACACAGGCTAGTTCTTAAATATAGCTAATTGTTACATGCACACTAGTGTTGACCGCATGTCAGGTGACAACATAGAATTTTCTGAAGTGATCATGTGCAAGCTGATTTATTTCTAAACCAGAAAACCTACCCGAGGTTTGCTGTAAGGTGAACACTGCACCGATGTCTTGTGGGAGATCTCCCCAAGTCTCCTCTGAGTAGTACACAGGCAGGGAGGGCCGGAGCTTTAAGACACCGCTGCTGTTGTCTTCCCTCACCAAAATAAGACGTCTAGAGGGCGAGGCGAGAGAAAGAACGAGATGACAGTGACCGATCACCTCTCCAGAAGGACGTTGCTCCTTCCTTTTATGCCCGACAAGCTAAGGTCAAGTTTTGTATGAGGGTAGTTTTAGGATACACAGAGCCAAGTATATCTTTTCATGGAGGGAATATAGGTTAAACGTCGGTGGGAGTCTGGCAATGTTTGGAACAGCTGCCTCCGTATATGGCTGTTATAACGTTCTACGCTCGTTCAAAAAGCCACCGTTGATGTGTGTATTCAGGATGACGCTTCCAAAATATGGGAGGGACGTATTTTGCATTTGCTAAAAGCAACTGTCTCATTTCTAGTTTCCTACATAGTACATACAGTTCGTCTAACCTGCCGGATAGGACACCGAGACAGAATATGTCCTGAAGGCTCTTCCGGAGGTTTCGCGGGCTGGTGTAGGCGACCGTTACCGTGTCCTTCAACCCCAGCAGCCAACCAACGTACGAACGGTAGTGGGACACCGTCACCATGGAAACCTGGGGGGAAATGACGTCATGTTTTCATATCTCGGTTGTTACCAGTTCTGCTGAGCAAACTTGCGCAAATGTCACCTAATGTCGAATATCTCTGTTGAATCCTAATCATGATTTTTCTCTCTAATAATATTCCTGCACCAAAGGCAAAATGTGAGGTACATAAATGTATTAAACATAGGTGTCTTCTTGTGTTTATCATTGTAATGTACAAATTTAACGTTATGGAGTAAAAAGTAAACTTGACCTTTGGCATTGTGACTGTACAAGGACAGAAAATTGTGTTTTAAACAATCTACCATGAAATAGCAATATTCCAAGATGGAGAAGAATCGGTGAAAGCGTTATCACAAACACAAAATATTAGATCATAATTGTGTCATCACAGAAAGGTTTTAGCACGCGGATTACGTCCTGTGTGCCTTTCCTAGTCGCAATGATACATGGGATAGGGGCAAAGGTCTTGCATTGCTTTGTTTTGAGTCTGCTTTGCTTTTAGTACGATTATACACACGTATTGCATAAGACGTTCCAACGATGCATACAACATTACGTAAGATAGGTTTGCTACACATGGACTATAGTCTCATTTTGATAAATAAACACAAAAAGAACAGCATCAAAACGCCTGTACACTTGTAACTGTTACCTGGGAAATATACTTCTCTAACAGTTACTGAGACTCACTGAATCTCACATTGGTGTAACAGGGTTGACTTGCACCTTGTATCTTATCAAGGAGGTTTAAGACAGTCTTAAACCTCAGTGAATACGCGGAAACAATCACAAACCGTTCCTAACCCTAACACATTCAGGCATAGAACCAGATAGGCACAGTTCTGGATACAACACTAGTAACGTTGGGTGGACCCCTCAAGGAAGAAGAAAGAGAGGTAGACCATTAGGGACATGGAGGAGGACTGTGGAAGCGGAAATGAAAACAGCCAGAAAGACATGGCACGAGATTGGATGGCTAGCTCAGGACCGGGGTGGTTGGAGGAAGTTTGTCAGGGAGCGAAGAGGATTAAGTAAGTAAGTAACGTTACCCACCTTGCGGTTCTGTTCGCTCCTTTGTCCGCCCAGTGGGTTGTCCTTGGTGATGGTGATTGTCGTGGTGCTGGTTTTCCCGCTCACTTTCTTACCTGTCGGGCTGGGCAGGTTGAGGGCCTGGAGGGACCTGGGCCGTCGGAGGGTCCCACTCATGGTACCGTTCATACAGGACTCTCAGCGATCGGAGAAGCGACGTGCACTACAATACTCAGATCTTTACCCTACCTGTGCTAGTACGCCTTCTGCGTGATCAATAGAGTGTGTTTGTTTAGCTCAGTCCATTTACATACAATACCGTTCTGTGCCTCATAGTCTTTAGTGGTAATCCGTTTTTTAAATCCTCTTTAATTTTAGTAAGATCCTAGGAAACTATGCTAGACAACTGTGCAGTTTTTGTTTAAACTACCTTTTCTTTTACATGTGACTGGGTTAAAGTACTAATGATACCCCCTGAAGTCTGTTTGATGCCCGCCGAGACGACAGTGTTAAACATTAATGTTGTTATCAACTTCTCTCCTGTTACCCTAGGTCAATGACCCCATTCGTCTGTTCAATACATCCTCAATAACGGTTCAGTATAAAAGCGATCAAAATCACTAGCTTCTCAACGATCATAAACGCAATCTGTTCAAATTGCATATGGTCTCAGACTCTCAGTTTAGTTCTATCGTAATAAGATCAGCCATTTCCTCATGAGCATAGCGAGGTATTTGACATCCATGACGACGAAGATGATGTAATGGAACACCAGTGCACGTGATCTGATTTCCCCGTATAAAGTCGCCACGCATTGTTCACGTGATACAACCGGAGATTCTGCTGAAGTACCGGGGAAAGCCGTATGGGGACCATAATCTAATCATTTTCTCGATTGGTCAAGACCTAACAGCACACCAAATTTCATAGCAACCCATTCTTAGCTTCTTGAGTTAGCCGGATGTTTCATATGTTGAAGGACTTGTCATGGAGTTCACGTGTTGTTGCTATTTTAAAATGTAGTGTTAGTGAAACTTGTTTCTACAAAGAAATCGTATGTTTGACAGCAAACGAGCAGATTCATGTGAACAACAACAAAACAAACCTGTAATTGATGGAGGCACTTGGAACATCCTACCAGATTTCGCTGCTAACGTTACACTTTTTATATCATACCCGGGCGGCGTAACAGTGCTCCCGGCCGTGTTGTATTCTCCCGTACGACCGGATGTATAAAACGGGCATCCATAGAACATTCAAACGCGCTTCGCTTGCGCCGCTACAAAAATTAGAACATTCGAACGCGTTTCGCCCCAACCGTGTACGCCGCTTTCGAACATTCGAATACAGGATTCGGACGTTGGAATTGATGTTGCTGCAGTTTTTTGGGCCAGCGACACCAAATTTTCGCTCATTTCGCCTTGAAAGACGTGTTTTCTAAGGTGGGTATGATATAAATAGCATACAACACGGTGTATTCCGCATCGCCCTCGGTCTCGGCCCTCCCGCGCGTCGGATCGCCCTCCGGCCTTCGGCCGTCGGGCGATCCGACGCGCGGTCGGGCCGATACCTCGGGCAATACGGAATACACCGTGTTGTATGCTCTATTTATGTTACCTTCGCAGAAGGAAACATATTGTATTTGCTCAGTTTCTTCCTCTTCCTCGTCTTCTCCAAACATATAAAAACACTAATATCTTCACAAATACAGGGTGTAAACACTTGAAATTCGGTACACTGGTAGGATGGTACATAAGACACTGAACCTTGGTCATTGTGTCCCACATAGATGTAAAAAAATGATTTTATTGGGGAAAAATGGTCGAAAAAAGTTGCATTTTAAGCCCAAAATCGAACTTTAGAACCCGTTTAGAATTTTAGAATCCACGTTCGACGTTCGACGCCGGAGTTCGACGACCCCAGGTGAATGACCTCACGGATTTGAAACACGCCATCCAGGCAGGGGGTGGGGAGAATAAAACTCCATACCAAGGAGCAGGTTGGAGAGAGAAAGAAAGGCCTCATTTCAGATACAATCGCTACTTTGATTGTATTCACGGGAAATCACGTCATATAAAATATTGTCAGAAATACGGTTGTCACGAGAAGGGACTGTTGTTGTGGGCGTCAGGGATTGATTTCGACTGGTAGAAATGTATAGTTTTGTCCATTTTGCAAAATTGGAGACGAGCGACTTTGAAGCTTACGTTTTTCGCCTAAGCTTTGTTTACATGCGCCCTTATTTAGAACTACGTACGTATACACCAAACTTGGTAAAGTATATCGGATTTAGCCCTATGAATACCCACGAAAATGATAAAATATTGGGCTGATATTCTTTTGGGCAGAAATTTGTGGAATATTTGGCGGTTTTCCGTAGATTTATCGATGACATCGATATGTCCCTTCCGCCATTTACGCAGTGTGGGGGAGGGGGGCGTGTGTTACTGTAACCATGGAACAGTAAAGTTATTCTATTCTAACGTTCTCCATTTTTCTGAGACGTGGATTAAAGTGACCTCGAAAAATTCCGAATTAAAGTGACCTCGAAAAATTCCGAATTAAAGTGACCTCGAAAAATTCCGAATTAAAGTGACCAACAAAAATTCCGAATTAAAGTTGCCAACCAAAATTCCGAATTAAAGTTGTCAACCAAAATTCCGAATTAAAGTTGCCAACCAAAATTCCGAATTAAAGTTGCCAACCAAAATTCCGAATTAAAGTTGCCAACCAAAATTCCGAATTAAAGTTGCAAACCGAAATTCCGAATTAAAGTTGCCAATCAAAATTCCGAATTAAAGTTGCCAACCAAAATTCCGAATTAAAGTTGCCAACAAAAATTCCGAATTAAAGTTGCCAACCAAAATTCCGAATTAAAGTTGCCAACCAAAATTCCGAATTAAAGTTGCCAACCAAAATTCCGAATTAAAGTTGCCAACCAAAATTCCAAATTAAAGTTGCCAACCAAAATTCCGAATTAAAGTTGCCAACAAAAATTCCGAATTAAAGTGACCAACCAAAATTCCGAATTAAAGTTGCCAACCAAAATTCCGAATTAAAGTTGCCAACCAAAATTCCGAATTAAAGTTGCCAACCAAAATTCCAAATTAAAGATGCCAACAAAAATTCAGAATTAAAGTTGCCAACCAAAATTCCGAATTAAAGTTGCCAACAAAATTCAGAATTAAAGTGACCAACCAAAATTCCGAATTAAAGTTGCCAACCAAAATACGGAATTAAAGTTGCCAACCAAAATTCCGAATTAAAGTTGCCAACAAAAATTCCGAATTAAAGTGACCAACAAAAATTCAGAATTAAAGTTGCCAACGAAAATTCAGAATTAAAGTTGCCAACCAAAATTCAGAATTAAAGTTGCCAACCGAAATTCCGAATTAAAGTTGCCAACCAAAATTCCGAATTAAAGTTGCCAACCAAAATTCAGAATTAAAGTGACCAACAAAAATTCCGAATTTAAGTTGCCAACCAAAATTCCGAATTAAAGTTGCCAACCAAAATTCCGAATTAAAGTTGCCAATCAAAATTCCGAATTAAAGTGACCAACCAAAATTCCGAATTTAAGTTGCCAACCAAAATTCCGAATTAAAGTGACCAACAAAAATTCCGAATTAAAGTGACCAACAAAAATTCCGAATTAAACTTGCCGACAAAAATTCAGAATTAAAGTGACCAACAAAAATTCCGAATTAAAGTTGGCAACAAAAATTCAGAATTAAAGTTGCCAACAAAAATTCCGAATTAAAGTGACTAACCAAAATCCGAATTAAAGTTGCCAACCAAAATTCCGAATTAAAGTTGCCAACCAAAATTCCGAATTAAAGTTGCCAACCAAAATTCCAAATTAAAGTTGCCAACAAAAATTCCGAATTAAAGTTGCCAACCAAAATTCCAAATTAAAGTTGCCAACAAAAATTCAGAATTAAAGTGACCAACAAAAATTCAGAATTAAAGTTGCCAACAAAAATTCAGAATTAAAGTTGCCGACAAAAATTCAGAATTAAAGTGACCAACAAAAATTCCGAATTAAAGTTACCAACAAAAATTCAGAATTAAAGTTGCCAACAAAAATTCCGAATTAAAGTGACCAACCAAAATTCCGAATTAAAGTGACCAACAAAAATTTAGAATTAAAGTTGCCAACCAAAATTCCGAATTAAAGTTGCCAACCAAAATTCCGAATTAAAGTTGCCAACCAAAATTCCGAATTAAAGTTGCCAACCAAAATTCAGAATTAAAGTTGCCAACCAAAATTCCGAATTAAAGTGACCAACCAAAATTCAGAATTAAAGTTGCCAACCAAAATTCCGAATTAAAGTTGCCAACCAAAATTCCGAATTAAAGTTGCCAACCAAAATTCCGAATTAAAGTTGCCAACCAAAATTCCGAATTAAAGTTGCCAACCAAAATTCCGAATTAAAGTTGCCAACCAAAATTCCGAATTAAAGTTGCCAACCAAAATTCCAAATTAAAGTTGCCAACCAAAATTCCGAATTAAAGTGACCAACCAAAATTCCGAATTAAAGTTGCCAACCAAAATTCAGAATTAAAGTTGCCAACCAAAATTCAGAATTAAAGTTGCCAACCAAAATTCCAAATTAAAGTTGCCAACAAAAATTCCGAATTAAAGTTGCCAACCAAAATTCAGAATTAAAGTTGCCAACCAAAATTCCGAATTAAAGTGACCAACAAAAATTCCGAATTAAAGTTGCCAACCGAAATTCCGAATTAAAGTTGCCAACCGAAATTCCGAATTAAAGTTGCCAACCAAAATTCCGAATTAAAGTTGCCAACCAAAATTCCGAATTAAAGTTGCCAACCAAAATTCCAAATTAAAGTTGCCAACCAAAATTCCGAATTAAAGTTGCCAACAAAAATTCCGAATTAAAGTGACCAACCAAAATTCCGAATTAAAGTTGCCAACCAAAATTCCGAATTAAAGTTGCCAACCAAAATTCCGAATTAAAGTTGCCAACCAAAATTCCAAATTAAAGTTGCCAACAAAAATACAGAATGAAAGTTGCCAACCAAAATTCCGAATTAAAGTGACCAACAAAAATTCAGAATTAAAGTTGCCAACGAAAATTCAGAATTAAAGTTGCCAACCAAAATTCCGAATTAAAGTTGCCAACCAAATTCCGAATTAAAGTTGCCAACCAAAATTCCGAATTAAAGTTGCCAACCAAAATTCCGAATTAAAGTGACCAACAAAAATTCCGAATTAAAGTGACCAACAAAAATTCCGAATTAAAGTTGCCGACAAAAATTCAGAATTAAAGTGACCAACAAAAATTCCGAATTAAAGTTGCCAACAAAAATTCAGAATTAAAGTTGCCAACAAAAATTCCGAATTAAAGTGACCAACCAAAATTCCGAATTAAAGTTGCCAACCAAAATTTAGAATTAAAGTTGCCAACCAAAATTTAGAATTAAAGTTGCCAACCAAAATTCCAAATTAAAGTTGCCAACAAAAATTCAGAATTAAAGTTGCCAACCAAAATTCCAAATTAAAGTTGCCAACAAAAATTCAGAATTAAAGTGACCAACAAAAATTCAGAATTAAAGTTGCCAACAAAAATTCAGAATTAAAGTTGCCGACAAAAATTCAGAATTAAAGTGACCAACAAAAATTCCGAATTAAAGTTGCCAACCAAAATTCCGAATTAAAGTTGCCAACCAAAATTCCAAATTAAAGTTGCCAACAAAAATTCCGAATTAAAGTTGCCAACCAAAATTCCAAATTAAAGTTGCCAACAAAAATTCAGATTTAAAGTGACCAACCAAAATTCCGAATTAAAGTTGCCAACCAAAATACCGAATTAAAGTTGCCAACAAAAATTTAGAATTAAAATTACCAACCAAAATTCCGAATTAAAGTGACCAACCAAAATTCAGAATTAAAGTTGCCAACGAAAATTCAGAATTAAAGTTGCCAACCAAAATTCCGAATTAAAGTTGCCAACCAAAATTCCGAATTAAAGTTGCCAACCAAAATTCCGAATTAAAGTTGCCAACCAAAATTCCGAATTAAAGTTGCCAACCAAAATTCCGAATTAAAGTTGCCAACCAAAATTCAGAATTAAAGTTGCCAACCAAAATTCAGAATTAAAGTTGCCAACCAAAATTCAGAATTAAAGTTGCCAACCAAAATTCAGAATTAAAGTTGCCAACCAAAATTCCAAATTAAAGTTGCCAAAAAAAATTCAGAATTAAAGTTGCCAACCAAAATTCAGAATTAAAGTTGCCAACCAAAATTCCGAATTAAAGTGACCAACCAAAATTCCGAATTAAAGTTGCCAACCGAAATTCCGAATTAAAGTTGCCAACCGAAATTCCGAATTAAAGTTGCCAACCAAAATTCCGAATTAAAGTTGCCAACCAAAATTCCGAATTAAAGTTGCCAACCAAAATTCCAAATTAAAGTTGCCAACCAAAATTCCGAATGAAAGTTGCCAACAAAAATTCCGAATTAAAGTGACAAACCAAAATTCCGAATTAAAGTTGCCAACCAAAATTCCGAATTAAAGTTGCCAACCAAAATTTCGAATTAAAGTTGCCAACCAAAATTCCAAATTAAAGTTGCTAACAAAAATTCAGAATTAAAGTTGCCAACCAAAATTCCGAATTAAAGTTGCCAACAAAAATTCAGAATTAAAGTGACTAACCAAAATTCCGAATTAAAGTTGCCAACCAAAATACCGAATTAAAGTTGCCAACCAAAATTCCGAATTAAAGTTGCCAAAAAAAATTCCGAATTAAAGTGACCAACAAAAATTCAGAATTAAAGTTGCCAACGAAAATTCAGAATTAAAGTTGCCAACCAAAATTCAGAATTAAAGTTGGCAACCAAAATTCCGAATTAAAGTTGCCAACCAAAATTCCGAATTAAAGTTGCCAACCAAAATTCCGAATTAAAGTGACCAACAAAAATTCCGAATTAAAGTGACCAACAAAAATTCAGAATTAAAGTTGCCTACAAAAATTCAGAATTAAAGTGACCAACAAAAATTCCGAAATAAAGTTGCCAACAAAAATTCAGAATTAAAGTTGCCAACAAAAATTCCGAATTAAAGTGACCAACCAAAATTCCGAATTAAAGTTGCCAACCAAAATTTAGAATTAAAGTTGCCAACCAAAATTTAGAATTAAAGTTGCCAACCAAAATTCCAAATTAAAGTTGCCAACAAAAATTCAGAATTAAAGTTGCCAACCAAAATTCCAAATTAAAGTTGCCAACAAAAATTCAGTATTAAAGTGACCAACAAAAATTCAGAATTAAAGTTGCCAACAAAAATTCAGAATTAAAGTTGCCAACCAAAATTCCGAATTAAAGTTGCCAACCAAAATTCAGAATTAAAGTTGCCAACAAAAATTCAGAATTAAAGTTGCCAACCAAAATTCCAAATTAAAGTTGCCAACAAAAATTCAGAATTAAAGTGACCAACCAAAATTCCGAATTAAAGTTGCCAACCAAAATACCGAATTAAAGTTGCCAACAAAAATTTAGAATTAAAGTTACCAACAAAAATTCCGAATTAAAGTGACCAACCAAAATTCAGAATTAAAGTTGCCAACGAAAATTCAGAATTAAAGTTGCCAACCAAAATTCAGAATTAAAGTTGCCAACCAAAATTCAGAATTAAAGTGACCAACCAAAATTCCGAATTAAAGTTCCTAACCAAAATACCGAATTAAAGTTGCCAACAAAAATTCAGAATTAAAGTGACCAACAAAAATTCAGAATTAAAGTTGCCAACAAAAATTCAGAATTAAAGTTGCCAACAAAAATTCCGAATTAAAGTGACCAACAAAAATTCAGAATTAAAGTTGCCAACGAAAATTCAGAACTAAAGTTGCCAACCAAAATTCAGAATTAAAGTTGCCAACCAAAATTCCGAATTAAAGTGACCAACCAAAATTCCGAATTAAAGTTGCCAACCAAAATACAGAATTAAAGTTGCCAACAAAAATTCAGAATCAAAGTGACCAACCAAAATTCCGAATTAAAGTTGCCAACCAAAATTCCGAATTAAAGTTGCCAACCAAAATTCCGAATTAAAGTTGCCAACCAAAATTCCGAATTAAAGTTGTCAACAAAAATTCAGAATTAAAGTGACCAACAAAAATTCCGAATTTAAGTTGCCAACCAAAATTCCGAATTAAAGTTGCCAATCAAAATTCCGAATTAAAGTTGCCAACCAAAATTCCGAATTAAAGTTGCCAACCAAAATTCCGAATTAAAGTTGCCAACCAAAATTCCGAATTAAAGTTGCCAACCGAAATTCCGAATTAAAGTTGCCAATCCAAATTCCGAATTAAAGTTGCCAACCAAAATTCCGAATTAAAGTTGCCAACCAAAATTCCGAATTAAAGTTGCCAACCAAAATTCCGAATTAAAGTTGCCAACCAAAATTCCGAATTAAAGTTGCCAACCAAAATTCCGAATTAAAGTTGCCAACCAAAATTCCAAATTAAAGTTGCCAAGCAAAATTCCGAATTAAAGTTGCCAACAAAAATTCCGAATTAAAGTGACCAACCAAAATTCCGAATTAAAGTTGCCAACCAAAATTCCGAATTAAAGTTGCCAACCAAAATTCCGAATTAAAGTTGCCAACCAAAATTCCAAATTAAAGTTGCCAACAAAAATTCAGAATTAAAGTTGCCAACCAAAATTCCGAATTAAAGTTGCCAACCAAAATTCAGAATTAAAGTGACCAACAAAAATTCAGAATTAAAGTTGCCAACAAAAATTCAGAATTAAAGTTGCCAACAAAAATTCCGAATTAAAGTGACCAACCAAAATTCCGAATTAAAGTTGCCAACCAAAATTCAGAATTAAAGTTGCCAACAAAAATTCAGAATTAAAGTGACCAACAAAAATTCCGAATTAAAGTTGCCAACAAAAATTCAGAATTAAAGTTGCCAACAAAAATTCCGAATTAAAGTGACCAACCAAAATTCCGAATTAAAGTTGCCAACCAAAATACCGAATTAAAGTTGCCAACCAAAATTCCGAATTAAAGTTGCCAAAAAAAATTCCGAATTAAAGTGACCAACAAAAATTCAGAATTAAAGTTGCCAACGAAAATTCAGAATTAAAGTTGCCAACCAAAATTCAGAATTAAAGTTGCCAACCAAAATTCCGAATTAAAGTTGCCAACCAAAATTCCGAATTAAAGTTGCCAACCAAAATTCCGAATTAAAGTGACCAACAAAAATTCCGAATTAAAGTGACCAACAAAAATTCAGAATTAAAGTTGCCGACAAAAATTCAGAATTAAAGTGACCAACAAAAATTCCGAAATAAAGTTGCCAACAAAAATTCAGAATTAAAGTTGCCAACAAAAATTCCGAATTAAAGTGACCAACCAAAATTCCGAATTAAAGTTGCCAACCAAAATTTAGAATTAAAGTTGCCAACCAAAATTTAGAATTAAAGTTGCCAACCAAAATTCCAAATTAAAGTTGCCAACAAAAATTCAGAATTAAAGTTGCCAACCAAAATTCCAAATTAAAGTTGCCAACAAAAATTCAGTATTAAAGTGACCAACAAAAATTCAGAATTAAAGTTGCCAACAAAAATTCAGAATTAAAGTTGCCAACCAAAATTCCGAATTAAAGTTGCCAACCAAAATTCAGAATTAAAGTTGCCAACAAAAATTCAGAATTAAAGTTGCCAACCAAAATTCCAAATTAAAGTTGCCAACAAAAATTCAGAATTAAAGTGACCAACCAAAATTCCGAATTAAAGTTGCCAACCAAAATACCGAATTAAAGTTGCCAACAAAAATTTAGAATTAAAGTTACCAACAAAAATTCCGAATTAAAGTGACCAACCAAAATTCAGAATTAAAGTTGCCAACGAAAATTCAGAATTAAAGTTGCCAACCAAAATTCAGAATTAAAGTGACCAACAAAAATTCAGAATTAAAGTTGCCGACAAAAATTCAGAATTAAAGTGACCAACAAAAATTCCGAAATAAAGTTGCCAACAAAAATTCCGAATTAAAGTTGCCAACAAAAATTCCGAATTAAAGTGACCAACCAAAATTCCGAATTAAAGTTGCCAACCAAAATTTAGAATTAAAGTTGCCAACCAAAATTTAGAATTAAAGTTGCCAACCAAAATTCCAAATTAAAGTTGCCAACAAAAATTCAGAATTAAAGTTGCCAACCAAAATTCCAAATTAAAGTTGCCAACAAAAATTCAGTATTAAAGTGACCAACAAAAATTCAGAATTAAAGTTGCCAACAAAAATTCAGAATTAAAGTTGCCAACCAAAATTCCGAATTAAAGTTGCCAACCAAAATTCAGAATTAAAGTTGCCAACAAAAATTCAGAATTAAAGTTGCCAACCAAAATTCCAAATTAAAGTTGCCAACAAAAATTCAGAATTAAAGTGACCAACCAAAATTCCGAATTAAAGTTGCCAACCAAAATACCGAATTAAAGTTGCCAACAAAAATTTAGAATTAAAGTTACCAACAAAAATTCCGAAATAAAGTGACCAACCAAAATTCAGAATTAAAGTTGCCCACGAAAATTCAGAATTAAAGTTGCCAACCAAAATTCAGAATTAAAGTTGCGAACCAAAATTCCGAATTAAAGTGACCAACCAAAATTCCGAATTAAAGTTGCCAACAAAAATTCCGAATTAAAGTTGCCAACAAAAATTCAGAATTAAAGTGACCAACAAAAATTCCGAATTAACGGTGCACACACCAATCCCGTGGTAGTGCGCGGTAAAAAAGTGACGAAAGGGTTTCGAGGGTTCAGGTTTGAGTTCACATTTCTCATAATTTGCTGCGAAATGGCATTAACTACGTATATATACTAACATCGCTGAAAAGTATAAGAAGTGGTGTGTTTTGGGTGAAATTTGCTTTCAGATCCGAGGCTTACTTCCGGGTATCCCTCCGCCTTGAAGGTGGCGCGGCGGTTTGACCCAGATTTACGTTTCACGCGTTCTGTGGGTGCTCTTGCTATGCCTCGCGCGACGAGGTATTGCGAAAACCTCAGTGTTAGGATTTCCTTTATACTTTTCCTGATTATACACAAGGGTTTTCTCTTTCCGACAATATTAGGCGTTTGGGTAGCTAAATTATGGGTGATGGGTTTAATTCCAAGTGAAAATGGCCAATCTCTCGCATGATTTTTCATAGGAAAATCCTTTCCCCCCCCCCTTGAATTTATCAAAATTTTAAAGGTTAAAGACAGTGAAATTCTGTTGTTCTTGTAGCTAGAGAGATATCCTTCATTCCCATACACAGTGTTTTTTCTTCAGAATTATTTCCTGAAAGAAACGGTTTCTAGACTTGAAGGTTGTGCAGAATCGAATTGAGATCCAAAATAAACTGGGGTGTGCCCCCTTAAAGTGACCAACAAAAATTCCGAATGAAAGGGACCACCAGAAATTCCGAATTAAAGTGACCACCAAAAATTCCGAATTAAAGTGACCACCAGAAATTCCGAATTAAAGTTACTTCCCAAAATTCCGAATTAAAGTGACCACCAAAAATTCCGTATTAAAGTGACCTCCAAAAATTCAGAATTAAAGTGACCTCCAAAAATTCCGAATTAAAGTGACCAACAAAAATTCAGAATTAAAGTGACCAACAAAAATTCCGAATTAAAGTGACCACCAAAAATTCCGAATTAAAGTGACCACCAAAAATTCCCAATTAAAGTGACCAACAAAAATTCCCAATTAAAGTGACCAACAAAAATTCCGAATTAAAGTGACCTCCAAAAATTCCGAATTAAAGTGACCAACAAAAATTCCGAATTAAAGTGACCTCCAAAAATTCCGTATTAAAATGACCTCCCAAAATTGCGAATTAAAGTGACCTCGGAGTTTTTGTTGGTCACTTTAATTCGCAATTTTTGGTGGTCACTTTAATTATGTTTACCGAAGGAAAACATATTGTTTTTGCTACGTTTCTTCTTCTTCCTCTTCAATGACCTGAACCAGACTGTCTGTTACCATGGTAACTGGTGTTGTGTTACATCATGTTGCAATTTTATAGCAGGAGGGATAACTCCTGTAGATTAACAGAGTAGACCATATGCGTAAACATTATGCATTTGCTTTGCAAATGTTACCTTTCTAGTTACTTTTAACTTAACAAGCGTAAAACAACCCAACACTTTTATCGAGAAGAGTAGGGTGACCCGGTGTGCCTGACTAAATACGCGAGCCGTAGCGAAGCCGCATTGCACTAGTAGCTACTTGAAAAAGCATTATGCTTCACTTCAGTTGAGGATTACAAAAGAAGAAGACATGGCAACGATTTGGAGTGTCTACCAAGCAAATACAAGTTCATAGATTCCACAAGCCGGTTAATGCAAAAATGGACGCGTTTGATTCACGTCGCTTCTATGATCGCAGCAAACCCTGCATGAACGGTGCCATGAGCGGTAGTCTCCGGCGGCCGAGACCCCTCCAGTCCAGGCCCGACTCAGCCCTCCCCTGGCCGACGGGTAAGAAAGGCGGCGGGACCCGCAGCACCACAACGATCACCATCACTAAGGACAACCCTCTTGGTGGACCGAGGAGCGAACAGGAGCAAAACATGTGACTGGACTGTTTCTAAGTAACAGCCATGCCAAAATCCGCATGTTAGCAGCATCGTTTTTCATGTAGAATCTAAATCAGTACCAAGGACAGGGAAGTACGCAACGTTAACGTTGCCAGGAAACAGAAGCAGACACACGAGCGCTAAAAGTGTTTGTTTGAGATGAAAGGCAGTCTACTTTTAGCTGTCCACGTAAACTCACCACAAACCTATCTGACACTATTGTAACAGTGGGGTTCATACGTCACCAACTGACCAGCCCAACTGGTCCTGGACCTTTTGGCCTAGCGGTTATGACGATGACCTGTGGACTGGCTGCCCGGGTTTGGCGCGGGTTCGATTCCCGGCACCTGGGAGCCAGGGGTTTTTCCTGTTCTACTCGCCTCTATTTGTTTCACTGGTTCCCACACCGGCCCTGTGTGTAGGCTGTGTGCCGCACAGGCATGTCGAACTCGACCAGCCCAACTGGTCCTGGACCTTTTGGCCTAGCGGTTATGACGATGACCTGTGGACTGGCTGCCCGGGTTTGGCGCGGGTTCGATTCCCGGCACCTGGGAGCCAGGGGTTTTTCCTGTTCTACTCGCCTCTATTTGTTTCACTATGAAACTAGCACACGATTTACAAGATAAAGTTAAAGTTATGTAAAATTGCCTACAGAATGTTTCTTGCTGGGCTCACAGGTACAGCCAAACATGATGGGGGCGTTTTGCAAGCTGTTTCTTGTTGTTGCTTACGACAGGGAAACCGCATCAAGGCGTAACACAGCAGATTTGTACAACAAGTGCAAATTGCGTAGGACTGGACATGAAGGCTTGCAGTCAAATATCCCGTAGTCTTACTCACATTTTTCTAGTAGCTCCTTTGCAGTCGAACATCCAAATGCCTTTAACGTTACAGAAACAAGTTCCACTAACATTATACATGTTACAGTAGTAAGAAAACGTGATCTCCATGACAAGTTTTTCAACCTTCTTCTACACGATAAAAACACCTCTAAGGTTACTGACGGGCAAAGTTTTATCCTCCGGAATATATTTTGATATTCTGGGCTGACACAGATTGCGCTAATACCCTGTAAAATTAGAGTAGAAATTTCTATATTTTGCTATTCCGTCATTATCTTTGCTGCACTTGCACAAATGACGGCATTTTGGGAGAAGTTAAGTTTTCGAGATGTAAACATCGCTCACTTCTACGTTAATGGTATGCAAAATTGCTTCGGGGTGTTGCAAGTAGCCTTAAGGTGTCAAGTGGAACAATACATACACCAGTACATGCCATCGCCCAACGTAATTACAGGGGTAGGGTCGGCCACACCGACGTTCCGAGCATTTTTGTCCACTCTCAGCTCAGTTTGCCCTGGTGTAGGTTGGGGCTTTCGGTTGGGAAGACCGTGTTGTCTATTGTATAGACAAACTGACTCTATCGGTTGTCGGTGTTGTCGATAGAATAGAAAAATGAGTGCAGAGAAGGTGTTCTACGGTCCCATTGATGAGCCGGAGAAGCCGTCCCGCCGTGAGCGCGTGGTCGGTCCCCGGGTGTTTCTGGTGGGCGTGTTCGGAGCGATCGCGGTCCTCACCGCCGTCGTGGTGCTGGCGATGGTCCTGAACAACATCAGCCAGAAGATGGCAAGGGATCACGAGGAGATCATGATCCTCAAGGCGAGCGCCGAGCGAGATCACGAGGAGATTGCGGATCTCAAAGCGAGCGCCGAGAAGGGCCGACTGCAGAATGGGTTTTTGATGGAAAGAATAATGGCCGTGCTAGAGTCACAAACACCAAGTCGTGATGAACACCAAATGCCTGATGTAAGTATAGTCAGTGAATGGCATGGAGAAACTTTTTGTAACCAATCAACAGTACCTTTTAGGTTTCAGATTTCTGTGTCAGTCTTCGTGTACACTGCCTGTGCCACTGGCTAGACAATAGAGTGTTACAATTGGGTTTTTTTTTCTTAGTTTAATTTGCACTGTATGAATATTCTCGGTGAACATACAGGTCTCTGTTTTCTTGGTTGTGTTTGAGACTCCATTTTGACAGAATTATGCAAGACGCTATGACTATTATGTGGTATGTGTCCATCCTAGACCGATTCTGTGCAAAGCCTGGAGGCAGGACACTCTGGCGACGCCGACGCCGCAGCTAACGCCGAAGCACCGAGCAACAAGAACAAGCGTTCAAGGAGGTCGGTGACCAACTGGGACGAGCTTCTGACTAAGCTTTCAGGTAACTGTTTTTTGTTATCCCAGTTATCTGCTGGGCTCCTAAAAGGTACCTACTGTTTGACATGCATATGTTGCACACCATACATAGTCATGAAATCTGTGTTCTCTTCCATTTTTCCAGACTTGCAAGGTGAACTTGGCGACGCCAATGAATTCCAAACACGGCAGTCAACAACTGGTAAGTACACTCTGGTATTCATGTGAGTCCCATAGCAACCTAAGATCTCTAGTGACTGGCAAACTACCGGGCATTTTGATTCCTTTTATATACTAGTGAAACAAATACGAGTCTTACTCCTATGAAATCTCAAACTCAACTCATTTTATTCGACTTACAACCGGCCGGTTCTAGAGTCCCTTCCCTCGAACGGGTATAGATCACCTGTTCGAACACGACGCGATCACGTGCGCTCGCACGTGATCGAACAGGTGACCAGCCCCGTTCGAAGGAGGGTCTAGAACCGGCGGCAAAATACAGCACATACTAGTATTCAAAAGTATTCCGTTGAATTATTACACTACATTATTACACTCTTCCCCCCTTATCTAAGCAGGTGTCCTCACCTGCTGATATTTACTTCTATTATTTACAAGTTAATACATATAATAGCGGGTCAATAAGCTAAGTATTACAGTCTGCGGTCATAAACTATGATAAAGCGGGCAGGATTAATCGATGGAGGCAGCAATGTTCATGGCGACAAAAAGTTCTGAGAGTTCCGATGATCGGTCCGCAACCGGCAAAAGTCAGTATACATGTCTTTTGCAGTACACATTGTTCGGTGTAAAACCGTGAATAGCAACAGGAAAAGCACATCTGTCTGACTATCGTTACGGCTTTATCTCAACAACACTCATCCCTTGTCGAGTCCTTTCCCGTAGGCATAGAGGCACGAACAAGGCGAGAGGCATAAATGTCTTCAATGGTACCGACGTCATTCGGTGTAAAACAATAGCAACAGGAAAAACACATCTGTCTGACTATCGTTACATCTTTCTCCTCCCTGCCGGGTAGGACAAAATTGTTCAACAAGTTCATCGGCTCGTAGCCGGTCAAAAGAACAGTTCTCTACCGCCGGGACTTTACCCGCAGGCCTAAATCCGGGGATAGTCGCCCTCGTATTGTCTCTTGAGTTTGCTCCAATACTGTACATGTCCCGTTTACGGGAAGCCTCAAACGCGCTCATTTTAGCTGTCGTCGCTCTTCCTCCAGCTGGAAATGCAGCCGCATCTCTTCAAGTTTCCGACCGGGCGATACGCTCCTGTTCACAGGCGTGCTTCCGCTCGATCCTCATCCGCTCCGGATCCCTCCTCACGCTCACGCTCCTGTTTCTCTTGCTCTAGGCGTCCCCGTTCCCACTGGAGACGTTCGCGTTTCTCTCGCTCCTCCCAGTCAAGTTTGATGATCTCCGGCTGCCGTTCCGCCCGTGTCGCTCCCGCACTGCTCGGCACCGCTTTATCTCTGGCTGTGGATGATCCCACCCACTAGCTGCGGGTCGAGCATCAGTAGATGGATCTCTCCCGCTGACACTGTCTTTTTCGTTCTTTGCTCCTTGATCTTATCGGACGGCAGGATTTCGCCCTGTTTCTCCTTACTGCCTTTGCGGGCGTGTTACCAAAACGGTGGTTTCGCCGCCCGAAGGCGGAAAGCCACCGCTGCCACCAAATGAAACAAATACGAGTCTTACTCCTATGAAATCTCAAACTCAACTCATTTTATTCGACTTACAACCGGCCGGTTCTAGAGTCCCTTCCCTCGAACGGGTATAGATCACCTGTTCGAACACGACGCGATCACGTGCGCTCGCACGTGATCGAACAGGTGACCAGCCCCGTTCGAAGGAGGGTCTAGAACCGGCGGCAAAATACAGCACATACTAGTATTCAAAAGTATTCCGTTGAATTATTACACTACATTATTACACTAGTAGTGTCTGGAAAGTAACCTAGTAGTGTCTGGAAAGTAACACCGCTCATGTTACGTCACGATAATGTAAACTTGCTTGGGGGTGTTGCAAGTGGCCCTAAGGGATCAGGTTGAACAATACATACATGGCAGCGCCCAACGTAATTACATGGGCAGAGTCGGCCACACCGACGTTCCGAGCATTTTTGTCCACTCTCAGCTCAGTTTGCCCCAGTGCCTGGTGTAGGTTGAAGCTTTCTGTTGCGGAGATCGTGTTGTTGTAGATAAACTGATCAGTGTTCTCAGAAAAGCCATACATTCGCTCTCCACTTTTCCCGACATTCGCTGTACCCTTGCTTGTCAGTCGGAGAGACTCTAGGAGCGCGGTGTCGTCTGAATACACTCTAGTTGTCATAAGAGTTCGATTGTTCACCTCTGGCACGCTTTTTATGTGGAAGTCAGAGCCCTGCATGCCATTTGTCGTGAGGTGTAATCAGGGCTTTGAATTTTTGGTAATTCGTAGGCAGCAGCTAAACTTCGTCCTAATTCATAGTCTTCTGAACTTTAACTACAACGCGTTACGCTCAAAAGTTAATAAAATTGTGTTCATACAGTAGTTTTTTTGCAATTAGTTGGTTAGCAAAATACATACACGTGTCAAGGTGGGGGCTAATTGGCGGGGTAGGACAGTCAGACAGTCAGTGTAGTGAACCGTGAACGACATAAACCTACGATGAAATAGTACTTCATTCAAATACGTTCAAGTTGCTCAAGTTTCAACGTATCTGATAGTATAGGTCCCTCCAGAACGCCACATTGTTTTTTCAAAGTAAACTAAAATGGGAATTTGTACCATCAAAGATCACAAGACACAGTGCCGGCTACATTCATAAGCAAGTATGTTAGTCGGGCTCAAATGTGCCCTCCAATGTCAAATGTGGAAGTTCATAGTTCAAACGTGTCCCACTATAAGCAAACAAACGGGTTAGACATGATTTAATGCAGATGTATTTGACTTCGCATGTGGCTTCCCGTGTCAGTCAAGACGTGTCCCACTCAATTAAATGAGAGAGAGAGAGAGAGAGAGAGAGAGAGAGAGAGAGAGAGAGAATGGTTTATTCAAAATAAAAAACCTTCGCAGCACCAGTGCTGAACACGTCCTTCAAATATCATCAGGACTTAAACATTAGACAGTACAAATTGATACTTAAGAAAAAGGTCTAAATCCTTGTAAATAAGATATCGATAATATTACACGAGTTAAAAGTCTATTGGAACATCAACATTTACTGTCATTTAGCAGACGAACACAATAGGGCAGTGTACTGTTTAGCATACGCTGTGTCCGACACTTAAACTGTGTCAGTTTCGTACTGTTCCTAAGTGTTCTATTGTGGACACCCCCCCCCCCCTGAGTTTGCTGACTCGGTGTCGTCCAGGGCCTGCTTGTTGGATTTGCGGGATCCCTGATGGTCTCTGAACCAAAAGACATTTACGACATATTTGCCCATTTTCTGCATGTTGACCATCGCCGGAAGGCAACAAAATTTCTTTTCTGAAATCAGACGAAAATTCATGCGCGCACTGATCTCAGCCATAAAAATTACTATGGTGTGGCCTTATAGAGATCTAGCGGTGCATTTCTCACTGTTTAAGACAAAGACGGCTTCCCCCAACGGCCATTGAAATATTTTAATCTTCTTCCAATGACCATCAACTTCTTCATCTTCATTAGCAATTTCACATCCGACAACACACCTCACATATACATCACACCCCATTATAATATACTCCTCAAGTAACCAACAGTAAATACAGTAAATAATCCTATTCATGTTGCATTGAGGCGAAAATGGCGGCTTTTTGCAAAAGCACTTGTTCTGATTTGTGTTACATGTTGCAGGAGGAGCCGTATACGTTCGATGGGGGAGGAAAGACTGTCCCTCTCGTACAAGACTGGTCTACCGTGGTAAGATTTGAATTTCTACATCGATAGTGGCGTAAGCTGAAGTTGCGGATTCCATGTTTGAGAAGAGCCATTCTTAAACACCCCCGTTATAGATAAGAGCCTGTTTAACCACGACGGGAATTGGTCAGGAATTTGCAACAGTGTTATATTTGACCAAATTTGCTTGGTATGTCAGGTACTGATGTTGTTCACGACCACTTTTTCTGCCGTATAAAATAAGGCTTACACTCTTTATGCCCTCAGTTTAATTTGAAATCGTACAACGATCGTACGACGAATCCTAATGCCCTAATGCGAACAGACTTGCCAATGTAGAGTAAATAGAACGTTGATGCGAACCTGAATTGAGAGCCTCTTGCCAGCCTGTCTTCCAGCGTTCATCGCTGACTCTTTTCTTTTCGTCTTCTCGCAGGGTTTGCAGGAGGCTCAAGTACGAGTGGGAACGGCGGCGGAGCCAACTACGTGTGTCTGCCGGAGGAACCTCAGTGGGGAAATTACAAAGATGGATTCCAGAGTTACACGGCTTATATGTACGGCGGTGAGTACTACTTGTACTCAGATGTCCCATTCGGCTCCAAATCCCTTCACTACCATAACGTCCCGTGTGCGGTCTGTCACGCCCAAAACCGCGGCAGCAAGGTGATGATCCCTGCCCGTAACACCTGCTTCCCCGGCTGGAACGACGAGTACCATGGGTACCTAATGGCAAGTTACCGCTCTGCAGGGGCCAAGGAGTTTGCTTGTGTTGATGAGCAGGCCCAGGCGGCAATCGGGGGCCATTTAAGTCAGAGCGGAGCGCTCTTCTACCCAGTGGAAGCCTACTGTGGGGCCCTGTTGTGTCCCCCCTACGTAAATGGGAGGGAGCTCACTTGTGTGGTGTGCACCAAGTGAAACCGAGCTCTTTCTCCCCAGCATTAGTTTCACTTCAAATTTTCCTTGGACTGAGTGAGAAACCCCGCGCCAGAACGATTTGATGAGACACCATGCCAGAACTATTTCAAACACAATGCACGAACGCTTCGAAACACCCCGCCAGAAAGATTCGAACCAGACTGACACTTTAAAACACCATGACAGAACTCTTTGAAACACCATGTACCAGCCAGAACGCCTTTAATCAGCAAACCAGACGTCTTTGGACCAACATACAACAACGATTCGAAACGGACTGACATTTTAAAACACCATGCCAGGACGCTTTGAAACACCGTGGACGCTTTGAAACAGAACAATTTGAAACACCATGCCAGAACGCTTAAAGTATCATGCCAGAACGCTTTATAAAACACCATTCCAGAACACTTTAAAACACCATGCCAGAACGCTTTGAAACACCATGGACGCTTTAATTTGAAACAGAACAATTTAAAACACCATGCCAGAACGCTTTGAAACACCATGGACGCTTTAATTTGAAACAGAACAATTTAAAACACCATGCCAGAACGCTTTAAAGCAACATGCCAGAACGCTTTAAAACACCACACCAGAACGCTTGAAAATGCCATGCCGGAACACTTAAAAACACCAAGCCATAACGCTTTGAAACACCATGCAATAACGTTTAAACATCAAATGATGCATTTACAAACTTACTTCTGGACCGCCTTGATTCCGTTATCTGAAAAAAAGTGATAAAATTGTGTCAAAATGAGTGTGGCATGGTGGAACTCTCTGTTCTCTCTATCGCAATACATAAACCTCCTTGATAAGTGACAAAACTAGCTGGTGCTAGCGAGTTTAGTATAGCCTAGAGGTGCTTGTAGTGGTTGGAGAAATTGTTCGTAAAAGAATCGTTACTAAAGAACTAGTCTTGTTAACTAATAGCAGCAATGGTTATCTTCAGCGCATAATAGAAGGATGAATAATAGGTGAGTTTTTAGATTCAGATCTCTAGATTACTGTGCTCCAATCCGTAGCTAAGCATACATGTTATTGTCAATATTGATAACACTTTAATGGTTTAAAGGTTTGAAAAGTGAAAATCAGTTTAAAAGTTAGGGTGCACAGTGATTCGTTTAAGGGTACTGGTAATGTTTTAATGTAGAGGTCAGCGAAGATCAGAGAAGTTTAAACTATTTCACAGTAAGGGTGTACAACAATGGGTCTATTTTATAATTATTGCTGTGCTCTGCAAAATCAATTTGTCTTTGTAATGGTGTTAAGGTCCAGCTGAATGTTTCTTGGGACTTTAAATAAAAAAAATACCTTTACGGTAGTTTGAACTTTGCTTCTTTTAAACAGTAACAAACAGTCAGTCCTATATATGATTATATATCATAAAAGTGCGTCATCATTTCACCCTCAAACATGATTTTTGTGTATTGGTATGTCATAGAAATGTTACTAGTTCAATATTAGACGGTGCCAAAATCACCCCGTGCAATAATAGTCTACTTATGCAACAATTACGTCTGCAAAAATAAAAATAAATCCTCCAAAGTTACCCCCTCCCCATTCTACATGCAAAACCTTGGTACCCCCATACCTATGTATCATAACACAGAGTCTAAATTTGAAAATATTTGTTAGAAAAACATCAAATGAGGAACATGGAATTCGGCAAGGGCGATTTAAACTACATGTAGTATCAATACCGAAATCTGCATGTGAACAACGTTGCCAGTATCTATATTCAAGTAGAAGCTAAATCAGTACCAAGGACAGGGAGGTACATACTTAGTCGTAATGTCACCAGGGAACAAAGAAAATAAGTTATGGGAACGGTTACAGTGGTTGATCAAGAGGAAAGCTTTTAAATTTCGACGCAAACTTACCACAAATGCATCTGGTATTGACAAACACAATCAAAACCATCATCTCGGTACCCATTTTACAAAGGTAAGGGTTAAAGGTAGAAACAGTTGCAGGGAATTGGGCTAAGGCTGTTTCTCACTGGACTTAGGAGTACTTCCAGGTGTCTCCACGTTCCAGAATGCCTGTGTCAACTTCCTCTGCCCCTCGAACGACTGCGTCATCAATGGAGAACGTTCGATAACGGTACAATCAACATCCGGGAATTCTCCGTTTCCATGACAGCTGGGAATCGTCGCAAACAGAAGAGCGCAGACGGATAGATCGCTGACGTGATTTCTCTTTAAGAGGTTTTTGCACTTTCTAAGTTGTTTTTCGGAGAAAAGGGCTGACTGTACAGGATGCCTTTCCGTCGTTGGTTGAGGGAGCGGGCTGATAGTCGGGCGGAGCGGCCCGTAGTCGAAACTCTGGCCACATATCGGGTGAGTGTAACGTTAGTTACCTTGGTTAGTTTTTTTCTGTCACAATCTGCTATCATCCTTGTCCGATGGAAACTTTGTTGAGGACACTGAACATTGAATGTGCACGTGATGCTTTTAGCTTACCTAAATGTACAAACTCATAGTAGATTATTTCGTTCTACACCATGTTGCTTCACTATATATATAGATGACACTTGTTTTTGTTGTGAATTTGTTTATGTTGCATTTGTATGGAAATACGACTACCTTGCGAACCTAAAGTCACTATCTCCTTCCACTTTTTACGGTATCATCATCATTAGTAACCTTACCAAATACGAAATATGAAATCGTATATAAAGGCGGTACTCTTGAAAGTTGGAATTTACAGTTGAAAGATTTTGGCGCGGCAGATGTGGAAATGATTAATCTCCAAGCAGATGATACGGTGGCAAGGCAGTCTCCAGTGTCCATTAGCCACCGAAAGATCTGTTGACAGTCGAAAAGTTCGGTGGCTATTGGACACTGCTCCGGCCAATTGGTACTGCCTTGCCACCGGTCGCAGCATCTGCTTGGAGAAATGCTGGCGAATCTCTCCTCATTCTTGTTTCTCTCCTGTAACAGAATGAAATCGAGACGTTGCGGAGCACGAACGCGACTCTGACGCGACAGATGTGGAAATGATGGCGAATCTCTCCTGAAGTCTTGTGTTTCTCTCCTCTAACAGAATGAAATCGAGACGATGCGGAGCACGAACGCGACTCTGGCGCGACAGATGCTGCAGCAGGAGGCTCGGATGGAGGGGGAGAAGGAGGAGCTGAGGAGAAAGATGCGGCACCAGGATGCCAGGATGCTCATGAAGGACAACCAGATCCTCAAGATGAAGAGGGCAGTGGACGAACAGAACCTGGAGATACAGGACTATAAAGAACAGGTAAGTGTGTTAGGCTGATTACATTGCGCTCGTATATAGCAGCCCTTCGCGGGAAAGGGACGGGTATGGCTCTGAACTGCAAGAGTTTGTGTTACGGACTAGTGGAAAAACTGTAAGTGTAACGTTGTATAGAGCCCATTTTAGTTGTTGTTGTTGTTGTTGTTGTTGTTGTTGTTGTTGTGTGTTCACGACTTACAAAGTAGCTGAAATGACACTCCACACATTATCCTTGCAGGTTGCGGAGTTAGAGGAAAAGCTAGAGACCAGTAAGGCGAAATTCGCTGCCAGGGCAGAAAGGTGGAGACGGAAAGTCAACAAGACTGCGGAAGAAGTCTTCACGGACTTCCAGCTGAAATGTGTGAGTTTTACAAGTTGTGAGGAAAATATGCTACCTGTCGTCGCTAATAATAATAATAGCCAGTTTGGAGGGAGGGAGTTACTTTGCAATCGTACCTTGAGTTTATTTCAAACTGTATTTTCTTCCGTGCTATTTCTGTTACATCTGGAATCCCTAAAACTAACGGTACAACAAATGAATAACTGGAAGAAGGAATTAATTCTTGAGCTGCCTGGGACAGCGCTCTATATGACTGTGCAAAGTGGATCTAGAGAACAAATCTCTTCATTTGAAAACGTATGGCCATAACGGAGAAACAGATCTGAATTCTTATCCTTGTTTTGTTCTACTGTAGCAAAAGCAGATCAAGGAACAACTGCACT
This sequence comes from Branchiostoma floridae x Branchiostoma japonicum, assembly GCA_013266295.2. Classification (NCBI taxonomy): domain Eukaryota; kingdom Metazoa; phylum Chordata; class Leptocardii; order Amphioxiformes; family Branchiostomatidae; genus Branchiostoma; species Branchiostoma floridae x Branchiostoma japonicum. The sequence continues at coordinate 12,649,889 of CM023829.1, read as the reverse complement.
ACGCCCATGAGCAGCTGGCCGACCTCCGCTTTGACCTTCAGGACAGCAGGGACGAAGTGAAGCGCCTCTCGCAGGAGTTGATGGTACTGCACAACGACATGGCGGACCTGCAGCGCCTGTTCAGCGCCGACAGGTGGGAGGATGTGGTCGGCAGCGCGCTGGAGATGAAAGACCGATGCGCTGAGCTGGAGGAGCAGAGTCAGGAGAGCAAAGACCTGCGGCAAGAGTTGGACATTCTGCGTCAGGAGCTGCACATTCTGCAATCTCCTCTTCCAACAGGTAAACACATTCTAAATTCCAAAAGTTGCGGCTAAAACGCAGATAATAAATGACTTAAATTTGTCGAGTCTAGTCTTTTTCTGGGAGAGATAATGTGGTTTGGAATAGTGTAAGTGATTGGAATCCCGCGCTTCCGGTATTCTGAACGTCACCACAGACTGAGTTGTTAAAAGCAAACTAGTCCTCAACTGAAGTAAATTAAAGTATGATGCTTTTTTCGAGACTGTAGCTGGAAGTAGTGTGATCCGGTTTCGCGATGGCTAGCGTTTTCAGCCAAGCACACCGCGGGTCATATCCTACTTTGCTGGATAAATGTGTTCGGTTCTTGAGAATTGTATGTTGGGTTATTTTCGAATTCTCTCTACAATTGCTTTCTATCCTTCCAGTGGTTCTTGACGGCGTCTTTAAGTCCACCGAAGAGGCAGATGTCACCACGGATGAGGTTGACTACATGTACAGCGCTAGCGGTGAGTATCAGTCACCAAAGCATCGGTGCACCCTAGGAATTATCCATGTCATTTGTGGAACCTTTCAAGTTCATGTTCGCAGTGAGATATATAGCACAGAACGGGACACTTATAAATAAGGGTACTGTGTTGTTATTCTCCACAGTGACCTTGGATGAAGAACAAGAGCCCCTGTGCGAGAAGGACGGCGCCATCACCAGCCTCCCCCGTACGCATCGCCTGGCCTGTGGCGATGATCAGACGTAGTTCTACGCTGCACGGGTAGAACTCTGCTCTACGTGTTAGAGCCGTGGTCATCATGCCGGTCTACTTCAGTCCTCTGTATCGTTCTATAGATTCTTCTAATGACCACCTATGGTATACTAAATGTATTATTATTATTGCGACTAGAACTTCTAGTTTTACTAGTCTTCGTAGGAAGGTGATGAATAATAGTGGAGGTCAGAAACTGATAGGTGTGTCTACCGACAAAGTGAAGACCATGCGAATGGCAGGACGCATGCATCCGAGAGGTCTTGTAATCTTCCTAGTTCATCGTTGCTCATATGTGCAATTCTTGTAAGCACGGTATTCATCCACGACACCTATAAGAGCATGTTGTAGACCTATATACAACTCGATGACATTGCTAGCCCGACGCCTGGGCTTTTCACCCTCCAAGAGACGGCGTGGCGAGATGTGCATAGGAGGACGACGCTGCTAGATGCAGCGGGAGTAGAAAATGATCTTTATTGAGTTCAAGAAGAAAGGGAATGATGTTACATACAGTCTCTTTTCTTTGAGAATGGTCAATGTTTTATTATGTAAAGAATGCACAATAGAGTACTTGTTACGTACGACTTGCGATGGTTTTAAAGTAAGAGAAAGATCGTCAAATAAGAAATGTATAAGCGATAACAACTTGAATAAAGGGAACATAAAAACCAGATCGGTGCAAAAATGATCACTTTTCGCTCCGTCCTAACCCTACGCACAAACACAAATTCATAAAAATGCACCATTCTTGATAAACTTGGAGTTGCTCTGTTTGCTAACAACGAAACCAACTCCGTTATATAATAGAAACGTACAAAAGCTCGAGCTCCTTACCACGATTGACTAGACCAGCCCTCCCCCACTCCCCACCGTCATTTAACCTTAGTTAACATGTCAATATTCCATTCAGATCTAATGAGGGCCACATAAACTATAGGTCTTCCTCTGCCTGGTCTAGCCGTGAGTACTGGTAGTCCTGGTAGGGTATGACTGGAGTCGGTCTGAGAGAATGCCACTTTCTGTAACTAAGGCGTGACGACAGCGAGAACTTGAAACAGCACAAGGCGGCCAGGATCTGCGGATAGACGTGTAATTAGGTACTGAGTCGTAAGACACAAATGAGCAGTCACAAATTCAGGTTCGTTCTCTATAACTTGATTCCGGCCTTAACGCTAACGTTAGATATACGGGGTGGATAGTCTTCTTCAAACTTTGTTGGCCAATGAGGGGTATTGCGGTGCTATAATGTCGACTAGCTATAGCTTGAGGACTATCCACCGTACTACGTTATAAGAATCTAGAATATAAAAAGACTGCATGATAGGTCACAGGATATTGCATGACTTGGTGTGAATGTTTGACGTCTGTACGTACCACGCAGAATATAGGAATCGCCTTGTTTAACCAAGTCTGCGTCGCGATGGAGAAGGACAGTATCAAGTTTATCAAACTGACGAGACAGCCCAGCCCTGAATGGAAGACGTCCTGTAACGGTATAAATAGTTTGAATAAATAACAAGGTAAAACTACAGTGTACTAGATTGATAGATGAACGACGAATTGCCATTTTACCTCAAAGATACAGCCAGGTGTGACAAGACTTAATCTGGATTATCACTCATTAGTTTGGACTCTATACGAACTCTTTTCTGTGCCATCGATATCCCTATCTTACATGAAAATTGCCTTGCAAATATGCTTTATGGTTTTGGTTGTTTCATGAACAAACCATTGATATCATTTACCAGTCCTAACCAGATGATACACGATGGCGGCCCTGAGAACTTACTGAAGGATTGTTGAGAGATCTGTCATTTTTTACTATCATCAACGGTCCCTCAAAGATCGGCCTCTGTGGAGCTAGCCCCATCTTATGCTAAGGTCACAATTCCCACACTAGAGACCGGCCGGGGAGTATTCGGCAACGAACAGTATGATGTAGCTAATGTAAAAGACACCAAAACACACAAAAAAAAGTTGAAAAAACTAATCATGGGCACTCTATTTCTGTATATTCTTGATATGAATTGTTTATTTTTCGACCGGGCCCCCGGTTTGGAAATGTGACATAAGCATTACGCGGAAACGGCCTACTTACCAGTCCTAACCAGTTGATGCACGACAGCGGTCCTACTTCGTGCCAGGACGCCAGAAACACGACCCAGAGCAGCAACGTGCTGAAGAACATGAACCCGGACATCGCCTCGTAGGCGGCCCACTCCTGTAGGATCGCGATCCGGCCCCACTCGTGCTGCCTCCGGACATCGGACATGATGAACGCTATCAAACTCCAGCCCTGCAGACAGCAGGCGTGGGAAAGGTGATGAGTGATTGACCGAAAGTTCTGTTGCAGTACCGTAAAAAGCCGCTAGGATGTCCATACTCGAACTTAATTGCCCGTCGTTTTGTCAACACCTACCAAATATCCTAAACCTCTCGAGTTGTGCTGCCCACAAACAAAAAAACAAATAAAACAAACAAATAAACAACCCAACAAACACCCACCCACAAACGACACCGAAGATATATATATTATTGGCAAAGGTAATGAAATGGCCTGGTGTGATGTGATATAATAATATGTGATATAACGTTATCGATGTGACATGATGTGACGTGATATCACAAGATATGATATGATATGATATGATATGATATGATATGGTATGGTATGACATGCACCGGTATGGTATGACATACAGCCACATTTTTAGAGCCAGTACACCGTTATCAAGTCAACACAATGCAACTTCACTTGCCATGTACTACAATATACAAATGTCATATGGTGTGATTTTATAATCATACAAAATCATTAAACAAATTTCATAACCAAAGTTTTTTTTCCTGATTTGCACCACATAAACTTTGAAAGGAAGAGAATGTAATCTAACACAATATAGTGAACTGAAGCGCTAGCTGCCTTTTCTGTTGGCTGGGACCCAGGGAAACCGGTTTAAAATTGTTACCTACTAAAGGAGCCATGACTACACAACCTGTGTATGCAAGCGCTGCCTAACGGTTATTATGGTAACTGCAGCATATCCTGCAAAATGTCATATTCTAGTTTACTAAAATTGCATTTTACTCTTGTTAATCAGGGCGACTTAAGATACGCCCAAGTCACAACAAGTGCAGTGTGATGGTTTGGAAAAACACCACAAGAACGCAAAACTCTCCAGCAGTCTCGACATCCACGCTCCAATGAAACAGGTGACCCCATATTGTTACACACAACACATAATGGTGCCCAGATTTTACTTCAAGACAGTAACTAGAAATACGCGATCGGTTCACTCACCATCTGGAAGACTTTGAGAATCCCTAGAGAAGACTTAAGGAACACTGCGTCTATCGCAGGCTTGGGGATCTTCATATTGTTGAACTCGGACAGCAGATCAGCTCTTTCGGGGTCGCCTTGTTGTGTCTGTCACACCACTTAACTCACCTGGCGGAAACACTTCCAGGTCGGCTAACCGCCTACCTGTGACCTACCGGGCGTCTTTCCGCTTGAGGCAGTCACGGAAAGGTTGTCTTACTTGTATATAAGTCACTCAGACCCCCAAACACTAACTCAGAACACCTTTTTTTACGTACATGTAGCTACGGTACTGGTGGTGGTGTTCAATCTCGGAGACCAGAGCTACTAGCTGGCCCGTATTGTGTGAAGGGATTGTTGTGCTTACTCAGTGTAGATCATTAAACCGAAGACCAACGCCCTAAAGTCGGTCAATATACCCTGCATGGTAAACCGTTCTAGGCCTAGGTAAGCCGAGTGACTGTGCCTTCAAACGGGTTGCGAACTTTTAAAAGTGTTAGCTTTTTGGAGTCTACCTGTAACGTTAACGTTATTGACTTGTTACAACTTACACTTACACTACGGATACGAAAACAGCTGTTTTACTCGTGTTTCGAAGTAAACGTAAAAAAAAAACGTTCAAGACGGAGTTTTCAGTTCTCTTAAAAGAGTTCTGGTATCTTAAGATATTCCCAAGATGTCATTGATAAAGTTGGCAATGTTCGGTATCCCACAATCAGATGAGATGGTTCAGTTCTGACATGACTGTGATAACACTGCACATTTCGGCAAGTACAGTACTAATATTCTTCAATAGAGGGCGCTGTTGATGTACCAAACGTCATCATGCAAACTACCTTCATTTTACGACAGTTGTAGTTTTGCGGTACAAATCATCCGGAAGTGGAAGCATCATCTTGATTCAAAGCCAAAGTAGGCGTTACCTATTAGTCATATTCAGATGATTATTTAGGCGTCGTGACGCGTTTTAGGGACGTGTCCCGCATTCGTTGTCTATCCAAGCGTACAGGGGATCTCCCAAACTTCCATACTCGACTTAGAAGGTAAGATTTTCTTTACAACTTCGAAGCCAACAAAAGACAGAAATTATCCACAACTGCTGTTATGTTAGGATGATTGTAATAAAATTACAAACAAGTTACTGGCATATTTGTTCCAGTTACTATACTACGGGTGTTCTGAAGTTGTTGTTATATTGTTCTTCAGCTATGTTCAATATACAGCAGCAAGTAACATACAGTTTGTATGGGTATAAACAACATGACATAAAGGTTGGACACCATCACACAGTCACACATAATTTCGAAAACACTATTTGAAGTCTTCCTTGTTCTGCTTTCATTTCCTCCTTTATCAAATCTATCACTGTTCAGTGCCATTGGACATTGTCAAACTGAAGGGTAGTAGAGTGGACCCTGTTCATTTGATATCAATTATTAACAATTGCTGCAACAAAAAGTTATAATATACATGTATCAGAGAGGCCGTGTCATCAAACAGCTTCATACGTTTAAACACAGTGTACATAACTGTTACTACATAGCTTTCAATTAATAGATGAAGGACCTAGGCACTGCTGTATGCTTTGCTTTTCAATTTAATTTTTCAGTCTAATAGACCATATCATACTGATACATACATGTAGCCTTACTGATGAGTTGTTTGATGTGACTTAGTGTGTGTAACAGTGGGGTTCATACGCCACCAAGACCAGCCCAACTGGTCCTGGACCTTTTGGCCTAGCGGTTATGACAATGACTTGTGGACTGGCTGCCCGGGTTTGGCGCGGGTTCGATTCCCGGCACCTGGGAGCCAGGGGTTTTTCCTGTTCTACTCACCTCTATTTGTTTCACTGGTTCCCACGCCGGCCCTGTGTGTAGGCTGTGTGCCGCACAGGGATGTCGAACTCGGAAGATTCGAGGACGAATCTTGAAAGAAAAGGGGGAGTAGTGTAACAGTGGGGTTCATACGCCACTAACTGACCAGCTCAACTGGTCCTGGACCTTTTGGCCTAGCGGTTATGACGATGACTCGTGGACTGGCTGCCCGGGTTTGGCGCGGGTTCGATTCCCGGCACCTGGGAGCCAGGGGTTTTTCCTGTTCTACTCGCCTCTACTAGTATTTGTTTCATGAGCAACAGCTACTGTACATGTGTGCTGCTATGTAAACTGTAATGCCAAAAAACAGTTACTGTAAGTCTTGAAATGTTAGCAGTGGTTTAATGCATGTGGTTTTTGCAGTGACATCTACACCACGAAATCATCAAACCGCAGACATTTGTTACGAAAGCAAATTCTAAACGCTGCATGCAAACACCCCTACCACGAAATTCAGCCCCTCAAAAATTTTGATTTTAATTAAAATTTACAAACAGAGTTACAGACACAGGTGTATTTCCTTTAACATCCCATTCCCACTCAGCAGAACCAGTACCAGTGAGGATGCCTCCCATCGGTGCCCCTCCCCCCGTCAACCCTGCCAGTAAGGTAGAACTGCGGGTGTCGTGTGCCAGCCTGCTGGATAAGGACGCCCTCTCCAAGTCCGACCCCATCTGTCGGCTGAAGGTGTTCCAAGGAGGGCACTGGTATGAGGTAGGTACTAGTCCTTGGTATATCCAAGGAGTACGTCGGCAGAACATATAGCGCCTGCATGAAACCCGGATTTTTCACGGATTCTGTTGGATGTCTGTATGGTTGCAGACAATATTTTTTAAAACGGGATGTCATCCTTAAATATGCGAATACGAACATTTTGCTGAAGTGCTATGCACAATACATTTGGGTTTTGCGCAGGTGCAGTACGTTTTGCCGGCATGCTCATCAAATGGTTGTCTATTCAGTTGACAATGTACAGAATAAAGATTTTTTTTTCTTTCCATGTTCTAGACAATAAATGTTTATTGAACAAGAGTAAAATTCTTAGCAAAAGTAACCCGATAACGATCCAAAAAGCCTTTACCGTAATTACAATTTTATAGACCACAGTTAGCCTCAGAATGGCCCATTCCTTTCTTAAACTATACCTAAATCAGGCTAGTGTTTTCCAAAGGCATATACATGTACTATAGATACGTTCTGAACAGCCACCAGTTTAATTCCGGACTTCCAGTTTAATTCCGGACAACTTCCCATATCTCAGCAACCTTACACCTACATGGGCTAATGTTGTTAACTACAGGTAAAAATGATGTAAGAAATACGTAGCAGCCATCGAGGACCCCTTAGGGGTTAACCCAATTCTGTAGAATTCTGCAGAATTCTGGAACCGGAGCCAGAATTCTGCATGCAGAATTGGGTTAACCCCTAAGGGGTCCTCGATGGCTGCTACGTATTTCTTACATCATTTTTACCTATAGTTAACAACATTAGCCCATGTAGATGTAAGGTTGCTGAGATGTGGGAAGTAGTCCGGAATTAAACTGGAAGTCCGGAATTAAACTGGAGGTTGTTTCTGTTATCTATTCTTAGCAAACTGATGCTCACCTTCTAGTATAAATTGACTTACATGTAGTTCTAAACTTTGTGATATTTGACATGCAAACATAATCTGTCAAGATGATGGAATGGGCATTATCTTTTTCTGTTATCAACAAGTTTCTGCCAAATGGCTGATTGACAAATACTTTTTCCCCCCAAGACTGGCAGGACAGAGCACATCATGAACACGCTGGACCCCACCTTTGCCAGGCCCTTTGCTGTGGACTACTACTTTGAGGAGGTACAGAAGATGAGGTTTGAGGTGTTCGACATCGACAATGCCACGGACACGCTTGATGACGATGACTTCCTGGGGTACATGGAGTGCACCTTGGGACAGGTGGGGATGGTTACCTGACCAGATTTCTCCTTCTATACACATATGGGACTCGAAATCCCACCTGTATATGCAGGTTAGTGCAGGTAAAATTGGAGCTGGACAGGTATTTCTGATGTCTACCTGCCCCCGAACCTGTACCATGTACTGGGTTTATGTATACATGTAGGCAATGGTTTCTGAACAATTTTTAGTATGATCCGTACTTCCTAAATTCTGAGTGGAGCAGGTAAAATTGTCTAGTGCAGGTAATTTGTTCTGGTGCAGGTAATCATTGACAATTACCTGCACCAGACAATTTTACCTGTACCAGTGCAGGTATGCAGAAAAAGTATTTCCAAGCCATGACATACTTATTGTTTAGTTATGTAAACTTAACAAATCATTTGTCAAACATAAGGAAAACAATGTTAGCAAGTGGTCTTCATATAACAAAGAAGTCAGAGTGCAACAACATTGTACACATACATATGTACACGCAAATAGAATGACACAGTGTGCAAAAGCATACGCCATGCTAATACAGGAACTGGTATACTTTGTTTTTTGCTGTCTTATATGCAAATGTATTTATCCATTTATAGATTGTGTCGAACAAAACGTACACCCAGCCCCTCCTCCTGAAAGAAGGCAAGAGAGCAGGCAAGAGCTCCATTACTGTGAGTGGTTTGTATGATAATAGGTCTTAACATCCACTAATATAATTCACATATCTTCAGTGCAACATCCCCCAGTATAATGCACTCCTGCATATCTAAACTGTGCATACCTGGGGGGTGTTGCACTGGAGATCTCTCAAACACACTGTTTTCAAAGTAGCGGATATATGTAACCTGGCAGGTAAATGTTAATGGAGGTTACACGTGTTAATAGGGGATAGATATGCCAATTATTTGAGAACGCTATTATAAACAAGTTGCAGTAGTGTGATGGTATTGCTTATGATTTATTAAGTATTCTGGTGCAATAGTGCATTGGTCTTTTTAGTTTCATCAATTATTCATGCACTGAACAGATGTTGGCATGCAGTTTACATTAGACAGTGAATACATCTCACATTCCAAGGTTTCCTCACTAAGTCTCGGTGTTGTATCAAGTGATAATACATGTACATGTTTTCAGTAATACAATGTGTGGTTGAAGTCAAGTTTCTCTTCTGTACATTACATATTGCTGAGTCTTCCTCCTCCATGCATATACAGGTGATAGCGGAGGAACTGGCTGGAACCAGTGAACATGTCCATCTTACATTTTTTGCACGCAAGTTGGACAACAAGGTGGGTTGTTATTAGCATGGGGAAAGGTATAAGACATCTGAAGAAAAATCACTACCTAGACTCACTCCTTCAAAAGAAGTACATATTTTACCGAAAGCTTAACATTTAGCATTTCTTGCCCATGTTACATTGCTAAAATTGTAATCTTTGTATGCTTTTTATTAAATTTTCTTCAACTGGGGTCTGTTAGATTGCAAGGTTTATTTGCCAACAACATTCAAGTCAGGTATGGGGAGAGAAGACCAAGAAGTAAGTCTGCCTCTTTACTGATGATGATATGACTGTTTTATGTTTGCAGGACTTCTTCAGCAAGTCAGACCCCTACCTGGAGATCTACAGGTGTGACTATGCCTCTCAGCAGATGGTGTACAGAACAGAGGTGAGTGTCAACCTCTACCTGAAAGATTAACAATCTTTGTCATGTTCATGTTTTCCTTTTTTTTTACACGTTTGCTCAGTGACAGTGTAAAACCACATGGACCACTTCTGGGTACTGAAGCAGCATCTCTTCTCCCTATTAGTCAGAAATATCAAGTTTAGGGAAGCTTGATTAACTGACTCAATGTCAAAAGCTCCAAAGAGTCCATCTGTTTTGAAAATTGATCATGGCAATGTTTAGAAGATTTTTTTAATCACAATGTACTTGGAGTAATGTGGTATATATTGAGTTAATCATATTGTTATTTGCACATTGACCCTTTTTCACTGTACAGGTCGTCAAAAACAACTTGAACCCAAAGTGGAAGCCCTTCAAGGTCAACATGCAGACACTCTGTGAGCGAGACTTTGACAAGAAATTACTGGTAAGATGGCATTCTGGATTATATGTAATTCTATATATTTATGACACATTTCCTATCTTAGGAAGCTGAAATATCACATTATCTTACATTTTGCAAAACTGGGCACTGTATACTAGAGGCAGTGTCTACCATTTTGTTATTATTGTCTTCTTTATCTTTAACTTATTTGCACAAATGCATAGAGTATCAATAGCATAAAATGTTTTTTTCCTCAATCTTGGCAGTCCTTTTATTCTAATATTAAAGATCTATTCTAAGATGTCCTTATATATTCTAACTAAAGATCCATGCGTTTCATATTTTTACTTGTAGTTTAAGTGCTATGACTGGGACAGTGACGGCAGCCATGACTTCATCGGACAGTTTGAGACAACCTACAGGCAGATGTCACAAGCTGTGAGCTCACCGGTAAGACTATAGTGACACCAGTCTTCTATATTTCTAGCAAAAGCTTCAACTAGCATGGAAGCACTTGAACCACTGCCACCCCCCTCATTGTGTATATGATGTGTCTTTACCTTTCCTAAAACTTGAACTAAAAGCATACTAGTATGGTAATGTAAGTAAGAACTACCAGTATGAGCACATGGAGTAAACTACTGTACAATGCTTTATAATTGGCCAATTGTCTACTAGCAAGAGAAAAGTGGTCCAAACATTATGTATTATAATAATAGCATATGTTTATCTCAACCTTCAGCTTGCTAAGGTAGCCGCTTGGCACCAAATTTGTATTGGTTGTGGGGTTAGGCAGCAGGGAGAAGGTTAAGAAATTCTCCGGTAGATTTTAAGTTGTTCCTGAAATGTAACGTGTTATAGTAGCAAGAAATTCAAGTCTGTATTTTGTAAAGCTGTGCAGTTGTTTTTTTCAACATGTAAGAACTGTTTTGATAGGTGGAGTATCCCTGCATCAACCCCAAGAAGGCCAAGAAGAAAAGTTACAAGAACTCTGGAGTCATCACTCTGCAGTCACTGAAAGTATGCTTTGTGGTCGCTCGGACCTACCTTTTTTACGGTCAAGTTTGCATTTAAAAGAATGTGATGTGAAATGTCATAAGTTATTTGGAAATACTGGTGTATCAGTAAATTAATCAACAGATATCAATGACAATAACTGTAAGATGAGGAGTGCTGCAGAGATGTAAGATATATGAGGTGATTTTGTTTTCAAAAATTCTTTAAGAAAAGCTAAGGTTGGTGAATGTGAGGACCCTGACTTTTTTCTTTCCTGTGTTTCAGGTTGTGAAGGAATACTCATTCCTGGACTATGTCATGGCAGGATGTCAAATCAACTTCACTGTAAGGAGTCTTCATTTCAAATCTCTGCTGAAAGATTTGTGAAAGTGTATTGCTTTTCATATACATTTGAAACAAATACGAGTCTTACTCCAATGAAATCTCAAACTCAACTGATTTTATTCGACTTACAACCGGCCGGTTCTAGAGTCCCTTCCCTCGAACGGGTATAGATCACCTGTTCGATCGAACAGGTGACCAGCCCCGTCCGAAGGAGGGTCTAGAACCGGCGGCAAAATACAGTACATATTCAAAAGTATTCCGTTGAACCACTACACTACGTTATTACACATTTGTACATGTATTACTACATTTGACACATTGCCTATAATTGGTATCCTCACTATGTTTTGTGATTAAATAAGTATTCTTTTCAAAATGTCATCTGCTTTAGTTTTATTTTGCAGCATGGTCGTTGCTTCTGGTAAACATCAGTTATAAAATTAATATAGTGCATGGGTGTATATATAATGTTACAAGGCTTAGCAAGGACTAACATTTGATTGTACACTGTATGCTGTCCTAGGTTGGTATAGATTTCACTGCGTCCAACGGAGACCCACGGCAGACTACCTCCCTCCACTACATCAACCCCTACGCCCCCAACGAGTACACAAAGGCACTTCTAGCTGTGGGAGAGGTGGTACAAGACTATGACAGGTACGTATACCATGTACTGATTTTCCAGACCTCATTTATCAAATCATGCAGAAAATGTACTGTAAATCTTGAAATGTCTGCAGTGGTTATATTTTTGTGGTTTCTGCATGCGGTGATCTCTCTACTGCTAATTCATAAAACACTGTAAATTTGTTTCTCCTTCCAGTGACAAGTTGTTCCCTGCACTAGGATTCGGGGCAAGAATTCCACCCAATTTCCAGGTAAGGTAATGGTAAATGAACTTGACTTCAGGGAGGTGTTTTTACTAACATTGTCCAGCATTATGATAATTATAATTTACCTGTATGTGTATTGTTTACTCATATGTTTGTGTCTTTGAAGAGAATATTACTGACTATGAAGTCAAGAGTCCTATACTGAAGCATCAACACTGTGTTATGGTGTGCAGATATGGTCCAAAAAATGTCCTACAACTTTTTAAAAAGTTTCTGTTTTATGAGATTTTACACAGTTGTGAAATATGAGATCAAGGTTTCGCCTGATAATATGTTCATTTTTGTTTTTGTATTTATACAGGTGTCCCATGAGTTTCCTCTCAACTTCAATGCTCAAAATCCCTTCTGTGCAGGTAAGGAGTTGAGACTTATTAAGTTGTGCAAGCATGAAGCTAATGCATTTAGTTTTGGTAGAGAAGTTACGTTTCTTATTCAGATTTCTAGAATATAAGTCTTCAAAAATACAATTTTTGTGTTTACATTTGTCAATGTTTCTTATAAGCCACAACAATTTAATTTAATTTGTTAGTTCTTACATGAAAAAAAAAAGAATTATGCTGAGCTCAGAAATCAACATTTAATCAATGCGTACCTTGGTTGACCCAGTTTCAGAGAGTGAATTCAGGCATATTCATGTTTTTTTGGTTCCAGTGCAAGAAAAAAGAATTAAACAAACAATCTTGTGTTCCTTACGCAGGTGTGCAGGGCATTGTGGAGGCCTACCAGAATGCTTTGCGGCAGGTGCAGCTGTATGGCCCCACCAACATCGCCCCCATCATCAAACACGTGGCCAGGTTCGCTCAGGTGGAACAGCAGAAAGGAGGAGGAGCTCAGGTTTGTAGGAAAGTCACGTCAAACCAGAAAGTCAATATTTGCCTGCAAATGACAAATATTTCTTTCCAATTCCCAAAGGTGTTGCTGTCAAAATGTCAACATGTTTGCTTGGAAAGAAATGAGAAAATGCTGTCTTTTAGAGCAGGTAAAAGGCAATGGTTTAACTTACTATATTAGATATACAGGTTGAATGTTCCAATGCAGATTGTAGCCTACTGAAGTTTCACTTATCTTTTCCCACAAGATCATTAAGGCCATGTTGATTTGATTATATGGATGACATCCGCGCGCGCATCAATTTTCGTTCGTTTCCAAAAAAACAAAAAAAGTTTTCGACCATACTGGAAATCGTACAAAGCAGCTGCAAAATGAGCAAATATATGCCGTGAATAGAAAAAAAAATTGGAAAACTATACTAATATCGTAGAATACTAAAATCAATTCCAAAGGAAAAAGAAGATGTGAAGAAATGAAAATGAAGAGTCTATTATTCGCCATACCATAATCTGTGTGTTTAGCCATTTGTTCAACCTTCATGACCACTTAGATTTCATAATGAAGGCAACTTTTTTTTTTTGCCAAACTTTTTTTTTATTCGCACGCTCGCATCAGTTTTGGGGTACCCAGAGGATGTCATCCATATAATCAAATCAACATGGCCTAATTGAAAAAAAAAAGCTTTGTTGAAGATAAAGAACAAAACTTCTGATGTATTGGCTCCAGCTGCCAACACATTAGTTCTCATGACTCAAAGGATGGAAAGAAAGAAAAGAGTCAGGAAACACAGTAAAAACAACTATGGAGAAAGGGTAATTTTGCCTTTTCCCATAGGGGAGGAAGCTATAAGCAGACCATTCCCATTATGTTTCCTGTACATCAGAATTGACAAAGTCAGGAAAAGTGATTTCCTCTTTTCCATTCTCTAGAACTACTACGTACTGCTGCTCCTGACAGACGGGGTGATCACAGATATGGCGGAAACCCGTGAGGCCATCGTGCGCGCCTCGCACCTGCCCATGTCCATCATCATCGTGGGGGTGGGGGATGCCGACTTCACCGACATGGAGGTCCTCGATGGCGACGACGGGCTGTTGAAGTCACCGCGGGGAGAGCCAGTCAAGAGGGACATCGTCCAGTTTGTACCGTTCAGGCAGTTCAAAAGTGTGAGTCATGGATACCTTTTTATCATGCCCTGATTTTATAGCATGTCATGGTCTAATGGTTGGACTGCAAGTTTTGGTGTTCGATTCCTGGCCTAACCTTTGGTCGTATGTTCATCAGTCTTGCAATCATCAGTTCTTAGAATTTTACTTTGATTAAATCAAATGGGAAGAACTAGAGGAGGTTGTCCAAAAAATGCTTGGTTCAACGTTCAAAGGACATTCACCTAGCTACTTATGACAAGTACAAAAAACATTGGACCATGGCTTAACAGTCTGTCCTAAGAACTGCAACCCTTTCCAGTAGCAAGACAATCAAGTGACTGACTGGCTTGGATTTGGGTGAATGGTGACCAATACTAGTGCATTTGTTTTTGGGAGACACATGTAACTACTACAGTAATGACATGCTAGTATGATGCTACACGTACCTACCGGTAATATGATTTTTTTGTTTTCTCAGTATGTCTGCCAGCTTACATCCTTACACGAACATAAGTTAAAGATAAAAGGTTTAAGATTGATGTTCAACAACTCTATCCCCACATACCAGGCTCCTGCTGGTGCTTTATCCAAGCATGTCCTGGCCGAGGTCCCCACCCAGCTGACGGCTTACTACAGTAGTCTGAACATACCGCCAAACCCCCCTAAAGCAGCCCCCTTCCAGGTCCCCGGGACAGTACCCCCTGGAGCACCAGTACCCCCTCAGCAATGATTGTGAGTCACCTTCCTTAGCACACCTTGCAGGCAACTAGAGTACAATCCTTTTGGTTCACTTTGTTACATAAATCTGGTATATAGTAGATGCAATGGAACACCTTAGACTGTCAATACTTGTCATCAAACGCAAGTAATTGTGCCTTAAGTTTGCTTCATCCCTGATGGTCTCTGAACCGATAGACATTTACGACATATTTACCATTTTTGGCATGTTGACCACCGTCAGAAGGCAAAAAAATTGTTGTTTTTTTCCCCGAAATCAGGCAAAAATCAATGCGTGCGCTGATGTCATCCATAAAAATTACTTGCTGTGGCCTTATCACACTTCTGGTATCAGTGGTCCCATGGCAGTGGGTGTGAGACAGTGCTCCTAGCTGTCATCCCTGAAACTGCACCAAGAGCTGTGTTTCAGTCTCTTCATACAGGAAAAAGGCAGTGATTGACACTCATGTCTTTCTTTTACCATGGAATTTTTACTGTGGTATTTTCTGATGTTTGGCCTTATGAGCATGATGTATGCAAGCCTTGCTGGCAGAAAATATTTGAGTACAAATATGATCATATGATTATCAAACAACAAAAACTTAAATGTTAAATAATTTCTGCAAATTCCTCTTTCTGCTAATTGCTCTATCCTACTCCATAATTTGGCTGCATTACCATACATGACATTGTCATATTTAAAAAAATATTTTTCCATGTGGAATGACGCTCTATAGCATAATATTTGCCTGCAAGGTTTGCTACAGTGAATGTGACTTGTTGTCTTACTTAATTTAATTGATTACTTGTTTTTTTATATGTACAATCAGGTTCCAGAACCTTTTATAGAATCAAGGCGTTGCAGTCTAAACTGAAAGGGGAGAGAGAGAGAGATTGAAAACAATGTTTTTTCTTACTGTCTCTATGTCATGACTAAGCTAACTTACATATTGTAAGTTAGCTTAGTCATGACATAGAGACAGTAGTGCATGGCTAATTTCAACTCCCTCCCCCCTGCAGACTGCACCCTCGGCCCTGTCTCGCTGTGTCCTGGCCGAGTTACCGACCCAAGTCTCCGGATACTTCAACAGCCTGGGGATCGCCCCCCTCCCCACAGAGCCTCCACCTGCCTACCCTGGTCCATCCCAGTAAAAAACATCCATGCTGTCTCGCCAAGTTTCTTCTGATGTGAAGATTATAACAGTCAAGTGGCCACTCAAGGGACTTAGCAGATTTGGCCACAATATACAGACAAAACATGGCTACAATAGCCAACTGGCTCGAATGTAGAGGTGTCCAATGTTACCTGTTTAACTGTTAGTCTGATGTATGGTTTTGGTTTGTTTTATTACGTCTTTTTTTTCACTGAATGTTTCCCCTTACATCTGCCAGCAAATGCAACCTTCAGTGATTATTCCATATTACAGTGATTAGATTTTGACAGCACTGAAAATTGCATTTGCCAGTTGTTGGATTGGGAATTTTGAATATAAAATCACTAAATGAGCAAAAACACACATAACAGATAGGGATCCTTAATGTATCAACAGGTTAGAAATGATATTACAATGTAATTTGGAATAGGGTACTGTAAATCTTGAAATATTTGCGGTGGTTTTATTTTCCATTTTTTTTGGGTGCCTCTCTACTCTCCAAATCATGACACTGCGAATATGTGTTTTGTGCCACAGTATAATGTTTCGACCACGAATTCAAAACACTGCGAAAACCACCTTGCCACAAAATTTAATCCATGCCAAAATAAATTAATTTACAGTACTGTTCATGTTGCAAGGTGTTATTCAGGGCAACAACACTTGCTTTTGAGACAGTGTTAGCAAATCCTGAAACTGTTGAGCTCCAAAATATCTTTTAAATTAACGTTAGTAGTTTGTGAAAAAAAGGAGATTAAATTTTGATGGGGTTACTTGTTTGACTTATACTGATAGTTTGTGTAATCCTACCGGTAACTCAGAAAGGCAAATTGTTGTATTGTTTTGTTGTCTTGTTTTTCTTTATTCTTCATCAATTCTTTGTTTATTGTGCAAATCAAAACACTATGAATATGAAAACAACATCAAAATCTTGTCATTTCCCATAAGACACACCAAAATAGCACTGACATGACAACAGAAAGTGCTATATAACAATTGGTTTTCTTTATTAAATAATGCTATATTAAGGGCTATTAGAAAATTGATAAGACTACAGATTTTCAACTTTTCCTCAGCTACCTTGTGGAATCCAGAACATGTGAACTATTTGGGAATTGTTAAGAATTGTCTGGCTATGCGTATATGTATTATCCAAAATTTGATATTTTTGTCTGAGAATCTTTGTAAGTCACAAAGTTTGGTATCAAGATATGTTTAAAGGAGATTTAGTACTGATAATCTTAATGATCCTTCAACTCCAAAATTTGTATTGAACATTGTTAACCTTGTGATATGTTTCTACAGGTGAAAGTTTTGAACATTATATCAAATTTGTATTTAAGATTAATTAGTCAGTAGTTATTAACAACTTAGATCATGATGGTCTATAGTATAGCATTAAGTCACTATCAAACTCGCATAGTAATATTTTTGTCATCAAAAACAGTGGTCTGTGATGTCAAAGGTTAGAGCAAGCTGAAATCATGTGAATCCTCTACGTAGTTACTTTAACTAACAGTTAATAAGTATATTTGACACTATGTGTTATAATAAGATAACGCATTGAGATACAACTACAACGTATAAATTTAGATAATACTGTTTTGTTTGAGGTAAAATGATAATTGGATATGTTGCTCTAGCTGAAGCTTCTTTTCATGGCAAAGTTTTGAACTTCAAGCAAAAGTGTATTTAGCAAGACCACTTCTGAAGGTGTTGTTTATCTTTGCTGAGGACACATTGTGGTGTAAATGGCTGCAGCAGAGGACATATATGACATCCCCTACACCTGCTTCTAGTTTTGATAGAAGAGCAGTGTCAGAAATATTCGGAATGTATTCTGCCAAATATTTTCCTTCATGTTTGGAGAGATAGATTTTTAACTTGCTAATGATAACTACAACAACAATTGAGTGTATAAGAAGGTTCTTTATTCAACAACCAGGGGTTTTCACATCCGATGCTTTGGTGACTGTCTGTCACCTTCTTCAGGGCAACAATGACTGGTTCTGATTCTTACTGCAGCTAGGTGTTGCTGCTAAGATATTACAAATAACAACAAATGAGGTTTGCAAATGGATCATTCATTTGCTGTGGTTGGACAGACTTGGCAAGTGATATCCTCGATATCTGTGTGGAAAAAAATTGATTTCGGCAAAATGCCATTTAAAAAATGCCATTTCCATTATAAGATGTTCATGTTCATTAAAATTGTTCATTAAAATAACTTCTATGTGGTCTTCTATTGGTGGCATGAAATAAAGCCATGTACTTTGCCATGATTAAAGATTTGTCGTTGTCCCGTAACTGGGTATCTGTGACTTAAAAATAATGGAACCTTGATTAATTCTGTGTCTTGTACGTATTGTACATATATTCTGATATTAAAGGAGGTTAAAAACTCCTTGAGTGAGTGTTTTTAACCCACTTGAACTGAGCCAGGGTCATACCGTTAGTATATATATGTGGTTTATAAAGTGCTTTTCAACAACCTTCCTCAGGTCGCATTGAAGAGAAACACGGCAAAGCACGCAATGAGTTTGATTCCATCCATGTGCTTCAACTGATGTACAGTGTTGAGAACGGCTCTATTTCAGGCTTGCCTTGAATATATTGAAGATAAGGGTCCTACTGAGGAAAAGTGGGTGTGGTTGTGATGGAAGGTCAACCCTATCTATAGTGTCGTTAGTCAATCCAACTGTGTGAGGAAAAAGTAAAAATTGGGGAGGAAGAAACAAGAAAGAGTCACTTTGATCTTTACTTCAAACATTTATTTTGGATACAGTGGCAACAACACTGAGGGGTGCGACAGAAGTGCCGATAGTATTTATTTATCGATTGAATTGATACATGTAACATGATACATGTACATCTATTGGTGTCCACTGTCCAGTCGTCTTCACGTACATGTACCAAAGTCCTTATGACTACTAGTATTCCCCAGCCAATTTTCATTTTACTTTCCACAAAGAGAGAGACAGCCTGCGCGCGCTAGATACCTCTAGTCGTTACACGCACAGCGGGTGTCTGACAGGTATATAATGACTGATGGTCTGATTACTGAAACCTTATTACATTGCTTTAGTAGAGATTCGCGTTGTCCTCATGGGTTCATGATCAAACAGTGACGCAGTTTGTTTTCCTAAACATTTTTTTAAAAACAAATCAACCGTTAAAGTAACTGGTAACGTTAACCAACTTTAAGTATGGTCATTCCAAATATTGGCTGTGCACACTCGGACTACTCTCCAAGCAGAGGTTTGGGCTTGTTTTGGGTGTGTTTTTAAGCTTATTATAAATCCATATCGGGGTTTCTTTTTTGCACTGATATTTTTTTTACGCCAACCCAAGATACCAGTGCAAAAATGAAAGCAAATAAAAAAGCCTAAAAACACGCCAAAATAAGCCAAAACCCAAACCTCTGCTTGGAGAGTAACTCGGACCAGGCTGGCTCAAGCCACCGTGACAAGGCTAAGACTACAGACGATGATAAGTGCCTGAGCATCCAAATCACGCTATTAATAAAGCGAGTCACCCCACGTAAAGCCTGGGCCATTTATCACAAACCACTGACAGCCTCTTGCCCTGAACGTCATTTTTCGCGGGTCGGCGTGCCACGCCCAATCGAATGTGCTGTGTCGTAATGAGGTGTCACGTTCTGCCTTTCGTTGTAAACAGAGTGAGGAAACATGTAGATTCGCATTCCTCTTATATATCTAACGGGACTGGTAATACCAATACAATTTTTGAAAAGCTGGTGCTTTATAGAGGCGATTTCAGGGTCGAGCGCTCATTTCATATGGGATAAATTATTCATGAGAGAAGTTCCCCACAGTTTGATTGGTTGTCCGAATGAGAGGCTAACTTCTGTGCTGAGTAATTCATTTTGCAACAAATATGGCGACACGGAGTTGTCAGAGGAAATCACGCCGAGGGTTGTGTGGTGGTGATTCTTGAAGGATTTTTTTCTCGCGCCCACGATGAGCTTGGGTTTTAACTCCCAGGGCAAGTACAAGCCCCACCGAAGAAGGAAGAGTGCCGGTGCTGAGGTGGTGAACGGGGTGTCGAGCGGCAAGCACGAGGACCACAACCTCGGGGAGGGCGGTAAGTTTTCCCCGGTGCGAGATGCTGCGAAGGTTCGCCTGGGAGCTCCAAGGAACGAGTCCGAGGATCCGATCTGGCTACAGGGGAGCCTCGACAGAGGAATCATTCGCGTGTACGAGGTAGACTCGGACCTCTCCGTGGCCGTTAGGTGCACTCTACTGACAAACGCGGCCGAGATCTGCCAAAAACTCGGCCTGGATGCCGAGGTGCCTTTGCCTTCGCTCGATGATCTCACGACTACTGATGCTGCCCCACGCCTCCCTGCAGACACCGAACTGAACGGAGACGAAAAACCTGCCAGTAACGAGCTGTCTAACGGTCTCACCAGGACAGACAAGGTTTGCTCTCTACATGTGCAATTCAACGGGGGTTCGGTGCGGAGACTGAGTCCCGGGGAGCTTCCGTTGGTCCTCCAGCAGGAGTATCTCAGCCGACTGGGCTTGACGGAGCCGCGCCGACTTCAGCAGGAGGGCCGAGCGCACGACCTGGGAAGCCTCATCAGATTCTACGCAGGTATGATCTCCCCTACCACCCTTACTTCTTCACCACCCTACCTTAATCAGCCCTAGGTTTGTGTATTTGCTTGTTTTTGTGAGCTAACGTAGGAAACGCAGCTGTCTTGGCGGGTGCGTTGATCGCCGATGTTGTTGATATTTGTAAGCGTGACTGTGGATGTGACATGACATCATCATCGCGGCACACACACGCCTCACAAACACGCCGCCCTGCCCTCGTCTCGCATCTGGAGCGGAAAACGTCCCCCCGTGCCTCTGTTCCACCGATTTAAAAACCAACAACAACATGTCCAGGGGGAGAAAATCCCCCTCTTGTAGCAGATATTCACTGGAGGGTATAAACGCTAACCCTAAACTCGAAATTCCTGTGGTTTCCGTTATACTACACCCAAATTATGGGGCGGGTCCAACCGCAACCACATGGTGTAAAATACGTTAAAAACACCGTCAGTTCTCACAACATTATCTCGTTCACAAAATTTACAGCAAAAAAGTCAACACAGTGACATGTATTTGCCAACATTGTGCCGGAATTTGTGTCTGCTGTTTCAATAGTATTGACAGCAATGTCGGCCAAAACACACATTTGACAAGAGGGCGTGTCTACCACAACTTAATTTTGCTTTATTCCTCCGTAAGAACACCTATTTTATCCTTCAATGTTAGTAAAAGAAGTGCACTGGTATATTTACAAGGGATAAGAAATGTCGTAAATGTCCAGTCCGGTAGGTCTGGAAGCCTTATCACTAGGAGAGGGTGTGTCCACATTGTTGACATAAACTGCTACATGTGTGGCTAGTTACATCTGATGCCTGACAGCAAAATCACCCAACAACTACCTAGCAAGCTTGTTATGAAGTGTGAGATTCAGTCATAGTTTACACAAAAAATGTTCAACCTTAGGAGCATGGCTTGTGTTGATATGTGATTGGTATGGGGTCGATGTCTGCTTTTGCTTGGGTTTGTGTGGGAAAAAACGTGGGCATTGTTACCCCGCAATGTTGTCCTCATTCTTCTTTTCAATAGGGGATCAGTGGTATTCACAGTGCCAACATGACTGTCAAACAAGCTTTCCCATGAAGAAAAAAAGTGGTCTCCCAAGCGTGGAGAGAAGTTGGTCGGCAAAATGTGTTTGCAATGCCGTTTGTTTTGTTTTGTTCCTACTATTGGGTCATGGGTGTGGTATCTGGGAGTTCCTGACCAAAGTACAACCCAAACTCTCTATAAATGCAAAGAATGTAACAAAACACTAGATTATCATCAGTTTGTTTCCTTAATTCCTTTGCTTCATTGTCTGTGAAAACAAAATTATGGGGTTGTTTTGTGGCTGGTGTTGTCTCCCATGTAACACCTTTGTGGTACCCTGTTCAAACAGTAAACTCAATTCTCCATGGTGGATTTGAAGTACTGCTTTGTTACTCATTCAGGCATATCAAAATGAAAGTTTGGCTGGCCACCTTGTGCAAAGAACTTTTGCCACTTGTGCGAAGAAGCGGCAAACTTTAAAAGATTCCTTGTCCTTCAAAATTGTCACTATATTTACAACCAGGACAGGTAGTTAGATACTGACAAATGCCAGATTGACAGGAGGACTGAGTGATGATTTAGAAAAGGGCTCTGGATTTTGTAATCTGGTCATGCCTGTAATGTGTTTGATGTGGTGATATCTGTGTTGGAAATCAAGGAAAGGGTGGGGGTAAAATCTGTGAGTTAGCAGATATTTCAGCTCGATATTTTGCTTAGTGCAAGGAGGTTCAAAAACTTCCTTTTTGAACCTCCTTGCTTAGTGGTATGTTGAATACTGAAGGAAATTAATTTCACTGAGGTTCAACTGTCAACATTTACATGTACATGTACAATGATGACTGTAGATGTATATGTACATGGTAGAG
The DNA here is from genome assembly GCA_013266295.2 of Branchiostoma floridae x Branchiostoma japonicum. Lineage (NCBI taxonomy): Eukaryota > Metazoa > Chordata > Leptocardii > Amphioxiformes > Branchiostomatidae > Branchiostoma > Branchiostoma floridae x Branchiostoma japonicum. The sequence continues at coordinate 12,627,123 of CM023829.1, read as the reverse complement.
GAATTTTTGCTGCCATGGGTACCACAAACTTCTTAAAATTACATGTATAAATTGTAACACCTGGATTGTGCTAGTTACGTACAGTTGTCAGACTTACATTCAAGTACCTGTATTTGAAAGCTGATATAGTTGCACTAGCAGCAAGTACTGTAGTATTATGTCCAAACAGAACATCTGTAGTTTTCCACAGCTTGATTTATTATGGGCATTGAGGAGGAAATTATGGGGAACATATGTTTATATTCTTAATCCTGTACTCATAATTAGAATCAGCTTTGGGGGTGGTCTTTCAAAAAGTGCTTTTCTCAAAGGTAAAAATGAAGTTGAACATGTCCCATAAAAATGAAAGCACAAGAAGATGTAATAAAGGGAAGCTAGTGTTTATTATGATGTGCGCTCTTCCAGACAGCTGTTTGTTTCTAAAACAGCGATTTACGCAGTCCCGCTAGCTCGTCCCGCTAGCCCAGGTCGTTAACCCGAACATCCATGTAATTATCACCCCAGATTACCTATTAACCACTTCACCTGTGCTATTGTCTGAAGAGTGAAGTGCCCTCTGGCACCACGTATTGTCCAGTCTGGCACAAGTGGGTCCTGAAGAGGACTGAGCTTCCAGCACTTTCTTGTTTGTGTTGGTAGCTGCTTGTCCTGCACAGGTGTGTGTCAAGTACACCTGTGTAGAAACAAGAACTACTTGAATACCAGTACACCTTTTCTTTGATGTTAGACATGTGTACCGGCATGTTTCAGTTCCAGAATATTCGTTACATAGAGTAGCATTAGGCCATGAAAATTTGAAGGAATGACAATCACATGTGGCTCACAGAAATGTACTGTAGATTTGTATGTAATGGCACATGTAGTTTTGTTTTTGTAGTGCCATGTATAAGTCACTTTATTGGTAATTTCAGTATCCTGAACTAAGCAAATACAATGTGCATGATTTTCTACCATACTGTAAATCATGAAATGTTTGCATGGTTTTATTATCACAGTTTTCGCCAAAATTACAACAGTGCGAATACAAAATCGTTTCAACCATGAACTTCACCGCAAAAACCTTTTCTCTCGTATCACAAAATAAAATCACTGCGAAACTAGATGCATTTACAGTATATTTCTTCTAATAATCGGGCTAATACCTTTCACACGTACACCCATAGATCTTCTCATCTACCCACTGTGTGTCCTTTGTAATAGCATGCAGAAATAGCTTTTACATAAGTTTCCCTTGTCCCCTGCACTACAGGAGGGATTTGTCCCTCATAAAACATTCAGTCTCGCAGGTACAAGCCCCCGAATTGTAGCAGTAACTGCAAGGATTGGCAGGTAATATGAAATACATGATTACCGACTTGTAATGCTGTATAGGTTTTACAGAATAATCCATCTATACACACACTGTATCTTTATTTATACACAGGCTTTGTGGTAGATGAATACCGATGCCCTCATTTGCAGAGTTTTCTCTCCAAAAGCAGAATGGTAATCAAAAATTAAAGAAAAGCCCTCGAATGAAGAAGAACCCAGCAAATAGATAAGTGCTACCACATGTATCCTGCTGCTTACAGTAGATTTGTACCCAGGAACTAGTGGAGATAATGATGGCACTACAAAAGGTACAAGCGTCACATTGGTTCCTCCCTCTGTTGAGGATGATCAATGATGCACCCCCCCTCTGGGATGAAATGGGACTGGTCCTTGCCATCATTTGTTTTGAATGTGAGCAGCAAACCCCATAATTTACCCCAGTCTTGACATGTTCATGAGGAAAAGCAGCCATTTATCCTTCTGGGAAACTGGTGAGAAGAAAATTAGAGGTGGTAGTTATGACTTTATTAAGATTTTTCTTTATCTTCCTTCTAATAAATTGATTCAACACATCTTCACTTTGCCTCTCTAATACATCACACAGGAACTTTCTTGGTGCTTTTTACTTTTCCCAAGGTGTGTATACTTATGTTAAGTTAAGATGTTGACACATGACAATGATGACATGATACAGTAATGCTAATGGCATTGGCAAGGTAGCAGTGAAAATATTTATTGATTTTTTCATATCCCAGAATCACAAAATGGACTGTCCCTTAATATCTTGCATAACACAATAAAATGCATTTTAACTATCTTGCATAACGTGATAAAATGGTATTATGTATCTTAGGTTTGTTTTTCTCAAAGGATTATATTTATAATAGTACACTGGTGATTAGTGGCCTTCCAAGTTACTTGACAACATATCTACATATTTTTTAGATTTTATTAGTAATGGAGTTAATATGCACAGCAAATGCTTTCTTCATTTTTTATTGGTGACCAAAATACATGTAATCACTATCAGTTATTAAAGCCAAACATGAAATACTGGTAATGTATTCTTGTCAGACATAGCTGTCATTAGTATACATGTAGCTACGACTACGAGTGATGTCAAAATTCTGTATAAAATGAGACTTATGAAAGTAAAAATTATATAGGAATGGATGAGACATTTGCAGAAATATCCACGAGTCAGGTTTATACAATCGTACATACAGTCATTTCTTGCTCACGACAAAATCTTGAGGCAACAAAATCTCCTGTATATCTTTCTAAACCTGACAAGAAGTAACCCCCTTATCACAATCTAATTAGTATATTGCCATGGCAACGGAGTGGTGTGATCCCTTGACAAGATTACTTGGTGACATTTGGCTGTTGGATGCAGTAATTGCCTGCCAATATCTGAGGTAACCGGAGGAGGGATCAGTAACAGCCAAGGAGCCCGCAGGTGCATGGTGATGGAAATAGTGGATGGTACCAGTAATGTAGGAAATATTGTGAAATAAAATATGCTGGAAATTATTTTTTTGTAGAAATGTAGAAAATTTTACATGCAGAAATGTAGGAAACATTGTACAGAAATGTAGGAAAGTTTGTGCAACAAATGCTGGAAATATTATGCTAAAATGCTGGAACTATTTTGCAAGAATATAAGAAACATGGTGCAAAAATTTGGGCAACGTTGTGCAAAAAATGTAGGAAATATTGTGCCAAAAATATGGAAAATATTGTGCAAGAATATAGGAAACTGCAGTTTTTATGTGAAGGATCAGTTACAGGCAAAGAGATCAAATGATGGGAATATTGAATGCAGAAAATATGCTGGACCATAAATTTCATGTGATCCAATTTTAGCAGTCCTGCCATTAGACAGGGCCCTGTGGTGTAGCGGGATGTGAAGGCTGTATCAACAGCACAGAGGGAAATGGATTCCAACTTTTGCAGTGAGAGATTATGATAGATGTACTGTAAAGCACTTTATATTCACGGTACATTTATATTCGCGATTTTCGCGGTCACTTCCGTACCGTGAATTTATCATTACTGTGAACCAATAATTCGCCAAGTTCTGCACCTCCTGCCACTGTGAACATTGAACAATTTTGCTACTGCGAATATAAAGTGATTTACAGTATGTAATAAGATGTAGATTTTAGTTGCCACATTTTGAACATTAGGAGAGCAGAAAGCAAAACTAGGGCCGGTTGGATCCATGAAAAGGATAGATAGTCTTGTTCTGGATTTGGGTACACATCTCCATAGTTTCAGCCTGAAGGCTGCTCTTGCAGTTCATTACAAAGTCCTAAATAGCCAAAGATACAAATGTATTTAATCAGGCTGAATCTGAGTTCTATATTTTGGTGCTATATTCAGTTGCAGGGAAAGACATTGGATATGATGAAAAGCTGTCCAGTGGTAGATAAACAGAAAAGACTTCTGTCGTGCATTGTCTTTTTCTGAGGAAAACAATGAGACAGTTTGGATTTTGTCATATTAGTTATGATATTTTAATCTCTTTGTAGAAGTAATATTTTATAATAGTATAGTAATTATATGCATTGTTTGCTTGCCCTTGTCAATGCTGGTGTTGGTGGGCTTGTTTTGGGCAGTGATGACATCATGTTGGTCGAACAGCATTCACAGTCTTGACCTAGGTGGCCTTGATAGTCCCAAGGGGAGCATGGGAAAGGGCAAGAGGTCTACTGTATACCTGCTAATTGACACACATTGAATGATACACTAATAGGCCGGTTGTTGTGTCGCAGAATTTTTCCTAACCAAACATTATCTTCTTTTACAGTCATTGTGAAGTGTAGTGAGTTGAAATGTTATACTAGAAAGCAAGAGAGAAAGAAATTGATGACAGCATTTTGCTATCATACATGAAGTCAAAGCACATTTTCCTGTAGTAAAACTAACGTTCTCTTTTGTTAGTAGGAAAATAAATATACATTTGTCAATGTCAGGTTTATAATGCTGCATTGTAGGGCTTACATAGTTTGAACTGTCTTGTTTTTTTGTGTGCATTCTTATTTACAGAATCGTCCTACCACTACCAGTTTGTCTGTTCTGTAAATTTTTGCCTTGTCCAGTCTTCACTGGTTCAATAGAAGTTCAAGGTCATCAGATCACACATTTCTGTGCAACCTCAGTGGTCTGCATACCGGCATGTGTTAAAGTTAGAATCGCCAAAACCCCCCTTGGTTTAAGGAATGAAAACATTGTGTGTTGGTGGGAGGAGAAATTTGCTCCCACAGCAAAAATAGCATCTAAAAGTAGACTGGCTACAGTATGATATACTGTACTGTTTTATGACTGTTGATAACACTATTAACAGAAAACTACATACATGTAACTTACAGTTAGTCAGATTCTGTTACAATGTACATGAATATTCAACTATCTTTCAGAATGCAGTTCCTCACATAAAGAAACATTTCAGCCCATGTGTTTTCTGGGAAACCTAGGGTAAAAATAAAGAAACAGCTGTCATTTATTTGATCGCCCTGTGCTTAGGAGGAGTGTTGGCATAGCATTATCATATTCCAGTTTCATTCTACATAATTATGATAGCCTGTCTCAATTTTTTTTCTTTCTCAACATGTTTACAGGTTCCAAAAAAACAAAAAGGATAATTTTTTTTCAGTACAGTTTTCTGGCATAAGCGCTTGCTACCCTTCCTACTGAGTGAATGCATGGACCCTTCCCATAATGGTTTGCACATGTAATGTCCAGTGGGAGGTGGAGGTGTGTTTTATTTCCTGAACTAACATTATTGCCAACTGCCAGCAACAGTAGGGGACAGTCCACTAGTGGTAGTGAGGTTGAGGGTGTGGTACAAATCGTGTCTGAGTGGCGTTAGTATTGTGCCCTTACATCTGTTTCTTATTTTGGTGATTTGAAAAGAGACTTTAAGAAAACGTAGAAAATAAGCTTTGTTGTTTTAAGGAATCTAAGGCCTCCCAACACCCTCTCAAAGAGGTTAGCGATTGGTCCCTAAGTATCCAGGCTGGAGGTGTGTTTTATTAGACAGTATCCAGATCCTTCTGATCTGACAAGACAGGACCATTAAACCCCTGATGGCTGTGCCTAGTGCTTTCAAGGGGGTCTGCATGGGGGTTTTGACCAACCTTTATGGTGAATTTCGGATGGAGAGAGGACTACATTTTATGCTAGATTCAAAGTCTTACCTACACATTATGCAAAATTGTCTATTACACTGTCAAATTAGAGCAGTTGCGTATATGGATTACGAATAGATAACTAGAATTGAAAAGCCAGAGGGAAAAGTCTAAACCATGATACACAGAGTTTCAGTGAGTAAAACACAGTCAGGTTCAAGTTTTACTCCAAGCCCTATTTTCATCTTGTTTAATTTTTACCTTGGAATGCCCCCAATTGGAATGAACCAATGAAATTAACTGATATGGCCTTCATTTGTACTAATGACTACCAAAGAAACCTTCAGTTTGTGGAAAGGGCTAAACCACAGGTACAGTCATCCCCTTTAGAATGTGAGGACATTAATTATTAATGTATGGACATGTAACCTGTGTAGAGGTTATCAAGCAATAATGTGTAGATAATGCGCTTGGTGTGTGGACAAATAAGGGTCGTGCTCTGGAGAAAAACTCCCGGGAATAGTCTAATTGTACAATAAGCTAAAGCTTTAAAATGATTGTATTTCTCAGAATAAAGTTGGTCAATGATAATAAAAGTAGAGTAAAAATTAAGAAGACAAGACGAAAACAAGGCTTGGAGGCAAATTTGAACCTGGCTATATTTACTCTGAAACTGTGTGTACCATGGTATACATTTAGACTTCCCCCAAGCTATGTTTTGATGTTTACACTCAAGTTCAATTTATTTTTTTTAAATGAAAGTACTAATTCTGTACCAGAAGAAAATACCCAATTAAGAATTATTCTTTTCAGGGGAACATATTCAAAATGTACACAAATATTTTTTGGTGACTTAGCGATTTTTTTGTATTTAGCAATTTTTTTCTGTGAATATAAGGATATAGCATTCAGTGCACCAGATGTTAGAAATTTAGTTCTCTTTGACTGTAGTGTATTATGATATGTCAAATTTCATATGTACTGGTAAGCGTTCTACTACATTGCATTGTATAGAAATGGCTGCATAGGTGGATGAAGCAAGTTTTGTAACAGTACATGTATGTCCCATAAGTAAGCTTCTACAGCCTAGATAAACCCAGGACTTGCTGTATAAGCTAGGCATCCACTCCATGCATATAAATCATGCCTAGTTAGCAGCCCTGGTTGTTGGAAGGCCGCTTGAACTATCATCACCCCTACATCAATCAGCAAATTTACTAGCTTAGGGAAGGACAGACTCACTTGTCCAGACTCAAAATATCACACATACCCACATGTGGAACTTATTAGGGGAACGATCAACCTTATTGCGGAGCCCCCCTCCCTCCCTTTGCTTAGGCATTCACTTTGGGCACTGCCACTTTGCAAGCAGGTAACAATTTTTCATTACGATGTTTGCTTATGAGCATGTTATTGCAGATTCAATACCCCTTATGTATAGCCTAAATGTACTTAAGAATTCCGGTTTCTTTAACTTTTTTAAAAGTGTTTTTCAGACTTCCTTTCTATGTTTTTATCTGCAGGAGTCCTTACATTAATTTATAGTCAAATGTCATTTTGTTTACTTGAAAAACGTAAGAAGAAATAGCAATGGAAGCTGTCAATGTCAAAAAAGGATTTTGCCCGCTGTTAGCCTCCACCAGTACCAGGCTCCCCAGGTTGCTAGAAAAATAGTGGAAATTGGCCAAATAGCCTGAATAGTATGCCAGAGCAGTTGGCTGGCTCTTTGAAGTACACTAATCACGATCTACTAGGTGCCTTGCACAGTGAGAGTTTGTGTTGCACACAGGAAAGTTCAGCAGAGTTGCCTGTATGAGTTATGTAGATTTGACTCTTGTGCATGGCATCTGGCCCACCTTGCACTGGCACTGTTGTCTATCAGTCCGCTAATTGGGTACAACTACTCCAGCCTCATCTGGTTTGCATTAACCCTTCTGAAGTTCATGCAATAGCCTCTTGACATCATCAACTTGTTTAACTCTACAAATAAAAGTCTTATGTTGGAGAAAATAAAAATAAAAGGAAGACCTCTTTGCTGTTAGTTACATAACAAAAGTAGTCAAAACTGTTGGTTTTTCTCAGACAGATTTTCTTGTATAATACAATGGTTTGCTGGTCCACCAATCAGCAGTTTGTCTCATGTAATTGTTAAAGGTGTCAAAGTTGGTAATCACGTGGTACTTCTTATAATCATTATTATCATTATAATCTATCACTATCCCGCCCCCCCCCTAAAGGGGTGCTAAACACCTTGAAATCTTTTCACAAGTTGGTACTGTATATTGTGAAACTTTTGCATTGGTTTTATTTCATGGTAGGAGGAAAAGGGAGGTTTTCATGGTGTTTTAGATTTGCAGTTGAAACATTTCTGTAGTACAGTAGTCATACAAGGGAGACATATTTGCAGTGTTATGAATTCGGGGTGGAGAGGTCAATGTGAAAATAAAACCACTGCAAAAGTTTCACGATTTACAGTACCCCCAAATCTTTTCACAAATTGGTAGATGAACTTCACCATCTCCTTTAACCCAGACTGTACTGAGACCTTCCACCGCTCTTGACATGTTCAAGTGTGACCTTGAACAAAACTCTCCTGACTGTTGTTGTTTTACCAGGAACCTGACACCTGTGCTGGGTACCCACACAGTATACAGACCACCTGTAGGTCCACTAACATTAGATGTTGTTAGCCTTGTCAAGCCTTGTGGGCCAAACCAACAAAAGCTCTGACTCCTTCAAAACATCACCAGTTAAATCTGTACCACTACAAGTGACCACCTCTGCATAATGACCACTTGGCTATGGTGGCCACTATGCGGTGGTCTCCTACCAGATAGTTTTTGTCATTGAGCTTGCCTGTCCTTAGTGACCACCTGTCAAGTGTGACCATTTTCTTCAAGTTCCTGGAGTGGTCACTATATACACTTTTAGATTGCAGGTGTGATTTCTCTATAAGTTGCAGACGACTTTTAGGCACACTAATGACAGAAGTAGACAACATATAATTAAGATTCAAGACCTACAATTATGGACACAGGACATCACAAATTCCATTTTATGAGAAAAACAGAAGCAGAAACAGTAACCATTCAAGTGAGTAACTGAACAGAATGTGCCATGTCGCTTAGATTTTTCTCTGGCAGTGGTACTTGCTGGTTAAGCAACTGTCTCAACACAAGTACCATGTTAAGCTATGAAAACATGTGAAGTTTGGGGCATTTAAAGTTTGTTTATTTTGACAAAGAGCCAAGTTTAGAAAGAAGTATGCCTGAAATAACTGTAGCCAGTATAACTAGGGCCAAAGTTCTGAAAAACTAGAAAGAATTCAGAATCTAGCTGTTATCAACTTGGGATATTTTAATTTAAGAGATATTCACAAATTTTTTCATCAATTTACCGTTGAAAAAGAAATGACAGGGCATTTTGATTTCTGGATGTTTTGTATTACATGTAGTTTTTTTCAGTGCTTTTCTTGATTTCCAACAGAAATATAGATGTGTCCTTAGCTTTGATTTGCTTGAGCTTACCATTTCAAAAATCAACCTTTGTTTTTGGGATTCATACCTGTGGTAAAGTATCATTCATTGGTTATTGTAAATCATGAATTTTTCGTGGTACTTTTATATTCGCAGTTTTCGCGGCCGCTTCTGTACCGCAAACATATCATTACCGTGAACAAATAATATGCCAACTTTCTTTTTTGTTGAACCTGCTGCCACCGCTTATAGTTCCGTGAACATGTCCATTTTTCTCAGACCGCAAACTTTTGCTACCGCAAACATAAGGTGATTTACAGTAACTTCTGAACTGGGTGATGTCTCCTCCAATCACATCACCAACACAAATTTGTTGAGTCACCTCACAGAGGATGAACTGAACTGAACCGAGCTGAAAAGGTTATCTCGGCATGGAGAAGGTTAATCAGATAAGTTCAATGTCAGCAGAAACTGATGGTCCACTAAGCAGGAGGAGCTGTGGTGACCCCAAACAAATCATGATCAACCTACACTTTGGAGTAAAGCCTGGGACTGTGGATTATTAGCTACAGAGCCCCCTCACTGCGATCCAGACTTACAATGTGTGGACAACATTACACAAGTCATCTGAGGTAACTCTACGGTGGTCCTGGCAAGTTGTAGGGTTATTTTTTTGGAAGTCTGACTTTTCAGAAGGGATTGTAATAGCAGATTAAAAAGAACATATTTTCTTTTAAAGAAAGATGTCTTTTGTATAATGTTGGATGTGAAGGATATACAAAAATGATCATACAAAAATAATGTACAAATTTTTTTTGGTGATTTTGGATCTACATAGTGCCAGGGTCAAAATGAGTATGTAACCAAGAATAGATATGCATGACATTGTATGTATGCATACTACAATGTATATTGATCAATATACAGGAGATGACCTACTTTGATATGGTGTACCACATTTGTTGTGATACGACACATGAATTTTCATGTCGCAAATCCATTTAAATAGTTATATATATATATATATATATATATACAACAAAGCAAAAATTTTAGGCTCTACATTATTTTTCTTATGAATTCCAATGACTGAGGCTAGAAAATTTAAATAGACAAACACTGCAATGTGCTAAAGACCTTGAAGAACCATGTCATTGACATAACATGGCCCAACAGTAGATGTGATATGCTATGATTCCTGAAGGCAGTTCAGCTTCTGACTCCTGACATCCCATTTATCAGTTGCTAGAGGTACTTTAAATCTTGAAACTTTTGCAGTGGTTTTATTTTCGCAGTGTCCTCCCCTGCACAAATTCATGACACCGCGCTACGGAATTGTTTCAACCGTGAATTTAAAACACGTCCCTACAGTGAAAACGTCCCTACAAAAAACGTCCCTTCAGTGAAATAAAACCACTGTGAAAATAAAAGAATTTACAGTACCCAAGGCAGGGTGTGGTTGGTCACAGAAGAAGGACCCATGTTTTACCCCTGGCAGTGGTGCCCTCCCTCTGACAGGTGCCTGGGGCATGTGGAATGGATGTGGCGGTATGCCATTACAACTAACATGACTGATGCCGCTGTCCGCTGCAATCTTTGTCATGGAGAAATTCAAAGCTGCAAGCCAAACCAACAGACAGTTAGGCCATACCAATTTATTGTCTTGGTTGTCAGACATTTTAAGTAAAAATTCAGGCCAAGAGCAAAACAGGTAGCCTGGGTGCCATCCTATTATTTGTATCCCGGGGCTCCCATACTCGCTCCCTATTTGATTATCAAAATATTCAAGTATGAGAGCCCTGGTATACAAATAGGATGGCACCCAGGCTAGAAAACAGAGCTGGGAGGAATACTTGTCTCTGACTATATTCGCTGCATAAAACTATAGCCTAGGTATAGGCTTTCTCCTCAGATTCTGTTTTCATGTTGGTCTTTCATGTAAACTTCATTTTTCTAATCCTAGAACCAACATATTTGATTGGGGTGGCCAAAAGATATACTGGATTGGCTGAATACCATGTTCCAACGACATTGGATGTGGACTCTTCCCTTTTACTTGCATCGTAAATACAATATTTGTACAGTATTTGTAGCCGAATCACTTTCGTTTGACCATGCCAAAAGAGCAGAAAAGTCAGTATGAGAAGTTTTATGTACACCCAGAGGGCAGATTCTAAATTCTCCTGGTGATTTTCAAGGTCAGTATGCACCATGACCTTTAGAACGGAGCAGGCATTTTCTCTAACCTTCTCGGAGGCAACAACTAGAAGATTTAATTATCATTTTTCTTATGACCTTGACACGTCCAGGCTGCCACTTAGCTAATGAGAGGTTTTCCAAACATTAAGAAGGATGTATGGAATGCAATTTTCAGAGAAGAGAGGCACACTAAAGAGTAGAAACACACAGTGTACATCTATGTTAAGGATTTCATCAATTTTCTAGCACATGTAGTAACAAAGACCAAAAGGTTGTAACAGCAAGGAAAAGGTCAACTCAAATTGCTTTTGACTCATGTTTCCATAGGAGAAGTAGAGGTTTTGACCATTTCATTCATTTACGAAGTAACAATATGGATATACTGTGAAAGAAAAAATTGTGCTGGTCACTTGTAACTAACACAAGTGCAACTGCTAGTAATCGGGGTACAGCAGTACCAAAGAAGAAGAAAAGAATGCTGTAGCTGGAAAAATCTTAACTCCTAACTGGCTCTCCTACTTTTTAATGAAAACAATCCAGTTGAATGCTGTGTGTTCTTTTATCTACTTTGTTAATGTATTCCTTTCTATGTATATCTAGTACATGTGTATCAGATAAGGATGATAGTTCCCAGTAACTTGATGATACAGATCAGGAAAGATGGGTAACTTCTGAGTCCTGTTACCTGGGTGTTTCCAAACTACAGATAAAACCATTAACAGCAGTTACTGAGAAATTGAGAACACAGTTTTTGTGTACATACTGTTTAAATATGCTTCTCTGCAAAGTATACATGTATGTGTCAATCCTTTATTTTTAGTATGTCAAAGTCCCAGCGTGCTAGGAAACATTTGATATACATAAAATTTTTTGTTTGTCCGATAGACTATATACAATGTCGTTGCTGTTGTTCCAAGTGTCTCCTGTTCAAGTACACATAGACAAGAGAACAAAGAGGTCCAATTTGTCCTGACCTTGTTGGAGTTCACAGCTAACAGTACATGTGTAATCCGGTATGTTGTTAGTTCCTTTGCAACTTGGGCGTGATGTTTGCACCAAGGAGGACAAAACATGATGTGTAAGGCATTCTTTTGTAGGGAAAGACACAAACAGAATGGTTGGTGATTTTGCTTCTGGGTTCAGCGACTTGCTTGTTCCAGAGGTTACTTATGAAATTGGAAGCAGGCAAGGTTTGGTAACGTCAAATTTATAAGATACCAAATTAAAGCTGGATAACTTTCACATGTAGCTATGTACAGTTCAATGGGGGAAGTCCATATGTGTTTCCATTATTTTCTTTCGGCACCTTTAATGCTTTAATTGGAGCGCTTGACATATTTGCTGTGTACTTTTTAATACACAGTTTCAATTTAGTACAAGTGCACAGTGTAAGAAACCATGTTGGTTTGGGCTTTGATGTTTTAGAATTAGAGGCCTCACATACAAGTGCAACCCATATGTTCAATTTCATTCTTGTTTTGTAAAAGATTTGAATTTTAAAGTTAGACTGAAACTGAACGATGTTTTTTTTTTTTAATTTTTTCTTTCAGTAATGCAGTGTGTGAGCCCACCATGAACTTTAAATGCTGCGAACCCCCCTTTCCCCCCTACTGCAAAATAAAGTCCCCCCAAACTTAACTGAATTTACAGTACAGCAAAAGGAGAAGGTTTTAATGGACAGCATGTTATGAGATGCTGAGTTGATCAATCTAAATGAAGATGAATGTCCTGTGTGCCAGTCACAGCTGGAGAGATTTAGTTACTTACCTGTTATCAATCGCTTTCATCTCCCAGTCTGGAGAATCTGACATTCATTATTGATACATGTTCTTTGTGTTGGGTGTGGTGAGGAATGAGCTGGACAGGGTCCAAAGTTGTTACATAATGTGGGCATCACCCTTGTATCTTTTTCACCTTACGGCTTAGGTTGCCAATATTTCGTTCTTGTGTATTACCAGTAATGTTCATGTTTTAATAATGCATAGGAACATAGGATTATTCCCCACCAAAATTTCACTTTTATAGTAAAACCCTGTCTTACTGCCAGCACTTGTATTAACTAGTTGCAGGCATTGGTACCTGTAATATTGCAGGTTAGGGAGAAGAGTAATTTTTTTTCTTGTAGGGTTCTTATTTGCAGCTGTAGTTCCCATTCCGTACACATATCCAGTCTTATCCTTCAGGGTACCAGCCTGCCATGGATGGATTGCTGCAGGAGATTGCCTGTGTGCCAAGAATGGCCGCATGGCAACTTCAATGTTATAAACTGTTTGTCAGGATTGTTGGTTGCATTGACTGTCATATATGTTTGTATACAGAGACTCATAAATGAATACCAGTAGTTTATACTATCAAATTTACAAATCTACTGCAGTTTATTATGGGATCTCCCTAGAAATTCGAAATTTGGTGCTAGAGGTCTGCAAAGGGTGAAACTTGTCCTAAAACAAGCAGATTTTGATAAACTTGAAAATTGAAAAGATGGTGCTGAGGTCATAACATTGTGGTGCTGCAGCATTATTCCATTGCGTAGGCACTGTGGTATGTTTTTGTCACAGTTCAATATGCAGTTATTGCATAACTGATAACAATGATTATGTAATCACCTCAATTCAGGATAGTAGTGTATCATATTGAGTTTTGGGGATATTTGCCAGACTTATACATGTAAAACATGATACATTTTGGAGATATTTGTCCTATAAAATTTAACACGACATTATCGACATTTGCTTTATTCTTTTTCACTCTGGATTTCTTCACATATTTTGTTTCTAGATGTCCATAATGTAGTATAGATAGCAGCTGAGTTATTTGAAGATACCCATAATACTAATGGCTCAGAGAAACCCAATCCAATCCAGGAAGAGAAAGAGGGACTGTGTATTCCAGAGGGGCCTGTTTATTTTCATATGATACAGGGGAGAAAATATTCCAGATAAGTATCTGTTGTGACCCAGTTTGTTGGGAGAAGGCTGACAGTACAGCAGTTACAATGATTTGGCACTCACTGTAAATTTAGTCCTGCACTAGGAGGTAGCCTGGATGCCAGACTGTTTCTAGGGCCTATACAGACCAGCTCCTCGGCTCTAGGGCTAACCTTCTCCCAAGGAAATTTTTACATCCCCTAGAGTAAGACCCTAGCTGTGGTAAAATTTTCTTGGGGGCATGTTGGCCCTAGAGCTGAGGAGCTGGCCTGTGCATGCCCTGGAAACAGTCTAGCATTGTCCACTGTGTTTTAAGTTTGCATTCGAAACAACCGTAGTGACGCAAAGCACATGTTTGCAGTATGCTATGAGTACATGGCAAGCAGTCACCGCAAAAGCCATAACACAATTCACAGTAGTTAAAATGTCAGTCCCTTGTAAAATTGTAGACATAAATTTAAAAACTTACTGCTGACCAACCCTCAAAATGATAAATGACAAAAGTATATTTCCTTGTAGTCTTATGTAGTAACAGGAGTAATTTATGAGTGTGTATTTGTGATCGCAGGTCTCCAGACAAAAGAGTCGTAAAATTGAGCTGTCTGATTAACCCCCTGTGTAAACATGAGCAGTCAATCAACATCCCACAAGGTCATGGAACACTTGTCATGTGTGAAATTCCTACATGTCCTGCTGTTAGAAGTGATTTATGACCTATGAAGTACTGTAAATCACAATTTTTTGGTGGTACTTTATGTTCACGGTTTTCGCGGTCACTTCTGTACTGCGAACTTATCATGACCGTGAACATATAATTCGCCAACTTTCTTTTGCTGCACCCGCCGCCGCAGCAAACATATAGTTCTGCGAACACGTCCATTTTTCTTAGATCGCGAATTTTTGGCTACCATGAACATTAAGTGATTTACAGTACTTGTTGTAACATGTAACTCAAGTTACAGATTTCCAGAGATTTTACACATGTATTCACATTAGGTTATGTTGGTAGAGGTTTCAATTGTATGTTTAAATTCAGTTGTTACAGTACAGTCTCATCATGTTTGATACAATACTAAAGAATTTTATTTTGTAGAAAGCATTTTTGTCTGATACATTGAAGGTATGTAACGTCTACTAATATAATTCCACCAGTTAACATATACATTTGTATCTGCCACCCTGAAAAAAATGCATCCAACAGACCTTCAATGCAATGTCCCCCAGTATAATGCACTCCTGCATATCTGTGCTGTGCATACCTGGGGGGTGCTGCACTAGAGATCTCTCAAATACACTGTTTGTCAAAGTGGTAGATTTATATATACGTTGCTTCCTTACAGTTTTCTGCAATATGGTGACCTGGCAATAGGAATTACAAGCATTACACAAAAGAAGGTTAAGATACATGTACAGTGTGTGAGGTTGCCAAAACTTTCTGTTGTTTGTTAAGGGATTCATAGATACAAAGGCTAATCTAACTAGAAAGGTAACATTTGCAAGCAAATGCAGCATGTTTACCTTCACATGATCTTGCCTACCATTCCTACTTTTCTTGCGTGGGGATGAGTAGACTATTATTCTGCATTTCCTCATATACATGGGGACTTTTATAAAGATTAGTTCTAGTCTCTATTGACTCTATTTAAGTAGTGTCATAGTCACTGTAGAGTTAATTTCTCAAAGTGACGGATGGTGGAAAAATATTCTGCATTCTCGTATTGCAGACTTTTATACATAAACTAACGGTATGTGCCATATTCATTGCAGAGTTTAGGTGTTCTTAGCCCCTAGTCTTCTTTTATTCAGAAAAACAGATCTTAGGATGAAGTTAAAAATGATTGCCAACACACACTCAAAACAGATGAAGGCTGTAGGTGGGTAAATGATTTATTATCATTGCAAATACATGCTAGAAGGCTAATTACAAGTTCTTGTAAGTTGTAACATATATAAACATGATGGAAAATACAATGGTATCAGGAACTAATATACTTTATACTACATAGTAAGATCTGTATCAACCCAGTTTTGTTGGGTTTTCTTTTGAGGCAGTGGCAGACGAATTTACCCACTACTTCTATAATATGTGGGTTCTTTGAGACTACAATTCTTAAACATTAAATCAATTATATACATTTGAATGTTAACTTGCAAAACAAACTAAAATTTTACAGTTGTGTCAAAATTTGGAAACTATACATATGTACACATACTATAAAAGTAAACATACATATCCAATAAACTATACATCAGTTACATATGAAACTATACAATACATATTGAATAACATGACTTACATACACATTGTAGTATGGAACAAAACATACATATTTAATAGTTACTCAAAAAAAAAACAGTTTAACAAAAAATACAATGTGCTGTATCCTTCTGTGGATGGCTGGGTCCAGGTCTGTCTTGTTCGTCCCTGGTCAGCTTCCCATGTCTAGTCATGGACCAAGTTCTGCTTCCTTCTGTAGGAGAGGGCACATTTGGAGGATAGAAACAGGGGAGTAAGAGTTGGCATTTCAACATTGATCAAAGAAATTATATATTAATTAGTCAATTCTTAGTGAAATGTACAGAATCTACATACACAACAACTTGCACCTGACACCACCTTTTATCTACTGTCTATTTGCATTTGTACTCTTGCAGTTTCAACAGAACCAATTCTATTTCCTTCTTAGCACAAGCTTACCTGAGCACTGTATGGTCAGAGCATGACCTTGACTGGTGTGAGAAAATGTGGTCTGCTGTGAGCTTCCGCAACATTCTCACTCCTACTGCTTGTCTGTTGGGTCCAAGGCTCCTGCAGGTTTTGAATTTGTGCCAGCTGATGTGTTGGCCATTGAACTGCAAAAGGCAGGAAAGCAGAATATGTATACATAATATGTATATAGAAGTCTAAGTATACAGAGTTGGTATATTATTATTAAAGGTTACAAATCCAGCTGTTAAAATTTCACAACAGACTATCATTTCAAGTCAGAAAACACAGTTTTCTGAATGCAATGAAAGAGGTAAGCATATTCCTTTTTTATGTAATACAGAACTGTGGTTACTGACTACCCTTGTTTTGGGAGGCATAAAAATTCCCTAGATGTTGCGAAGATGCAATATACCAAACTTACATTTAGATATCTGGTCCTGTTGTGGGCCCCAGAGTTTTCAATGTTGGGGTTGTCTTGATCAAATGTGGGACATCACAGAAGAAGTACTATGATACATTCTTGTCACACTCTGGGTGCGTTACCTTCAACTGGTTACACCTAAAACACAAGCGATAAAAGAAGTTTCATCAAAAATGGCCCAAAATGATTGGCTAAATATTAATTTACATCGCACAAGTATGGTACAACTGCTAGAAATAATTCACATGCGCGTGGGAATCTGAGGGCACAAACTGAACATAAATTAATGGAGCCTTTGGCCAAGGGCAAACATCGTTCACATTCTTCAATCTTAAACTTGACGGTTCCCAAAATATATCATCTTAGCACGCCGTAAAAATTCTGTCAAATTCCTAGTGGTAATCATCCCTATCGCGTCTAGGGAGATATTGTCCCTAAAAAGATGAAAACTGACGGACAAAACTACAAAATGTAGCATATAACATGTGCAAAGATACATTATTTTACGTAAACAAACGCCCCCCTCCCCCTACATTACATACGCCAATAATTACGGATAAACAATACAAAAAGTGGCCGTCAAAATTCTATTTAATTTATATCCACAACGATGATGAGCCTAAATCACAATTCTTACGGGATTCTATCCGATCAGGAGCTAGTATTTTGGGTACTTTTTAATCTTACATACTGTAACCGAAACCCTGGAGGGGGGAGGTTACAGGTGAAACTGCAAGAAGTACATAAACAAAGTCGCCAGCGGCACTATAGTATCCGCCAGGAACTGTGCAAATCTGCAATCTTACTGGTGAATATTGAACCCCCAAACAGACAAGCATTTATATGGTCGTATTTTACGAAGCAAAAGCCCAAAAAGGTCCCCAAACTTACCGCTGACTTCGCCGATCACCCGCGCGCTCTCCAGTGCCCTCAAATGGAACGACAAAAGATGGCGGATGCCCATATTTGGGCGGGCGTGTTCCAGGCTGCGGTCATTGACCCGCGGTCGTTCGAACTCGATTCGGCGGATTTCGAACGTGGTTCTAAAATTCCATACGGGTTCTAAAGTTCGATTTTGTGCTTAAAATGCAACTTTTTTCACCCATTTTTCCCCAATAAAATCATTTTTTTTACATCTATGTGGGACAAAATGAACAAGGGTCCGTGCCGTATGTACCATCCTACCAGTGTACCGAATTTGAAGTGTTTACAGCCAGTATTTGTGAAGATATTTGTGTTTTTTATGTGTTTGGAGAAGAAGAGGAAGAGGAAGAGGAAGAAGAAACTGAGTAAATACAATATGTTTACCCGTTCTACGAAGGTAAACATAACAAGGCTAAAAGGTGACTTACCGGTATTAAAATGCCTGATCAGACAGGTTAAGTCAGGGTTTACAGGATTTGTTGTCCTGCTTTCTTTCTGGCTCTACTTGGCTTACCTCTAAAAAACACATTGTAGGTAGAGTGTGTAGTATACAGATCTACCTAATGATCAAGCACAATTACTCTGATTCAGAAGTAGATTAACTTTGAATTTAGCTTTTCCCATGCCACGAGGTTCTGCATGGGGTTCTGGGTTACACTAGTTTACACAGAATTTTAGATGGTTGGCTTACGCTGTCACACTTTAAGGTTGCATTTAATTCGGTGATTGTTACTACACTTACTGTACTGATTTTTTTCACTGTAATTTTATGTTCACTGTTTTGTTTTCGCAGTCATTCTGTACCGTGAACTTATCATTACCGCGACCAAATCATTTGTCTTTTGCCCCCCTCCCTGTACTAACTGCCACCGTGAATGGGCCAGTTTAGGTACAGGTATACCTGTACAGCTCCAATTTTACCTGCACTATCCAGGACTGGTGGTATTTTGAGTCTTGATTGACTCTTCAGACTTAAACCCTGTAATAACGCTTCTTCCTTCTCTTTCTACATCTTACAGGGAGACCGAGAGTTGAGGATGGTTTGGAGAGGGTGGTCCTGTCCGGCGTCTACAACGTCAAGAGCGGGCGGAAGCTGGCCAGCCACAAGTGGAGCCCGCGCCTGGTGGTGCTATGTGGGACCAGGCTGCTGGTGTACCCGTCCACCGACTGCAGCGACAAGCCGCACGTCTTTCAACTCACCAATGGGAAGGTGAGTTCTGATTTTTTTGTTTGTTTGTTTGTTTGTTGTTTGTTTAGGAAAAATGGTTCAGAGTGAACAAGATGGAGAGGGAGTGAGGAAGTGAGATATTTAGAAAAAAGAATTATTAGTAACAGTTACTGACTGATAAATAGCAAATGCAGCATTTTTCTACTCCTGTGTATCCAATCTTTTTGTAGAGATTCTAAACTGTACATCTTAATATTTTATGATGCTTTCCCTGGATGGAGGAATAAAGAAAGAAAGAATGAATGAATGAACGAATGAATGAATGAAAGGGATTGCTAACCAACTTGCACCATGTTTTTCCACTTCTGTGTGTCCAATCTTTTCATTAAACCAATAGTTATGTGTTAGAAGTATTGCATTATAAATGTACATATTTTATGATGCTGTCCCTTAATGGAGGAATAAAGAATGGATGGATGAATGAATGAGTGAATGAATGAATGATTAAAGGAAAGGGATTGCTAACCATCACACGATGTCCTGATATACTTCTCCAGGTTGAAGAGCACAAGTCCAAGAAGCACGACCATTCGCTGGCCTTCAGCTGTGGTGGGCAGACCTACTATGTGCAATTTGAGTCATGGCTGGAGAGCATGAAGTGGCTAAGACTAGCTTCAAAGGTATGTTCTACTGTATTATATATATTTTTCCCACAGGAGAAAGGGACATTATTTTATCTGATGTTTCATGGTATTATCCTTGTTATTCTTGGCATTGGATCAATTTCGGTAAGGAAAATTGACTTCACTCCTAGAAGTTCAGTAATTGTTTGGAACAATGTTCTAAATTCTAGCAGCTTTGCACATAACATATATAGTTATGTAACTGCTCTTCTTGGACATCCAGTCTTCTTAGTAGACCACCAAACGAGCGAGTGGAGACAAAGTATTGTTTTTTGAGTCAAATTACATCAACGTTATTTCCAGTAGTGTGTGATGAAAGAACATTGACCGGGTTATTCTAGTTGTGAATATGGGTGCTTGAGTGAAAACACATGTGTCATCAAGGGATAAGTCAGCTACAGTTTTTACAAATGAATGACATTCAACTATGTGTATTCCCTCTGATTATTATCATTTCTAGGAATAGTATATATAAAAAAATGCTGAAAGCCAGCAACCCCTGACTTTTTGCCATGCTCCTTTCTTTGGGTCTTATTCAAGTTATTGATTTTAAACACATTCGCTGCCCCGGAGTTGGATATGAGCCCAATATCATGCCGAGTTTTCAATATAGCTGCATGTGTGGGTTGATCGGAAGCCCCGACATTCAAGAAAAGGTCAGTAGGAGGGACCTCCTCTCTATCTGGCTGTCTGAATACCCCCAAGTGGGTACATGGGGTGTGAGGTCGCTGGATGAAATACGTGAACAGGTCGGATGGTAATGTATAGATATCGGGATGGAGGCAGACAGGGTAAAAAGGGGGTTGGTGCTGTGTGGGTGATTTTGGCCGCAGGGGTTTGTGGTAAATCATTCACTAGTGTCTGTGGTAACAATTATGGAGGGCTGTTAAAGTCACTCTGAGAACTAGTGAGGACTGTTCTGCTTTTGTCATGGGGAGAGATGAAAAAAAATTATAGCTGTTCTTTTCTGAATCATCATATCCTACTTATCCGAACAATAAGACCTCATTGTCCGGTCTTACACAGCTTGTACTTACTGTACAAGACTAGTGTGTTACACCTAAACCTGGTTTACCGGTTACACGAAACAAACAAACAAGACTGTACAGTGACTGTTCTTTCACTGTACTTCTATTCATTAATGAAGTGTCATATCCTGTAGCAGTAGCATGTATAAAATGTATAAGTAAAGTTGGGCCCAGGGAAGTACTTTCATACAATTCAGTTAGATCTTGAGCCAATTTCAGCATGTTAGCCAAAGTACTGGTTAAAATCTGGGCAGCCTGCAGTTTTTCAAGTAAAATTTGTTTCAAGCCTTGTTTGAACACCCATCAGTTACACTGTAGGTTAGGCAGGCCCCCCTCTTGTTCTATGAATAATACCTGCCATGCAGGCTAATAATGTAATCATCAGGAGATTACCAACCTGGAGCGTCCTTCTGTAATCCCATAATGAATGGGCAGGGAAGTAATGCTGGGAATTACTGAGTTTTTTTATATAACCTGGGGATAGGATACTGTGGTGATGTACTCCTGTGTAAGGGCATCTCCATTTCTATAGCCCATGGGCCACAAAGACCACTACAGTAGGGGGCTAGTTCACTGATAGTGGTGTGTGTTCGACATCTCTACTTTTTCTCATAAGTGCTGAGTGCTTGACAGAGAAAGCAGAATGTACCATGATGTTGGTGTGACCTGGCCAAAGTTTATACCTATGACCTCCCGATTGCAAGGTGAACACTCAATTTCACTGGTTATATGTCTATTAAGAGCTAGGGAAATTTCCAAACACATTGAAGCCTAAAATTAAGCTGCATTTGTATATATATATTGTCTGGGCTTGAAATACTTTTTTCTGCATACCTGCACTGCTGCAGGTAACACTGAAAATTACCTGCATCAGACAAATTTACCTGCATCACTCAGGATGGATCACACTAAAACTTTTAGCTGTTGAGAAACCAATGCCATTATTTCTTTCATACTTCATAGGTGGTAACAGTCAATACAGCAAATAAACATCCACATACACCTATATAAACCAGTACATGCGCTAGTGCTGGTTAGGTGCAAAGTGGCATCAGAAATACCTGCACAGCTCCAATTTCACCTGCATATGCAGATGGTATTTCGAGCCCTGATTGTATACAATGCAGTGTACGAAATACTTTTTTGAGCCAGGTTGCCCAGTGGCAACCTAGGATGAAAGCTAGGTTGCCGATCAAAATTCCAGGTTGCCCCAAATTTCAACTCTTCTACATTATGATCAACTTTGTTAGAAATAATAGAATGCAATGTGCATTTATACATTTCTGACACAGAGTTGTTTCCCCTTGCCTGAAGTGATGAGCTCTTCCATGGGAACTTACTCAATAAACAGTTCCCAATGGAAGAAAGGGGCATCCTTACCACAAAATTTAGGTAGTGCACTGAGCTACCTGGGTGTAGAAATAGGTTGCACCAAGCAAAATATGGTTGCACGGTGCAACTGGGCAACCTAGTATTTCGTACGCTGACAATGATGGTGATAATATGTATTCATACATGTTTTGTTTGCCGGTGCAGGTTGCGTCACAGCAGCCGTGTACAATGGACCTGTCCAGCTGCAGCCTGGAGCTGGTGCCTGACTGCCTGTTCTCTCACACCGACCTCACCTGCCTCAACCTGCGCCATAACTACCTGGGGGAGAGACCTCACCACGTGCCAACGGAACAACAGGGCTACCTGAACGACCTCGCAAGGTCAGAGGTCACGGTTCTAGTGGAGCAACACTAAGTCTTACACATTATGTAGAGATTAAAAAAAAAAAACTTCCTTTCCACAAGATTTTAGGTCATAGATATCAAGCTCAACATCCCGTCAAGGTCAAAGCTTATCCTTCAAGGTCAGAGCTTACACTTCAAGGTCAGAGCTTATACATTTCAAGTCAAGCAACACTGAAATCTTCGGTAAAGACAAAAAAATCTTTGCCCATTCAGCAGGGCATTATAGATTTTCATAGATCTCAGGTTTGATGTTTCTAATTATCATCTGGCAACTGACTGCCAATGGCTTCCAGGCAGGAAGGTCAGAGCTCATGGCTAGTGTCTTACAATAGAAAAACTAGAGGGCAGGAGAAGAAAAAGTGTTACAAACAGTGTTACTACGAACCCACTTTCTTTGCATTACTGGTACTTTGTCTCTGAAAAATGTAATGAAGAATTTGAAAATTAATGATACAAATAATACCAATGTCACATCATGAAGAATTATTACCTAGAAAAAATGTTTCAGTTTTGATTTTCTAATGATATCTTTTTCTGTATACATGTAACACTTATTACCACTTAGCTCTTAGATTGAAACTATCAGTAACAGTTAAGTAGAGTTTCTCAGGGAAGGAAATCAAGGTTATATCAACAGCTTTGGGTGGAAAAATTAGATTGCAATGTTCCCAGATGGTAGTAACACAGTTAACGTTGACATTTCAATTTCCCGCCGGGTTAAGTTATTACGTTTCTTGTAAATTACGTCTTGGCGGCAGTGGATTTTAAGGTTTATGGGAAATCAAAGCTGATAACTGCACGTTAACAGACTGATTGGAAGGCATGTAGTAAAGGTTGTTATGGTGAAATATTCCCCTGCAGATTTCAGCAGCTGAGGAGCCTTAATGTTGCCTATAACACGCTGGGCCAGTTCCCAGCATGCCTGTGTGACGTCGCCACCCTGACGGAACTGAACGTCGCCAGCAACAGAATACAGGAGCTGCCCCCCTGCATAGCCAACCTGGAGAGGTACTGTAAATTTCGATTATTTTTGCGGGGATCTAATTTTGCAGTAGGAGTGGAAAGAAGTTTTCTGCATGTTTTGCAGTCGAAACAATGTTGTAGCATAAAAACATGCATTCGTGGTGTCATGATTTCATGGTGGGGAGCCCCTGCGAAAATAAAATCACAGCGAACATTTCAATATTTACAGTGTGTGTCAGTTGAAGAAGTTGTAGACTGCCTGTTGGGCTACTGTGCCCAGTTTTGGATTAAATAGGAAAAAAAAAAGTTACATAATTTTTCAAAAGATAAATGTGAACTTCAAGTCCAACAATTAGGCAGGATTGGAAATAATTTTTGAAGCCAGGTTGCCCTTCATCATTTCAGGTAATGCATGCTGAGTGTAACCACCTGCCATTTGTTCCCACAGCCTCCAGGTGTTGCATGCCGAGTGTAACCACCTGCCATTTGTTCCCACAGCCTCCAGGTGTTGCATGCCGAGTGTAACCACCTGACATTTGTTCCCACAGCTTCCAGGTGTTGCATGCTGAGTGTAACCACCTGCCATTCGTTCCCACAGCCTCCAGGTGTTGCATGCCGAGTGTAACCACCTGACATTTGTTCCCACAGCCTCCAGGTGTTGCATGCCGAGTGTAACCACCTGACATTTGTTCCCACAGCCTCCAGGTGTTGCATGCCGAGTGTAACCACCTGACATTTGTTCCCACAGCCTCCAGGTGTTGCATGCCGAGTGTAACCACCTGACATTTGTTCCCACAGCCTCCAGGTGTTGCATGCCGAGTGTAACCACCTGACAAGTCTGCCCAACGAGCTGCAGCAGCTGCAGCACCTGACTCTACTGGGCATCGCCTTCAACAGGTTCACGGAGGTGCCCGAAGTCCTGGCAGAGATGAAAGGTACTGCAGCCTGCCTATTCAAGTTCAGTTAATTTTGACCCCTTTCAATCCATTTTCGGAAATTGTTTGAAAGTCCTTTTTTTAAAACTTGTCTCAGATATACACTCGGATGTACAGTTTCCAATGTCACGTAATAGAGCACAATTGTAATATCTGTCATAATTTTTATAGGAGCAATATTTTTTATGCACTAGACTATAATCTGTTATACATGAAAGTCAGAGAATGACTGTTATGGAACTTTATCCTTCCTGCCTTACTTTCTATCCATTACAATTTTTCTGCCAAAAGGCTACCTCAGTATGAAGAGGGTTAATATCTTTCAACCCTTCAACAAGCTGTATCCCTGTTTTTAGGGAAAGCCTGTTTTATAGGTTGCCACAGGAAACACCAGTTTCCTGAGACAGAGGAGCCAGGTCACTCTTCCGTAAATAACATGTTTCCTTAGCAGTAAATATTTTGTAGTATCTCTTTATACAAAATGATGTGCATGTCGTGCAATGAGGTTCTGCTGCTTTGGGGAGATAGCACTTTGGTGCACGAGAAGGTTTGCCAATTGTGCAAGCTTCATCCAAATACCCTGTCAGGAGTTGTAGATACACAGATTACTGAGGAAAGGAGGAGGAAAAAATAAAAGAAATATAGGGGTACGTGAGGCAGGATAGACTTCACTGTTGCTATCATGTGAAGGAAGTAGGATGGTTGAGATACCAAATACCTGTAAAACTAAAGTTATGTCAGAAATACATGTAACGTGATATAGAGGAAAGCTTGCTGTTTTGATTGGCATTCACAAAACTGCACTGTACAGTCAGCAACATGCCAAAAGTTATACCTAAAGTTACTGAGATTTTCAAAAGTCTAGTCAGCAATCCAGAGGCATTACAGTTGAGACAAATGAGAGTAATTCTGCACAAGGTAGTTTCCCCATGTCCCCATCATGTTTGAATTAAACTGGAGTGCTCCTCCATGTAAGAGTCAAACAAGGCCCCAAAGGTGACAGCCAGAGTAATCTTCCAATGGACAATGCCTCTGTCAGGAAATAGAGTCCACTGGAACATCTGTGTGAATACAGACCTTGAAACTGGCTGTACATTTCCTGTTTTCAACATTTTTGTTCCAACTTCCTGTTCTCCACAATTCAAAACAACAACCTTCTTTCTGTGTAAGCCCACACTAGTTTAATTTGTTGGTCTTCAGATTAAAAGAGATGATGCTGAATTGGAATATCATCACAAAAACCAAAGTCTGAGGGGAAAGTTTATACCTTGATACACACAGTTTCTGAGAGAGAATTTAGTCAGATTGAAGTTTTCTAGCCTGGTTAGCAGACCTATTTTATCTCCCGAGGCTGTATCCTCTCTGAAAATTGCGGAGAGGATACAGCCTCGGGAGCTGAAAAAGGTCTGGTAACCAGGCTAGAAGTTTTCCTCCCAGCCTTCTGTATTCAACATGTCCTCCTGATGACTTTTTACCTTCAAATGTCAGAGCACCAAGGAAATGAATTAATGTCACCGACCATCAGAGTTTGGGAAGTTGCACTCCGTTCACAAGACTGATAGCCTAACTAAGTTGAAGGTCGTGCCTGTGAGATATGATTAAGGATAAAGTGAATAATGGTTAATCCCTAACAAGAGCTTTAGAGAAATGTCTCTTATCTGTCTTTGCTTCGTGCGACAGTGCAAGACTAGGATGGATTGGTTTGGCTTGTGTCCAAAGTGTGCTTGTCTGGTGCTTATGCCAGATCACAGCAATGTATAGATTGGTCATGAGGGAAGGAAAATGTCCACAATCAGAGACAACGCACCCTTGATTTACCGTGTACTTTGAAATCAGAAAGCTACCAGAAATCTTTAGCAAAACTTTGAAGTATGAAAAATTAGGATGTTAGGAATTTGAAATGTCAATGTCATATAAAACTTACTTTACAGCCAGGATTAAGTTAAATATATAGCTTTGAGGATACTGCCTTTAGAATGCTTTTACCAATCCCTGCTGTAGGATCATTCTTTCTTATTTTGTATTTTTGGTAGTACATTACTGTAACATCAACTCTCAAAAGTTTGCCAGGTACCCTAAGTCTGCCACATTTTTAATAAATGGTGAACTTAAAGAGATATACTAATGTACACATGTAGCATCAGCAATCCCCAAGGTACACTTGAGATATCCAGGTGTTTAAGACATTATTGAGAATACCCCAGTATCACCCTTTTCCTAATGTAGCAGTCTTAGGGTACCCAGCGAGGTGATGGAAGTTGACGATATTGTTTGAGTTCAGCAGGAAGACCATTATTGAGAAATGTCTCTTTGTCTGACAGGTATAGAGAATGTGGTGCTAACTGGGAACAGACTACAGAAGCTGCCGGTAGAACTGATGAGTAAGCTGACTCACATCAGGAGACTGGAGCTCAGGTGGGCATTGTTCACTCTTCTTTTGTTTTTTTCCTTAAGTTCCTAACCATGTGTACATGTTTATGTTTGTATGGACTTTTTTTCTGTCAAAATA
Organism: Branchiostoma floridae x Branchiostoma japonicum; assembly: GCA_013266295.2. Classification (NCBI taxonomy): domain Eukaryota; kingdom Metazoa; phylum Chordata; class Leptocardii; order Amphioxiformes; family Branchiostomatidae; genus Branchiostoma; species Branchiostoma floridae x Branchiostoma japonicum. The sequence continues at coordinate 12,600,000 of CM023829.1, read as the reverse complement.
TGAACTCCAAGGGGTATACAAAATGAAAAGCGTGCTGACAGTTTTTTTGTGTAAATGTAAAAAAATGTTTTGACCAGTGCTTCACTGTAAAAACCAGACCCTGTGGAAGTGTGATGTCAATGCGGGGGTCAAATATACCTGGAAATCTGTACCACCTGTATGATGAAAGCTGTGTTTTCTGCATTAAACTACCTCGTACTCCCCTCCCCAAGATGCGACCACAGTAAACACACCACGTACTGTTGTAGAGGGAGCCGTCTGCTTCAGGCACGGCATCTTGTATTTTTTTTCTGAATAATTAGGCTTTTAGGCTGAAAAGACTGCGACGGCAAGTCTTTCAGCGGAATTTTGTATCCATTCTTGACCACATCTAGGATCCAATCCGGGGCATTCACTCCAGCCCAGTGATCAAAACATCTGCTCAGTCTGCCACGCACTGAAATCTTAGGTTGTCCTTCCTCATAATCAAACTTATGTAAGGACATAAACTCCTCCACCGACAACACTCCCGGAATCTCCCAATGACTCGCAAACCCTTCATTTATAGAGCCCAGTCAGTGTAAGTTGTCTTCTGTGAAGAAGAAGAAACACACAAGAGCATGACTCGACTGCACAATCCTACTCGATCAGTTATCTTTCTTAGTAAAGGTACCAATCTTAGGACTAGATTCGCCGCATGCAAAACAGTTACCGGGTTGGAACGGCTGAGAATTTCCTGCGCTTGAAGAATTGTATTGAGCGCTAGCTTTAAAGTTAAAGCTGGGTTCACGGTACTTCGGTGCTTTTTGTTTTTCCTTCTTCCTTTGTTTAGCTCAGTACTCTGCTTTAGCAATGCGCTTTTCGTCTTCAGAATTGCTTGCCAGATCATTCTTGACATATTCTTGGACCATAGTCCATCCATTATCGGACTTGTCAGCTAACAAGATTAGCTTCTGCCTGTAAGAAAGGGAACGTTCACCTTGTTCTAACTCTTGCACCGCTTCTCCTGTCTTGCCTTTCTCAATGAGCTCCTTGGCTCCTGCCACCTTCTGTTGAACTTGTATTGCTCCTCGTTCCCCTTACGCTTGAACTTCGGAGCTGCTCCTTCTTCATTTTCTTGATTTCAGAGGGCTGCTTGTCTGCCGCATCCTCACTCGATCTCTTGAGATCTTGAAATTTTTCGTTCATCAGGTTCGTCACTGCTTGGAGAATAGCTGCGTTATTCCTCTGTATGGCTTGGCGCTGCCATGTCAAGGAATTTTCTAGTCTGTTGCCTCGTGCCACTGGAAGCAAGGCCTCGAATGAAGATCCAACCCCTCAGTCCTCCTTAACAATCCTCCCAGCACCTGCTCTCCACCTGTTGTGCTCATTTATCAACAGTCACCTGTGTACAACTCAAACACATCATGTATTAATGCAGAAAGTGAATTTCACGCTAATGACTTCGTCAAACGCTAGAAATTAGTATTTCAACTATTGTAAACACAGGTCCAGTAGACAGGAGTTGGCCTTTGGGGAAAACGTGGCATTCTTGTACCTGGACAACCTTTTAGTAATTTCTAACACTGCATTTAACACTTTATCGCTGGACACATTAACTACATGTATTAACTGACCTGTGTCAAATATCTTTTGTTGTACACCTACAGCACCAAGAGATTAAGCCTGTTTGTGGAAAACATGGCATTCTTATGCCTTTTTTTCTGACGCTACAACACTGGCCACATTGAATACTGTATGAAGTAACTTTGGATTAGAACTGACTTTCATACCGTCCTTTTTTTTATTGGTAGGTGCAACAGATTAGAGCTGACGTCTGTGGAAAACGTGACGTTTCTGGCCCTGGACAGCCTGACCCACCTGGACATGAGCTACAACAACGTGGCCGAGCTGGACGTGCGCGTCCTGAAGCAGCTGACGCACCTGTGTTGCCAGGGCAACGGCATGAGCAGCCTACAGGTGTCGGGGGAGAGACTGGAGGTGCTGAATGCCAGCCATAACAGTGAGTCACACAGCCAATAGGCAAACATGGTTTTGATTTCTCACACTTTCTCCTAAAGGTACATTTGTACATAGTATTAGTAAAGATATTTTTATAAGGAATCTAAGCATCTAGCTACTGTATAAGTCAAGCAGCTGCACGAGTGAGTTATGCAGCAAGAAACTGGATGTTTTAGTACTATGAATATATTTTAGCAATTAGTTTCTATAAATCATGGCTCTGAGTTCTACAGCATTGAAAGCCATGTCAAGAAATCAAAAGATTGATAACTCTCTTATGATTTCTACTCCTACATGTACTTGTTAGAGACTTCAACCTTTTGTATTGTGCACAATTTAACAATGTAGATTACCATGGTAATAGGTCAAGAAAAGTTGTACTTGCATGTCACATTTCTGAGAGATGGGTTTCGTTCAAACTTACGTTGATTAATGGTTCCTTGTTGTGTTTTGCACAGATTTCCTGTCTTACATTGATGATTATTAATGATTAAAGGTCACCACTTTGCACTCTCTTTTGACAGAGCTGTCCACAATAGAGATCACCCCCCCTCCCCACAACTTGGTGACTATCGATGTGTCATGGTGGGTATAACACCACTTTCTGTTGCCTTTCCTTGCCTTGATAACACGTCTTATATCCTTTATGTCAAAACTCTTTATATCCTTTTTATTACTAATTTGACACCAATGGCAAATGTATTTTTCAAATATCAAGTCCCATAATTCTGCCAGGTACCCTAACTAAGACCATGGAGTTATAAAAGATAATAACTCCATGCTAAGACGGTCACATTTGTAAAAAATATGTTATTGAGTCTTCTCAACTCATGGATATCTGATGTGATTACTTTGGGATTACTGATGCTGATTGGCCGATCTCTTTAAATTCACCATGTATCAGTCTTAGGGTACCTGGCAGAATTATGAAAGTTGTTATTTAACTTAACTTGGTTTGGATTCTAGTGGAACTTACCCTGCCACTCTTCTCACTTCTGCTGTACCAATACTTGTTCATCTTTGAAGTTTATTAGGTTATTAGGACAGGGACACTTACAAATGTATTTTCTTTAGGAACTACAAAATGTACATGTAATACAAAGTATTTTGTTTTGGAACAACCTCGATCTTACAAGACAATCCCCAGGGCAGGCACATGAATTATAGGCAGTGTAATTCACATGTCCTTTAAAAGGAATACAGTTATGTACAACATTTCAGAAGATCATTACAACAGACAAGGACATTTCTTTGGCATGCATTGTCATAGCCTGAATGCCTGTCTACAGTTGAGTGCCTGATATGCATCTGAGTGTCCTTTCCCTGGCTCCGCTGTAAGGCCACAGCAAGTAATTTTTATGGATGACATCAGCGCGTGCATTGATTTTTGCCTGATTTCTGGGAAAAAAACAATTTTTTGCCTTCCGATGGTGGTCAACATGCCGAAAATGGGCAAGTACACTATAGTCGTAAACGTCTATCGGTTCAGAGACCATCAGGGATCCAGCAAACTTGAGGCACAATTGCTTGTTTGATGGCAAGTGTTGACAGTCCAAGGTGTTCCATTGCATATGAATACATGTACCCAGTGTAGTAGCTGCATGCCCATAATGGTAGGACAAGCTCCTTTCTACAATAGTTGGAGATGCATACACATTTACAAGGACAGGTGATACTGTTGAATACAGGAATAAATGACCTGTTGGTTGTGATATCTTTTTTTTGTCTCTTCAATTCTTGTTTAACAAGGTTTTATGACCTCAAAATTTGAAAATGTAAGAATCTTGTTTTTTTTTGCCTGCCTTGTTTTTTTCCCCCTATCACATCAATTTTATTTTGTAGTCTGCAGAGGATGTCATCCGTAAAATTTACATGCTGTGGCCTAATGGAGGATATAAGGACACGGTTTGTACATACATGAAGCTGGAATTAATATGCATATCTTTCACACAATGGGAAGTGATAGGAAGCCTGGATGATTGATGTGGATTTTACTGGTAGCTAATCGGGTGTATTAGTCCATCATTAAGATCTATGGATGCCTCTAGAAGCATTACTCTGTAGATCGATCTTCATAATAGACAGGCATCGGAAATAAAACAAACACACAGTGTACATGTAACTGCAATTATAATGGTCCTTCAACAGTTAATGGCATCATATAATGTAAAACAAATTTGAATGAAACTGTTCATTGCAATATTGTTGGTGAACTCAATTTGTGTTATTATTTCTTTTCTACATTGCCTGAAATAGAGAAATACATCGATAGTATTTTTTGAAATGAAGAATTCTCCCACTCCATTTTATATTGGGGGACAGAAACACAAATTGTTCTTTGATTGTAAGATGAAAAAAAAATGGCAATTTCTTTGAGCCAATATTGTGTTGACACTGTCTCCAAAAGTTCATGATCATTTATATTCCTTCCTAGCTGTCAGGCCCCCAAGGCAAACTGTCTAGTTCAGATGTAATTACTGCCCGAAAATCCTTTTAGGAGAGAGAGACAGACTGATGATATGATTTGCCTCAACTCAGGCAGCTAAGATTACACAACGTGGGACAACACCTATGATGTTTTGACAGCTTTGAAAAAAAAAAATTTAATCACCTCTTATTCTATGGTTAGACCATGCCAATTCAATGTGTTGGTTTATGGTTTTGTAAAGATAATCTAAGTGCTATGATATCAACATGAGTCTGGGGGGAAAGCCTGTATTTTGTATGCACAATGTAAATTTTAAGGGAGTGAAATACATGTACAGTCAGACTCAGATTCATATTTTCCTTCTAGCCATCAGTTTTCACCTTGTTTTCTTGATTTGTGGGATTTTGTGGCGTAATGGTTGGGTGTTTGGCCCAGAACCCATAGGTCCTGGGTTCAAATCCACCAACATACCCCAATGTTGTGCCCTTGGGAAAGGCACTTAACACTGCTTCACTCAGGTGAAAATGAGTACCTAGCTTTGGTTAGGAACGTCCCTCGGATTGGGCGTTAAATGAAGGTCCCATGTTTGGGGAGCCCAGAGGTCGGTGGATCGGAACCACCCTCTGCTACCATTTGTTTACTGCATGCTATCCTCTGACCAGGACACATACAAAGATGCTCAGACTCAGCATTGCAGACACAACATCATGGTGTATTCACTCTGCTTCGTGTACTTTCAGAGTGACCCCTCTGGGGTCCAGTGCGCATGTGCACCTTCAGTGGCGGGAAACCATAGGTCTAACAAGAGCCACACCCCACGCACATTAAAGAACCCACCATACCTTTCGAAAAAGAGTAGGGGCATGCCCCTGTGTGCGATGGTCCAAATTCTACTACATGTATCTGGTGATTCACTACGAACTCCAGGGAGAATAGCGTGAAAACAAACAAACAAACAAACAAACAATTTTTACTTTGAAATGTCCTTGATTCAAAGAAATTTATTACTGTGACCTTTTCATGTAGGTACTCATGAAAGCTTTTCCCTTTGGTTGCCTTTAGTATCTATCTAGGCTGTAGATGTGAATATGGAGGTTTCAGCGGAGGCAGTAGAAGTAGCGAAGGAGATAGCGCTGTGATTGATTATTACCTGACACACCCTGAAAGAAGGGTTATCGATCAGAGTGACCTTGCCATGGTCAGTAATCCCCACTCAGACTCCCGGGCCACTTCAAGTTCTACAGCTGTACCTGCTTTGGGGAAACACACAGTCATATTTTTAACAGCATTTGGAGATGAGATTTTTACCTGAAGCCTATCCATAGTTTTAACTTTTTTTGTGAACCTTTTTGGCAGATTATTTTGACCTTCCTTTGCCAAAAAATACAGAGAAAGCTTGATTTGTAACTAATCAGGGCAATTTGACTGTTAAGAATTATCAGATTCTATGAAAGGTTGTCTTATTTTCTGTCATTTTTGGAGGGAAAATTGCCATAAAATTGCCTGTTTCACAGAGAAAAAAATCACAGACTATAATTAATCTGCATGTTTTTTACACGACTCGTAGAGAGGCTCTTGATGGTAAAAGATCAGACTCTGTCTTATTTTCAGTCCCAAGGAAGTCATACTTAAAGATCTCCAGCCCCCAACCTGTCTCCTCAGTCTGCTGAGTTATTGATCCTCACTGAATCCATTTATCTCCTCTTTCTGCAGCAATGCCTTTGAGAAACTGCCCGAGTCCCTGTGTGACCTGAAGGGACTGAAGCTCATTGATGCCAGCAGGAACAAGCTCAACTGCCTTCCTCCCAGGTAACTTCTGTTTTCTGTCGAATATAAAGTAGAGTAGATTCGTTCCTCAAGCTAAACAACATCTTTCACGCCGCAGTCGTCCCTCAGTAAGATATCTGGAGCCGCATAGTTCTCGTTTAGTAATAGGCTGAAAAAAGTTCTAAACGGGTACTATGCAGTTCCAGATGCCTTACTGAGGGAGGACTGTGGTGTAAAAGATGTCGGTTAGCTTGAGGAATGAATCCAGTCTACTTTATTTTGTTTTCTGTTGAGTAAAGTCCCTGTAGATTATCTTTACCATCACCACTTTACTTTGTTGGTTGTCATCTTTAATGCTAAATTGGAATATCAACATGAAAAAGTCTGAGGGAAAAGTCTGTCCCTTGGTTCACACAGTTTCGGGAAGTACATGTAGACATATCCAAGTTTTTCTCTACGCCATCTTTCTCAGTTTTCACCGTAGCCTCGTGATGAATTTGTATTTTAACCTTCATCCTCCTACAGTAATTTAGCACCAAATTTGTGTTGGTTATGGGGTTAGGTAGCAGGGAGAAGGTTAAAAGTGTCAAATAACGTAGGAAATGAATTGGTGTTGTCTTATCCTGCAAATCTGTCCAAAGACATGGGAAAAGCACCTCTTTTGAAAAACTTGAAAAGGCTGTGGACTTGTAGACTAGTGTATGTGCATGTTGAAAGTCTGTGCACACAAGGCCATGGTCATATGTCTATCCACAGTGCACCAAAACTTGCCTCTTACTGGCTGTACAAGAGAAGCCAGATAACACAGATTCCAAATCAGATAACTACTGGGACTTATCAAACTCCCAGATCTTTGTACATCTAAAGGAAGTGTGTCGTGCTCAACTGCCTTTTGAGAGGAATCCTACATGTATATTTGACAGTCTCTTTTCAGCCCAGCCTCAAAGACTTCAAAGACAGACTCTTAGAATTTGTCACTTTTATGAATTGCTTGTAGTATATTCTACACTCCCATTTAGGTTATGTTCATTTGTCAACAAGTAGTTAAAGGCTCACTGCACGAAACATCAGTTTTTGTAACACTTTGTTCTTCATATAACAATCCCTGCCGATTTGTGGAACTTAGATTTGTTTGTTTTACTCGTGCCTGAAACCATTATGATTGTTCCTCCCACATATTTCTCAGTGGTGTAAATTACATGATTGAATGCTTCACTGGTTAAATGTCATAAGTAATTTCATTAAGCATAGCACAGTAACAACATCACATTACATAAGACCCTTGTATTTTCTCAGTAATTGCACATGCCCATATAGACCCCTTTCTGACAACAATTCTAATAACTTTGATATCTACAGCAAACTAATCATGTATATTCATGATCCCAAAAAGGTCATGCGTTTAGATGCTTCAAAATTTGGACATACAGAAGTGAATGATTTTCTAGCAGTCTCCCCAGGTCACATCTTTTAATAACATAGAACTTGAAACATGGAGACATTTGGTTTGGCCTGATATATAATGTCCTAATGTAATGCTGCCTGCAGGCTTGACAACTTGGTCTTTATATAGAGCCAGACTTACTGATCAGAATACTAATGAGTCAGTGACCGATGTGGGCAGAAACAGGGCAGTTGTATGTTTTACATCCAGCGTACGAAATACTAGGTTGCCCGGTTGCCCTGTGCAACCATATTTTGCTTGGTGCAACCTATTTTTACACCCAGGTAGCCCAGTGCACTACCTAAATTTTGTGGTAAGGATGCCCCTTTCTTCATTGTGAATTGTTTATTGAGAAGTTCCCATGGAAGAGCTCATCACTTCAGGTAAGGGGAAATAAATCTGTGTCAGAAAAGTATAAATTCACATTGCATTCTAACAGAGTTGATCATATTGTAGAAGAGTTTAAATTCGGGGCAACCTGGAATTTTGATGGGCAACCTAGCTTTCATCGTAGGTTCGACACTGGGCAACCTGGCTCAAAAAAGTATTTCGTACACTGACATCCACTTCTTCTTATGAATTATATCATTTGTCCGAAGGAAGAAATCAAATTTAAAACAAGTAGGATTGACATATTGATTGTTTTTGATCGTTTTCTCACAGGATATTCTGGCACGTGCCCAAGCTGACCAGACTGAGAGTAGGACACAACCGCCTGTCCGCCCTGCCCGACCGCGTGGACAACTGCCTGCTGAAGGAACTGGACCTCCAACATAACAGACTTACCCACCTCCCTGCTGCACTACTCATGAGGGCACACAGGTGGGTTTGTTACTTCACTGGTACCCTAAAATAGTGAAGTCTTGTATTTTGATTCTCTTTGCATGCGTTTATTTCTGTTGTTCACATTATGTACATTTCAGTGCTATTCTAAGTCGGTTTCTTTGCTACTTTCTGAATAGAACAACTGCAATGATAGTTATTTTTTAATGTACAGGGCTCCAGGAAGAGTAGTAAGAAACTGTTGTTTTTTTACTAATGGAGTTCCTAATAAGCATAAAGTTAACATAAACATAATGAAATTTTTCTTCCTCTATGTACACCAACCAAAAGAAATACATGTAGCTCTCCAGTTGTGTGTCATATATACAACACACATATGCACACTTGTTCTAAAAACTAAAATAAAAGACCTACACATAAAATGAAAGTTTTCAAAAGACACAACAATCATCTTTCAGATAGTCGTACTTCTTTTTATTGGTTGTCGCTAATAGCGATATATTGCCTTGTGGCATCCTTGCCTTCCTCCCGGTTGACTCCCCAATGCTGACGAATCGCCCATCAAACGCTGGTAAACGCTGCCATCATGAACCCATAGAGAGAGGATGTAATTTTATGCCTCATTAACAACCCGCTGTTTTAACAGAAACTCGTTAGTTCCTGAGCGGGGTTGTTGACCCTGGCTTCCGTCACTTTCATCCCGCCCGGCTTATTTTGGAATCCTCCCAAGATTCTCCCCGCTCGGATATTCGCAGATCCTCTCGTATCCTGTAATCTGACAGTGCAGCTATCAATCAGTTGGGGAGGCCATAAATGCTGTACAGTACTATTGAGAGCACGTTGGCAGAACGTACTGCGCCTGTGCGAAACCCGTAATGTATTGTGCATAGCACTTCGGCAGAACGTCTCATATAAGGTCGAATTCGCGTATATAAGGGTGACATCCCGTCTGTAGTTTTCAAATGTTGTGTAGAAAAAGATAGTCAAGTCAAGTTTATTGCACAACAATTGTTACAGGTACAATGTATGGCAGACAGAAAGGGATGGTCTGCAACAGGCAAAATTCTGATGCAACGTTGACCAAAATTCCAGCGAAAATCCAGGTTTTGCGCAGGCGCAGTACGTTCTGCCGACGTGCTACTATTGAGTGGCTCTGCATAACCAGGGTAATACGAAAAGTGCTCAGAAGAAGCTTTTAGAAGATAATAATCTCTCAGACTTCATATATCATTTCTATTCTGTCACAAAATACTTGTGGTTGTTTATTTTTCTGTTCTTACTTTAATTTTCAGTTTAAGTTTCATTGTGATACATTCTACATGTACACGTATAGATGTATTTGCCAATGTCGCCTCGTACAGTTACAGAAAGACTTCCACCTTATTTGGTGATTAGTTTTTATTAGTTTATTTGTTTGTTGCTGATAAAGAGAAAGCTTTTTTTATCAGTCCATTAATCTACATGACTATATAGATGCACAATGACTTGTATACTGTGGTAAATTAAGACTATCTGTTTGAACACGAAGCATTAGTGCAGTTGAATTTGTGTTTGTAAAATGTTTGGAACTAGGTCTTCCTCCAGTGGTATGGTTAGGTTTTTAGCTCTTCATATCACTGTTTCACACATGTTGTACACACAGCATATAGCCTTGTTCTCAAAGGTACATAGTTTCCATTTTTTGAACATCTTCTTAATGTACGTGATTGTGAAAATTCAATATATAGTACTGTAAGTTTTACAAGTTTGCTATATGTGTTTGTGTACAAATTCATCTAAACCTCTAATGCAGGTACAAAGTGTATAATTGAGAACTGATTAAGGTTATCACTTGAGATTTAGTCAAGATCACTGCATTACACATGTATATGTACAGCTAGCTATGTTACTACTGGTACAACATGATACTTTTACAGACTTATTACTCTACAAACTCTACAGACCATGAAGAAATGACATACAGTCATCCCCAACACTGTCAAACCCAAAGTTTGTCACCAAAAGAAACCTGTTATCCTACAGAACACTCTGACCTTTGCAAATGTGCGGTTGATGATGATTTTGGGTGGCATGTCGGCAATATATGCATAGCTTGTGCTGAAAATTTAATGGGATAGAGACAAAATCGGACAGTGTCGTAGATCACCATCTGACTTGATGCGCCCATTTCTTCCCCCCTCCCCATCACTGCCTACTGACAAATGGTCTCCTACTGATCCCTCCTAAGCCACAGCCTTGGCAGCTTGAGGCTGTGGAAGGGGGATTTCAGCATCCCTGTTTGTGAATGTCCCTTTCCTTTGAGAACATTTCCACAGGTAGGAAAAATTTCAGGCTGTCTAAGGGGGATTTTAGAAGTGTGCATATTAAAGAGTTTCTTGCCAGGGTTGTAATACAAGGTCTTTACAGTTCAGAATTCTTAAAAACAAATCTTGGAATTATAAAAAGATTACAGTAGCTGTTGCATTTTCAACTTCTTAACAGCATCTCTGCAAACCCCTTTACCCCCTCAACTTTGTAAATACGATTATGCCAGAGACAGGAAGTTGCCCGGATGGGAGGGAAAACATCCTGCAACAACTTTTAAAAAGGACGTAGTAATTTTTTTTTTCAAAATCTGGGAAACAACGTATAAAATTGCCGTGGCCATAATTAGTAAGATTTATGTCTGCTATAATTTATTGATTACCCCATATCTTGGTTGAATTTTTTTTCTTTTATCATTTGAGGTTTCTGTATTTGGAGCTTATGAGACCACTGACAGTAATCACAGCATTGTATGCATGGTTGAGCAGCAGGCACAAATCCCATGGATTAGTCCCCATTCATTATCTTTAATAGGAAAACATCACATGCATTATGTTCTGTGATCAGCTATGCCACCATAATGTAGGAAGGAAATATACAGCACTGACCTACATCAACTAATGGGATATCTGTGTTGTTGTTTTTTCTCACACATTACATGGTAAGATGAAGGCAATGTGTCAGTGTTCTTTTTTCTTCTTTTACATGAAATACCAGTACAGTGTACTAATTGAGAAGCTTAAGTTAATGTCAAAAGGCACAGTATTTAATATTTTGGCTTTTCAGCTTTCACAAATAGTCGTACTGTGGTACAACATTTCTAGAAAAAAAAGAATTTTTTCTGTTGGTCAGATCAGACCACTTAGCTACTGTGGCCACTTGAATTATTTTTTTCAATGGACCCAAGTGTTAGGAATCCTGTCGGTTGTTGCCAATTGTCTAGTGTGGCTATCTTCTTCACATCTTTTTAGTGGTTCCTATAGACTGGTTGCACTACATGTATGTGTGGTATTGTCACAATGGATGTTGGAAGGGAATTGACAGAAAATACAGCAAGCCTTTCCTAAGTGTTTGCCTTGCATTCGTTAGACCATTGAGTTCCATCCCCGGACGAGTCATACCACAGACTTTTTAAAAAATGGTACATACTGCTTTCTCTGCTTAGCACTCAGCATTTTGGAAAGAGTATGGCAGTTAGACACACACACCATTTTGTAATTATGTATGTATTTTGCTATTGTGTTTTACTCTTGTTTTATATTTAAGTTCTCGAGTAGAAGGCGTTATATAAGAAATTGCGCTTTTTCCTGATACTCGTTAAATAAATGTGAATAAAATAAAAAAATCAACACACCACTACATTTTGTACCAGTGGACTAGCCCCCTGCTGTAGTGATTGCGTAACTGTGTGTCCCAAGAGTTACAGAACTGGAATCGCCCTATGCACCATATGGTGTGGAAAGGACTTGAACTAACTCCTAACTGTGACTTCCGTCCTGCAGATTGCGTGTGCTGAACCTGTCCTGTAACCGGCTGGTGACCCTGCCCCAGCTCGGCCCGTCGGAGAAGCTGAAGAACGTGGAGGAGCTGTACCTGTCCTCCAACTACCTGGTGGAGCAGTCCCTGCTGGTCATCGCAGGCTACCCGCGGCTCAAGGTGCTACACATGGCCTACAACCTCATCAAGACCATCCCCGCAAGGTAACAGTCGTTGAACTTCAGTGTACTAACCTACTTATAATACAGCTGGTGTGTTATGTCGAAGGGCAGTTATACCGGCAGCTATACAGATACAGATACTCATATACATGTACAAGTGCCATTGGCAAGGTTTGAACAGATAAGAAACACTGGTTACTTGGAACATGGAAAGGTATTGGGCTTAGGAAAATCTACTGAGCATTCTAGCAATGTTAGATATATGGTCCTTTTAAAAACTTCAGTAAACTTCAGTAATGTAATGGGAAACTGGTCACTTAAAACTTGGAAAGGCACTGGCATTTTGAAAGTCAAATGAGCTTGGAAATCAGATTTCTTTTGAAAAATAAAATGTCCATCAATTTGATGATGGCTTCTTTATGCTCTTCTTTAGAAATCCTTAAATTTATGACAGAAATGTGAAAGAGATACGTAACTACCATATTGTAGTAGATAGTATGTTCTTGTCATTGCCATTGTGAAATATAGCCTTTAACTTCACTATGCATATATACATAGAACTTCTACCAAAGTCATAGTCTTTTATACAGTACATGAAGATTAGTTTTCAGAATTGATGTACTAGTTGCCACACATTAGATTTTTTGCAATTGTTGAATAATAAAGTTACTATATCATGTATGACGTTTTCTGTTCCAGGTTCTTTGTGCGACTGGAGCAGCTGGAGGACATCAACCTGTCAGGAAACCACCTGACGCAGCTGCCGGCCACCATCACACAGCTGCCCAAGCTGCAGGTGCTGCGGGCACACTCCAACCACCTGACCAGCCTGCCAGACTTCTCACAGGCCAAACTGCTCAAGGTAAACAAGCTAGACCCCCCGATTCACTGTTACACTAAATATAATGGCTTTTTTAAAACTTGAGAAGACACAATTCTAATACACTGGAAACAGAAATATTTGGTGTTCCAAAAGTGCCCTGTGATTTTGCTAGACAAGACTTCTATCTCCATGCAGCACTAACTTGGAACTTGTTTCATTGGTGTGGCTTCTGTGTTGGGTTTTTCTTTGATGTCTTTGAGCCATCATCATCATTTCACTCTTCCTCTTTGATTCATTATCTCATTGAAAGAAGGGACACTCACTGGCCATACATAGGAAGTGTGTGCATCTGCCTAACTCAATGATGTTTCAATTAGTTAGGCAACATTGACACATCCCATAAATAAAGTTTCAGTTGAGAAAGGGAGAGTTGTTTCAAATACAGCGAGGGAGTATCGACTAATTCCTCACTGCCACTCACACCAGACATGTCATCAGTCTCAAGCCATTTGACCTGATTTTCCCGGACTTGAGTCCTCTCTTAAGCTTAATTGCCTACTTTTAGAAGGAAGATAGATTTGTTGGAGGGGTAGCACTTTGTGTCACCGCTCGTGTGTCACAAGTGAGTGTAGAAAGGAGAGCTTACTTCTCTCATGGTGCACTGTGGAAATATACTTGTAGTGAAATGTTGTGCATGTACATGTACCTTTGGAAATCAGAAAAATGGCACATGTGTTGGGGATATAGTGACTGTAGCTCAATACTTGCTTCTGGTTATCCTTAGTAACACTTCTTTTAGAGATGTCTTCTTGAAGAAATGTTTTTTTTATTTCAAATTCTAATTTGTTCAAGAAGTACAATAAACCATGGTTTGTTGTGCCACCCTTTCTAGTTTTCCAGTAACAAGCTTGGATTCAAACCCCCAACCTCCTGGTTTAGAAGCTGCATCACTTAACCACTTACATTGTACACTAATTCTAATTTGTTATAGCTAAGTTGATAACTTGGTAATGAGTTGTCTTCTTGATGACAGGTCTCTTTGTTTTAATGTACATCTAATTTGTTTTGACAAGCACAATGAACATTGAAACATGGTTTCTGTATCAACATAACTGGTATAAATGCCCTTCTGCATAACTCACTAGCTTTACAGGCTGCTTATATTACACTGAATGACCTGTCATACCTAATTATAGCCTTTGCACATCTAAGTACAAATGTTTAAAGCTATCTATTATTGCCCCCCCACCCCACCCCAGGTACTTGATGTGGGCTGTAATGAGCTGCGGGAGGGCAGCCTGTCGGGTGACCTGCTGTCCCAGCTGAGCGAGCTGGACCTCGGAGAGACACAACAGTTCAGCAAGGCGGAGACTCTCGTGAACGGTTCGGCCGGCCTGGCTCTGCTGGGGGCCGGACCTGACGGACAGGACTCCACGCTATGGAGATACGGCTGCGCGCAGACTTACGGACAGAGGAACAAGTGAGAAACCCTCTTGTTTCTGCAATTTGAAGGTGTAATTGTTAAATCTACATCACTTCTACCTGTCTGTACAGGTAAATGTGAGATGAGCTTGAAGATGAGTCTCCTTCACTGACATTTCTATTAATGTTTGGACTAACCCATTGAGACTGAGATACATGTTAATGTTATTCTTTCATTATATCGTCTTTTCAGAGGGGAATGTAAAGCCAGCAAGCCCCCCCCCCCTGTGTGAGGTTGGTTACGCCGCCAAACCTCTGCACGTAAAAGAACCCAACACACTTATCTAGAAGAGTAGGGGTGACCTAGTGTACTTGGCTACAATTTACAAACACGGGCCATAGTAAAGCCGCATTGCACTACTAGCTAACGAAAAAGCATCATGCTTCGTGCATCAGTCAGAGGTCCTCAGTCTGAGGTCGCCCAGTTTATCTTTATCTATGACCTTGTAATGTGTTTACTTATTTCCATGCCTCCTTTCCAGCCTGTGTGTCAGACAAGTCTTGAGACCCACCTATGGCGCAGACAAGAACGAGGGCCTGTTTGCCGTGTTTGACGGCGGGAGGAATGCGGACGTACCGCAGCAGCTACAGATGAGCACAGCGGAGATCGTACAGGAGGAGGTCAGGAAACATCAGGAGGCGGACAAGGACAACAGCCACATGAAGTACTCTGTACTCACCGCTCACAAGTACGTTCCCTTCATATACAACCAGTTAGGAATATCAATGATACTAGAACAACGATATAGCATGGCTGATAAAAGGGTTATATAAAGAAAATGAGGTTTTATAATCCCAATGGAAAGAAGAGATGATTACATTTCTGAGCATGGACACTTTTTTCTTCATTGGATTGTTTCAGTTAACGTTAAATCACAACAATCTGTATTCATTGCTCACTTAGCATAAGCATTCCTTGGCAGAATGTGCCAACTTTTCAGTCCCGATTTGTCATAATTTGAGTTCTTATTGTTAGTAAGAGTATGACCAGGTTTTGATGCAAGTGATGTGACAACAAAATCATGGGAATCTGTACTTGGTTCTTACAGGAGACTGGGTTCTGTGGGTCAGAAGCTGGGCTCTTCAGGAGTCTTCTGCCACCTGCAGAGGTTAGGTGAGGATGCCTACACTCTACACCTGGCAAACGTGGGCACCTGCCAGGCCGTGCTGTGCAGGGAGGGCGTGGCCGTCAGCTTGTCCAGGTGCCACACCCTGGTGGGGGCTCCGGAGGAGGGGGCAAGGGTGATGGAGGTGGACGGCATGTTCACTGAGGTAAGCAGGTTTGCAAGCTGTCTGCTTGTTAGGAGAGTGACTAGGTTTGTTTAAAAGGGCTATGTTTAAAGGAGGGGCATGAAGTTTTGGAGATTTGGTGCAGGAAATTCTGAAAAAAAGGGAGATACTGAAGAATAGCAAAGTCATGATGAAGATGATAGACGGTCATCAAAACTTCGGCTCTTGAGAAACAAGTGGTTGTGAATAAAGAACTTTGCTATTCAATCATTCACCAACCTGATGAAATTTTTAACAGAGATTCTGAAGGTTTAACTTAAAGATAGTTTGTTTGAGCAGCACATGTGTATGAACCCTTTGAATTTGCAATGAAACTTCTACTGCTCCTACACTTGTGATCTTTCATTCTTGTCGGACTAAGGCATTCTGTTGGTGTTCTGTACTTCAGGACAACAAAGTCAGTGGAGTGACGGAGGCCACCAGACAGCTGGGTCGGAACTACCTCCACCCGTCCATCATCCCGGATCCATACGTCCATTCCGTCAATCTCACCCCTCGTGACGAGTTCATCATCCTCGCCTGCAGAGGATTGTGGGATTATGTTGGCCCCATGGAGGCAGTTGACGCTGTGCGCAGTAAGAACAACCCGCTGAAAGCGGCAAAGCTGCTGAGGGACATCGCGCAGGGGTGCGGCTCGCAGGACAACATCAGCGTCGTGGTTGTTCGGTTACAGGAATGTGATGAACCGGAGGATAATTGTGCAGTTATTCAGCCAGAGGACCTGCCGCCGTCCATGGAGAACCTCACTGTGTCTGATTCAGGGGAGAGCGACACAAAGACTGATGGGAGCGAGGGGAGAACTAACGGGAACGGGGTAACCGCAGGCGACGGGAATGGGGTGGAAGGGTCAGTCTCGACAATATTGGACGATAGGTCGTCGGTATCGTCTCTACAGAGCACGTCAAACTCTGCGGGAAGTCAGGCAGACGAGCAGGAGTCTAAAGCAGCTCTGGCTGACGTGACAGCAGGTTTGGACAAACATGCCATCCAGGAGGCGGTCCACCGAGACAGGCACAAGAAGGCTTACCAGTCCAAGTCCCACAGCCTCACCTACGGTGCAGAACGGCCCCTCAAGAACGGGTGGAAGGCAGACAGGGGCGGCTGGGTGTCA
Source organism: Branchiostoma floridae x Branchiostoma japonicum (assembly GCA_013266295.2). Classification (NCBI taxonomy): domain Eukaryota; kingdom Metazoa; phylum Chordata; class Leptocardii; order Amphioxiformes; family Branchiostomatidae; genus Branchiostoma; species Branchiostoma floridae x Branchiostoma japonicum. The sequence goes on along the minus strand of CM023829.1, from coordinate 12,582,930 downwards.
GACAACGCCGTGGACGATAGCGATGAGGAAGGGGTGGAAAACATCGCCACAGAGGTGCAGGTTGAGGTGGAAGTGTACACCCCCTCCCACACCCCCTCCCATAAGTCGAACATTGTAACAATAGTCAATGCCGTGGTGGCTACTACTCAGCCTGTGGAAAACGGACTACACGAAGAGAAGGACAAGCCAGCCAGTGAACAAAACGGGGCCATAAATGGGCACGCAGATGGGGAGAAAACGCCGCTTAAGTCTTCCAAGAGAGCCAATGGTTCGGTCGTGCCAGATTCAGATGTTATCTGTAAGATTGAGATTGCTCCTCCTAAGCCCCCTCCCCGCAGTTACTCCAGCCCGCCCACCCTGGCAGTAGACACCTCAACCGACGGCAGCACCTCGCCTGTCCGAAAACGGGCCGTGGAAAACGGGCACGCCGCCAACGGCCACGAAATGCAGGGGGTTGAGGAGGAGACGGAGGAATACGACACTGCGTTGTAATATGACACTGTTTTGTAAGACGATACTGTATTGTTCCATTTGTAATATGATACTGCTCTGTGACAGGGAAAGTTTGCTGTAATGTGATACAACAGTGTAACACAACACAGCATTGTACATAAGGAAAATGCCATTTGTACAGACTGTACCAAGAAACTGGTCCAGTTCCTAAGCGGGGACGTTTCCAGAAATTTGTACCTCATAGATGTATCTGTCCGCATGGTTGATTAAGATGTATTAAGAAATATTTAGACAGGAGGTGACCAAAAAGGTACCAGAAACTGGCTTGTCTTTATAGAGTGAGCTGTCCTGATGTAAACGGTAGATATTCTACACATTGTATGGACAAAGAAAGGACTGATTTTCCTGATGAATGGTACGAGATGGCTCATTAGGAAATATTGTAGGTAAGTTACTAAGTATATGTAAATTGTGAATAGAATTAACTCTTTTGAAAAGTATTGTGGGAAGATCCAGAATTTCCATCCCAAAGTGCATTGCTAAGCAACCAGACTTCAGTATTGGAACAAAGTTGAAAAGAAAGCTCTATTATTGTGGGGACAAAGAAAAAGACCCCCCAATAATAATCAAAATTTGAGTCTGCTCTCTTCTTGGCAGAGTCTCCAAGTGACAAACTGCTGAACACCAAAAGACACAAGAATACAGTGAGGTTTTCAAAACCATGGAAAGGATACCGGAGAAAATGATTAAAAAGATACTATGGCTACATTGAAGTACTTGTAGATAAATCATAGTTTCTGTCTTGACTGTTGCTTCTGGAAAATGTCTTCTTGATTCTTCACTGTATGTTTATTTATTCAGTTGTCACTACTGGAAGTTAGGGGATTGCTGAGTATGAAGTCTCAGGCTGCCTGATGCCCAATGGAAAATTTGTATGGATCTACCTTAGTGCCACTTGTGGAAGTCTCCAAAAATCCCTTTGACTAGTTTAAGATTGTACAGGAACAGTCCGTGCCATGTACATAGTTATTTTGTTTACCTATTGTGGAATGCGTGACTATGTGGTGCTCTATATGCTCTGTGAACATGAACTGGACCATTATGTACATGTACATGTAATTTAGATAGAAATAAGCATGATAATATGATACTGGATTTACCAAATGCACACACTCTATTGTCTAAACTTGCCTTAACATCTACTGTTTTGCCGGAAACTTGTGTATTTCACATCTCCAACTGTTGCACTACATAGTTTTATAAATTGCTATCACATACATGTATGGATATTATTGACCGAGAGGGACAAAGATAAAGAGAGGGAGGATGCTTTGAGACGGGGATGGTGGCTGTGTTCCAAGAAATTGTACAGTTAAGATTTGAACTGACCAATCACAAGGTACTTTAGAAGGATGTCTGCATTTGAAATGATTAGCTATATTACATGTAGCTGATTTCTCTTTTATTTTTTCATTACAAACATAGATTCTATCTAGTCATCTTGATAAGGCATTTGAACATTGTTAAATAAGGACTTTCTTTCACTGTTCATATCTTGTTGATTTAACACAGTGGCTGTAGATATGACTTGGCTAGTTTAGTTAATAGCTTGCCTAGATAGTGTCTGTGTAGAAGGAAATCACTTCCTTTGTGTACAAAATGTATTACTTTTGAGAGATGATGAAAGAAAGATTTTTTTTTTACAAATGTGATTCAGACAGTTTTGAAGGAGGTGTTTTTGTTTGGTTGTTGACAGAATGTTTTGAGTCATGGCCAAAGGTTTCTTTGTACTTGTGCCAGTAATTGTACAGTTGCAACCGAGACTGACTATATAGTGTGGAAAGTAATAAGAATGTGTAGCTGAGGCCATCTTCTAGGTCCTGCGTTCTAGTGGTGGGACTTTCTCAGTTCTTTTCATTCCATTCACTGGCTTGAACAATTTGTGTATATGTGTATGTATAAACCTATTTTACATTTATTTTGCTTGCTTAATTAATTTTGATGATTTTTTTATTATTTTCCATTTCTACAGGGTAGTGTCATGATCATGAGTGGAGGAATTGCTCGTGTTAAAAGAAATGTGCCAATTATGATTGTTTGAATACCGACTCGAAAAGCCAAAAGGAATCTTGAACTTTGTATAGTCTTGTACTTGGAACAACTGCCAAGTGATCTTGTTGAAGAATTTACATTGTGAATTTTGTATATTTCTCTACTTCAAGAAATGGAATATTGAAGAAGAATGGGAATCTGACTGATCTATAATTGTAAAGTAAGCAAAGAACACAGGAATATTAATTCTGATTAATGTGTATTTTAACTGTTTATCATTATGTGTAATTCTTTTGTAATCTCTACAGTGTCATAGTTAACCAGCCAACAACAAAAAATTTCCACCAAGTAGCCTTGTTTCCTGAGAAGGTTTTGACAAAACAACTTTCAGCTCAGCCTTCCGTAAGGACAATAAATTCCCTTGATTCTGAAGTTAATTGTTGTCAACTTTTCTCATTTCTTACTAGCTTACTGTCTTGTAGTAGTAAGGCCACAGCAAGTAAATTTTATGGATGACATCCTCCGCAGACTCCAAATTTAATGCAATAGGGCGAAAAAAGACAAGGCGGGTAAAAAAAACTATTCCTACATTTTTAAATTTTGAGATGATAAACCTTGTTGAACAAGAATTGAGGTGACAAAACATGACATCACAACCAACAGGTCTTCTATTCCTGAATTCAACAGTATTACTTGTCCTTGTAGAGGTGTATACATCTCAATTAACTAGAACAATTGTAGAAAATAGCTTGTGGTACCATCATGGGCAGCTACTATACACTCAACACTTACATGCGATATTTACATGCGATGGAACACCTTAGACTGTCAACAACACTTGCCAAGCATCCTCCCATTGGCAGGGCCACCAAACTCATTCTTCACCAGTGAGGAAGAATGAGTTTGGTGGCCCTGCCAATGGGAGGATGTTGCCAAGTTGCCATGAAACTAGAGCAATTGTGACTGAAGTTTGCTGGATCCCTGATGGTCTCTGAGTTTAGAGACTGCCTATCATAATACAGGGCTCAATCACTGACAGAGTGACTCATGAACTGAACTGTACGGAAGCCGAAACTAACCGGCATTGGAACTACCATACATGACCTGCCTCATAAACCAGTATGAACTTAATATGTGTCCATACTGATGTATTCAATATACGTTTATTTAATGATAATTAACCTATATTTTGCCAACTATTACAACATCCATTTGTCACTGAAACAACTGATGGCTTTTGCCCATTGTCGGCATGTTGACCATTGGCATTCGGAGGGCAACAAAATTTCTTGTTTTTTTCCCGAAATCAGGTGAAAATCAATGCGCGTGTGATGTCATCCATAAAAATTACTTGCTGTGGCCTTATCGATTTTTACATACCATAAAAGGTTTGATCTTTAATTTGTTAACTTTGAAAGGCTTTAAGTAAATCTTTAAATTTTGTGGTTCAAAAACTTTAAGTACAATTATATCAAAGTTGTCTAACACGTAAATAAATGAATTTTCCTGAAGTAGGGAGCCGTAAAAAACATCTACATGGCCTTTTACCTGAAGCGTAATCAGCCCTCACAGACCTCCAGATGGCGTTCAGCACCAAGGACAGGCATGTTTGCACAGAAACGTGTAGTGCACGGAAATGAGTTACGCTGCATGATTGCGTTAGCAGATTCCCACAACTAAATGTTCTATACCAGTACTTGTTGCCTCAGCCGTAGCCAGTGTGTGAGTTTGACATGCACTAGTCCGAAATGGTGGGGTGGACATCACTATTTTGGAGGGGTTCGATTCTTGGTGATAAAATAATTGTGGTCATCAGGGTAATAATTAGATCAGCTGCTGTGCACACCTGTGTAAAGTCACACATGGTACGGTCCATTCAGTCTAGACTGTTGGTCATGCGGAGAACCTCCGGGAGAAGACTAGGAATTGTTTGTCACCTTTTTGATACATTTTCAGCTTCCTGTTCGAAAAATATTTATTATAACGTGTGGAGCAAATCTTCGGGGATGTTTTCTATGTGGACTTATGCCGTTCCTTGGATTTTTGACGAAGAAAATGCGTATTTTCTGGCTTGGTAAATGTTGGCAGAAGACGAGAAAATGGCGCCAAAATTTGGAAGGACGGCGTGGTCATGGGTGGGCTGAGTTTTCACAAGGTAAGACAACAAACCATATCGTCGAATTTCCAACAAACAGAGAACGCACGTTACTTGATATTCGTGTAAAATTAGTGTGATTTTTAGTATACAACGCGCTAGTGTCTAGCTGTAGGCAAGGAGGTTCAATATAAAGGATGCTGTCGGTAGGTTTGTTTTATTGAAAATTTCTTTACTGTTTTCTTGAATACCGCAGTTATGTTTCTAGTTTTGTAAAAAAAAAGGACGTTAGCAGTTGTTTTTGTATACCAATGGCTTTCCTGGTGTAATATTTGTGTCCCTTGTCTGAAAGAAAATATGGGTACAACAGCGTGCGAAATACTAGGTTGCCCAGTTGCAATGTGCAACCATATTTTGCTTGGTGCAACCTATTTCTACACCCAGGTAGCTCAGTGCACTACCTAAATTTTGTGGCAAGGATGCCCCTTTCTTCCATTGAGAACTGTTTATTGAGAAGTTCCCATGGAAGAGCTCATCACTTCAGGTAAGGGGAAACAAATGTGTGCCAGAATTCTCAGAAATGTATAAATGCACATTGCATTCTAACAAAGCTAATCATAATGTAGAAGAGTTTAAATTCAGGGCAACCTGGAATTTTGATGGGCAACCTAGCTTTCATCCTAGGTTGCTACTGGGCAACCTGGCTCAAAAAAGTATTTCGTACACTGGTACAATATGTCGGCCCCAATATGTGACTTTTCCTGCGAAAAACATTAGAATGAAACACTTTGGACTGTCAACACTTGCCAGCAAACAAGAGCAATTACTAGTACATTTGTAAATGAAATACAGCACTATATCAAAGTACAGTAAAAGCTAAACAATGAATGAGAGTCTTGTTTTGCTGTTGGACATTAACAACATACTTGCCCATTTTCGGCATGTTGACCACCGTCAGAGGGCAATAAAATTTCTTTTTTTCTGAAATAGGGCAAAAATCAATGTGCATGCTGATGTCATTCATAAAAATTACTTACTGTGCCCTAAGAGCCCATCTTGTTTCCCAACACGCGAAATGGCAAAATCTGGGACCGAGAGAGGCTTCCTTAGCTAGATACAGCTTCTGAACACATGCAATGAACAAATGCATGATAATAAGAGCCTGCTGCCGTACCGTTGGAAAAAGCCAGACGGAAAAAGTATTACCGCTTATTACATCTATTCAAGCTAATATAAGGGATACAATCATGTACATGTATATCAATTGTGTTAGTTATCCTGGTCTTTTTCATTCACCAGGATAACTTTTGCCTGTAGATATTTTTTCACACCATCTGATAATATTTTCACTGTTAGGTGTGTCTTGAGGGTCAGCTGTCCAAACCAGACCTGACGTTCCTGTCCAAACCAGACCAGACTTGATTGGGGCTCAGCAATCCAGTTTACGTGAGGACATGGAGGAAAATGAAGACTTTTCACAAGTAGGTCTGTATTCAGCAAAATATTTCTTGTTCTAATGAAAGGTCTATTACATATAAACATAAGACTAGTGAAGCTTTATTTGTGGATGAACCATTATATGTTATTCTTGTGCTGCACATGCATTTTCTTCAGACACGTGTCAAACATTGTACAATTTTTTTTCTGAGGCACAACACACCACCAGTGACACATTAAAAAGTTTCTAGATCCATTCAAGGATGGATAGTTCTTTTAATGGCCATTCATGATCAGTGTTGAATGGAGAAATGTTTTTGCATCATACTAATTAAACTTTCATTGTTACATGTAGGTGTGTCCTGACATTCCTGTCCTGACTGGGAGAAACCTGTCCTGACTTCGAGACTTCTGTCCAAACCAGACCAGATGAGGGCTCAGCAAACCAGTTGACTTGAAGACACTGCGAAGTGAAGAGTTTTCACAATCACAGGTCTGGATCTGGATAAGGTTCTAGGCAACACCCGTAGGTTGGGGTAAAATGTCCAGGGGGGAATGCGCTGCACGGCTATTGTGCCCAGGTGAGACATTGCTTTACAATATCTTACTTTTAGATGTGTTAAACCAGATAGAAACTTATAAAAAAACAACACATTTTTTCATAATCATTGATGAGCGAAGGGATAGTTCAATTGTATGGTTTTATCATCGTTATGATCATTGTTGCCTGGATATTTTTCATCATACTAGACTATTCATAATGTTACATGTAGGCATGTCCTGAGGGTCAGCTGTGTTGATGTTCCTTTTATCAAGGTAACTCCTGACCAGACCAGGGCTCAGCAGACCAGAACTGCTGAAGACACCGAGGGAAATGAAGATTTAGAATGCAGTTTTCCTTGGAGACACTGAGGGAGCTGAATGGTTTTCCCAAGTAAGTTTGACTGCTTCTTATCGTTACTTTCTTGAGAAATATAAACACGGAAACAACAGTTGTTACTTATCTTGTAAAAGAACTGTTACAGTTACTTCTATTTCTCAATTTTTCAGCCAAACTTGTATAATGTTGCTGTTGACAGAATGTAGTTTCTTAATCAGATGTCTGTTCTGTCAATGTCCTAAACTGTTTGTTGTTTTCATGTACAGGTAGACGGGTGTCTGGAGGGCCTGAGTAAAGCTGTCATTCCTGTTTGGACCAGACCAGATGAGGACACATGGACCCTGAAGGAGCCCAAGAGTTTCGACAGGTAAGAAAGCTTGTTTTTGTAAACTTAAGTTTGAATTATAGGTCACACCAGTTTGATTTCTCGCTTTTTTTTCTGTTTTGCCAAAAAAAAGAGAAAAACATAATTTATGTAACAGTCACCAACAGTCAACCCCAAAGTGCTCAAATTTTAGCACCAGACAGTTGAAGAAAGACCTTGTCATCCTACTTACAGTTTTTCCATTTATCAATACAGTAACTTAGTTAAAAATTTAAAATTCATTGTTTGCGTTTTAAACTATGCAAGCATGTTGACTTAAAGGCTGCTATAATTATAGCATTTAGGGCTATAATCACAGGATGCCCCCAAGCCTTTTTTTGTATTTTTCTCGCCCACCCGCTATTTAGATTTGCTGCAAAAATCTGAGAAGCAACAAATCAAATTGGTATGGCCATACCCTACACTACCCCAAACGTACATAAATGTAGGATGGAGAAATTTTCTATCAGGGCCAGGTCACATGCGTCATGCGATCGCAAACCGAGGGCATTGTTGGGTTTGTTGTGCATGCATGTGAGCTGCATAATTCAGCTGTCTTGTCCTAAGTTGTCACCAGTTTTCAGGTTCTGCCTATAATTCTATGGCATCAAAATTGTATGACAGCCTACGACGAATGTGACTGCAGCGTCAATGGACATGCTTTGAATGGGACCCCAAAAAGTGTGAAATGGAACAAAAAGAAACGAAATGGAACAAGATTGAACGAAATATGTATGTATGTAGGAAAGGTGTTAAGAAGTTTGGACGTTCGTCCTTTCGACATCGAACTGGCAACGTACATGAAAGATCGATTATATTCTTAGAACGGCAACGTTAAGGTCAATAGCGAAATATTTGGAACGTAACTACATGTATGTAAAGTTTTAAATACAGAAGTGAGTGGTAATAAATAATATGAATACATGTATTTTGTTCCATTTCGTCCATTTCGCACTTTCTGTACACTAGTTGCTTTGAACTGTATTGAATTTTACACTGCAGTAAGATAGGCAAAGTTTCTGTTTAGAACTTTTATTTAGTCTGACTGTGACTTTCAAAAAAAAGACAAAACGAAATGCTCCGCAGATATCAATAGATGCATGTTTCTGGTCGAATGTCACTCACTCCCTCAAGGCCGATTGCTTCCTTGGGGAGCGTAGCGCCTCGGCAAATGGATCTCCGGGTAGGTCTGTCTCTGGCAGTCTCCCAGGCAGTGTTGAAGTTGAGGCTGACAACCAGAAGATCGTCCTTCAGTTGGTCACACCAGGTGCGTCGAGGTCGTCCTCTGGGGCGGGACCATGTTGTGGGGGTTGGCTCTCTCAACAGAGCAGCTGGTTCAAGAGGGGGCTCCACGTGAGCGATGTGTCCAAAGAGCCGGAGTCAGGCTGACCGGCCGAATGTGATGTATTTCAAAGAGATCTTTCATTGCGCTTTAAAACGTTAACCCTGCTGCTTAATTAATTTGTTGCAAAAATCTAAGAACCATATCAAATTTGTGTGGCCATAGCAGGACATTGTAGACACTTCTTAAGCCAGGCCAATTGCTGCTTTTAATACACTTGAGTCAGATGTTTGTTTCTCTGTTTGCAATATGGGGATCCGGAGACCGGACTGTAGCAGGAGGAAGAACCAGACTTTATCGGCAGGGCTGCATGTGTGAAAGAAGATGGGGAGGTGTGAATATGATTTATTTGTTAAAACAAGACAACACTCCACATGCTTTCAGGTACACACAATTACACTCGCATTTCTCTCTTTTATGCCTCTAAGGGTCTGCATGGCATTATCTGTGAGGAGCCATTTACCGTTCATTGTAGCCGGCCACTTTCATTCAATGGTAAGCATTGTCGGGAAATGTAATTGGCCACTTAAATTCCACATTAACTTGATTTGATCAATATTCATTTTTTGAACCATGGCCAGTATCTTGACTTTGTGGCCATTTGAGGATGTTTTTTTCTTCTTTTCGCCAGCCTGCTTCATAATTTGATTTTCTGCAAAAATCCAAAAACATCTCAAATTTGTATGGCTCAGCAGTAACAGCATGATATTGTAGCAAGGCCAATCGCTGCTTTCAATACACTGACTTTTCTTTCTGTCTTCAAGATTTGAAGTTGGGAGACGAGACCATGGTGGGAAGGACCTGAGGCTTTTATCGGCATAGCTGTGTGAAAGAAGGTGGATCCGGAGACTGGACTGCAGCAGGAGGAAGAACCAGACTTTCGTCGGCAGGGCTGCATGTGTGAAAGAAGATGGGGAGGTGTGAGTATGGTCTCTTTGTTAACACAAGACAACACACCACACACTTTCCTGCATTTCTCTCTTGATTTAAATACCCAGTTCACTCTAGACTACTGTACTCTATCTCCATCACATTTCACAAACTTCTCTCAATCCCACCTCTTTTACTGCTTTCATTAATTGCACAGTAAGCGCAGTTCTCTGAATTCTGTGTTTCAAGCCAATTTTGGCACAAAAAAAAACTAATTGGGACCCTCACCTGGATAATTGATTAAATCATCTTTTCCCGCCTTTTTAGATAGAGTAATAATCACTCTCTGACCTTTGACCCCAACACCTAGCCACACTACATTGAACCACTCACAGTATGTTAGTGACACTGTTCCAACACTTTGGACCTTAACTTCTTCGACCACACTCTGCTACATCAGACAAACCTTCCCAAACACTTGGTTAATGGAGAGAAAGTTTTCCGCCAAAAGACCCTGAAGAATTTCTCACTCTCCTGTCGGTCAATGCACTCAGCGTACTCCCTTGGGAATGTCTTTGCTTGCGGAGACATTGATGCTTCAACACATCAGTATACCAGTGCAATTGACTGACCAGTAGAGCGAGAAATTGTTCAGAGTCTTTTGGTGGAAAACTTTCTCTCCATTAACCAAGTGTTTGGGAAGGTTTGTCTGATGTAGCAGAGTGTGGTCGAAGAAGTTAAGGTCTAAAGTGTTGGAACAGTGTCACTAACATATTGTCTGTGTGAGTGGCTAGGTGTTGGGGTCAAAGGTCAGAGAGTGATTATTACTCTATCTAAAAAGGCGGGAAAAGATGATTTAATCAATTATCCAGGTGAGGGTCCCAATTAGTTTTTTTCGGTGCCAAAATTGGCTTGAAAAAAAGAATTCAGAGAACTGCAATTAATAAAAGCAGTAAAAGAGGTGGGATTGAGAGAAGTTTGTGAAATGTGATGGAGAAAGAGTACAGTAGTCTAAGTGAACTGGGCATTTAAACCAAGAGAGAAATGCAGGAAAGTGTGTGGTGAAGTGTGTTGTCTTGTGTTAACAAAGAGACCATACTCACACCTCCCCATCTTCTTTCACACATGCAGCCCTGCCGACGAAAGTCTGGTTCATCCTCCTGCTCCAGTCCAGTCTCCGGATCCACCTTCTTTCACACAGCTATGCCGATGAAAGCCTCAGGTCGTCCTTCCCACCATGATCTGGTCTCCAACTTCAGATCCTGAAGACAGAAACAAAAGTCAGTGTATTGAAAGCAGCGATTAAAGCGACAATTATGCTTCACGAAGAATTTCCCGACAAGGATTAACGGGGAATTAAAATGGGTCTATATGCCTCAAGGAAAAAGGCCTTCTAAAGACCTTCCATTAGAACAAGAAATATGTTGCTAAATACAGACTCACTTGTGAAAAGTCTTCATTTCCCTCCATGTCTTCACGTAAACTGGATTGCTGAGGCCCAATCAGGTCAGGTCTGGTTTGGAGAACTAAATTCACGAAATTAATGTGTTATAAAGTGTAAGAGCTAAGATAAAGAAAGTTGCCAGGTACATGTGTCATAATAGTATGTACCTTGTAAAGCGTTGTCTCACTCTCCAGCATCTTCAAATCAGCTGGTCTGGTCCAGTCTGAAGTTGTCAGGTTTAGACAGCAGTTCTCACTATCAGTCTGCAGCCACCTAACTAGACAGACATTACAAGTTACACACTTGTCTCAAATAACACAAAGTAAACGGCAGTTACAACACAACATTCATACTTTTCTCACCTGATGCTCCCGTACCCAATCACCAGATGCCTCTGCCATTACAGGCCTCATCTCGTCAGAACAGATACATCTGCACAGCTGGCTGACCCTCAGGACACTGCAAGAATGATAAGAATTAAGGGTTAATGACCTGCCTCGAGCTGGACATTTACGACATACATGTACTTGGTGCCCATTTTCGGCACGTTGACCATCCACAGAGGACAACAAATTTTTTTTTTCTTTCTGAAATCAGGCGAAAATCAATGCGCGTGCTGATGTCATCCATAAAAATTACTTGCTGTGGCCTTACAAGACAATCACTTCCTACAAAACTATATAGGAAAAGTCCTACAGTTACAAACTGGAACTTAGCAGAAGATTCCAACAGGTCCAACCTAACAAGTGAGAACTGAACAAAGCTGAAGCTACAGTTTCATTTTCTTTTGGAATGTGCCTCAAATGAAAGTATGATTGAGTTAAAGGAGAATGGCCCTCTACTAGTTTGAAATGAAGTTTGAAGTCTTACATACAACACTACGGCCATTAGAAATAGGGACACACCTGACCATTCTCTACAAACAATTTCCACTATTTTCCTTTTCTTAGGGCGATTTGTTTTCTTCTGCCAGATCTAGACCTTATAGCAATGTTTGACCAATAAAGAACATAGTTAAGGAGAAAGGTACCGCAGTTGACCATAAAGCTATACACCACACTCACTCTAGACAAATAAAGACATCCATATGCTGGCTGTCTACACTGGACTTTTACTTTCACTGGAACAAGAAATATGTTGTAAAATATAAGGACTTACTTTTGGAAAGTTTTCATTTTCCTCAGCGTCTTTAAGTCACCTCAGTCGGACAACCATTCGCAGTGGGCCTGCCATGCCTTTAGATACTTTGTGATTGTTTCAATGGAAATAGTTGTGTCACCACCATCTTTCTGTTGGGCCCAAGCAGCTAAATGGCTACAATGCATTGTGCAGCACTGTCATCGTTATGTAGGATTCTCTCACAATGTGCTCGTACCAACATATTTCCGATGAGCTGGCCTGGATATCTAGCTGAGCCCGTGGTGCGAGTGATGCCACGTAGTTTGTTGAAGATTCTCTCCTCTGATTCTGCATGTGTTGAGCTAAGAGGCACAATTCTGTACAGCATTGGTGCACGAGTTATCATGCGTGGAAGTAGATTCCGGGTAACAGGCAGCAAGACGTTAACTTCTTGGGTTGGTGGGAGATGACTTGTCATAGTCGTAACATGTGTATGAATGATCGATTATGGAGACGCAGAATCTCTCGTTGACACCTCTTTTCTGCGGGCAGGTAGCAGATTCTTTGAATTTCTGTCAAGGAGCTGATGATGAGTTCCATGACTGGAGCAGAGGCTTTGTCTTCCAACGCTGTACCCAACATAATCAGGGCCACACGATAGTCGAATTCTCTCTTCAGTTCCTTGTTACCCAAGGTTCCATCATAGCCTTTTTTTAATTTCAGTCCCGATGTCAGATGGTATGTGGCTTGGCAGTTCCTCAAACAGGTTTGCAATATAATGACATATGTCGTGTAAAGGCTCACATGTGAGAACTTCATATTTGTCTAAGTTCAGGCTGCTTTAGTGCTCCTTGTTTGTGAGCCGTCATCACGTTTCTTCCAATCAGGACAGCTGACCATCAGGACACACCTAACGATATCAAAGGATAATTAATGTGATGAAAAAACCATCCCCAGCTGCAGGCAACACTGAATGATCATTAGAAATAATAACATCACACAATTATTTAACTATCCCTTTGCTTCTCATGAATAGATGTAGAAAGAGCTAGGCCCTAAAAAGTTGTTTTTAAATGTGTTACTGGTAGTACATGTATGTTAGACCTCAGAGTTCTTAACACTCCCGGGAGGAAAGAAAATGCAAGTTGTAAAAGTGTCACCTGTACAGACTCTTCACTTCATCCTGTGTCTTCAGGTCAACAGGTTTGCTGAGCCTTCATCTGGTCTGGTTTGGACAGAAGTCGTCCGTCATCACAGGTTTCTCCCAGTCAGGACAGGATAGTCAGGACACACCTAACTATAAAAAAGATTATTAGCCCAAAAACATTTCCAGGCAATACTCAGTGACCATGAAAAATAATGATAATATCATACAATTGAACTATCCCTTTGCTTAGGTAATATGTACAAAGTGTTACTTGTACGGTATGTTATGCCTCTGAATACATAGAAAAAAGAAAATTGTAAATTAATGTATTATCTCATGCACCTGTATAAACTCTTCAGTCTAAGTCTTCAGCTTCAAGTCAACTTATTTGCCGAGCCCTTGCCTGGTCTAGTTTGGACAGGAACATCAGGACTGCTGACCCTCATGACACACCTAAATATAAAGGAACAATTCATGCAAGGCAAGAACTTGCAACCAGGTAAAGATGATGAACTCTTGCATGTGACCTGTTACTTTGCCTCTTCCTAGAAAGGTTGAGTGCTCAAAGATAAAACCCTTTGGCTTATCATCAATGCAAGTTAGCCAACACTCACAAAATTAATGTTAAAGGTGTTTTGTTTTCCTGTTTGCGTGTTACATGTATTTCTATAAAGTGTAAGACTATATAAAGTTAACACAAGTTACACACTTGTCTCAAATAACACCAAGTAAATGGTAGGTAAAATGCAGAATTCAAACTTTTCTCAGCTAATATTCCTCTTGAGTCTTCAAATCTCCAGGTCTGGTCTGGTCTGGTGCAATCTTCTCTTAATTGTCAGGTTCCAGAGAAGTCCATTATTGCATAACTTAAAAAAGCCATAAGTCAGCAGTCGTCTAACTATACAGACATTACAAGTTATGACACACTTGTATTAATTCAAAAAAATAATTGACACCAAGTAAATGGTAGGTAAAATGCAGAATTGAGATTTTTCTTTATTTTAATACCTGGTATTCTTCTGGGGTCTTCAAATCACCTGGTGTTGTCAAATCCAGCCAAATCAGGTACAGACAGAAGTCCTCACTACTGCCAGCAGCAACGAAACTAACTATATAGACATTAGAAGTTGCACATTTTTCTCAAATAACACCAAGAAAATGGTAGGTAACATTCAGAAGAATTGTTTCTCACCTGATATTCCTCCTGGGTCTTCAAATCACCTGCTCTGGTTGAATCCAGTCTTGTCAACTTCAGACATGAGAACCTCGTGAAACGTTTTTGTTAGAGCATTCTTTTCTTAGTCTTTTTTTTATACAAATATGAACTCAAAACGTTGTACAATCGACGAAGAAAGACATATAGTCCCTTTCATGTAATAGTCTACAAGCTCACCGCACATGGAAAATGCTTTTAAAAATGCGGCAAAATAATAATTTGACGTTTTCAAAGTCTTACATCAAAAATAGTCGCTCGGAAATTACAGAACTAACGTTACACCATTTCTTAGGGAAATAACTTTATTCTTACTAGTTGCTAGGGAATAATGTCAGCCAAACAATTCGTTGGTTTACCTCTAACAGTCGACATCGACTCCGTGGCTCTTCGCAACTGTCTTGCCATTGTTGTCTTCTCCAAAATTCACCAGGTCAGGAAATCCGCCTTTTCTCTAAATATATCACGAGAATCCACAGCAAAAGGCCAACGTTCCTTCTGCACACTCAAGGAAAATATTCTACCGACAAAAACTCAAAAGAAGTACCAGGAAGTTGAGAAAAACCATCGGTCCAAGAGTATCCACGTCGACCCAAAGCGCCATTTTGAACGGACCTCGCCAAACCTTTTTTTACACACGTGTTCTAATTGATATGAAACTGGTAATCTAACTACGGACATTAACGTTAACGTTACTAATTTCAGGAGAACGGAGCAACTACACAGCAAAAACTCCCCAACGTTCATGTAGCACACTAAGGAAAATATTCTACCGACAAAAACTCAAAATAAGTACCGGGAAGTTGCGAAAATCGTCCAAGATGAAGAGTATCACATGTCACAAGTCATACGAAAGCGCCATTTTGAACGGACCTGGCCAAACGTGTTTTTACACACTGTCAGGTGTTCTAATATGAAGATGGTAATCTAATTTTAACCACAGGGAGCTAGGGTAAAAAAAAAATGAAAACAAGAGATCCAAAACATCATGCCACTGCCAAATAATGTTAACATTCATATTGGCAGGCGATGAACTGACACACCCACAGTGAGACACACATACAGTCAAGGGTACTGACGGTTTAAAGGCCCCGCTTAACGTGGTCCTCCTAAAGCGCCGCCCAGTGACGAGTGAAAGTACCGCAGCCACTGGCTTCCATACACAATCAGGTTGCATCTGACCGTGACATGACTGTACTAAAGGTACCTCAGCAAGAGTATACGACAGACACATCTGACACAAATGTCTATCTTGACGTTTCTTAGGAATGTGGCCGTTTTAGCCTGGTAACCATCTCACGGGCTGATGCAGGTTTTTTTTATGGACCCAAGTTTTACTTGTGCACTCATAGTGCACTTGAGCACCAAGAAACTGTCAGACATGTCTGCAGTATACATTTGTACTCTTGTATAATTACCTCATGCATGGACTAAGACTCTGCTAGGCACACGCACGTACGCACGCACACTCTGTCCTTGGTGCTGAACGCCATCCACACACACACAGCTCCTCAATGGGCAGGGGCGCTACTCCCTGTCTGCCACCCTACAACCGGGTGGCGGTGGGTACCCGAAATCAACTGTCAAAACAAACTCCCACCCTCCATGCAAGCTTTGTTACTCGGACAGGAAACAAACTCACCAGTCAGCCACCCAAAACAATACCTCCAGGGTCTTTGAACTGATTTGAATACAACATGCTGGATGGATAAGTCCGAAAGTAAATTTTTAGTTTGTGTATGTAATTATAGTCTTGTAATTATGAAATATAATTGATACAGTACTCCAAATGCAAATTTATAAGTCTCCTCCAGATTCGAACTTGGATGTTGACATGTCACACCCTTACAAACACCATAGTCTCCACCAGACTCCTTTGCAGGCTGAAAAAATTGTAGAAATCGGCCGAAAGAAAGGGATTTAATTGGCCAGAGGAATTAGCCGGCCATAAAGACGCTCCAATTTGCCTACACATATTTCTACGATTTTTTAGCCTGCAAAGGAGTCTGGTGAGGACTACAAACACCCCGCTGTGTGATACCCAGAAACTAGACTCAAATACGACACACGGACACATCCATGTACAATGGAAATGACATCCCAGAGTAGGAATTGACACTCCAAGGTTTTAATCATTTTTGCATCATGGAACGTGTCTTTTGGACAGCATAAAATTATAACTCTGTCGGTACTAGAAATATATTTTCACTTTCATGTTGAACAATGTGACCTAGCGATCTCGGAAATATTCAAATCAAAAATAATATAAATGAAATGTAACATCTGCAGGGTGGCCTACATATATACACTTTGTTTTTAACTTAAAAATTATTTGTACAAATGAAACAGGTATGGCATATTTACATGAAAAGCTTGGATTGCAGGTTTGGGCATCACATGGGTAAAGATTACACGTCTTGCACAGAACAATGCCTATTGTCATTAGTAGTACATTGTGGTACATGTTAGTCTATGTATGGGGTTTGCACTGCTCTGTAGTTTTTTATTACACTGAAGTCTGCTGGACATTACATTGCATTCACTAGATTCTGCATGTAATGAACCACATATTACATCAACACCCCCCATGGCTTTAACGTTACATACATGTTCATTCAAGTTCTGGCCATTTGGGTCTAGATATGAAACAGCATCCAGCAGATATGGAAACCATTTTACAGTCCATTCAACTAAGTTATCAAATAATGCATTAGCGGTTAATACATGCAGTCCTTTGTTTTGTACCAATTGTATAAAGTCAAGCATGTTTCCCCACAAAACGGCAAAACGTACATGTACACATGTGAGGAGGTACAGAATGGATTACTAGTACTTCTATTTCTGACAACTTTGTGAAACAGCATGTTGAACAGTTCTTCGGTGTTGAAAGGTTAATGTGGAATTTGATGATCTGCAACATGGACAATGATGGGAGAATTTCTGAGAATCTTGGTGAAGTAAAATGAGGTATGATGTTCAGAATAAACACCTTCGTCCACTTTTCTACAATGGCTAGAAAACAAATTGAGGTTCTGAGCTACCGGTATGTACAAAATTAGTTTCAGTGGCTTTAGTATATCATTGCTCTTGACTTGTATACAGTGGTGAGTATGGTGTGGTGTGTTTAAGTCTTATTGGTGCAACATACATGTGCGAACTGGGTGGCATCTTCTGCACTCAGTCACAGTTATTCATGGCACACCTTGTGAGTGTAAACCGTCACCGACGAAGATATTCCTGTTAGGATATGCATGTAACTGTGTCAGACTGTGTTAAACAAGGCAATTCTGCAATGCTTCGTTGGGTGAAACCATCTGATTAACAGAACTTGGCCAAGTAACATGGTAGTAAAGGAAGAAACAGTCCTTTTTTACTGTTTCTTCTTATCTCTGCTTTTCACTGACATCTTTCCTACCAGGAATTCCTCAAGGTTTTCTACATGTATAGACGGTAATTTTGCACGATATGCCAACATGTACCTGTATCTATCCTGAACAGACTCAGTGAGTAAACTATTGCAGAACAGTTCATGCTGGTAAAAATGATACCTCACAGGAAAAACACATTCCAGGGTAACGTTGTACAGTTACTGTAACTGTTCCATCAACTGAACATTATGAAACTACATATATTGCCAAGACAAAGCCTCCTCGTCCTCAAAATTACAACAATCATAGCACCCTGCAGTATCTGTCATGTACACATCTTTCTAAGACACTTTTCTTTCACACACTCCTATCTCTGTACACTTTACAGCTGATTGTGACACCATTATGGCTCTTATCCAGTACTCTATGATTGAGACTTCTACCTTCCATCGCTTCTTTCCACTTTTTATCTAACTGTACACCATGCAACATCATCACACTGGGTAGTCTGACAGGCTGGCTTTGGTACCAAGGTGATATATACATGTCATTGACACCAAAATCTCCTTTCTCTTCGTCTGTAACATTCAGATATCACCCACTTTTACTTTCCTTATCGCACAGCGTTTCACAGCATTCCTTCTTCATCTTCATGCATTGTCATCAACAGATGACCAAGCCACTTCAGTCACTTTTGCAAGACACTCCAAATTGTTTTACAGTTGCAGCTGCAACAGAGCTAAAGCAGTGACTTGGTATTTTCTCCAAGACATTGGGGGCTTCCTTAAAGATTTTATATCTTTGTAGATGAAGAAGTCATTATAGCTGTGTTACGCAAGTGTGATAATACAGAAAGAGTGGGTAGCTGGCTAACAGAGTATAGTCTGGTTCTTCATTGATACCAAGGCAGCAGTATGCTGTTGTCCATCCCACATTTATGTGTTCAAGTACATGTCACACACAATGGTCTATCACTGGGGATGTTACCAGATCTTGTGTCAAGATTTCAACTGACCAAAACCCTCACTATGAGAAGATTACATAAAATTTCAACAAACATACATGTTTTTTTTCCACCTCCCTGCAACAAACTCTTCTAAAAAAATCTCCATGCTTTCTACTTACTTAAAACAGACAAGCTTGTCCAGATATTGCTGGAGTAAAACCACACTTTCTCCTATAGAAATACAAGCATTACATCCTTCGTACTGACATATCTGACCAAATAGACCTTTTTCCTGTCAAAGCACCAAATCTGTATTGGGTACAGCACAAGTCCGAAGATCAAATACGGTAAACAAAACATGTCTGTCCAACAATCCTGAATGATTTTGCTAATTTTCTCCCTATGGAAAACTGTGGCTGCTGATAGATGAAAAGCATGTTGGCCAACAATTGCACATGCAGAAATTTTGGTTGCCCCTCACACAATGTTGACATCAAGCGGAAAAAAAAAGCAAAGTATACATACAGCAAGCAAAAGTCGTTTGCACTTCATTATAAATTATCACGTCCTCTACAGTTTGTATATCTCCATCGGTCCCTTACCAGGTACAATATATATATATGTATATATATTTACAGTTCTATGGTAAACAAAGTGCATCTGGAAGCATTAGTAACAATATTGATGCTAAACTTGTCACTTTTACGCAAGGATTGCAGGCCATTTCCTGGCCCACAATGCACACATTGGCAACTCAATGGCAGATGTTTTGACAATTCTTTTTCCATAGCTACTATATTTATCAATTGAATAACTCGCAAAATAATCTGCCTCCATTCTGTGAAGTTTCTCTGTGGTGGCTTGTAACAAGTCGCAGAGCGTTTGTACTGCGGCACTGCTCTGCGACGACGGCTTTTGCACTATTGAGTCAGGTTGTTACGACAAGTACAGCATTTTCCCTGGTGTCCTATGCAAGAAGGTGATGTCACTGGACTGTGCCCAACCTGAGTGACTCTTGTTTCCGATCTCTATGCTACCAGCAGCAGATGCAAGACTGTAGCTGTCACTGCGGAGGGTACACAAATCAACAGTTTGCTCTGCGTTTAGGGACCGCTGAAGTCCCCGCGTGGGATTCCATGTACAAGTAATGGCGACGTCGGAAACTGTTGTGAAATGTTTGGCCAGCTAACACTGTAGACTGTATACAGAACTGTAGACAGAAATTTTTTTGGGGGAAAAGCTCTGAATGGTGGTTTTACTCCTTGACTTCCGACACCAACAGAGCACAGATGATATGTGTACAACATGGCCCCAGTTATTCAGGGACGGCAACATATATCCTTCATTGCTGTGTGTACATATTTACAGAGGCTCTGCAAAATAAAATCTTAAATCTCTTCAAGATCTTACACTATTGTCTTTTTGTTTTGACCCCAAATGTATGACCTAAACATATTTGAGCAAACTTTATTGCATACACTATTTATGCACAGTGTGTGAGTGAGGCTTCCTTTTTTTTGCTATGTTGATGAGATTCCGCCATGCAACTCAAAAATAAACTTTGATACATAGTATCACAACAACAGGGTTCCCCCAGGAAAACCCCAAACTTGCAGAATTGACAGTTAAAGATATTTTTTTCTACTATTACACATCTTAATATCTTCATATCCTTTGGTCATTTAATGTTACATTATGTAGAGTTCTCCTTATAAAAGCAGGCAAGATTGTCCTCAAAATAGTGAAAATTATTACAAACATCACATTTGGACAGTTTGAGAAGTCAACAGGCTCACATTTAACACACACAGACGTTAAGCTAATTACGTTGGCTGCTAGTCAGTGGTGTCTAACGGTTCTTGTGGCTGGTACTTCAGTCTGAACATTCCTGGGGACACAAAAACAAATGAAGAGTTAGTCTGAGATAAAAATTATCCCATAACTTTAAGGTTTCTTACATGTACATGTAGATGGATCAAAGGACAGTTTGGCTGTACTAGTTGTAAAAAAAAGAGGACATTTTCATATGTTGTTCGTCCGTCAGTATGACGAGGACCGCCTAGTCATCCATCTGTAGTCGCATGTCACATTTTCATATACATTTCTGAATCGATTTCCCAAATACATGCACTTCCCTCTAGCACCAAACAGTCAAGTTGTGCACTACTTGTAGAGGTGTAGCACCCCTTACCTTGCGCAGACATCTGTTCCATGGTGCTGTCCTTACACTCTCGTGCTGTGTGTCCCGTGGCTCCACAGTTGTAACACGTCTGACTCCCCTTCCCCTTCCCCATGCCCCCCATGGGAAACATGCCCTGCCCGCCCTGCAGCATCAGCCCCGGGTGCATGTAGTTGGGCGGCAGGTGCCCGTAGCTCCCCTGGAAGTTGTACATGTTGGCTGGGTTCAGTCCGTTGGGGAACTGCAGTGGGGGGATGTGGGGGAAGGACGCGTACGATGGAATGTTGCTCGGCGGGGGGATGCCGATCAGTCCGTTTCCTCCTAAGTTGGGGAAGTAGTGTCCGAAGTGGAACGGGAAGGGAGAGTTCATGTTGTTGGGGTGTAGGTACCCCGGGTAGTTGAAGGTGTAGTTGCTGCTGGGTGAAGAGCCACAGTTGCCGCTACATCCACAGTTGCTACACCCTCTGGAGTGTGGCCCGTTGTGTGAGCTGGAAGGAGGGGGAGGGGGCGGAGGTGGGGGGTTGGAGGGAGTGGTGGAAGTGCTTGGAGAAGGACTGCTTTCACTGGTCATGTTGACTGCATTTTGCAAGGTTGGGTTAGCGTAAGTCACTGTAGTAGTGCCTTTGGCACTGCCTTCGGAGTTCTCCTCTGTCTTGCCGGCAGAATCTTTGCTCTCTCCCTTAGAGGGGACAGTTTGAGCAATGGTCTGCGTGGGATTCGTCAAAGGCTTCGTGCTGCAGAAATGGGTTTCTGGATTCGGTGACGTCGTGGTGCTCACAAAGGTGACGGTGCCCTTCCCGATGGTCACGATTTCATTTGCACCCGGCGGAATGACGGCGCACTTACCCTGCAGGGGGAACATGCTGAATCCCGTGGTCGCCACGGAAACCGTGGTGATGGTGCTTGGGAGCGTCAGCGTCGTGTGGGGGAAGTTTTCCGCCTGCGGCGACATCAGCTGCGGCTGGAAGGAGGAGACGTTCGGCCGTAGGTTGTTCCCCTGGGACCTGTTCTCCACTTGCGTCGTGGCAATGACTGCTGTGGCGTTGACCGTGGGGATGATTCTTCCATCCAACGGGCTCTGGAGAGGTGGCACGGGGCTCTGGTCACTCCCATGTCCCATCTGGGGTACTGCGTTTGGGACGATGGGTATTGCATAAGGACGGTTGGGAGGGAAGCCTTTGTCCATGCGGCCCATGTGGGGCTGCCGGTGTGTCCAGTGGCTGCGATGCTGCGTCTCCACGTGTCCGCAGAAGGGGGGGAGGGGGTGGTGGCGGGGGAGGGGGTCTCTGCTGGGAGGGGTGGTGCAGGCTGGCTCTCCTGTTGTGGGGAGGGTTCCTCCAGGCGTTGGCTACTGGCCTCGGAGGGTACTCGTCTTCTGTGGGGACAATAAAACAAATTGAGCTCTGTTTCAGGACCAGAAGTTTGTCAACCCACAAAACTCCCACCCAATTCACATGCTACACCTAAGGTTGGGAGATTTAACTGTTCAGACTTCGGAGCCTTTATAGGTATGCTATAGGTAGGTAGGCATCTGTCCATCTCTTGAGACAGTGGTGGTGATCTGAGTTGAGGATCACCATGTCATGGACGTCGCAGTGTCGGCTATAGCCAATTCATATTAATAACAGTTACTGATCCTATTGCCCCATTCACCTTGGTCTAAACATAGAAATGCAGAACAACATCACAGAGATGCAGAAATTTGACCGACATGCAGCCACTCTCTTTCTGGTTAAACAGCCAGTGTTGTTATATTGGGGATGGTTTGAATGTATCAACGAAGAAAAAACAAAGGCACTATTGAAAGGGAAGTAAGGGGAGCACAACCACCACCTTTCTCCTCCTCATCGCTGCTGTCTGACGACTCCTTGTCCTCGTGCCTGGGGCTGGAGGGGGTCGGTGAGCTGCAGCACTCGGAGCTGGAGCTGTCCCCACTGTTGGACGGCAGGCTCTGCATGTGGAGCAGGTTCTGGGGGAACACATGTGTGGAAAAGATAGTTAAAGTCACTTCCCAAAACTCCCTTAGTAAATGACATGCAGTCACAACAATATCTAAGTTTTTACATAAACTTGAAACAGGTAGTCGCCATGGAATTAAGCTAGTCGCAACCTGGAAAAAAATACATGTAGCTTCTATGCTTTTCCTTACGTTGCCAACGATGGAATGTCAAACAAATTGGACTTGCTTTCATGAGCCATTTAATAAGCCTTCATGTGGATTAGCAAATTGTGGTGTTATAAAAAGAAAGAAAGTGATCTCGAATCAGTTTTAGCTCACTGAAAAGCTAATCTGCCACTCGTCGCAACAGAGAAGACAGACACTATGTACAGTATTTACAGGTTCATTGTTCCAGGGAAATTCCCCTAGCTCTTTTCGACAAGCACAATGAACAGTGGACCACGGCTTAACGTCCTGTCCTAAGGACTGCGACCCTTTACACTAGCGTGCATGTCAGGTGAGCGACAACTGCTGGAATTTGAACTCCCAACCTCTTAGTCCAGAGGCCAGGTCGCTAACCACTGGACTACGCACGCTAGCTATACATGTAACTAAGGATTTGTCCAAGCCTTAGGGCATGATTTGACCTCAATACAGCCTGAGTGCCTAGGTGTGCACACTGACCTGATGGGGCATGGGCTGCACCGTGGGAGGGTAGTTGGGCGGCGGTGTCTGGATGGGGGACGGAGGAGGCATGACCGGCATGGGACCGGTCACCACCGCGGTGGCCTGATGGATGGGGATGTCGACGTGGAGTCCGTTCATGGGCCCTTTCCTGGAACAGCAGTCACGTGTTAGCACAAAGGTTCATCTGTGTTCAACATACCTTTTTCTTAGCATGTCAGCAGAATGTACTGCGCCAGGCTACCTGCAGGGGCTATGGACAAGCAACGTCCAGAGCTTGGGCATACATTTACTTGGCAAAGCCACCTATTAGTGTATGGTTTAGACAGCATAGACAACCTTAGACAGCAATCTTTTCATTTATGACAGACAGTGACCATTTTTATTGATTTCTTTGATCTAACGGGTAGAGTCTGATTTTCAAGAGAGACCCTGAAGGTAAGGTTATGTGGAAATTAACCTTCTCCCTGCTGCACAACCTATCAAGCAATACAAATTAGGAGCCATACGGCTACCTCACCAAAGAGAAGGTTGATGATGTCCAGCCATTGGCAGACTTGGATGGACAAGTGTCCAAAATTAATGTTTGGGGCCTAAGTTCCTATTACAGCAACAATCTGCAACACATACAACTGTATTCTTAAGCATGAACATCTACCAAAAGTGCTGCTGCTTGGATCCATACTGGTTGTACATGCATTTGGGACAGTGCTTGACTTTCCCGCGTCCACACTGGCCTGGCTTTACCATACTAACCTATGGGCACATGTGGTCTTGTTCTTGGGTCCCAAGACCGCTCTGTTCCACAAGAGGGAAGCACAAGAGGCAAGCAAGGGGGTACATGTCAGTCAGATCGCTGGCAAGGTTTGGGACCATCATAACACAATCTCACACGAACATATATATTCATAGCCTTTTGCAGCTCAACCAAACATGAATCTCACAGTTGAAATAGCATGTTCACTCCATAAAGATTTTCCCTCAAAATCAAAAGATCATATATTCAAAAGAACATATTTGGTCACCACAAAATTTAACAGTAATGCTGCTCAATTCTAAACTGGAAAGGCAGTGGACATTTGGAAAATCTTTATAACAAAGGGAAGCAAACACCATCAATTCAATCTTTACAACACATTCAGAAAGTGTCTTTCCAAATTCTAAATGACCAGTTTTAGCGCCGCATTCAAGGATCACAATATGGGCACCTGTTGAGAAAGACATTCAGTACTGAAACAGTACATTGTAAAATGTACATGCACATGTAAGTGTTAAGCACAGTAAAAGACCACTCTTCCCAAAGTGCCCCTCCATACTACTGACCTGTACGCAGGGTTCTGTCCTGCATCCAGGTGGATTTTCAGTTTCCGTCGCGCCCCTTCTGTCAAGCCAAGGTTCGCAAGGTCCTCATCTGTCATCCCCATGATCTGAGATTTTGTATAAAAAAAATGGGAACATCTATCAGATTTTATGGTCATCTTAGACAATACTGTCATGACAAGATTTGAAGCTGACATTGGTACATAATGACGAGAACACCAGACTTCTCCAGAAGGATAATTATAAGGGGTACACTTGGACAGGTGCAATCATACATGTAGCTACAATGTATATAGGAAATTTGCATACAGAGATGACACTTGCAGTTCAGAAGTGGAAGTGCTAAGTAAATCCCCCATGTGGTACAATGGTACACAATAACTCGTGCAGTCTTGCAGCCACCTTACAAACTAGGTAAATATGATGAAACCAAGATTTTGCAGGTAGTCTTATTCTGGTTCCACGCAATTTTGCAGACCCATACCCTTCAGCCCTGGCAGTTCTTAAAGGAACGCAACACAAAATTTCAAATTCATTATTTTCCAGTAGTCTACACACTAAAAAGTTGATATATTTCAATTTTTACATTAGTCCGCCAAATAATTACCCTGTGCACGCGTTTGAACTTCGCGCTCTCCTAGCTCGCCCGCCGCGATGGCAATGACTTATTTGCATATCACAGTCCAGTGATCTCCCAGTGGCACTGCCAAAATGCAAATAAATGTGTAGCTACTGGAAAATAATGAATTTGAAATTTTGTGTTGCGTTCCTTTAAAGGTTAGTAAGTCAGCTCTTGGTCAGTACAATACAAGATGCAGAGTTGCTTGTACTGACCTGTTCCATACGGTAGTCCTTGAGCTGGGAGTAGTACTTGTGGAGTCGGATTTCCTTCAGCATAAACTCCAGATTCCTGGGAGAAGTCGGGGGTGGGGAGGGGAGGTACGTCTCGTGGGGGGAGGGGAGGGGCATGGGCAAGGCCGAGGTGCTAGGGGCGGGGGAAGAGGTTCTCAGGGATGCATAGGTGTGCCTTAAGAAGGAAAACAAAAGGGCACAACGGTGGTTAATACCCAAGACATCCTTGGGTGAGCTTATTATTAAGATGATACATTAACATTCTTTTACGTCATGTTTTGATATCAATTTCAAATGGAAGCACAAGAAAATGACAACATTAGTCTGGCAGAATGAGAAAAGCAAACGCTATAACTGGTCAGCTCATGCTACAGCCAGGACAGAACAACATGTGTAACAAGCACAATGAAGGTACTGTAACGGAGAACTTTAGTAACAATGGTAGAATAACCTTGCACACTATCATGACTATATGTTAACTGAAATGAAAGAAACATGTACATGATGAAGCTTGAATGAAAGTGTTAATTTTGGATGTGTATAACTGCAGCATGGTAAGCCACAGCAGCCGATGCAGCACACATCATGTGTGCTTCTATGAAAATGGACAAAGGGGGTTAAGCGGGTTATATAATCTTGTACTATGACCAAACATATAGCTAGAATGGACAGTGCTGGCAGTTTGGCAATGGCACATGCAGCAAAACATGCAGCCAGTGATGTACACAAGGTAAGGCCATACCAATTTTTTTCTCTCTCACTTTCTGTTAGAAGTCTTCAATAGCCACATTTGGTAAACCTTAAAAAAAACCCTTCTTCACTAATTCTTCATTCAGCATTTGTTTTGATTCTTGATTTTGGAAAACATAACAGCAGAAACTTTAGGATTTATAATATTCAGTTGGTGTAGCACGTCGGCAGAACGTACTGCGCCTGCGCAAAACCTGGATTTTCGCTGGATTTTTGGTCAACGTTGCATCAGAATTTTGCCTGTTGCAGACCATATCTTTTTCTACACAACATTTGAAAACTACAGACGGGATGTCACCCTTATATACGCGAATTCGACCTTATATGAGACGTTCTGCCGAAATGCTATGCAGAATACATTACGGGTTTCGCGCAGGCGCAGTACGTTCTGCCGACGTGCTAGTTGGTGTGGCCTTCCTTGTGGTGAAAAAAAATATCCAGGTCATCCAAAGAAAATATAAGTAACTGTTGACAAACCAATATTAACTCAAAATGGGCTTTTGCTAACATTATAAGTGTGCACTACATGGTGAAAGATATAGAAACTAACCAACTGAAATCTATCTAAAACTTACTTGTAAAACCTAGCTTGTCTGGGACACTGGTAGCTGCAAATTTCACACATCACAAAATTCAAGTTTGACAAATGCAATTGTTTGACTGACACATAAGTTCACAAATCAAATTTTTCATACAACAAACTACAATAGATGATGCACTTTTACAAGAAGGGTACTGAAACAATAAATAATGAAAGGAAAAGAAAATAATTTTTTATGTATGAAGGTGGGATATCGAGATGAAACATGCATCAACAATTTCTAAACAATAAAATGTCGTTGCCAACAAGTAGTCACAAATACACATCTGAAGAGGAAAGAAACTTCCTGTTAGCAGACAAGTGAAGATACTTATTTTTTTCAACATTTTGCGTGCAAGTTGAAGTCCTTAAGTTTGTCTACATCAATGTTGGAATCACATTATATTGGTCGTTCTTGTGTGGTGCTTTTTGAAAATGTAGCTTCCAACTAGAATTGAAATAGAACATTTTTTGTGGTAATTGTCAAATTATAATAAACAGATCATCTCATAATACACCTTTTTGCAATGATGTAGGAAATGTAAATAACTTTCAGTCAATAAAATTGTGTGGAAACATTTCAGGCAGACAGTTAACACAACTGGCATTGGCATCTATCCCTGTTGTCCTGGCCTGCTACAAGTTTCATGCTTCTGTGTGTCACATACATGTAAGTCTACAAAAATGGTATAAAGTCAGAAGATGCTTAGCAGACTTTTGTTCCAACAGTACAGGAACGGGATTTCCCAAATTTTCTGCTGTCTCTTGTGTTCCCGAGTGCTGGGTTGCTTTTCGGTCATTTGCCCTGAAGACGGCTGGAGAGACGCTTTAAATATTTGGGAAGTACAATTTCTTCAACTCTCTGCATGAAAATTTTTGGGACTTTGAAGATACATGTTTTCACAGAATTTCTTCCACTGTTGAAACAAAAGACTACCTTCCCACTGTGTGACTTAAAGGTACAGGTGAGTGCGTTGTGCTAGTGAGATGCTTGTTGTCTTACCTGACATGTGTAGGCATGGTCGGGATCTGCAAAGGCATCCCCGCCTTGTGGTCGTTCACCGGCGAGGGCATCTCAGGGGCTGGGAGGGGAAGAGGAAGATACGGTTACTCGTCATCACGATGCCTGACAGCTCTGTATCTGTATAGCCAGTATAACCGCTCTTCAGCGTAACACACCAGCTTCGCAGACACGTGGCAAGGCAGCAGCTGGTTATATTACACTGAACGACCACAGTTATCATCTAAAGTGTAGAAACAGGCTCATACCGCTCAAAACGCTAAGACCATGACTTCAA
Source organism: Branchiostoma floridae x Branchiostoma japonicum (assembly GCA_013266295.2). NCBI lineage: Eukaryota > Metazoa > Chordata > Leptocardii > Amphioxiformes > Branchiostomatidae > Branchiostoma > Branchiostoma floridae x Branchiostoma japonicum. The sequence continues at coordinate 12,554,598 of CM023829.1, read as the reverse complement.
AATTACTGTACCCCTAAGTACCAGCATATCTTCCTTGTTCTTTTTGCTTTACAGTGTAGTCATGCAGCGACAGACAAAGCCAACTTGTCACTGCCATGTACATGTAACTTTGTAAGATACTCGTATAGTTCAGCATGATACTACATGTATGTATTATATCGACCTTGTACCGTTATACACTCTCTGAACAAGTTTGGACTAATCCCTGATACATACATTGTATCTTGTTTTACACATCTATACTAAACTATAGACGTACAATGGTATGATGGTATTTCAGTGATTTGTGCAGTTCATATGTGAAAGCTGTGCTGGCTTTAAGTCTATGGATAATACAGTGAGTTCTGTACATCACAGTGCTCTAACTTCTAAGAATGTTGCACACATTCTGACCTACATGTAACTTTAGACTTCTACCTATCCAAACTTTGGTTGGACACCTTCTAACTACCATGTAAATCCCTTGTTTGCAAAGGTTCTGGTCAGTTGTTTTCCCTGTGCACACAGACTAGCCTCTAGTAACACCTCTACCAGTCACCTACATGTACACTGTAAGTCCCCCTGTGTGTTTACCATCCAGTAATTTGTACCTAATCTCTTCATTAGACTACCCTGAAGTCCTGGCTACCTTAAAACAACAAACACAAGATCTCCATACACCCTGTCTGCCTGACAGGCTTCTCCTTCCTTAAGCCACTTGAGACTCTCCTTGAAAGGAAAAGTAAACACTTCAAGGCAAGATGTACATTAGGCTTGAGCAGTGAAGAGTCTAACTTCAACAGTGTACAAGAAGAGATGTTCTTGACATAACAACAGCTTACAGCCCATCCTTCTGTAAGCAGTTGAAAAGACTTCTTGAAAGTAAAAGTAAACACCTTGAGACACAATGTACATTAGACTTATGTAACAAGGAGTTCTCAAATGACATGAGATGATTCCATGTCTATCCAAAGGACCTTGGAGGTGGCTGTATAGCCTCTACAAAGTTTACCTAAGCCACAAAATTTGTGAAAGGTTTTAAAACTGATTTGACTGGTGATGTGGTATCAATAAATCTTGCAACCTCTTGAGCATAGGGTTAGGTCCGATGTTGGCTTAACCTTCTTCATGCCAAGGAAGCCTTAAAGGGCTTTTGATACCAAAGCAAAGGGTTTGGCAGCATGGAGAAGGTTAATGTTCATGTACATTGTGAAGTTGTTTACGAGCCCATCCCTGTCAACACCGGAAACAGAGCTGTGTGTTCTGTCCCAGGCTCTAGGCCTGTTTTACAGTGTGTCAACTTTGATTTCCACATTAGTGTTTCCCTGCTATTGATGGTTGATCCTTGGGGCTAACTCCTGTTTTGAACACACCAAACCTGTCGTTATGCCGTAAATAACCATGGGCTTGAAGCTCATAAACAAAAATGGACAGTCAAGGCCTGTGATAGATAAATATACAATGACATGTTCCTACACCTGTTCGCTTTTGTTGATGTCATATTGTATTTCTCACAATGTTTTGCAAACACAATTTGACAGTCTCAACGGGCTGTATTTAGGTTTTGATAGATGTGTGTGTCTGGGAAGTGTTATCAAAGGTTTCGTACAGACAGATTTCAGTCCGCAAGCCTACATGAACCAACAACAAGGAAAAAAACAAGGGCTTGGCGAAAGCAGCAATGTGACAAGGCGACGTGGAACTTTGACAAATTGCTACATTCCCGATTAGACCGAACTGTTGTGCCTTCTGCCAAAACAGCTTAACATGTGAAATTTAAGCTTCTGTAAGCATAACACATCAGAAACTGGAGAAGACACCACTACAGGGAGCGGGGGCAAATGCTACGCTATAGGAGAAATACAAGTAACGTACTTCAAAAAAATTTACCAAATTTACAACAGTTAGAAATATTTATCATGCTAGATTTTACTGATATTAAGACACGAAAGTCTATGTGTACACAAAGTCAAAATTTAGCAAGACAGCTTTGAGTAGTTGTGAGCTACATCTATTTTCAAATGGTTCTCAGCGCAACACCCTTCTTTCTTTCCAGCACTACGTCTAGGGATGTCTAGACAGCTATTTGGGTGGGGGAACTCGGGGCGACATGCCCAAATAACCTTTCAACAGCCTGGGTCAAAGCCGTGCTAGGCCTGAGTTCACTGTCAAGGGCACAGGCATTACAGCCTGCAACGTAAACATGACTGGACCAGATATCAGCCCTGTTTTTCATCCAATATGCCAGCTACTGGCCTGACACGGATATCACTGGTGGGAGGCTGGGAAAGGGAGTTATGAAGATGTAACAGTTGACTGTGACTAGACTTGAACAGTGCATTAAAGATACAAGATGTAGAAATGTGTGAATAGCTCTGAATGCATGGACAGTGTACAAATTTTGGCATCAGCAAAGAAATTTATATGAAGACATTTTGGACCTTGCTCAAGAATTCGTCAATAGATACAGTATGTGAAACTGTTGCACTACTAGTTTTGCAATATTTTGAGGATACTGAGCAAATTCATTTGCGTTCAATTTCTAAAGGTGCAATGTATGTCTCCAGGTAGTCTACAATGTGTGAAAGTATCATTTTTACCTGTCCTTCAGATGCACATATCTTTACGGGTGTTGTTTTTCAGTGGATTTATTACATTTGTATAAACTACATGTACATGTAAATCATATTCTGTTTAAACCCATTGGAGGTTAGCATGAATTGTTTGCTACCCCACACCATCCTGTGCACCCCCATAATAGCCTCAGGAATGGAGGTAAACAAGCCTGGCCTGGCCAGGGTCAGAGCTGTTATTGTTGATGGTGCTTGGGCCAGACCACAGCTAAGTGCAGACTGACGGGCCAGCTCCCATATATATACCTGTACACTACTCCTGTTCTCCTATCAAGAACAGCTGGAACCCAGAGACACAACTGCTCCTGGCCCAAACAAAAGAATGCACCATTTGTAAAGGGGTATGGAACATCGGCGCAGTTAATCAAAGCTTTGACACACTTTCTTGGCCGGCCTTCAAAGCGTCAAAGCGAGAGTCTCGCACACAAGTGTTTCGGTATAATATTTTACCAAGGGGGAGATAAAATTCTTCGGGACTCTCAACACTGCCTACCAGAAAGCAGGCATATTTGGGGCTTAAAACTGATGTTGTTTGGACAGAAGAATGTGGAAAATTTGGGCCACTGGGGCAAATGCCAGCGACATACAGCCAATGGACCTGGCCTGTGAAGTTCCCTATATATAGCGAGAACACATGGGCTGTAACTAACCATACAAACAATACAAGGTGGTACCAGTTACATTTTGTAAATACAAGCAGAGATCTCAATAGTTCTTTACTAATTTGTCTCTTATTCTTGTATACTAAAAAAGGTTTACGGTAAGACTAAGAGGAATTTAGTTTTCTGGGTAAAAAGTTTTGAAAACGCATTCATAAATAATATATATTTAGTGATAATTTACCTGTTTTGTCTTTAGGATAAGATATATTTGCAATCTGGAAGTTTACTCATCGCCAAACCTACATGTACATGTAGAAACCTACATACCGAGAAACAATGCATTGAAAACACAGCCTTGTTGGTGGGGGTAAGAATCAACCCAGTGCTATGTATGGCTTGAACTGGAAGTGAGCCAGTGATATACAAAGATCATGTAACACATGTGGTACCAGCGGACTGCAATGCCACAGTACTGGTTCTATGACAACTACATTTTGTAAACTCAAGATACTTGTTTTTCACCGTGCCGCCACATCTACGTGCCAGAAACTTGCTGAGTTGACAGTAAGGTGTTGGCTGCATCAGGGCTCTAGCCAGCTCAAATTTTTTTTCCATCAGCCCAGGTTCATGATCGGACCTGAAGTAAGAGTGCTCACAATCTAGGGGCGTCCGGGGGCAAATTTTGAATTTTTAAGCCTTTAAAAATTCAAGTTTCCACATTTTGAGAGGCAAATCATGGGATTGAGAGTGGTCCTTTGGATGTTTTTATATTTTTACTCAAGATTTTCATCAATTTTGTCCATCAAGGTTGACTGATTGGTTTAAAAAAATTTCCGTCACATGTCACAAAGTTCCTGCAATTGACAGAAAAACTGGTGCTGGCTAGAGCCCTGGGCTGCGTGCTGCAGTGCTTACCAGGGTGGGGGGAGCCTGCAGTGCTGCCTGCAGCATCGTGGCAGGTAGTGGGGATGGAGGTGGGACAGTGGTGCTGGTGGGAGCCACCGCTGGGGCTGGGCTCACTGGCAGACCAAGGTCTTCTACACTCATCTACTCCATCTACACAAACAGGACAAACAGCAAGGTGGTCTTTTCAGTGATATGTGTAGTTCATAAGTAAAAGCTGTGCAAGCGTTTACTTGATTTTCAGCCATACCAAAAGCCTTCTTCAGAGTGAATGACCCATCACATGTGAAATCACATGACCTTACGAGACTGAGGTGGGAAGCATGTCGGCAGAACGTACAGCGCCTGCGCGAAACCTAGATTTTTCCCAGTTTTCGTTGGATGTTTGGTCAATGTTGCATCGGAACTTCGCCCACTGCAGACGATATCTTTGCCGACACAACATTTGAAAACTACAGAGGGAATGTCATCCTTAAATACGTGAATACGACCTTAAACGAGATGTTTTGCCAAAGTGCTATGCACAATACATTACGGGTTTCGTGCAGGTGCAGTACGTTCTGCCAACGTGCTGAGGTGAGAGTACAAGCATTCAAGTACCTTTGACCCCATACTGCTGTCATGTGACCATTAGGTCATGTGATGGGCTATTCTTCCTGAGGAAGGCCAAACACTTTGCTGGGTTGGTTCAAAACCTTAAACCCTACTCATGCTGCTAGTTACTAAGCAAGGTGAGCTTGCACCCCGACCCTTACCTTGCACATTGTTGGGGGTCTGACCGGCCGGGGCGGGGCTGGCTGGGTAGGGGTGGTGATACTGCTGGTGGCCGAAGAAGCTGGTCACATGATCCGACTCCAGGATATGTCTGGGTAGCGACACCAGTTGTCTGTGGTGAAACAACAGAGCCATCAAGCGGAGCATTGCATTTGTGAAAAGTTATACGAGAAGAAAGATTGGGTGCACTACTGTAATTCCTGATTTTTTACACTGAACTGTTATGTTCACTGTTTTCATGGTCAATTCTGTACTCAAATCATTTGTCTGTCACCCCCCCCTCCCTGCACTTGCCGCCACCATGAAGATTAAGTTCCGTGAACATGTCCATTTTCCTCAGACTGTGAAATTTTGCTACTGTTAAGACAAAGTGAATTACAGTTTATCAAAAAGGGTGACTCTATGCACTAAAGAGATTTTATAAACTGCAGAAAACTGAACAGTATTTTCTGAAACCATGCTCTGAGAAAATGAGGCCTCTGTACAGCCCTTGGTCCATGTTGCCCCAGCTGCCAAGACCTAGAAGTAGTAGTATACTAAATGCATGCGTAGGTCCAATTTACCACCTAATTATCACATTATTCCTTCCAAATTGACTGTTCAGGACTTCCTTCGAAAACCAAGGATCCAAGACTACTAAATGATGTAAATCAGTAACATGTCTCATCTACATTGTGACCTTGAAAAACAATCTCAGCGAGAGTGCACGCTACTTTCCGTTTTTAAACTCTCTCACTCAACAATGTGTCTGCTGGAATTCTAGCCATGTTTCTTTTCTGCCCAATTGGCTAGCAGACTCCGTGGGTAAGAGTAACTTGTGGGGCGAAAGTCTTGGCGTCAATACCTCATCTTAGAGGAATGTTGAACCGAGACTTATTCTGAGCCTTTGCAACCAAATAGCAAATGCCGCGTCCCTAGCAGACAGACACGGCCCTTCCTGTACCTAACAGTTAATACCAGGTTTTAAATGCCATGATACTACAGAAGGAAAAGCAATGGTTGTTATTGGTAAAGCCTTTGAAATCAGTTATCATAAAAAAAACAAAGAAACATAAACAGAGGTCACCTGAAGTAAGTGGTGTCATGGGAGATGAAGTCAGGTTGTTTAAGGCAAGTGTCTTCTATAAAAGCTAAAATTACAACCTAGTAGTCCCTACATGTAATTTTTTCTATCATTTCCTAAGTTGGAATTTTGACCACTGATTGACTATTATTGTACTTAATTCATGTTAATTTATTTATGTTATATTACTTTTTTGTATCCATTATCTTATATGTTTATATGTCATTTTGTAATGGGCTCTCTTGGAAATCAGCCCCTTGGGGTGGAAGAGACCACCCATACGTCTTTATGATTAATAAAAAAAAAAAATAGAATAAGTAATGCCTGCTGTTCATTTTCTGCAGCTAAAGGAAAGAGCATCAAAAACCTTGACAATTTAATCTAATTTTCTTGTTTATCAACATTCATATCACAAACAGTCAAAACCAATCTCTATTGCTTTCTACATGTACTTGGAAAAGACTGAGGGTTCATTCATGACACACATACATGTACAGGACTTCGGACAAAACAACAACAATTAGTAATACACAAATAAGTAAACAGCACAACACACAAACCTGACATAGTTCTCCATGTCGATATCTCGCTTGCCCGTCTCCCCAGCTTTACCTACGGAACAGAACGCCAAAAATTAAAGTTTTTACATGGTTCGTTTTACACAAGCATCTTGTGATACCCGGTAGCCCCAAATGCTAAAATGTACTATAGGCAGCATACTAGGTTGGTTTACAATTCAAACAATGAATTTTGAACATTCCATCAAATCTATGCATTGATAAATGGAAAAACTGTATAGAGGAATACAAAGACTTTCTTCAGCCAAAATATTTGCATTTTGGAGTTGATTTAGAACCTGCATGGCACATGTACATGTTTTTTTTTTGGAAATCAGAAAAAAATAAAGCAGGGGAATCCAAGAACCAAGAAATCAAATTGGTGTGGCCTGGTAATGATAGTCGCACAGCAGGCAGCAATGAACTAGTATGTACCAAATGTCAAAGGTCACTCCTGGAAACCATTGTACCATAACCAGGGGGGATTAGGAACTTGGCTAAGCTATTTAGGGATGTACTCAAGTTGGACATCCACCTGTTGCAGTACTAACTGTTTAACTTGGTACATCATTAACAGACTGCCCTTTCTTGTACAGGAGGGTCTGCAAGGGGGAATCCTGACAATGCTTTATGGTAAATTTAGGAGGGTCTGCAACGCTTAACAGTAAATTCAGGAATGCCAGCAACGCTTAACGGTAAATTAAGTTGTTCTTGAATGTGTAAGGCTTTGGAAAATCCTTCATTGCACTGTTCTTTTGCATTCATTGAGTGTCTGGCAAAACCTGTCTGCGGCCGCCGGGTGCTCCATTGATATTTTTGGGCAATCTGGCGTTGGCCTACGCCATATGAAGAATTTTTCAATAACACTTAATAATGAATTCGGAATTACAAATAAGGTGCTATGTGGTGTTGGCCTACGCCATACGAAGAATTTTTCAATAACACTTAATAATGAATTCGGAATTACAAATAAGGTGCTATGTGGCGTTGGCCTACGCCATACAAAGAATTTTTCAATAACACTTAATAATGAATTCGGAATTACAAATAAGGCGCTATGTGGAACTAAAGTCGCCAATTACGCTTCACTGATGATTCCCAGACAACGCTTAACTTTGAATTAAAGCGGCCAACAACTATTAACGGTAAATTAAAATGATTAACGGTAAATTAAAATGGCTCGCTACACCTCACGGAAAAAGACATGCAGACCCCAGGGTGTTTGTCTTTAGAGGGAGGAAGTTTATCCCATTGGAAAGCATCATGGGGTCAAACCGAGGTGACTACCAGTAGGTCAATGGTCTACTTGGCACTTGGCGCAATCACAATTCTATCAGACGGTACATATTGTATCATCTATCAGGAAGACTTTGGCTTTGGGAGGGGAGCAGGGGTGGTGGACTGGGCCAGATTATTAGATGTCAAAAAAAGTCCTGTATGTGGTGGGATGAAAAGATAGAAGTCTTTAGAAAATTGACATTAAAAAAAAAAAGAAGAAAACATGCCAGAAAAGAAGTTGGCACATACCATTCCCCCCTTCAAAACTTACAAACATCTTACTACAAACATTTGTGAAAATTATATCACAATTATGCCTGTAACTGTGACATCAGTTAATTTTCCAAAGCAAGGCTGGATCAGATGTGTTTGAAAGTACTTAAGATCAATACTGTAAATTTATTAATCTTTGTGGGGACTAAATTTCACAGTACCGTTAGCAAGGAGGTTTTCACATTGCTAAATTCGTGGTTGAAACAATTCTGTAATACAGTAGTAATACAATGGAAATAAACTTTCACAGGATCATGATTTTGCTGTGTTGAGGTTAGCTAGTTGAGGTCATCACAAAAATAAAACCAACGTGAACATTTTAAGATTTACAGTAAAAAGAATGTCATACCTGGCAGGTGTGGGATGATCCCCTTGCTCCTGTTTGCACCAGTCTCATCCGGAAACAGATTCTGCAGCTGGACGAGAAAGAAGCAGATAAAATAGAGTTACAGAGGCATAGAAAGGGACAAGGTGGCATTGTGGTTACGGCTGCTGACTCAGAATCTGAAGGTTCTGGGTTCGAATCCCTGGCAGGCTCCAGTGTTGTGCCCTTGGGAAAGGCACTTTACACCTACATGTATTTCCTCACTTCAGTCAGGTGAGAAAATTTAAAGATCCCACCACACTTATCGAAAAGAGCAGGAGTCCTTCCAAGTGTGTGTGGTTCAAACCTTACAGTCTGGTCTCAGGGTTGACATCTTGAAGAGGAGATAGTCACCTGTTATGTGAATCCTTCCACAAATGTGGCATCTTAATAAATACATAAATGTATCGATCATGAGCCAATGTACCTATAAATAGTTTCATATAACATCATCATTTTCTACAACCAATATATATCACCAACGTTTCAACATGTCATCTTCGTCAGGGCAAACGGAACTTTGTTTAAAATGTGACGTCATGAATGGTCATGCCAAATGATGCATTCCCAAACGTGACTTCAAATATCTCTTGCTGCTTTGTGATGTAGCGTCAAGGATGTGGTCCCAAACATGACTGCGTCTATGGCCCCCTTGTCTTTCTTCATTACAGGTGTGGATTTTCTGATCCATATTGCTTCTTGCCGCTACGTTACAAAGCGGCAAGAGGTATTCAAAGTCATGTTCAGGAACGCATCATTTGGCATGAATGGTCATGATGCGTTCCTCAACATGACTTCAAATACCTCTTGCCTCTTCGAATACCTCTTGCCTCCTTCCTTCACATCAGGCCAGGTTTTTATGGATAGTAGAGACTCTACTCCCAGAGATTCAAATCCCTTACAGTCACACTTTCAACAAAGTTCAGTTGCCCTGATGACAATGACAGACAGGTCTTCGAAACATCAAACCAATGAAATATACAGTTGTAGAACTAAGAAAACTATGTTAATTTGAGCCAACGTAGCTTACTGAAACATGTATCTCCACTGTGACTAAAAAGACAGATGTTATGTACAACCTCGACTGCAAGTCAGCCATGCCAAAAGAACACACTCAGGAAGTCAAAGAACTCTTTGCCTGGGAAGTATCCTATGCTACACCTCACAGCGGGAATTAACCCCTTCCCAACCAGCAACAATTAAAACTTGAGCATGCAGTCACCGCCCTTTCCTGACACCCCTCTACAGGGAGTAAGTAGCTGTGGATTTTTGTAGGACCTCCTGGGGGCATGTTTTATGCAGGGTGCACCCAGGGTTAACCTTCACATAAATTCATTGATCTTGGACCTGAACCCTTGCCTCCTTCCTTTACAATAGGCTACATTCAGCTCCCTTACAGTTTAGAGATTCAACCCCTTACCGTTCGTTCAGAGATTCAACTCCCTTACAGTTCAGAGATTCAACTCACTTACAGTTCAGACATTCAACTCCCTTACAGTTCAGAGATTCAACTCCCTTACAGTTCAGACATTCAACTCCCTTACAGTTCAGACATTCAACTCCCTTACAGTTCAGACATTCAACTCCCTTACAGTTCAGAGATTCAACTCCCTTACAGTTCAGAGATTCAACTCCCTTACAGTTCAGAGATTCAACTCCCTTACAGTTCAGAGATTCAACTCACTTACAGTTCAGACATTCAACTCCCTTACAGTTCAGACATTCAACTCCCTTACAGTTCAGACATTCAACTCCCTTACAGTTCAGAGATTCAACTCACTTACAGTTCAGAGATTCAATTCCCTAGAAAATACTCAGGTACGACATGATTTCCTCAAAGCTGGACTACTAGTATATGTTTGTACAAATGCACAAACGGAAAGACAAGTCAAAGGGAAAATATATCATCTTGCTGACATCATGCAAAGAAGTTACAATGTTCCTGTCTGAACTGTGACCCTACAACTGCATCGGAATGGTGGCGGACGGCGACAAACAGCAATGGAGAGTCCATGTACAGGTTTGAACCAGATGTGCTAGGTGAGGAGGAAAAACCTTTCAAGATCAAGTCGACTAAATCAATGGAAAACAGAAGATTGGGGGCATAATCCGAACCCCTCCCCTGGCTGAGGTAAGTCAAGTACGCCCCAGTTAAACCCACTTTGATTGGCTGGCAGGGGAAACAGAACCACCAGTGCTGTGTTGAAGGCCGATTAGGCTTGGGTTTCCAGGGATTTTCCTGCCAACATTACTGACTGTGCAACTGGACGAAAAATTGGAAACAGCTTTTAATCAACCCTGTGCAGGCATCAGCAAGGATATGGAAATATATCTCCGTACATTTAAGCCTGCTGAAAAGCCAAGCGTTCACTAGTGTGATGAACAGGACAAATGCTATAAGTACATGTGTCAGGGCTCGAAATACTTGCACAGGTGCAGGAAGTACAGTATCAATTGTAGTATCAGTGGTGGTATCCAATATTTGATATACACGCATTAGGTAACATTCAAAATTACCTACACCACATACATCTTACCTGTGCCACTAATTTTCTTTAGATCTTGAATCTTAAATCTTTAATACATCATCTATGAACTGTACAAGGCAAGTTTGGGAACAAAGAAATACCCAGTACATGGACCAGTACAGGTTATCTGCCAGGGAAGCACCAGAAATACCTGCACTTTACCTGCACTAACCTGTACATGTATGCAGGTGGTATTTCGAGCCCTGTGTACATGTATGTTTTCAGGTTCAATGTATTACTTTCTCCAGGCTTCTTAGAAAAGTACAGTAGGAGGCAAAAACATGATTTCCCTTCCTGAGGACAACACAGTCACTTCCAATAGCATGCAAGTCAACCATCCAGTCCAGAAGATGGGTCGCTAACCAGAGGACCACACAAGTCACAATGTACATGCCATGTTTTCAAACAAGAGGCATTATAATTTAGCATTCTTCCTACACATGTGCACAGACATTTCAGTTTGAAGTACAGATATCCAATACTGTTTTGTGCTGGTACTTTTGTAGACAGTCCTACTGTACACATTTTACAATTTCTGAGTAACATTTCACCCACAGTCGGTACGCACCTTTGGCAACGTAACCTTTAATTTCATTTAATTAGTCATCTAATAATCCATGGTGTAACAATGTACCATCACGTTACGGGCAAACAAACTGTCCTTCCAACCCAGAACCGAAGTTTTACAACAGAAATACTGATGAAAACGACAGAATAAAATCGTAAACATTTTGTAATTTTCTTTCTATGAATCTTGAATGAAGGCTTGTTCAAAATGCGTCCAGTGCCTTCGTGCTGTCCTCCCGACAAAGTCTAGACCTCAGACCTGCCCACCCTTTGACCAAATCACTTGTGCAACTCAGTGGATCAATATCTCTTCGTTTTTTTGATTTTGCCGGAGTTGGGCTGGAATTGAAAACAGGTCAAAATAGCCCCAATCTCCAGTTTGGTCACTAACTGCATTCAAGGCTGGAGCAGACAAGATGGCACGGGGTGATGTGTAAGATCTTAGGTTCTTTATTCAACAACCAGTGGGTTTTTACATCCAACATTTCGGTGACCGCCTGTCACCTTTTTCAGGGTGACAATGACTGACTCTGATTCATAATGTTGCCCTGAAGGTGACAGACGGTCACCAAAATGTCCGGATGGAAAAAAAAACACCACTGGTTGTTGAATAAAGAACCTTCTTATACGACTTCTCTTGCCAACAAGATGAAATTATTCATGAATGTATGGGGTGATATATAGTAAGTAGCTGATGCGATGTGCAATTTAGGAAAAAAATGTAACAATCACGATAACTTCTTTCACTTTACTGATTGATGCAAAGTATGCATGGTGTTACCCTTTTCTAAATGCAAGGTGTTAAACGGTGTTACACTGGCAAAGGATATATTATAGGTAACGTTTGCTACTTGTGCAATCTTGCCTCCTAGATTCAATGACTTGCTATGTTCCACGGTGATGAGTATACTCCCAGCGACTGTCAAATTTGCTGTGTTGAATCATCACATGAATGTACAAGTACATGTACATGCACACCGTGTAGTTTAGGCTATCTCATAACAGTTCTACAGATTAATGTGAAGGCTTTGGTGCAATATATGGGCATGGTGTAAGTATGCCATCATTCGTATGCAGGGCTCAAAATATATGTACTACGTGCATATGCAGGTTAGTACAGGTAAAATTGGAGCTGTGTGGGTATTTCTGATGTCTACCTGCACCTAACCTGCACTGGTCCATGTACACAAATGTAGGTGTATGCAGATTTTCTTTATTATTAACTGCATTGCTGTATTGACTATCACCACCTATGAAGTGTAAAATAAATAATGGCAATGGTTTCTGAACAGTTTTTAGTATTATCCATACGTCCTAAATTCTGAGTGGTGCAGGTAAAATTTGTCTGGTGCAGGTAACTTTCAATGTACCAGTTTAGGTGTGGAAAAAAAAGTATTTCGAGCCCTGATAATACGGAAGAGCAAATACATGTCGGAGCTAGTATTGAATAATGACCAAATTTCCTATTCCATTTTATAACTTTACAACCATATTCCAAAGGCTATCTCGTAATCAGTGTGCCATACCTGTTCCTACATTGTATTTGGCCCTGTGCATTTTGACCTGTGACTTTTACTTCAAGGTCCAGAACAAATTGTTTGATCCCAGTAGGTTAAGAGGGACACCAGTAGAAGCAGTGAGGATTTTCCACAGGTTAGGCCACACTAGTTTAATCAATTGGTTCTTGGAATCGCCCTCTCCTTTTTTTCCTCAAATGAAAAGAAAAAACAGACCACAGCTGCCATTCAGTAAATTTGCAATCTCCAATTTGCTAATTTTCATTGCAAGACTTTCTAGTAATGAAAAATACTCTACATGTAGTTGCCTGTATGTGCCTTCTACAATTATGTACATTTTATCATTGAAGTTTTTTATTGCTTAAAACATTGGTCCATATCAATTCACATATCATATAACAAAATGTAGTTTTAAATATGTACTTTTTTATAATTTTCAACAAAGCAATGGATCTAATATAGAATGGTAGTACTAGGATGAGGTAGGTTGTCTGCCATAGAATCTTTCATTTTCTTTTTTTTCCCTGTCGCTTAATATTTTTTCTGAAAAATCTGAGAACTGAAAATTTAATTGGTGTGGCCCTACTGTGGTAAAATGAGGAAAGACTGAAAGATGTGAGGAAAAGAGAAGTGAAGATGACAGGGGGTTAGGGGTTGGGTTGGGCGAACACAATTCATCTTTCTCCTGCTGCCTAACTCCATAACCAATACAACATCTTCAGCACACTACTTCAGCAAGGTTACTGTAAATCACTTTATATTTGCGGTAGCAAAAAAGGTCGCGGTGTGAGAAAAATGGACATGTTCGCGGAGCTATACGTTCACAGTGGCCGCAGGTGCAGAAGGAAGAAAGTCGGCAAATCATAAATTTGCGGTACAGAAGTGACCGCAAGAACCGCGAAATATAAAAGTACTGCGAATATAAAATGATTTACAGTAATTGTTAAAATGATTTATAGTAAAAGATTAGTTACATAATAGATCTACCTGACAACGACTGAAAGGATTATCGGAAATTCGTATGGAATATTGCTTTCCTTTATAAACATTTTTTATTGGTTTGCTGCCGCTGACCTGTAAAATCAATTATAAGATTCATTCAACAAACATTTTTGAAGGCGAGTTGGTTAGCTCTAATCTTACTCAGGGACTGCCTCAATGCCAAAGTAATTTCATTATCTTAAAACATCTAAATCCCTTGAAAGATGTCCTCTCCAAGGCCAAAGCTGTCTAGAAATAGAAGACAACCAAGAAATCTTGTTGAACTCTTGTTACAACCCGGGCCCCCAATTTACCTGGCACACACTGTGAATGTTAACAGCTTTGATATTTACCATGGTCTTAACACTCGAGTGTTTAGTCACACCGTATTGATAATCAAAAGTGTATCAAAATTACTTTCATTTCATCGAATGCTAAGTTTTTTTGTATGTGCATTACCCTCGAGGCTCTGTGTAAAGTCTTCCAAGTGAAAGCTGTTGATGTGAGTTCTTCCGTTTCTAACTTACGAATGTGTTTGATCACCTTTCAGATACTGTGCTCGAATTATTGCATCTCTTTGCAACTACAAGGAGGCTGGCATCGTTACAGTCCGACTTGAGTCGAAGCCAAACAGCCCGTCCTTCAGACAAGAGGCCAGGTTTCCAGTGACATTTCTTGGCACGCCAACAAGGAAATGTCATCTGTAAGCACCTTCAGCAGGGCTCAATTATCGCTGTTGGTGACAAAACTGAGACCCGCAAACCACCATATTGAATAAACACATTGATACATAAAGTTTAACGTACGGACGTTCAGTATGGTTGCTACCTGGGTATAGACATTGGGAAATCAGCCATACATTCTGAAACACAGATTCGTACTGCTCTGACTGCACTTTGAACATTTCCACATATTTCAATAAGTTTTGATTTCTAAGAATGTACGAAACCTATTTTTACAAGGTAGAACACAGTGTTTTTTTTTTGTTGTATATACACTTCCAAATGCTTACCAATAAAAGAAGAGTTTCGTGCAACCTGACCATGAGGAAACTTGAGAACGGTACAAAGGATCGGTTTCTCGCTAAACTGGTACCTCTTTCCTAGTAGGAAATTGGAAGCAAGACGCTTTGAATTCCGTCCAACACTTCAAATGAGATGATCCCAGTGTCAGCCTGATAATATTTAACTTTTGTCAGAGATCACAGAAATGGTAGGATCTTGAGAGAGATAGCCAGACATGTGGTAGCACCAGGGGCAGAGGGATGTTTATTTTCAGGAGGTTTTGTGGTTCATTTAGCAGGATCTGTGTTGCTCCCCACAGAAATACTTAGGATAGCCAAAGGATAACCCCCAATGTGTTCAAAACATTGTTGGTGCTTCTTGTAATGGACTGGAGTGTCACAAAGAACCAGTAATTCTGTGAGTCATCTTACCAGTGCTTCTATACTGGTCAACAATATCTTGATGGCACCTTGAAGTAAAAACACATAAAAGAACCCAACACGCTTATCAAGAAGAGTAGGGGTGACCCGATGTGTTTGGCTAAATATGTGACCCGTGGTGAAGCTACAATGTACTACTAGCTAATGAAAAAGCATCATGCTTTGTCCATCAGTCTCTCAGTCAGAGGTCCAAAGCTTTATCTTTTTTTAGGACCAAAAAGGCTTTCCAATGTACAAGTCCTAACAACCTGACAGTATGCATTTATCATCAATGTTGTCTTTAAGTCATTTAATTTTCTGATCAACATATCTTTTAGTCCAGCGGCATAGCTGAAAAATTGTGCATTTTTGTCTAAAAGCACGAAATTTGGCACACATGTAGTTAAAGGTATTCTAAGCAAATCTGGATATGGAGGCATTTCCATTTCTGCCCAGGAGCGATTTTATGGCATATTTTGCCATTTTTGACTAAAAATGTATATTTTTGGCTTCTGTGCCATGACAGTTGAAGCAATAATTATGAAATTTGGTACAAACATGCAACTTAGCAATTACAATGCAACAGTGCATACTAAGTGTTGACTACTCTATTGTTTTTTCTTCAAAAATGCATTTTTTGTTATTTTTTACCAAAAAATGTATATTTCTGGCTCCTATGTCATTATAATCAAAGCGACAATGCCACAATTTGTTATTAACATGTGACTTAGTGATCCTTATACAATGTTGAAGAATGGCTATAGGCCATTTCATTGTTGCTCATGAAAATGGCCTTTTTTTGCAATTTTAACCCCAAAATAGTTGATTTTGGGCCCCTGTGCCACGGTACGTAACATTAAAACCCCAAAATAGGTGCTAACATGTTAGTTTAGGAGGCCACATACAATGTTGTGCATCACACCTGAAATATTCCAATGTTGGATATGCTAGTTGGACATTTTTAGCTATTTTTGCCGAAAAATGTATATTTTAGGTTTTTTGCCATCGTATTAATATCACGTTGGCTGATAGGTACGCAGTGGAGTTACATTTATCAGTGATGTGTATGTTGCTAAGCATTGTACAATGCATGTGCCAAACATGTAATTTGACAACTACAACAATTCAATACTGCATACTTTTAACATACACCTCTTTAAAATTGTGTAAAATAAGGCTTTTTTGGTATTTTCGGACAAAAATGTACATTTTTGGCCCCTGTGCCCTAATATTACAACCAAATGACCTGAAATTTGGTATGGGATACCTTGGACACATGCTCACAGAATGCCATTGACAATTTTGACATATACCATTTCAAAATTGTGTAAAATAGGGCTTTTTTCCCTATTTTCGGACAAAAAATGTACATTTTGGGCTCCTGTGACCTAAAATTAAAACCAAATGACCTGAAATTCGGTATGGGGATACCTTGGACACATGGCAACAGAACGCCATTTACCACATGCAGGAATAACCTCTTCTAAAACTCTTCAAACATCTCCAGTACAAAAGCATACATGTACTTAACTCCAGGTAATTTGGCTTTCATTTAATAAAGTAATAATTACCTTCGCTGAGAAATATATACTTCTGGTCTATTGATAACCAAAAATATGTAAATTTTGGGCTCCTGTGACCTAATATTAAAACCAAATGACCTGAAATTCGGTATGGGGATACCTTGGACACATGGCAATAGAACGCCATTTACCCTTTTGACAAACATCTCTTTAAAATTGTGTAAAATAGTTTTTTTTGCGATTTTCGGACAAAAATGTTCATTTTCGGCTACTGTGCCTCGGTACATAGTACATCAATGCACGAAATAGGTGCAAACATGTACTTTATGAAGCCTCATATGAACAGTAGCCGACCTCGCCGAACACCAGCCGACCTAACCACCTAGCCATGTTCGGCTAGTTCATGAGGCCAAATTTGTAAATGTGTAACATGGGCTTAATCTACTTTCACCCCAAAAACTATTTTTGGCTTCTATTTGAACCATAATTGTAGGCATAACTAGGATCTTCAAACTTCCATTACTCCCTGCTTCCTAACTGTAAGCAATACAAAGTTGGTGTTGAATTATCCTAAAGCTACAGTATAAAAAAAACAGAAAGTTATACAAATCTATAGAATCCTATTATCCTACAGAGCTCTCGGCTACTCCATGGGTGTGCCAGAGTAGTGCACTTTGGCCAATTTTTCAAGTTTCATATTTTCATATTCAGTACAGAAAGTTGTACTACAAGCATTTCAAAAGTTGCGCTCTTTCATGCTTACTTCAACATTGCAAACAAACAGACAGCAGGGCTCGAAATACGTTTTCAGTTGCATGCAAAAGTTAATGTTGGCAAAAAATATTACATGCATTGTGAAAAATCTACATGCAAATCATATATATTTTCAGTTGGTAGTAAAGACAAAAGTTCTCAAAGAGTATATATTCAAGAAAAAATTGTTTTTAGCTTAGTAGCATTTGTAATAATGTAGCAACAACACTTAGTATTTTTAGAGATCCCTGACTACAATAGACGTTTGCAGTGCGCAAACATGATATACCAATAATTTTCAACTACCAGCGATATTGCAAGTTCAGAATAGTTTTTACCTGCAAATTTCATGTTGCATGTGGGCATTTCGAGACCTGGGACATGGGTACAACTTGTACACGAACAGTATACAGACACTACAACCTGGTGATTTATGACATTATAATTTGTCATTTTTCTACTACCGGTACCATTATAGTTCAAAGTGCAGCCATAGCTTTTGTATTCCTTATATCAATTTACCATGATTGTGTACCAGGTATTAGGGACACTGCACATTTTATTTGACAAATGAAAAGGTAACTGTAGCAGCCAGGTTACCCGAAGTACAAGTGTCATCAATTCAATACCCCCGCATTTCTTCCATAGCTCTGTGAAGTAGCTGTGGCAAGTCGAGAAATGTTAGAAATGAGACATATTAAATAACAAGATAACAAGATATATATTAGATTTTTTCTGGCAATAGGGCAAAGGAAGGTACATAGAGGGCTCACATCGCTTTACAAAAAAGGGTTTTATGCATGAAGGGGCTCTACAGACCCTATTAAAAGACGTCTTGTTTTGCACTTCCAGTTCCCCGGTAGGTTTTGCACGACAGGAGTGGCGCTAATCAACTCCTGGCATACAAAACTCTATCATAGGCGTAATACTCCCACCGGGTGGCCAGTTGAGCTGGGTGGGGGGAAAGCCCTGAAAAAAGCCCACCCCAACCACCTTCCTTAACTGCCATGAAGAATTATATCAAAAAATCATATTACAATCAAACATTTCTAGTACCTTCTCTTGTAATATTTATAGACCAGCTAGAGCTGGAGCTCCCCCATAGAGCTCTGCTGAGGTATTGAATTGGCGACACCAATCATCAAATTGACAGCTGATGTTTGCAAAGCACTACAGAGGTACTGCAGCAGGGCTGTATGAGCAATCTCCTCCTCCAATTCTCTTCCAAAGTTACTTATATTCACAAACTGTGCCCAACATCACCCAGCTCCTTCATGGGATTTTCTGAACTTTTAACACATGCAGGAATAACCTCTTCTAAAACTCTTGAAACATCTCCAGTACAAAAGCATACATGTACTAAACTCCAGGTAATTTGGCTTTCATTTAATAAAGTAATAATTACCTTCGCTGAGAAATATATACTTCTGGTCTATTGATAACCAAAAATACCAAACTAAATCATAACAAAGTGGTGTATGCCAAATATGTAAGTATATGTCCTATAGGCACGTTCATACTTAATTTTAATACATTTAATACTAACGGGACACAGAAGACAAAAATATGACAAAAATATACATTTTTGTCTGAAAATAGTAATAAATCTAAAAGAAATATAACTTTGAATTAGCACATGGCAAAAGTATTAATAACTCCCTGTAGGCACATGCCATAGACACCACCATACCAAATTTCAGGTCATTTGGGTATAATATCAGGACACAGTGGCCCAAATATACATTTTTTGGTTTGAAAATAGCAAAAAATCCCAAAATATATAATTTTGAAGTGGTGTATAACAAAAGCGTGAACAAAGTTCTGTGACCATTTGTCCAAGGCACTCCCATGCCAACTTTTGTGTCATATGGGTTTAATAACAGGACACAGGAGCCAAACTGCCACCAAAGTATACATTTTTGGTCTGAAAATAGCAAAAAAGTTCAAAATTAATTAATCTCAAAGGGATGTTTACCAAAGGCGTGAATGTAGTTCTGTGGGTATATGTCCAAGGCACCCTCATACCAATTTTGAGGCAATTTTGTTAGAATACGAGGGCATAGAGGCCCAAAATGTACATATTTCGGTCAGAAAATCTCCTTAGCAACGGCCTTAGCAACCGCTTTTCAGGTAACATGTGTATGAGAGTAATAATCTATAGACTCTTATATCTCCTGATAGAGTGGACGGATTTTCTCCATTTAAAGAACATCATGTTGCCAATACTGTGACCAACCAGATTTTTATATTTGCAAAGGTGTCATAGGTACCTAGAAAATTTGCCTGATGATGAAAAGTAAACCATCCATTTATTTAAATAAAATTACTAAAAAATGGGATTTAAAGATTAATAATTTTTCCTAGAAGAGCGGTATTGAAACAAAATTAACAGATTTGTGTACCTTGTAGTAGGTTGTGGTAGCATATAAATTTTCAGGGAGAAACATTGATGTTTAATTTTTTGCCCCTCCCCCTTAATCAGAGCACTAGAACGGTTCGTCTATTTTGGGGGTTCTAAACTTAAGGTGACGCCACGGCGTTCCTGGGCAGAAATGGAAATGCCTCCATATCCAGATTTGAGTAGAATATGTTCAGCTACCTGTGTGCCAAATTTGGTGCTTTTAGACAAAAGTGCACAATTCGGCTGATTTTTCCAGCTATGCCGCTGGACTATTTTCTTCTTTTTTTCTTTCCCTTTTCTTTTCCTTCCCACATATCTGCCTGCCATTTATCCGTTTTCCTTCACATCTTTCTTCCATCCACTGATTGCCACAAGGCCTGTAGTGTAAGATGGTGATCTAGACGAGATAGACAACTCAGGAAGGGCCTGTCTGACACAACACACCGGCAGGATCAACAACAAGTGTTTTTCATTTTGACCTCGGCGTAATCCACCTAACCACCAAGTGCACAGTGGACAATCAGCCTCAGACACAACAAACAGATGGGGTCGCCTTTCCCGACCTTTGCCCTGTCAACTCCGACCCTTACCTTGCACTGGAAGTCGCACAGATCCCGGTAGGTTCTGTTGACAGTAGTGAGAGTGCCGTCCGACCAGCTGACCTGAAATAATATGAGAAAATGTGTAAAATGCAAGTTCTAGATGACACAACACAATGCAAGATTTGTTGAGTGTCATGAGGACTATTCCAATAAAAAGATTGGGGGAGACAGCAATCGTTTTTAGACCTCTCCTTTATTTGGATTGACGTGAACATGAATTGCTCTTCATCTCGCAACCCTTGTAAACCTTCATGCGTGAACTCTAAATCAACTGTCAAAATCACTTCCCACCCACCATGCCACCAAAGGTATTATTATAAACAGAAACATACATGCAAACCCACAACTCAGCCCCCCAAAACAATACTTCCAAACTATCAACCACGACAGTTGTTTTCGTGTCAGCTACATGTACGAGTATGTGTTCTTACCTGCATGGTGTAGACACATCCTCGCTCACGTCCGCCTGTCTTCTTGCAACCTTTGACCTCAATGGATCTGACGTGCACTGTGGGAGAAAAGAACAACAGTTAGTCCAGGAAACCTATAACACTCCTTTCTGTGTAATATCAAGCAAAACGCTGCATGTGTGTACAGTATTCCTTCACTAGCAAACATGCAATTTGGTATAAAACCGATGGGAGTATTTATACATCGCTGTAAAATTAGATTGAGTCATTTTTTCAGCGGTAAACCTGTCAATGAAGCCAGATGTTGGGTAGCGACATGTAAAACACCAGCAGGGTCAAGTTATAAGAAAAATCTTAAAACCTTGTTTTCACTGCTTGAATATCACTATTTCTTAGGTAAGATATTTAATTACAGGGCTCAAAATACCGCCTGCATATGCAGGTTAGTGCAGGTAAAATTGGGGCTGTGCAGGTATTTCTGATGTCTACCTGTACCTAACCTGCACTGGTCCATGTACTGGCTTTATAATTGTATGTGGATTTTTCAGTTTTTAGTATGTTCCATACTTCCTAAATTCTGAGTGGTGCAGGTAAAATTTGTCTGGTGCAGGTAATTTTCAATGTTACCAGCACCAGTGCAGGTATGCAGAAAAAAGTATTTCGAGCCCTGAATTAAAAATGAACATACATGTACAAGTGTAATAAGGTAATCATTACTTGTCAACAATCTTTCTTACAAAAGCTGGAATGTTACTAATAAGGCGTATGGATATTTTTAGCCGGTAAATTACACTGGAAGAGTCCACACAATAAAGACAATGAACATGAGGTACTAGTGTATATTAGGTAATCATTACTTGTCCACCACGTGCACCTTTCTTACAAAAGCTGGAATGTCACTAATAAGGTGTATGGATATTTTTAGCAGGTAAATTACGCTGAAGGAGTCCACACACAATGTAGACTGGGGGAAATGTGCCCGATAAGGGTGAGAAAAATGTTGGATAAAGCCAGCTGGAGCGATATGCGATTGTACAGGCCTTCCATGCTTCCAAGTTACTATCGAGTCCCACTGACGCAATCCACTATGGTCTTTACGTCATCATTGATAAATAAGAATGGTAAGTTATTATCCATTTATGGTACTACATGTATTTGAATATTACGTTTGGAACAGCATAATCTTTACTGAAAGCTACATATATATAAACAATGATGTCTCTTGATATATTACATGCTTTCAATGCCTTCCTCATCAATTTGCATATGTCAATGTGAGACCCTCTAATCTACATGTATTAGAATTTAGAGTAGAGACTAGCCATTACTACATGTATATTATCAGGTTAAGGTAATCACCAAAGCCAGCTTACAGTAAAACATGCCTGTAAAGCTGACTATCGCTGTTCAAGCAATATTACCACCAATCATTTTTTTACAAGCAATCATTAAGATAAATAATGAGTGCAGACAGCTGACTGGATTCACCAAGTATTATACAAGTACAAGTAGATGCATGGAATATATGTGATAGTAACAGTAAACCCATGGTCAACTTGTAACAACAAATACACTGTAAACCAAACCAGCCAATTTACATGCACTGACAGTGCTCAAAATACTTTTTTCTGCATACCTGCACTGGTGCAGGTAACATTGAAAATTACCTGCACCAGACAAATTTTACCTGCACGACTCAGAATTTAGGTACCGGTAGTACGCATCATACTAAAAACTGATCAGAAACCATTGCCATTATTTCTTTTATACTTCATAGGTGGTAACAGTCAATGCAGCAAATAAAAATCCACATTCACCTACATGTAGTATGATGTACATGACTTTTACATATAAACCCTGCATATGGACCTGTGCAGATTAGGTGCAGGTAGACATCAGAAATACCTGCACAGCTCCAAATTAACCTGCACTAACCTGCATATGCAGGTGGTATTTCAAGCCCTGGCTGATATAGTACAGTCCATGTTGGTCCTGTTCACAACTAAAGAAAGTGTTGAAAATTTGGGCACGGAGTGGCTAACATCAATTTCAAACCCCCAAATGCCCAGTTATTAAAATGGCTTTTTGCCAATAATGCACAGATATCCCTCCTTTGATCTTGTGGTAAACTACACATCAAAATTCAAATATAAGTTCAAAATTCTAAATCCCCTCTCCTTGTCACCATTAATAAAATAGCTCACAGATTCTGTAAAACCCTGATGATGAAACAACTGTTGATACATTTAGATTCTCTGCATTCCCAGCACAAACGTCTGGGACACATTATAGAAAAGTTACAATTCGGGTTAAGAGTGTTGATAAGTGGTAACTGTTAGCTATTCCATATACCCCCAGGCAGTGATACACCCTAACCTGTCCCAATATTTCATATGTGTATTAATCCTAGTACACCCTATGGGAGCCCTGATATATCAACGCTCGCTGGCTCACACATCAATATCGTGTAATCACTGGTATAACCTTGGCTGGTGAAGGTTAAAGAAATTCTATAGTGTCATTAATTAGCTCTGCCCACAGATTCTTATTCTTCTGTATCAACAGAAAATGAAGACTTAGTTGATAAGGGCTGGGAAAAAAATGGTGTGTTTCCTGTTTCCTGACCAACCCTCGAAAAAACTGCCGACCCTAGCCTTTTTTTGGGTGGACCCCTGCAAGGGACATAAATTTTTCGAGCTGATCGACCTTTTCTAGCTCTATGATCTGACACCCTAAGTGATAAAATGATGTACAATTGGTTTTCCAACATTGACATTGAAAATATAAGTGTACTCATGCAAGTTTTACTTTGTTAAACTGTATTGTATAAGTTGGATCACTAGAGATCACCAATGTCTACTAAAAAAAGAAAGAAAAAAATATAATCCCTACCTACCGACCCTATTTTTTTTCAGGACTGAAACAGGAAACACAACATTTTTCTTCCTAGGCCTGAGAAGAATGTCTTATGATAAAGAGGCCTTGAGATGCTCATAAAGTCTTTCTCAAGAATACTACAGACTATATGTGGATCTCTATAATTGTTATCATCACAACAACTGTGTCTGCTAAAATGTCATCATGAGGATTAATTTCTCTCATCTCCTTTTAATTTGAAGCATTCTATTGGTGCCTTATTGTGCGGACTACAGTGTCAAAGGGGCCAAAGGTTAAATGTAGAGCATGTGTAGGTGCACCTGTCATCTTAAAGGGTTCCTTTCTTGCACGCTATTCTATGGTAATATTCTTTGTCACCTCGTTTTCTTATTTTCATCACAGTTATATAAACCTGTTGATCTGAAGATCTCACCAGTGTCACTCTGAAAGGTAGTGGATGCTACCTGAAACGTCTGACCGTTTCCAAAATCATATCCAGTTGCTTGAGTGACTGTTTTTGGCGCATTTTATTACCTGGATGTCTAACCTTCCTTTTCTAACATCCTTTTCCAAGCCACCTTTCCGATGCCCTCCCGATACTACCCCAATGGAACAGGGCTATAAAATGCCCTACACTGTTTGTATAACACTTTCCATCCACAACAAAATGTTTTCACTTCAGTTTATGACTATTGACAGTACACTCTAGTTAGTTTGCGATGCCGCCACATACGTATCCCCATTCATGGCAGACCCGACCAGTACGCCAGCGGTCACAGTTGATTATTTGGCTTAACGACAAGGCATAAATCCTAGGTTATGGTGACCCTGTGACCCCACGGAGAGAAGGAAGGGAGAACCACAATCCTAATCCCTTCCTTGTGGGTGAATGGTCGCTTTAAATGGCAGTTAGCAACTGTGTGGGCTTCTTCACTCCCTCTATCATTATACTGTAAACATTGACCTTTTATATGTGGGCGGTTGGATCTAACTTTTCCAAGCCTCCCAGACCAAGTATTCAACGTATAGAAGGTAAAGGGAGAGATATCTAACATCACTATCAGCTGGCACTTTCCATTTTTATCCAACTGAAGTCCCAAGTCAGACCACTGTTAAACACGGACTGTACCACTAATGTAGAGGGGGTTGAGCAAGGAATGACTTCAATACATCTACTTGGAGATACGAAGAATGCAGTTTTATATTGTTTTCTCAGTAAGTACATGATTGATGAGCATTGACACTGACAGCCTGTTTTAGTGAGTTACTATTGGAATAATCTTTGGCTTCAATACATCTGCTTGGAGATACATGTAAGATTATTCCAGCTTCATGTTGTTTTTCTCATTTCATACACGGCAATATTTAAATACGAACAGCCTGTTTTTCCTCAGCATTCCTCTTGAGTTGTCATTGGACTAATTTCCGCCTTCCTGGCATTTATAAAATCAAACTACTGTAGACAGTATCGTTATGTAACCATTGGCAAGGGGCCGCTTTGGAATCTCCGCTTCGTTCTTGAAGCTCATCTATCAAGGGCTGCCGTGACATCACAGGGAGGAGTTCAATACCAGGAATACATGCGGTGGAATTACTGCGCTGTAAAAATGACTTGACTTACTGACGTCAATCCTAGGGAAAAGGTCCTAACCCTTAATCTTATCGCATTACACACAGGCACTGTCTTTTTTCATGGCCGTGCAATAAAATACAGCTCATTGAAAATCGATATGTATACAGATATTTTCCCAAAGGTAACCTTAGCATGAATGCTATCTGTGTTGGTAGTCAACGTTGCAAACATTGGCATGTATACTCACTGTGTTCTTACACTACAAAGAGATCTCATCACAGAATGTCAAGTTGTCCTTACTACAGCATTTAAGTTTACCGTCATCAAGATTACATTAAAGGCATCCGTTGCAATTTCAGGGTGGCAAAAGTGAAACAAAAAAATATTCTGGATGAGGAAATCTGTCTGATATTGATGTTTACAGCTATTTCAAGCAAATTTCTATCGTCATTTCAGACTTGAAACGTTTGAAATAGCCCAAAAACAATCTACATGAGGAGTCCCTTTCTTTTTGGTACCACCAATAAATAGCTAGAACCAGGGTACGACACAAAACAAGCAACCGTTTTCCATCAACAACATCGCATTTTTGCCTCACAGATATCAGTATACTATGGGATAGGGTTGATTTAACTTACTACATTAAAAATGACCATAAAATTGACTTTGAAAATCCAGTTTTACTGCACTGAAATCGCTTTCGGTGCCTTTAAGTTTAACAATGGCAGGAATCCAATTTTACGAATCAAGTTGTGACATACATATACCAATTGCCACATCGGTTTGCAGTGGGAAGATGAGATTTGACTGATATTACTGCCACGAAAGGGGCAGGAGTTCATCAACTGCAGACCCAGCCATGCGGTCACATGTTCCCCAGGTCATACATTCTACTGTCACATTCCACTTCCACTGTCACATATCTTCCAGGGTCGTACTGAAGCTACCAAAAGTGCCGCTATGTGTGTTGGCGGGAACGTGTTTACAGAATGGATGACGTCGCCACGTCAATTTAATTTGCTGCTTCTCAGACTCAGATATATATATACGAGCCAAAGAATTCTCCTCTACTGTACTGTAAAATTACCTGGAAGAACAGCAGAAAAACAAGGGGAAAGTCTGTGCCTTGATACACACAGTTAGAAGACAAAGCAAATTAAGTCAGATGTAAGTTTTCCTCCCAGCCCTCTGTTTTCATCTTGATTTCTAACTAAATCTTTATTCAAACATTTATGAGAATCAAGGAAATAAATTGGTGTGGCCCAAGGGTTATACAAACATTGTACCAATATGGCTACTTTGTATGTTCCAAGGTCAGTATGTAACAATGCCTTCAATATATACAGTATCTAACATAATAAACTGGACCACGTGAATAATCCATTCTCATACATGTAGTTCGTAACATGAATGATTGTTTACTTCGGTCCCCTTGAGTGTCATAGTGGCAGAAGTACACAACAAGCACTTGTCAACGTCAACAGCGACTGTATTTGTCTGTGCTTTCCTTCAAATCTAAAAAATTGCATTGCTTCATAAATTTTCTCTTTAATTCCTCGTTCTAGGAGCGGCCAGTAAAAATCTGTAGCGAACACAGTTGGTGATTTGTCTCTATCTGGTACCCATTTAGGTTTCATCCCAGATACGGGCGACTAGGCCGGCCCAGTCAGACCATGCCATGACCCAGGGTCAAGCCATCTACATGATAAATAGGACCTGCCCTGGCTTCCCCTGAACTTCTTCTATTTTTGCACACCAAGGGCAAAGGAGAAAGGATCCTCCTGGCCAATTACACCTGAACATAGAATCAAACTTCAGCCTGTTTATCCCAGGTGTTTACGGTGCATCATATTAGGTATTACTCTGAAAATTCCATAAACGATCCCATTTTCAAATGCACTTGTCTTAATTGGTAATGGTGGCGCACTGCGCATGGCAATGTAGGAGGTCAACAGCATTCTTGCTCAAGTAGTAAGGATTATAGCCGTGCAGAGCCCAAGCGAGATTGATTTTTGTGCCTGGCTCATTTTCCACTGACTGACCGTTGTTTTGGTTGTGCTTTCTCATGCAAGGCAACAGGCAGGCTATCGTATTAACAATGGGTCACATTAGACTGGTCTTGTGTACAGTTGCCAAAACTGGGGCTACCCTAACAAGAGCATGAGGAATATTGCCTAAAGTATACCCAATAGGCAAGGCTGAAAACACTTTTGTGCACCGAAAATTGGAGCTGTGCACCTAATTTTTGACTGTAGGAGCACAGGTGCACCTAGTTATCTATTACTACATAATAGGGTTACATAACTAAGAAGGTAACATTTGCAAAGCAAATGCATAATGTTTACCTTTACATGGGGATGGTGTAGCTCAGCAAACTACTGCTCTGTTTATTCTTACATTCATACATATATGGTGACCAGCCTCTCCAACTCTGTCCTGCAACTTGCTACATAATGTAATCCAACACCACTGGGTGTCTGCTACATTACCATCTACCATCTACCCTCTGGTCCAGGTCATTGACCTTTTTGTTTGGAGAAGGAGAAGAAGAAGAAGAAACAGAGCAAAACCTGGCCATTCAATGCCACAAGGAATGTACACCAGTGCGCCTGTTCACAAAAATTTAATTTCAAGTGCTACAATAGGTAATTTGTAGAATGAGTGAACACAAAGTACTATAAGTATAACAACATCTCTTGAGGCACTGGGCTGGCAGCTTAATATTAATAGCTTGTGGCACTTTTGTAGTCCTATAGCCTTCATTTATGCCAATGTTAAATTGGATTGCCCAATTGCTACCATTCTACTGTGTTCCCTTGTCTGTTATATACAAACAGATGAATCAATGCATCGCACATTGGTAGAGACATTTCCGGTTAACGACCATTGCTTAAATGAGTCCCAACGATCCCTACCTAACAGGTGCACCTAGTTATCTATTACATAATAGGGTTACATAACGAAAGAGGTAACAGGTCATTGACCTTTCTGTTTGGAGAAGAAGAAGAAACAGAGCAAAACCTGGCCATTCAATGCCACAAGAAATGTACACCAGCGCGCCTGTTCACAAAAATCTAATTTCAAGTGCTACATTAGGTAATTTGTAGAATGAGTGAATACAGAGCACTATAACAACATCTCTTGAGGCACTGGGCTGGCAGCTTAATAGCTTGTGGCACTTTTGTAGTCCTATAGCCTTCATTCATACCAATGTTAAATTGGGTTGCCCAATTGCTACCATTCTACCGTGCTTCCTTGTCTGTTGTACAAACAGATGAATCAATGCATCGCACATTGGTAGAGACATTTATGGTTAACGACCATTGCTAAATGAGCCCTAACGATCCCCAACCCTGGCCAAACTGAATTGTGTTTGTGTGAAGGTCCGTTCTCTTGGTACAGGGCAATTTCACATGGTTTATTACAGGGAAGATTGGTGAAAAGGTTAGGCCATGTAGCTTCATGCCTTGTGCCTAACAATTAGGGATGCGTACCTAAACAAAAGTTTAGGTTCAGGTCCGGACTTGAATCCAGAGGTTTAGGTTCAGGTCCGGACCTAATGAGTCCGGACCTAAACCCATGGCATATTTGAAGGCTGTTATAACAGCATAACGCGAGCAATTTGGCTAAATTAAGTTGAAGACTCTTTAACGAAGACTTCTATCGAAGACTAAAAGGGTGAAAAAACTCAAACTCGTCTGGTTTATTCCCTGTGACACACCAGTGCAAGTGATCCCGGCACTGTATTTGCAAAGTATACTAGTCTTTGTACTGGTCTAGAACGAAAATAATTTTGTGAGTGCTAGATTTTTTATTACGAGTCCGGACTTGAATCACTGGGTTTAGGTTTTTTTGGACCTGTACCTAAACGTTTTTACAAGTCCGGTTTAGGTACGGCATTTAGGTACGCATCCCTACTAACAATGAATACAGTAAGGTATTCTTTTGCATTAAAAAAGTCTTTAAGAGAAGCTGAAAATTTAAATTCTTACAGCCATAGAAGCACTAGCAATGAGCTGTTCCCACACCTGTGACAGCTATCTACTATATCAATCAATAATTTCAAACAATACAACTGATTTGCACTGTACATGTAGATAGGCATCAGTTATGTTTGTTGTCAAAATATCTAATCTTTCCAGCTTGTTGACTTTCCATTTCATCATGTATCCTTTACATAAAAATTTGAGATGGAATTTTACAAGTGGTCAAAATTTCCTGGCACATTTGTAAGATACATAGCGGCTGAGTGATAGTACATACAAATTCTAGGATTTGTTTTGTTTTGTTTTGGGGTTTTGCATCATTGATCTTAACGATTTCTCGTGCTATGTTCTTTCACCATCATTTAGCATAAGCAGGATCCATCTCATTCTCCTGTCATCTATTCATTTCAATCTTCTAGAATAACTCTACTAAAACACTGTCACACACACACACACACACATGCACACAAACACACATACACATGATATAGACATACATTACACACATGCATGCACACACACACACACACACAAATACACAAACGAACACATACCACACACACATACCACATACGAACACACACACATACATACACACAGGCACACACACACACACACACACACACACACACACACACACACACATACACACACACAAACACACACACACACACACACATATATAAAGGGCAAAAAGAGGAAAACATAACCTCTATAACCCCTGCATCCTTTAGTCCACCCCAAGTGCATGACCTTCCTGACAGGAGACTGTTCAGGAGGTTCTCCTGTTCCATTGACACCACCATGACCCATGAAGCAGGGTGGGGAGCTTCCTTATCAAAAGCATCTGTCTTACCCATATATGACAAAACCAGCAGGGTCCCAGAGAAGGCCATTTGTCTCAGAGTTGTGTCTTCCACACAAATACAAACGAACCCAAATGAAACATTTTTCAGGGATGACACAATAATTTCAATCAAATCTTTCTGTGAAGAAATCTTGTCGTTATTAACTTCTTTTCCCCAAAATAGATTTCTTCTAGCTTGTCAAGCATACACAATAAAAACAGCTGCTCTCTTTTCAATTCAAACCATAACCAGCCTGTCTCCTGTCATCTATCAACACAATATATATATATATATACACATTTGCATACAATGGACTGACCACTTAACTAGTGCAAGTACAAGCCCTTGTGCCATGACTACAACGCATTATTTCCTGAATTGGGGAAAAAAACTCGAAACAGGCATAAACGAGTACTTCACACCCTTCACAAACAATAACAAAGGTTTGTAGAGGTCGGTATATTCTGTGTCGCTTTGAAGTGTTCGCTGGGTGGTCGTATGAAAGTGTTCTTGTCCAGACAATAGGAACATGTGCAGGGGATTTGGTGAACAGAACTGAGCTCAAGCCTGACTTTACAAACCTGTAAGGGATTAGGGCTTGACCACAGCTCCTAGTACAACTGTTCATCTATTGCTAAGGGTCTGATGTCCAGATTGGCCAAGAGGGAAATCGCTTGCAGGGAACTGTCTTGGGAGTCTGAAGGTTAATTTTACTACCTGTCTGCCTATATGCAATCAGGCTGATATGGTCCAACCATCCAAAAACACACCACCAACAAATAGAAACCTTATCTCTTTTTAGATACACGATCATCAATAAATCAGCCTTTTACAAGCTAGTAATATGGCATCGCATAATTAATGAGGCAATGCTTGTATCTCTTATTACCATGGTGGTCACTTCCTTGGTATCACGGAGAATCTTAAACATGCGAGAAGAAAACATATTCTATGATACACTAACACCAAGACGACTCCATTTGTATTTGGGGTTTTGCAGAGTCACAGACAGAAAAACACTACTGGTATTACAGTACCTTAATGTTCCTTTGACCATAATATATCTGACACACATAAACATTACTGTTACACTGTCTATGTCCTATAATGAATATGGGTTTGGTTCAGTCTCCATTGGGTCATTAGGTAAAACATTTATGGTCTGTACTGTAGTGGAGGAATAGGATGGGGGAATGCTGCGATGGTGTCTCTAGTGCACGCTGGCATGTAGCTACATTACTGGCATACCCGGCCTCAACAGAATAAGCACAGCCACAGAAGTAGCATGCTCCGTGGCCCACTGTTTATGTCAAACAAAAACACACAACAGCCACGTTCAAAGGCACTTGGAAGGGGTGCCGCCGACTGAGGGACTCGATTAGGCTGCCAGGGTGTATGAAATAATAATACCACTGCCGGGAACAAATAACCTAATACCAGCTCTCATGTCTGTGCGAATAGAATATTCCCCTACTGCTTTGTAAGTCAAAATAGCAGTGGTTGGTCTCTGTAGTGTCTATTTTGTCTTCAAGGTTTTACAAGGGCATCATCACAGAGAATGCCTGCTTATCTCAACCTGACGTTATTTTTCGCTGGCTGGCGGCAGTGACCCAAACCTAACAAGATTAAGAAGACTGAAGGAGTATAATCAAATTATCTCTAGCCCAAACTAGATAACTACAATGCAAAAGAAACTGGGACGGACGTGAATCTTAATGAATAGGACACCAGAATATTGTTCGACTTGAAAAAAAAATCACGGACTGACTAAAAACCTGGCAGAGTGGCAGCATTGCAATAGGGGTCAACGAACATGTCTATCGTCAAGCTAGAAATCCCGGGGAATTTACCCCCATGAAAAATTCCGCTAGGCTCCCACTCGGAGATTACCAGCCACCCGGAGATGTAGAACCCAATCGACATTCACGGAAATAGCATAAATTTTTCCTGATATCGACAAGGTATTCAGTATCTAGGTGAAGGCCAGATAACCTGTGTGCAGTATCAAGCCTTCGCCGTCCATTAGGCGCTGCATTCAAATTAATTCTCCTCCAAGCATGAATAATCTGAGGCTGCATCCCTATACTTTATCGCAGAAACTCTGTCCAGTTTCCAACAATCAGACTCTGAATGATAATCTATAATTTAGTATAAAGAAGGCAGTAACACAGTTCTAGCGGAATGCATGTATTGTAATACAGTATGGCACTTGGCCATGATACATACCGTGTATTTAGCCATACTACAGCAGGGCTCAAAATACTTTTTTCTGCATATCTGCACTGGTGCAGGTGAAATTGAAAATTACCTGCACCAGACAAATTTTACCTGCACCACTCAGAATTTATGAAGGACGGATCATAATAAAAACTGTTCTGAAACCATTGCCATTATTTCTTTTATACTTCATTGGAGGTAACAGTCAATGCAGTAAATAAATATCCACATACACCTACATTTGTATACCGGTAAGAACCCAGTATGTAGACCGGTACAGGTTAGGTGCAGGTGACATCAGAAATATCTGCACAGCTCGAATTTTACCTGCACTAACCTGCACACGCAGGTGGTATTTCGAGCCCTGTATAGCAATGTTGTAATAAAAGACCCATGATTTTATTACATCTGCATTTTAAATGAAGGCACACCAAATGTCAAAGAATATGGATTCATTAAAAACCTGACATAAAATTTTTTTTAAAGACACATGTCTATGTTTTGTCCAAATGTCAACACAAATACTGCAAATACCTTCAACAAACTGTGAATAGCACATCTGTCTCATGAAATTTTTAATAGGTCGCTGACGTAATAGCGGTCTATTTCTGACGAGGATAAGCATGCCACCAATGCACTACCGTGAACCGCCTTGACCCTGACATTGTTATTATACTTATCTTACATCAATAGAGACAAGGCATGGCAAAAACTGATACACCATACAAAAGGCATATAATGTATCAAATATCCCTATGTTTATTGGCTCTAACAACATGATAAAAAGGCTAGAATCAACAGAACACTAACAGCAAAAACTAACTGGAAAAGAGGACAGCGCTTTTGACACAGAAAGGCAAGAATACAGTGAACATTTGCAACAAATAATCATGGGTTATCTACAGTACAAAAAGCCAGATTTACAATGAAAAAAGTGGCGATTTTAACTAGTTTTCTTCAGCAGTATGTTATGTCTTTTTTTACCTTTTATTGAACAATGCCAATTCCACACATTGTTTCAAAATCTCTGTAAAGTAATAGTAATACGCCATAGAGGACCAATGTACAGACACATGATATAGGAAATGCTGGTATGTGCCTCGAATGGACCACCATGACTTGTCACTAGACTAGGTCTTCTATAAATACCTTGCCTCAAACCATGGCATTTAGCCCGCTTCCCCCTGATGCTTAACCCCATAACCAATGCAAACTTGGCACCCAAAGGCCACCTCGGCAGACAGAAGGTTAACACTATAACGGGGAGGGCTGGTTTTGAGGTGTGCTGTAATAATGCGTGGAAAAATGAGCACCTGACATTCAACACTAAGTGGTCATTGACCGGGGAATGCAGATAACCAGACTAAACATTTAGTGGTCCTAGAAAGGAAAAAAGGTCCCTTCCTTCTCTTTCACAAAACTCCTTAATTCCTAAAGGAAAATCTTTAAGCCAGAGCCATGATTTCCTCAATTTGAAAAAAAATCAAAGCTTTTTCCAATACAGATTTATTGTGTAACATCTAAAACCTAGAAAGGATCTGGTCTGCATAGAAGTTGAAAGTGTGTTGTTTGAATTTTCCGAGTTAATAAACTCTTGACCCAGCTTTAATTTCTTTTACCAGCTAATTAATACGTCTGGTCTGTTTCCATGGATTAACCTACAGGCAAAACATAATCAACATTTTTCAGTGTTGCTTTTTAGAAGATTAAAAACAGCCCAGCTAGAAGAAAAGGACAGTAACACATGCATAACACTTTTCTTTTTAGATCATCTATATTTGATAAAATGAAAATCAATCTGACAACTAACTATAACGTCTGTTGGTCTACATATACATCTGATGCCTATTTCGGCAGAGGCTTACACCACTGGACAACAACAACAGCAGACCAGTATCAGTGACCACACAGCCTGCTATAATTACTGGTACCCAATAACAGGTTTTGCCTTACACTGTTAGTTACAGCTCTCATGCCCACTGAGACCTCTAGTCTAGAAACATTACCTTCTATTTCTAGTAACTAGTAACTAGACTACAGGCTACAGCAATGCAATATGCAATTCTGAATACTATCACGAGTCAGAAACCCAATTCTGAAAAAAATTCCTATCTAGAACAAATAGGTTGCACAATATCTCACAGGAAAAGCTATCAACGTTTTAGAATACACACCATCACAGGCACGCGACTAAAATGACCTTATTCACTGTGACAGTGATCATATCATCATTACCGATTCCCTGCGCAAACAAGAAATATTTTTGTGATACAGTAAAAAAAACACCCTCTGAAGGAAGCTATATCAATCCGTACAGACTACTCTTCAGTTCACCGAATTTTTAAATCAAGAAACGTAGAGTACCATTTAGATGAAAAGAGACTGACGACAACTAAATGCAGTTTATACACAGGACTTTGACACATCAATGGGTCTCCAAGCTTATTTATCACACTCTAGGTGCAAAGGTTGGTGCTACCTGAATAGACAAAACAATCACCTGTCAAACTAACGGCCCTCCGTCCAATCACAGCCCTCGGGGGTCTTAAGTGTTTACACAGGACTTAACAGAACTTGCACACAGTACAGGAATTTTGTTGTTGAGCTCAGCAGTCCATGGTTTTATTGACTGTTACATCAGCTGATTTGCGGGTAACTAGTGTAAGTGTTTTAAACCAAAACAATCATTTAATGCTTGAACACACATTTATGGTCCTAACACAAATTCAATCTCGATAGTGTTTCACTTTTGAATTTTTTTGATTATCGCAGTACAATTTGTCAAATTGTATGTTTTTGTAAAACAACCACTTAATTTGCAATTCAATTATAGCACAGTTTAAACAAGGTACTGATGCTGAAAATTTGATTTCATGTGATTTATGTTATTTTAAAACAAACAAATTTTTATTTTTATTTTTTAAAAGCCTTTTAAAGCCCCTGAATTTGTACAATTGGAAGTCAAATACATGTATGAAAAGACAAACAATAGATCAAATCTTGGCTAAGTTGACAGTGAAATACTAGTACTGCTCAACTTCAGTTTCTGCTTGGCTAAGCAATTAGCCAGGTGCCTAGGTGTCAGCCAGGTGTCCTAATGGTATTTGTCACGTATTCAACTCAAACAAATAATACCCAATTAAACCAAGCCCGCTGTTTAAACCACTAAGCATCGGATTCCCTCTTCTTTTGTCTTCCTCCTGTATTGCATTTCCTGTAAGTGAAAGTTGTGCAACACCCAAGCACAGGTCTATTGTTTCACTGGCCTGGGGTATCCCCCTATCAGCAACCAAATCTGCCTGAGGCAGTCATAATCTAGCTGTGATCCCCTGATCCAAGTAGCCACTGAGACATGACAAAACCTTCCCTGTTTATTTTTCCTTTCTCAGCTGAGCGCGATGTCTGTACAAGGTGCGGCCCGACCGACTGCCTGCTCCAAAACGCAGTCATTCTTGGCATAGGAAACAATAACCATAGTCTCTGAGGGTGGCGGCCGAGGGTCTCATTCCAATCAGCCGCAGGAAGGTCACTTTAATCTGTCTGGCTACAGTCTACCCCGTAACCCCGCTTCCTTAAAGGCTCTGTCCCAATAATGGCTTTGCACTTGGCTTTGTTTAGAATACAGCAGGTTCTGTGACTCATCCCCGCACTATGGGGCGAAACCAAATCTGCATCAGTCTGTTGACAGGATCGGGTACCCCTCCGGAGAAGGTACACATTCCAGGTAACCCCAAGGTCTGGAGATCCAACCACAAGAGGAGCTCCTAAGGATGATATCTAAAACCTCTGGCCAAGTAGATCTTCTTTACTTCACTTCTATCCTTAATAAAATCTCATGGGTCATTACCTTACTGGCCATACCATCATGATCCATGCAGTGTTTACAACTTGGGACAGACAGAGAATGGATGGGTAAAACATTGGAAGCTCCCTGGTAATAGATACCCTGTGGTGTCGAAAGTGAAGTTGACCTACTCCTACCTTTTGGTTGCTGAGTCTCCTTGCTGCTGTCTGTGCTCGGCTGTGTACCTGGAGTCGTGGAGGTTTCCTCCGAGATGACCTCCTCCTCCTCTTTCCTATGCTCTGCACTTGACCCCTACATTTAGACAACCAAGAAGCAACTGAATATGTTACCGGTTCGGGTTTAAAGTTGTGTGTATTCAAAAATAGCAGAGCGTCTGGGGAAGGGAAGGGAGAATTAGATCCAGACATGTTATGAGAAGTGGGTGGGGATTCCCTGCTGTCTGCACTATCTTCTGCCAGCTGTTAGCAAATCTGGTGCAGAAACCCCAAGTCACCCCCCCCCCCCCTCCCCATGAGGGAAGGGGGAGGAGGGGTTTTTACTCCAGGGGTGGTGAGCTTTGGCAGACTTCGGTGCTTACCTTACAAACTTCAACAGTTGGCTGAGCTTGTATCCTTTCCATCTGGGTACTGAAAGTCAGTCGCTGGTGGATGGAAAACGCGGGGTGGTTAGCTGCCATGGCGAGGAGCAGGAGAAACTCCTCCTTGATTTGCTCTGTGAGCTGCAGCCCATTCAGAATGGTGCTTTCAACGTGATTCAATGTATGGGACAGAACGTTCGACCCCTGACTATTCGTTGTGTACAACAGAGCCAGATACACGATAAGTTTCGTCCGTACGGTATCATCTCCGATATCGTCCAGTGACTGTAGTTCATGAGTGTTGTTCGCCTTTTGCTCGGAGTCCCTGAGAAAGTTGTAATCCTTTCGGCACAGCTCTTCCAGACAGGTTCCCAAGAATCGAAGCTCGATAGGGTGACAGAAATCCAACAGCCCGCACAAAAATTCTATCCTTTTGGGACTGGTCAAACTTTGGAACCAGGAGAAGACCTCTTCCTTGCACACCATTTCTGCGTAACGTCGGCTCGATACATTTACTCCAGCAAGAGAAAACAAGAGAAGAACCCCGGTATATGCTGATCACTGAGTCGACCGGCCGCCATTACTGTCGAATTTTGGCATAGGAAACCTCATCCGGGCACTTTACAAGACCCCATACGTAACAAAAATAATTGGTAGTATGCTTTGCATGCGGCTTGCACGTGTAATTTCATGGTGTTTAGACGGCGACCAAAACGCGCGCCTTCTGACTTTTAAAAAATATCAAACTGTCTGAAAAATGTTAGCATGGAAAATAAAATTCCTTTCTTTTTGGTACAGTGTGCGAGTTGAAAATATTCAAAAATTCACCGTATTCTGATAACTGTCCTCGCAAAACCTTGCATTATCCAAGGACGTTCAGTTCATCATCACTTCATGCATGAACCATCAAGGAGTTTTCATCATAACGTAATAATTAAATTTCTGTTGTACTGGAAATGGCCCTTGTACAAACAGTTTTGACTGGACGTTCATATGTTTTTGGCATAAGATTTGTCACGAAGTTAACAAAAGCTCCATTTGTCTCCAATGCGACAAAGCTTTCTGCTATAAATGCATTTATTGATCAAACACCGAAACAAAGGTACTAGTAATTATTTCGCCTCGATTGAATGGCTTTTGTTTTTGTCTGTGAAAATTTGGCACGGCCAGACTGTGGCTCAGACAAAACTGGCTAAATGTGTATTGTCACAGTTGTCAAAAAGCTTCTTGCTCCACGTAATCTCAGTTTTTAACGCATATTTTCGAAGACTTTTTATGCGTTAAGTTTCTGGTAGTCCGCTAGTAGGAGAACGCGGAGTAAAAGAAAAGAAATTGGCTACTTGAGGATTACGCTCCCACGGGATTTGTAATATTTTACACAACAGCACAATATATTCATGAGATGCAAATTTATGCAAGCTTAGCTAACCTCCTTGGTTACAATGGTAGATTTGATCTAAAATCGTTACATTTTTATCGGCAGCACAACGGATTTTACAGGAAATGCTGTTGCCAAATGAACGGGACAGCAGGAGCTGTGTTTTTCTCAATATGAAATTAATTCATCCACAAACATCGATCCATCAAACTGATAACTACCTGGTGTCTTCCTCTATCTATATATCGTTATATTTACTCGTTCTTATTCAGCATTCATACAACTGCAAAAGTTTGAGTTCTTCTTGACGTCCTCTATAAATGTCAAAATGTCATACAGCTTTCAACGCCGAAGTATTCTGTGGACCCGCCCCCTTCCTGACACCGACATCATCACGCAACTATATCAAACTTACGGGGCCCTGACTGTGGAAATGGCCTGCCAGTGGAAATAATAGTTTCGGTGTGTGACCCATATTTTTTTCAGGCGGACAAATGGCCTGTGATTTATTATGATAACAGTCGGTGTCTTTCGGTTGAATAGATGTGGTATCATTACTGCAAGCGACTTGGCTCGAAATCCTGAGTGAAATTGCGAAAAAAATAGTTTTCATCTTTGACCCTTCCCATGGGCCTCTATTATTAGCAAAACATGGCGGAATATTGAAATTTTGAAGAGCTTGACTTGTAATTTTGTCCATTACATTCCTTTTTAGGTGATCAAGAGCAGGGTAGTAAGCGATATGGGCAAGAAGAAGGACAAGAAGGGGAAGGGGGCTGAAAAAACGGCCCTGAAGACGGCGAAAAAGGCAGAGAAGAAAGCACGTGCAGAGGCAGATGTGAGTCGTAAATTTCTCTCTGCCCCCCTCCCACTGATCTGAAGTGTGACCCTGAGTTTACTTCCTTTGGGAATCTAGATAGCATTTGTAGCCAGGACAATAGTAAGAGAAAAATTGACATTTGGTAAAGTAAAATTAAACAAAGGACAGCAGGTAAGAATGGCCCACTTTGTTGACTTTCAAAACAAAATCCTCAGAACTTCCACATCACGGTCCATCAACGGATGATTGAAGGTCTGCATGCCTTTTTCCGTGAGGTGTAAAGAGCCATTTTAACCCACCATTAATTGTAGCAGGCTGCTTTAATTCAACGTTAATCATTGTTGGGGGAAGCTTAATGGGTCACTTTAATTCCACATGGCACATTATTTGTTATCCCGAATTCGTCATGAGTCAAATTCTTTGTATCGCGTACTCGAACACCAGATTGCCCCAAATCATAACAGAGCATCCAAGGTCCGTCGGCTAGTTTTGCCAGACACCCCTGGAATACAAAACAACATTTCAAAGAAGTCCCTCCCAAAGCCTTAACACTAACAACTTAATTTACCGTTAAGCGTTGCTGGCCTGCCTGAATTTACCATTAAGCATTGTCGGGTGTCGGCCCTCATAAATTTACCATTAAGCATTGCCAGGATCCCCCCATGCAGACCCTCCAATGTCCTTGGTCCATCCTTGTCTGAGAATCTGGGTCAA
Source organism: Branchiostoma floridae x Branchiostoma japonicum (assembly GCA_013266295.2). Taxonomy (NCBI): domain Eukaryota; kingdom Metazoa; phylum Chordata; class Leptocardii; order Amphioxiformes; family Branchiostomatidae; genus Branchiostoma; species Branchiostoma floridae x Branchiostoma japonicum. The sequence continues at coordinate 12,514,672 of CM023829.1, read as the reverse complement.
GGTTTTTCTCCGTTCTGGAGTGTGTCCTCCATGCTTAGCCTTTGATAACATTTGGACACCTGGCTTTTGCTCTTGTTGGGCCATAGTTGCCCCAATGCAGCAGGGATGGTGGAGGTACATTATCCAATACCAATAGGCAGATTTTTCTAACTCCTTGAAAGTTGAATTATGCCATTCAGACTTTAGTTTGCATTGTGATGAGTCTGTCTTTCTGCAGAGTCCCCACTTTCCATCATAATGTGTACATTGTCTTCTCTGTCAATGTCTTAATTCATTTTTATCAACTCTTGATTTCCAAGTAAAAATTGTGACACATTGTTAGGCACATACATTGTCAAGCACATACATGTATTTTGTGTTCTAGGAAGACTTGGAAGCACTAATAGCAGAGTTCCAAGAGCTAGATCGCAAGAGGACACAAGTTATAGAAGAGCCATGTGCACCGCCATTGCCAAGGTAACTTGTCACTTTAACAGTCCCCCTGCTGATGAAGTCTTTTAACAGCAAAACTGTTTGGTCACTAAACGCTAAACGAGGTTAGGCAGCAGGAAGAAGGTTAACCACCAGAAAATAGAATTTCATGGATAGCATACAAGTAATGCCATATAAGTTTAAAAGTACATGTAAGTTGTATACCTTAATACTAATCTTGGGGGTGAGCACCTTGCTTGTATTCATATACAGTTCTGGATTTATTGCACACAAGGTTTCTTGATGGTAATGTCCAGCTCTTCCTTTACAGGTGCAATGGCAGCCTTGTAGCCCATCCCGAGAAAGAGGAACTCATCCTGTTTGGAGGAGAGTACTACAATGGGCAAAAGGCAAGTAAAATAATTTAGCCAGGATATCACAATATAAAGAAACCTTCCTTTTAGAAATATGTTTTTTATGCTTGTTCAAATAGAGTTTGTTAAACAAACCTTTGACACATTCTTAATGTTGCTTTGTAGGTTTCTTAAAAGGAAATGATGGACCATGTCACAGGCATAGATGTATGTTCAAGAGTACTCTTGCATTAGAAGTTTCCTTGAATATTGTTTCCTTCTTCATTTTTTTTCAGACCTTTGTATACAATGACCTGTTCTTCTACAACATCAAGAAAACTGAATGGAGTGAGGTGCAGATTCCTGAGGGACCCCCGCCCAGGTGTGCCCATCAGGTGAGATAAGTAGACCGTTTGTATTTCTGTGGCCTGCAGTGAAAGGGGAATATACTGTAAATCGTGAAACTCCTGCGCTGGTTTTATTTTTGTGGCGACCTCTCCACTGCAAATCCATGACACTGGGAATATGTTTCCCTTGTAAGTTGTATGACTACTGTTCTACAGAATTGTTTCATCCATAAGTTATAAAACACTGTGAAAACCTCGCTTTCTCTGTGGTGGGTTCTTTAACATACTTGAAGTGTGGCTCTCCTCAAACACTGGCTTTATGTCCCATTCGAGAGGAAGTCCCTAACTGTACTGGGTACCCCAGTCAAGTGAGGAAATGTAGGTGTTAAGTGCCTTGCCCATGGGCACAACACTGGGGCCTGACGGGGATTCGAAGTGAGAACCTTTTGATTCGAAGTCAACAACCCTAACCACAAGACCACCTTGTGACCCTGTTCCAGGCAGTAGCTCTTGCCCAGGGAGGAGGACAGATGTGGGTTTTTGGTGGAGAGTTTGCCTCCCCGTCCCAGTCCCAGTTCTACCACTACAAGGACCTGTGGGTTCTACACCTGGCCACAAGGAAGTGGGAGAAGATCGAGTAAGTCTCAGTTTAGCAAGGTATTTGTAGTGATTTTTGATTGCGATGTTTTGAAAAGCAGCTCTCTAAATAGCTGGAAAGAAGATGGAATGACAAAGACAAAAATTGTTACAGGCTTTCTTTTCAAATGAAATAAAAACTTTTTGTAGCAGTGGCTACAGCAGTACTTACAGATGTTTAAGGTTCTTTAACTGTTTTTAGTTGAAGATGTGCTATCTGGGGAGCTGAACAAATGAAATACATGCATTAAGTAGAGGGTATACTATGAAGAAATACAATGTCTTTATCAAAACTACCAGCTGGGTATATATCAGAACTAATTTTTTTTTTTTTTCACAGCTCCTCCGGAGGGCCCACCTCCCGGAGCGGACACCGTATGGTCTCCGTGAAACGGCAGCTGGTGGTGTTTGGTGGTTTCCATGACAACATCATGTATGTAGAGACTGATCAGTTTTACTACATTGCATAACAGCTCTTCGTTTTATATGAATGATGGTAATGATTTACAGTGTCCATAATAAGCCCCAATTATCCTTTCTATTTCTTTGGCTTTCCCCTCCTAGTGGCTATTAGGTAAATGAACATAGTTGATAAAGGACTGAAAACTCTGAAGACTGGATTTTCTTCATGTACAGGTCTTCTTTCCTTTCCACAGAAACTACCAGTATTTCTGTGATGCTTACACCTTCAACCTGGACACGTACCAGTGGGCGCGACTCAGCCCCTCCGGCCTCGGCCCTTCCCCGCGCTCCGCCTGCCATCTCGTCCCCGCTCTGGACGGGTCGGTGATCGTTTACGGAGGTTACAGCAAGACCAAGGTGAAGAGAGACGTGGACAAAGGGACGGTACACGCGGACATGTTTGTACTCAGTCCCGAAAGTAAGTTTCATTTTTCTTACTTGCTACGGAAAGTAGACCACCAACGACGCTTCTATTCTGTTCTACATGCTGCTTCAGTATCGTAAGATTATCTACAAAAAAAATGGCACACAGATTGATGAAGACTTTTAGAAGATCTTTTGATTTGCATCTATATGTAGTTGGATATTACATAAAACATAACAGTATTCATGTTACTACTAGTTAGGCATCTCGCCACCTCACCCCTCCCAGTTTTGCATGGTACGTTCCAACTCCGATCCAGACATGTCTACATGTAGTGTTTAAGAAACAGCCTTTTATGTTTTCCGCTTGCTTGCATTGGGGGTAAGGGCTTGGCGCTTTCAAGTGGTGTTTGCAGTAAGTAGTAGTCGAAGGGCCGCGTTGATGACATGGTGCCGTCAGGCATCTTTCTGCTTTGTGAAGCTTGTTTTGACAACAACAGACAATGCTGATCAAACAGACAGTTGGTATGTTTAGTCGTGGTAGGTCCTCTTGTACAATGTTGTTACTGTTATAGTTAAACACTGCCGGCCTGTGACTTAAAGCCAGACAGATTGTATCATTTTATGTGTATGTTTGTATCAGTAACAAGTATATACAATTGTGTTTTATTTAAGTGTACTTAAACAGCCTATGAATAGTCTTTCTTGTAGGCTGATGAAGGTTACACTTCCAGGTAAACAGTACAGACAATTCAGCCTCTGGACAGAATACTGAAATTACTTTGGACATTTTGATTGACATACATCACTCTTTTTTCAGTCATTCAGTGTCAGTAGAATTCTTCCTTGTAATATACAAAATGTAGGTAAAAACTGGATATTTGTTCCTTTATGCAACCTTATGTGGAATTGAACCCTTTCTATGGCATTCATATTAACCTTTAGCACACTAAAGTAGCCATTTGGCTATTAATTCTCTGTTGGTTATGGGGTTGGGCAGCAGGGAGAAGGTTAACAAAGTGAAGGGGAGCTATTTCTGTGTTGTTACAATCTGTTACTTTCCTTGGCAAATTTAGAAGGTTCCACAACTGAAGGAGCACCACAGAAGTGGAAGTGGGCCCATGTGAAGCCATCGGGTTTAAAGCCCAGCCCACGCTGTGGTTTCTCCTCCTGCGTCACCGCCCCAAACCGCGCCGTCTTCTTCGGCGGAGTGCAGGACGAAGAAGACGAGGAAGAGCTGTCCGGAGACTTCTTTGACGACTCGTACATGCTGGACCTTGAGAACAAGAAGTGGTTCCTGACAAACTTAAAGGGGAGGAAGTCTTCCAAGAGAAGAAGAAGACGGGCTAAGAAGGACAAGGAAACTGGTGCAGAGAGCTCGGACAGTGAGGATGACTCCAGAGAAAGGGAAGAGGAGAAGAGTGGTAGTGATTCAGAGGAGGAGTCCATACCACTGGTGCCCTCCCCCAGAATGAACACTCTCTTGGTGGTGAAGGGGAAGATCCTATTTCTTTACGGGGGTGTATATGAGGAAGGAGACAAACAGGTACTGTCACCTTTTTTCTCTGCATGTTTGTTGGTATCTAACTTTGTCAGTGACATACATGCGTAACACACCACTTCTGTACTTCAGAAACCCTGTGAAATTGACTTTCTTTGCAGGTGACCTTGAATGATATGTATGCCCTTGACCTTCACAAAATGGATGAGTGGAGGGCACTGGTGACCTCTAACCCCCAGGACCAGGAGTGGCTGGAGGAAAGCTCCAGTGATGATGATGATGATGAAGATGACTCACACCTTGGAGCTACAGGAGGAAAGAACAGTGGCAGTGCCTCAGGTATGATCATCCTGACTTTTAGTAACAACACACTTACATGTATTCCTTGAAAATAATCTAGCCAGAAGGGAAAAATCCATGAGGTATAATGGGTTCAAAGGAGGGGAGGAGAATGTTTTAGGTCTCATGTATAATTTTACAGCTGGTGTGTTACGTCGAAGGGTGGTTATATTGGCTATACAGATACAGATACAGATAGTTGCAGTTTGCATGGCTGTCACATGGTGGTGCTCCATGAGTTAGGCAGTTAGGGTCCACTGCCTGGCATGGGAGGGGTATTCTTCACATATTCATGATGTCATTTTGTTAAACTTGCAAAGTTTCTTGGTATTGTTATCATAAACCCTTGCAAGACTTCAACTTAAGACGTCATTCAAGCAGTACCTTATAATTAGGGGTTGTCTATCGTGTTTATATCTTTCAGACACAACAAAGGTATTTCTAGGGTTTACATTTATTTTGGAAGATATGGACAGGAAAGCTTTACTGTAAATAACTGTGTGAAACTGCCTACATATATCTTGAGACATGGTCTCTAATTTATTTTTTTTTTGATTTGCAATGATTTGAGCGAAAGCATAAAAGCTAATAGTATGTAGTACTTGTTTTACATTGTACTTTATCATTCATGTACCTCCTGGTAAGATATTTTGTTTAACTCTGTGAAAATGTGGTGGTCATAGAGTTAGGCAGATTGCATGACATCCACTGTGTTATGCATAGATTCTGATGAAGGAGGCTTGGAAACAAAACAAGATCATCCAAGTGTCCTTGCCAGCGAGAATGTAGCAGACTTCTTCAGTAGAACTAAGGTCCACTGGATGGACCTAGCCAAGAAAAGTGCCCAGGAAGAGGCTCAATCGTTTTCTGAAAAGGCTCTGAAGAAGATTGCTTTCCAGATGGCCAAGTTGTTTCACGAAGAGCAATCCAAAACAACCGAAGATGAGAGCCAGTAAGGAGGACATTGATAAATGGAAACTGTTGCTTTTATTGTGAGAGCTGTTAGATTGGATGGTGATTGGAATCACTGGCACACTATTGCCTGACTAAATCACGCTTCTAGCTAGCAGCCCTTCCACTGTGCAAGAATGATGATTTGATTCGAGGAAAAAAGAGCGCAAAATGCTAGTTGCTGTCTGTAAATTGACACTGAAGATTTTGGGAATCCTATCAGCTTTAGAATAAAACATCTTTATGACTATGACTTTTATGACAGCAATAATGATTTCCCAATAGAGAAGGAACCACATCCTTGTGAGTTACAGTGACAAGTCAAGATATAAGTTATTAGATTTCATAAATTGACTTGTTTAAATGTAAAGTGACAAGTGTATGATGTCACACTGCAATCTGTTGCCTCAAATCGTGGTTTTAAATCTTTAATTTAAAAGCATGATGACTGAAATACTACTCCTGCCACAAGAATGTATCCGTTTTGTCACACGATATGATAACCAGGTCTCCATATCTATTTCTGGCAAACTCTTGGAATTTGGCCTTGACCAGTTAGTGCAATAAATCAAGAACTGAAAAGATAGGTGATATTATTACTGGAGTCTGTTTTAGTCTAATTTATTTGTATTACTTACACTTTCAACTCTTTGCATTCATAGGAACTTTGACTTAAAGATTGACATCAAGCATCATCAATATATTTTGAGCATTCTGTTTTTAAAAATACAGGTAGTAAGGTTACAAGTCAAGCCCTTTTTGCTCTTGTTTTGGGGATGGGTGGGAATCACACATTTTATGAAAAACCCTTTCGAGCCCAAATCAATGTTTTTATCTTGCCAGTGTTTGTTTTTGGGTTGGTTATAGAACACGATAATTCAAAAAGATTTGTAGGATATCGATTTTCATGATCTCTCTTTGTGTAGGTGTGTGGGTTTCTATGGCTATTAGCACATTCCTGTGTAGATCAAGTGGAAGAATTCGAAAGTACAGCGTATGGCAGAGATGTAGGCAGGCACGAGAGCTTTTTCTGGTTTTGGTTTTCCTCCCTTTCTGCAGTAGTTTTTGTTAAAGTTACTTAGGCCACACCAAGTAATTTTTATGGATGACGTCCTCTGGAGACCCTAAATCTAATGCGAGAGCGTGAAAAAAAACAAGAAGGCCTGAAAAAAACAAGATGCCTAGATTTGAAATATACTTAGGGACGACAAATGTTTGGACACGAGTTGAATGAGAGAACACAGTGTAACAACCGACAAGTCTTTTATTCGTCATGAAAACAGCAATAAATCAGTGGAACAGCAGTTGTCATCCTGTCCTGTTTCTTTCCTTCCATCACATCTTCCCTTTATCTTAAGATTTTCAGCACTGTCGTGACTCTTTGGTCATAGTTACAAGAAGCAGAATTTCTTGTTGTTTTTTTGTCTGGGAACAGGCAAAAATCAATGCGCGCGGACGTCATCCATAAAAATTACTTGGTGTGGCCTTATTGCAGATAACCCTATCCCATAAATATCAAACTGCACGCAAAAGAATAACAAAGAGCCAGATCTCATGTAAACTGCACCTGCATAACCTTTATTTACATGGAGACTAGAATTCCATACACTAAAGACATATAAAATATGCCTTTAACTGGAAAATCAGCTTATTGTGCTGTATGAAAAGTTCCCATTTGAAAAGATTTTCGTCTCGACACCTCTACTGGTTTGTAAATCTAGGCTGCTCATCAACATGAAAACACACCACTATGGATACATCTCCTATCTTGGATCATTGATTGAAAAGTCTATAAGGTCAGAAAACATTGCACATGGTAAATACAGAAAACCAGCACTCGGGGGAGAGGGGGGAAACTTGATGCTGTCTCATCGCTTGATTTTTGTCTCACTTAACAATGTTTATCATCCAGTCATGTTTGATAGTTGACTGCGACAAGCAATACAAGTACCCTCACAACAATACAGGTGTTCCAAATTACAAGGGTTCAGCAAAGTGAGTGAGTGTGCATGTTTTTTTTTCTCTCTCGACAAAACTAAGACACACATGCACAGACGCTGTATAAGGTAGGTACATATGCGTGGAAGGAGGGTGTCAAATAAACGTACATCAGAATAAGCACATGGTAGAGAGGCATGACAACACGTAGTAGTACAACTCTGCAGTCCAACTACATTCTAGGCAGAGAAAGAGTTTTTTTTGCTTTCGCACATGATATGACTACATTTGGACCACAAGTATAAAAACGTAACAAAGAAATCCATTCACAAATTCATTGAATATACTGTACAAATGTGCAAGATTCAAAGCACATTCCTTAATTCTTGACACTTTCCTGTGATGCAGCAAACAATGAATTTACAAGAAAAGGATTGCCATTGCTTACACTAAGGTTTTGGCAACAAGTCTAGCTGCAATCCACAGGGCGGGCAGCTCTCCATTCAAAAACACTCAACATGCAAGTTAGAATCACTGGCAAAGACTAGGTCTGAATCTGAATTGTGGCCAGAAAAATATTTCCTTTTCTCACTCTTTTCTCCCAAAACTATGTTTTCTTGGCAAACCTTTCGGTTTTCATTTTTATTTCAATTTTTTTTCCATTGTCACCATTCTATTCATTGTCTAACTATTCTTACTACAAATGGCTACGTTTTCCCCTTCCCAGAGTTCAACACAACAGGCCATCTGGGTCAAAGGTCTCGGTTACCCAGAACCCTCCACAAATCCCACAATCCAATTCTTTCTTACTTCCACTCATCAAACAGGCAACATGGCCTTGAAGTCTCTTAAACATGAAGGACAGGTGGGAGATGATGCCAATATTATCATCAACAGGCTCACAACGTGGCAATAAAAACTTACACATGTAGATTTGTAGTCTGTTTATTTCCAAGAATGAATGTAGAGTCTTCATCTGTCATGTTTGAGAAATTACAAGGCAGAGCATGAGAATTTTTATGAATATACATGTCTTCTTATATAAAAAGTATGATGCAGAGCATGATTTGTTTTTCTGACGTGATTCGAACCTGCGGTCTTTTCTTTCTTTTTCCTCTTGTAAATGCATACACAAGAAAAATAAACAGGGCCCGATGCAGGCAGTGCTGTCACAGGTGATGGGGTGAATCTTGATGGTTCAAGCACAGATAGTGAAGAGCGGTCATGTTTTCCCATGCGAGCATGGCATCGGGCCCTCTTGCTGGGAGCCGGTACACCCCACCCTGACACGTCGCCATTGGTCACACCCGAGTCGTCCCTTCCACGTGTTGGACGTCTTCACGTCAGGAAGTGGCAGAACAGCACTGCAAAGCCGATGTTCAACAGTATAACCAGGATGATGATGTGGGCTGTCGGATTCTGCAAATAGAGAGCAACGGGAAATCACTCGGTGAGACAACGTTGAAGGTAATCTCCAAGCAGATGTACTGCATTGGCTGTTTTTCAGGGTAAGGCATCCACAGAGAGATTAGCAGTACTTGAAAGATGTCGGAGATACATGTACAGTATGTGGAAAACCATTACTGAACAAATAGAGAAGCAGCCAAACACATACATCTGCTTGGAGAGTTTTTTGTGGATGATGCTCAGTGAAGACATTTGTGTGTACCACCCCTTCCAAAAAACATGAATCCCAGAAGCAGAAATTGGGGTTGAGCAGAAATGAAGAAGAAGCCAAACATGAGTGTCTGACACATTTTTGGTTCACCCCAATTCACAAGTCATTCTGGTAAAAGCAAAAGCAGGTCTCACCTTAAGGCAAGAATGATATCTGAACTGGATTAAGAACTAATCACCGTATGGATTACCAATAGCGGAATTTCCAATATGACATTCAGGATGTCATAATGTATGATGCACGTGTTGCAGCGTTTGTAGAAATGTTGGCCAAACGTTTCTTAGTGTCTGTGTTTTTTTTCTGTTATGCAAGTGAAAAGCATTCTTTATTGTCTGCCATTTGCTCAACTACTAGTAGTCTTTTCCCAATTTGCTTGGCGCCGTTTGTTTTGTATTTTGGCAGCGACCCTTTCCTACAGTCCTTCCCAGTCCTGGTCGTCCCTTAAAGGAGAAAACCTGCAGCTTCCCATCTGGTAGATCGTCAGTATTGCTGACACTCAGTGCCACTTCATTACTTTGTGGTCTATATTTGGCCGTGGCAGCCGTGAGTATGTAACTTGTGCACTCAGTAAAGATAGAGCAAACTGCTTATCATCAACAGTGGGTAGACTGGACTGACCCCGTTGGGGCACCATTATGCCATCCTTCCTTAACCTTCGAATACCTCCATATGGATTAAAATGTCCCATTTCTGCCCAAAGCTGCTGGCTAGACCAAAACTTGGGAGGGTAATTTTAGCCGTCCCGAGCTTTGCCGTGTCTGCATACCAGTTTATATCGGTGCTGGCATGCTGCTATTGTTACTCTTGTGCCACATTGTGTGGGACCGCTTCTCACTGTATCAGCCGGCATTCCTCAGTTGTGGCTGCCATTCAAACTGGGGAAACGGAATATCCCGTCGCCATCGTCCGCTTGTTTCTTGGACGTGTTTTCCTCCGCGTCGACGACACAAGTATGCGGGCAATATCTGCTTAGTACAACGCATCCAGAACTTTCCTCTGGAAGTGTTTGTCGATTATATTTTTGACTTAATGATGACATTTCGCAGGATGCCAGAGATGAGTTAAAGCTGAGTGTTGGAATGCCTAATCCCTCCATCAGCATTTGGCAGCACCAAGCTTGTGTTTTTTAAGGCAAAATTTATCATTCCCGAAATAGCAGCCAAAGAGGGGTTACAGGATGTCCTCTACATCAATCAAGCTCCTAAATAGCTAATACACAAATGTGACACAGCTTAGCTTTTTAAGCCAGTGTGGCAACTGTGTGTACGATGATAATGTACAGTGAGAGGTCTGTTCCTAGCAACTGGTATCAGCTCTAGAATTTGGTCCAACCCCAATCTAACTCACACAGAAGAAATGTAATACAACATTGGCAAACAGATGACTCAACACCGGGTGGAGACACACATCATAATCATTACCAAGGTATGCAATCTACAGTAAGTAAGGATGCACACTTGGAGTGAAATATGGCTTTTCTGCAACACAAACAAGAGCAGGGATTAGCGGAAAGACACAAGAGATCTACTCAGCGAGGGACCAATGCTTGGGGAGGTACAAAAATAGATGGCATGGGGAGATGGTATGCCACTTATTCATGGCCCAGCTGAGGCATTAAATGAAACCCATGATGTTTTAACAATCTGTTTGCTAATTCCCATTTACGTATGACCGTGAAATCTGGTCTTCAAATCCTCTCAACTTTCCTTTCTCTCTTCGTTGTTTTGTGAAAAATTTTCCAAGGATTAAATTTTGTGGCTGAAAAATCTGCAGGGTCCACAGACATTGGTCTGAACAAGATGATATACAGCACTTCTTTGGTTCATTTTTCATAAGGTAATTTACATCACAGATAGGAAGGAAGTTTTATCATTGTATTTATCATGCCTGAAAGCATGATTTAGTCTATATAATGTCATATACAAAATGTAATCAATGTTTAGGTATGCCCATACTTAAAAGCCTGGCAATCAGTTTTTTTCATAAGCATATTGAGCATATAACAGGCCCTGAAAGATATGTTGTGGCATCCAGCCAGTATGGAAGCAGAAAATTGAAAGACAGTTTCTGCAGGTGTGCTAAGATAAGACAGTTATGAGTTGAGCTCTCTTTTAAACCATGATAACAATACAGGAATCCAGAATATTTTGTTTTGACCTGGCAGTAGTCCAAATGTTGGTGAAGTGAAAATGACCAAGTTTAATACCTGCTTTTAAATATTTCATTTTAGAGAATTTAGGGGTGATATCAAAAACCGTTAACTCATTGTTCTCTGATGTTTAGGTACCATTTTAAATTTTTAGGCTAAACTGTCCTGACACCTCCATGCAATACAATGATATATTAAGAGATACATGTGTGTTCCCAAGTCCCTAGTCTTTGTTAACATAACTGTTTGTTTTTTTAATTTTGTGCCAATCAAAGTTGATTCCTGGGCCTTCAAAGCAAGGATTAGGAAGCAGGATGGGGACAAAACAAAACAGGACTAGTGGGACACTTTTAACCATTTCTATAGACTAACTCACCACCTCCTTTACCATCATAATCTCTGACGCTGGTTTCCATGTTGTATCCACCACGTTCTGTTCAGTTGGGGCGGCGGCGGCGGCGGCAGCAATCGGCTTCCCGTTTGGAGCCAGAGGCTCGACGGGCACCGCTGGAGCCGGCTCAGGCTCTGGCACTGCTTTAGGCTCTTCTACTACGGGCGGCGGTGTTACCGGCTCTAGCGCTTCCACTGTGTGTATCATACTCATAGGGCCTGCTGCTGCCACGGTCTCTACCGCCTCTGCCTCTTCCATAGGGGTGTCGATGTAATCCTCCGGGTAGTCCTGTAGGACACAAAACACCTCACATGCTCACAACACAACGGAAGACAATAAACACTCTCCACTTTAAGTTTGGAATTGCACTTTTCCCATTTTAACAAATGCTAATATTTTTATTATGAAAGCATTTAAGTAAAAAGTGTACAATGTCATTGACAAGTTTGATGTACAGTTATGAATAATGATGATGACTTTCATGAATATTCATTTTGAAAACTTTCTTCCGACAGGAATTCTTATTTTTCACAGGAATTCCTGTAGGAAAGAGGTAAATTCCTGCAGGAATGAAATTTCTTCATTGCTTTGAAAATGAAAATCCAAGGAATTGTCAAGGAGGAACTGACATATACAACATTTATTTTGTACTCTAGACAGTGTCTTTTATCATCAAATTTCCACACAACACAACAATACAGGGCATTGTCACAACAACAAAAAAACACCATAAATTCTTGAACTCTACAAAATGTCAAAATCTTTTTAGGAAATCACCTTCTTTTTAAGCTTTTGTACATTTAAACAGATGCGGTGGTTAACGGGGGTGGGCGGTTTAGAGGGAAGTTCAGGGGAGAAATCAGAAAGACACTGCAAACACACAATGCCACAAAGAAAAGAAAAAAAATGAAAATTTGTTTCAGTAAGACTTGAGAAAGACTCAGATGAAAATTAAAACTATGATGGGACACACATAATGAATTAATATGGAATTACATGTAGTTAACTCAAATGGTTATCACAAAATGTTGTGATTGGTATCTAATGCATAGGTTTATTATGCCTAACAAAAAAGCAGTCATCCTTGATTGCAAGAGAGTGTGAAAAATAAACATTTGTTCATGAAAGAATTTTAAAAAAAACATACCAACACACACACATGCACAATCATAATCAGGTCTTATGTTAGGACTAAACTGTTATCCAACTCAAAATAAAGACTCACCAGGAATTTTCGACCGTATCACACAGTCTTCTTCAGCTCTAATGACCCGAGTGCTGTGAACACACGCTTTTGTAGACGTGTGACGTAAGCACTGGGTCACAGCGTGTGTTCACAACACTCAGGTCATTAGAGCTGAAGAAGACTGTGTGATACGGTCGAAAATTCCTGGTGAGTCTTTATTTTGAGTTGGATAACAGTTTAGTCCTAACATAAGTCTATACCAACTCAGATGAACTTTCATGCTAAATAATCAGGTCTTGATCTCGAATCAGTTAAGGAGGTTAGCATTGTACTGTGGTTTTCTTTTATGTCCTTACATATATCAGATACTTGCATATTGATTCTTTATTACCTCCAAGTATTGATCTTCGGCTGTATATTCTTCCTCAGGATATCCTTCTTCTCCGGCTGGAACCTCCTCCAAGTACAGCTCTCCTTCCTTCTCAAGATATTCGTCCTTCCCTACCGGCGCAGCCTCTTCTACCGTTGGCTCGAAGACGTCTAATGCACATGTGTGTGGGGATCTCCTCCTGTGTCGTAGCGTGGACTCTGATTCAAAACCGATTCCTGAATCCGGGGTGGTGTCGGCGGCAGGGCCGTACTCGTCGTAACCCTCGTCTTCGTAAAACTCTCCTTCGTCGCCAAAGAGATACTTGAATTTGGGAGGGACCTTACACAGAGAACAGGGAGAGACAAACACAGGCACGTAACGTGCAGTTAGAACGGACGGCAAGGAAGTGGAACAGGAAGCAACGTCAGGGCTCAAAATACTTCTTTCTGCATATGTGCACTGGTACAGATAACAGTGTAAACTTACCTACCCCAAGCAAATTTCAATTGCACCACTTTGTCGGAAGAGTGGATTTATTGTGTATTGATCAAACTGGAAGCTGTTGAGAAACCATAAGTTTCAATTCTTTGTTTGACATTTCACAAGTGGTAACAATCAGTACAGGGCAGGTTGGGTGCAGGTAGACATCAGAAATATACCTGCACAGCTCCAATTTTACCTTTACTGACCGGCATATGCAGATTGTATTTCAGCCCTGTGACATGTACCGGTAACATGAGAATGGAATGTATTTTGAAGAGAGAAAAGCTTGGGGGTTAGAAGTGCTGTCTACCTAAGTGATTAGTGGCGGGCAATGTTGTCTTATCTGGTGCGGAGGGTGTCTTGAGTAATTTGTGGATGACGTCTTATGTTTTCCAGTTGATATGGTATAAGAAAACGCTTGTCAAGTTGTCAACTTTTTGAAACACATCTATAAGAGCATAGAGCTGCACTATGAAAGTAAGACTTTTGTAGTATACGGAATGATAGATGATGTATAGTGGCATGGAGTTTGAAAAGTAAGTCTGGCCTGAAAATAAATTGATTTCTTCACATTAAGATAAAGGCATGCAAATGACATTGTTTTCATCCATAGAAACTACTCAAGACATCCTTAACTCAAGACGGTCCAGATTCCTTACACCTACTGCCATTCCCAAAGCCAATCCGTGGGTTCGTATGGGCGGGGCCCACTCTGGGTGCCAGTGCCAACTTAAGGGTGTGGATCTTAATTTTTGGTGGCCATATTTGTGCGGTGCCTCGTTTGCAAAGGTACCTTCGGGGCTTCCAAGTTGGTGCCTATGTTCTCAAACACGTCAGGCCTGCCAGCTGACATCCCCACATCCATGGCAGTGGCCATGGCCTCCACTGTCTCAGGCTGAGGAGGAGGGGGAGGCTTTTCCTCCTTCTTGAAGGAGGAACCGAGCCAATCCTGCACGGCTTTCATGCTGAACTTCCTCTTGGGGGTGGTCTGCTCTGAATCCTGCTCCTTTGGTGGACAGATAGATAGATAGGTAGATAGGTGAGCACCGCCTGACGAGAGGGACACATCGGGCACAGGAACCACACCTGTGGGGCCTTGAACCCCAACCCCTCCACTGCACATCTCTAAGTATATTCCCTCTAACATCTTGTACTTTTTACAGGTTAGTTGATTTTCCCTTAGGGTATCCCCACCCAGAGTGCTACACTGGCTAAATGTGAAGATTTCAGAGAGAGGAAGACTCCTCTTAGTACCCCAAAACTTGTTAGAGTATCCGGCCGAGAAGGTTTGGGCTACTTCCCGCCCTCCTACCTTCTTGTTTCCTTTCTGATCGAGCGGATGATCTTCTGTCGTTCCAGCTTTTCTGGCCATGTCGGGAGTGACGAGTCTGGCGCTGGGGCGTGGGCTGGCCTGGGCGGGAGAGGCGGCTTGAGCGAGGGCCAGCTCAGCTGTTTCAGCAGCCTCGGCCTTGGCCGCCGCTTCTGCCCTGTTCTTTATGTACTCTAGACCTGCAGGGAAGAGAATCGAAAACAGTTCAATGTCACGATCAAGTGGTGCTTCATATCACGACCTGGAAGATCACTGCAGAACCTTCAAGTCTGTTTTTGAGCTCTCTCAGTCTGCAAGGAAGAGAGTGGAGAATGGTTGAATGTCATTATCTAGAATGCTGACTGACATTGCATTCAGTAGTTCTAGCAGAGCATGGTTGGTTTTGGGAATCACCCTGCACACATGTGACAGACAATATAATGTGTACACACTGTGATTCAGAACTGTTATATGTAGATTTTGAGCAGTGTACAATGGGAAGTACCCCCACCCTTCTTTGGGGGTTCTTTAAACCCTCAAGGTGTGCCTCATATTTAAACAAGTGACTGATCACTGTCTTTCACTGGGCATCCTCTTGCCAAAAACACTTTTTAAGTTTTAATAAGGATTCTTTCCAAGGCTCATTCCAAGGCCCTCTTGAGGGGCAAACTTCAAATGAATTCAACTTAATTTTACGACAAAGTCTTGTGACACTGTTGATAACTTAACAAAAATGTCATGGATTTTCGATTGTCCATCAATGGAGACAGAACAGTTGACATTTTTGTCCCAAAAGGCAAAATTCTGTCCAGCAACAGAAAGACAGTGAGCCCCCAGGTTTTAATCCTAGTTTTCTACTGCCCCCAACACATCCGTCTTATCTATAAAGAGCTTCGGTATAAAGCACGTGGAATTATCAGCAGAGTAGAAGGAAAATGTCAAATAGTGAAATCTTATCAACTATCTCGCCTTTTAACCTTCAAAGTTCTTAACTGCTCAGAAACCAATTCAAACATGGGCCATAAAGCTCCAGTAGAATGTTCCATTTAGGACTCTGGAGGATCAAGAAGCTTTAACACAGATGTGTCCTAGGTAGGATTATTCTGGCTTTTTTGTGTCAGGTTTCACGTCCACAGATGTCAGAACACTTACATGTGATAGGTTGTGTCTTACATTTCAATGTTGTCTGAAGACGAAATGGTTTTCACTTGCAGTTAGCTTCTGATTGTAATTCTCATAGCATTGTTGCAAAGCATTAAATCATTGACTAACACTTTTGTTTTCTGTCACTTAACATAATTCAGGTGTAACATAATTCCTTTTTGCATGTACCTCCTCTTGATTCTTTCCTTAGGGGCCGGCCACGTACTTTGTGCGATTGTCGTGCGAGCACAAACTGATGCATTCTTGGGACATTCATGCATGCATCCTACAAAATTCAGTTGTCTTGTTACAGAAAAGGCTGTCTTAGATCCTTGTCTGCGATTGGTTCTGTCACAGCCTGCTTAAAAATTCTATGGCATCAAAATCATACAATAACCTACGACGCATGTGACTGTGCCGTTACTTAAATTTTCAAGAGATTGAAAAAGAAACAGCTTTATCATGTTCACCCCCAAGCACAGCAACACATTGTGTAGTTACATACATCATGCTGAAGCTAATAACACGCAGTCATGACCTATTTGCAATTGCATGGATGTTCATTTTTGGTAACTCCCAGTTAGGCCTCCTTTCATCCTCCCTCTGCTTCTGTGGGACTACTTTGCAATGCAGTGTCTCCATCCCAGTGATTCTACACCATCACCTGTTGCTGGCGTTGAGTCTATGCCCAAGGACTCGTGCTAAATGAGCATCCAGACAAACCGGTTCTTAATGAGTGCTGCCGCAGCGGTGTCTAATGAGCATCGAATGCCGCCGACCTCTTTATTGGATAAGGAATATTGATGGAACAATGTAATTGAAGACAATTGTACATAGCGAGGTAGCGAAACCACATTTTCTCTTTTTATAAAATCTAGTCCTTCCTTTCAGAGAGATCTTTCCTCATCACTGAGAAAGAGGAGACAAAATTACAATGCTCAGTCTGCTGCCCTAGAACAATCTTACATCTACGTACAGATAATTGTAGCCTCTACCGCAAGCTTGAAGTCACCATTTCCTTGGTGTTCACTTCTGAAGAAATTTCAGAGGAAACTTCATTTTAGAGCAAGGTTTCCTCACAGAGGACCAGAAAACCAGCTCTCATTGCCATATCAATTTTACATGTATATGCCGTTTACTGACTAGATTGGCAAAATGAGCAGCCAGTGGGAGGGCTGTACTGCAAAAATTGTGGTAATTAGAGAAAATAAGCAGGCTGCAAGATTAAAGCATAAGGAGTCCAGGCAGCCTGCAGTCCAGGTCTTTTATTTATGGCACTCTGTAATGGATGCAGTCTCGGTGGGTATCAGCCCCACATACTAAAGGTTGAATTAGCATGCAGAGATGGAGGGAGGCAAAGGGGAGAAGGTATCAAGAGGATTCCGTTCCATGTAGCAAACATTTCGTCTTGACGTCAGAGTCCTCCCGGCACTGGGAATACCAAACCATCCAAGTAAAGCTGACGGCTCTCATTAGAGGGGCTGGCTAGATATCTTTCCTCCCTTCTAATGCAGAGTAATTTTTTCCCTCTACTCAGACATTTATTGAATCATTGACTACAACTTTTGTTTTCCATCACTTAACATAATTCAACTGCTGTGTTTACTGTAAATCTTAAAACATTTGCAGTTGTTTTATTTTTGCAGTTTTCGCAGTGACCTCTCTACTGCAAATTCGTGACTACTGTACTACAGCAAAGCTAAAACACTGTGAAAAACTCCTTTCCCGGGCTTCTACTGCAAAATTAAGCCCCACAAAAATAAATGAATTTACAGTACAATGTATTACAACAGATCCCTCACTCCATCATCATCATCAGGTGACAGCAGTGCCAATGACATCAACAAATGCAGTTCAGCTGACAAGACAAGGATGCAGAACCAAGTTACACTTGTAGCTATGTCTGCAAAGAGAGATAGACCCATCTCCCTTTATCTCATTCTACACATTGCAACTTGCAAATGCTGTAGCTAAGAAATTCAGAGACAGAAAAAAAAGAGATCAGACATGCTAGAGCAGCAATTAAGTTGCTCACCGAGGCATCCCAAATCTTCACTGATTGCTCGCGTATTAAAACCTGTGCCAGAAGAGCGTGCAAAGGAAGTGATTAATAAGTTTCGCATGATTGACATGATACAAGTTTTCATAAACAAGTTGCAAGATTTAATTAACAAGTTGCTATTGTGCCAAAATTTCATTAACAGACTTCTGAATTGCTACTGCTAATTTGTTGGTAGAAAAGGCAGATTTTGCCCATTTACTTTTCTTGTTTCTTGAACTAACATTTAAGAAATGTTCAGCATTCGCTTTTTATTTTTATCTAGTACAATTGTGATATATTAATAATTGTAGTAACAGATACTGTAGGCCTGGGCTAAATAACTCATCCAGTGACAAAAGTGTCAAACTGAAAATTTATGTTGATGTAGAATTGACTCTCTATTTTCGAAAACTGTGAATCAAACGAAATCTTGAATGAATGGCACTTTGTATTCTGTTGTAGTATTACAGCAAAGCTAATTTCACTCAAGCCTGCCACTCAAGTCTCTCTTCACTCGCAGTATCTGCCAACCACTGACAACACAATTTCATTCAGTGCGTGCAAAAGTCAACCTAAATGTCATCCTCTTCACATTAATCTTCATGTACCGGTGTGTACATAGATGCACCGCGACAACTTGGAGTTAATATGTATGGAAGGAACTTGAGATGTCGACTGAATCACAATTCTATCCCAGTCATTTGCGGAGAGCAACTTCATCAAGTGGCATCATATCTCCATCAACTGGTAAACCCTGTCATCATGGCCATTTGTAATTCTACTTCAATATGGCAGTAAGATCAGGTTTGGCAATGAACAAAGATTAAAGGAAAGCTTAGCAATGTGGTGATATACATGTAGTGTGTTTTAACACCAAATTGCATAATTTTTGATACAATGTAGTTAAGAGAATTAATTAAGTCCCAGAAAACTTTGAGTCATACTGATAACTGTGAACATGGAAAAGCACTAGAATTTTGAAAAAAATGTAATAAATTTTTAAAGTCAAGTATCACTAAAACTACATGTATTAATAAAACTGTAAAAATTATGACATAAACTTAGACACAAAAGCATAGACCTAAAGATAGACAGAGGTATGCTCTAACAAACTTAATTCAAGATTATAACTAGCAAACATGGTAACAATAAAATTTGGAAAAGGGCTTCTGGATCTAAAATTACCAGCATTTAACATCAGATTAAGGTTAATGCTAAATTAAGAGTACATTGTGAGGACAATTTGTAGATTTATGTACATTACTGCACATATACACAGTAATTTATAGCCTTATCAGATTTATTTGGTGCAAAACTGATCTGTTGTAATGGTTTTGCACAAATGGCAGGCTTATAAAGATGAGATTTTTATCTCATGGTTAGGTCACCCCAATTCAATTTGTTGGCTCCTGAGTTATAAAAAAATATACTGAACCGGAATATCAAAATGGAAACATAGTCTAAGAAGCAGCTTAGTTCACAGATTAATACCTATTTCTTAGATTCTTCCAGCCTTTTTTTTTTTGTTATCTTGTCTGAAGACTAATGAAATAATTTGGTCTGGCCAGCATGCATGTTTCCTGATGTTGCAACCAGACGAAAGTCATATGTAGCTTTGAAAACCTTCGTCGACATTTTCCACAACACGTTAGTAATATTAGGGTACAAAGAAAGTACAGTCAATCAAATGTCAGTGATTAAATATCATAAGTCACCACAGCATGAGACATATTACACATCAAAGGGCCGCAGCTCCCTTGAGATGCATGCCATGGCATTCCCCAACAAATGATAAGAATCTTACACGTATTTAGTCACTTCAACAGTATGGGGCCAGGGCTTGTCCTCTGTATTTTTATCCCCTCACTCAGCAATCCTTTTTTCTTACCGCCACACACAGACTGTATTAGTTTGAACTGGGACCGTTGTGTGAAGACTAATCAATGGTGTCTTCCTTTTTTTTCTTTCCTACAATTGAATTAAGTGGCCTCTTCATACAACAGAGGGTTGTTGGCATATGATGATGTACCTAATAATGTAAGGTATAGAAATATTAAAACAAAAATGAAAAGGAATGATTTCAGCTTTCATTCCATCCAGACAGTGATCGATAGGCACCAAACGTAATCAATAAGACAATATGGACAGCATATGCCAGGTCCTAAATACTTCCCAATTCATTAACATTCTGATGATCGAGGTCTCTCTCTTTCATACAAAGGTCTATAAAAATGAAAGGTTGTTTACTGGATACTAAATTAAGCCAAAATTATGCTGGAATATGAAGATATTGCAATACTAAAAAGGTTAATAGCCAATTTGAGCATGTCTTCTATTTGGAAATATAATATTTGGTGCTGTTTATTGTGTATTGTACCATTATGTAGTTATCTTTCTTGTCACCTACCTTATTACCTTCCTTATTACATTACTAACTTACATTTATTGAAAAGTATCCTTTTTGTATTTCAGCATATACATGTATGTAGATTGCCATCCTTGGACCTGACATTTGCTGGAAATTGTCTTACACTTTTTCACATAAATTTCATTCCAACTAGATAGTTATCTTTCTAACTATCTTTCTAAGTGTCACCTACCTTATTACTTTCCTTCTTACATTACTAACTTACATTTGTTGAAAAACATTCTCTTTGTATTTCAGCATAGGTGTAGACTGCTATCCTAGGACCTGACATTTGCTGGAAATTGTCTTTCACTTTTTCACATAAATTTCATTCCAAATATTCTATTACAGCTGACTGTGTATGGATGTTGTCACTATATTTACAACGACAAAATGGCCAACAGCCACTGCTAGATTTCAAGGGATATTGTCTATAATATGAATAATTGTTTTTCAGTCCATGTATGTTAAATTTAGTAGAACCCATTGATGTTGTTGTCGCTGTAACCTTTCTTATAAAGTGGCGTAAATTCACTGGCCTTTCACGGAAGATATATATAGTGGTCTAAATGCACTGCCTTTTCATGAAAGGGAAATGATATAAATTATTATTTTTCATTGAATACAGAACCCAAACCATTTCCTGTTGCATCAAAGCATAGAAGGTAATAAAATACTCCCTCTTCAGGACATCAAAGTCTGTCCACCCTTATGTAAGGGGACCACCTGGTATGATTTATTTTTTTACTGATCAATTTTCAGATGCTGAATAATTCCATTATCAAACTGCCGAAAGGGATGGCAAGCCATAATTTATGTCCAGAATTCCGTGTTGCGGAGACCCGTGGGGCTCCCAGATAAATGCCGTGTATAATGCCACATGTTCCGGGGACGGTATTGCAGGATGTGCATGACATATTCACCATCATTATGCATATGTCTACTGTACAAAATGTAGGATACCTTACAGAGAAGATTATGGATATCTTTCCTCTCCCATAGACTCTCCAAATGATTTGAAAAACCCACTTTACAGATTGCAAAAAAAATGTAAAAAACATACAATTTTGAAGGGAGAAAAATTCAGGCTCACTACATTACGAATCAGAAATTGCAAGTACGTAACAGAAAAATATATTTTGAGCCCTACTGCCAAAGTAATCCCAATTGACATTTACATCATTTGAGAGTTATAGATTACATGATTTCTATCTAGATGTTTGGCAACGATTGATTTTTTTTTAATGGTCCAAGCACTTAGGCACCCAGGCAGGCCGGATTTTTTTAGCATAAAGTCTTCAGGCTGCGTTCAAAAACTACTACAGCTCAGGTCAATTAACCCTGCGCAGTTTAATGGGAAAAAGAATTTCCTGCTCGGAGTTTTCATGAAGTAGCTGTGCGTATCTGTTTCATCAAGTTCCTTCCCAGCCCAATCTATAATCATCATTCCCTCCCTCCTTGTCAGACCTGCTTGCGATAACTGATGGTTCATTTCCTGTTGCCACATGTTTTTCTCTGGAGGTCTGCCATTGTGAATATGGAAGAACAGGTAATACTAAATTTTCTTTAAGATAAGAGGATAGATAAGATTTGTCAACAGTCCTAATAGGAAGAATGTATAATTGTAGAAGGGTCTTGTTTAGGTTCTAATTGTTAGAGGTATATTTTTCACAGTAGTAGTAGTAGTAGTAGTAGACTGGTTTATTGTTAAAATCAAAGACAAGTCCAATGGCAGCCAACAGGCTGAATTGACAGACTCGTGTACAAATTGGCAGGCTATATTGATTCGCTTATAAATAGATATCTAAAATCATTAAAATCGCAATACAGATAAAAACAATATTCGGATCAGGAAAATTACTGGGTGTCTCCCCCATACTATGGTTTTGCACCATACTATGAAAAGTAATTTCGCATGTGCAGTTAACTTTATATGATACAATAAACTCTGACATAGACATATATGTGATAAATGTAGTTTTGGTGTGTGATGAAAAGATATTAGATAAGTCTTACATAAACATGAAAAATATAACACAGAGAAAATAATTTTCAAGACTGTAAATTAAATTACCATGCAGCAAATGGTATTTAAACATGCATTCATAAAATCCTTGTGATCTTTCCTAGTTGGCCCATCAATGATAATACTGATCAGACAGAGATTTCTGTGATGTTGGCAATGGTTGCTTTGTTGGAGACACATCAAAAGTTCCCAGTTGACTTACAAGTAGGTGTGAAGTAGGCTATGGTGACTTAAGCTTCTATTTTTGGTCAGAAATGTGGGTCCAGCACTGATTCCAACTTAATAAGAAAGCCTACAAGCTAAGAATGGCTCATACTGGCTTTGGGGAGAGATGGCATATCTTTGTCAGATGCAAAAGACCACTTTTTTTAAATTCAGTCAAGCTTACGTTTTAGTGTGATCAATACAAAATTAACATGGCAACACAGTGATAATTTAACCTTTTAAGGGTTCTGCTCATCTTTCAGACAAACTACTGACTCTACTTTACTTATGGGTAACTATTATTGACCCCTTTCTTGAAGAATCTCAAACAACTCTGTTGTCTTAAGTTACAATCGAAATTTGACAAACACATGATTGTCAACACTTATCCCATTCAGATCGTTAGACAAGTAAATAATGACAATGATCTTTATTGAAAATTCCTACCTTAGCCTCTACAAGAAAGAGTAGAAATTGGCTCTGAATGGCAGCAGCACACTGTACTGCTTTAGTGGACTAACTCCATTGCCATGTTATCTGTCTATTTGGCCAACTTCTACTCTTTCCAGCCGCTTCTGAAGCCTGTTTGAGGCTTTTAAATTCCTACCCCAAAAAAGGTCTAAATGCAGTATGCTTAATAACTAAAAGAAGAAGCATGTACCACACTTTACCTAAATCAACGATTTACAGTGCCTCTTTTCTTAAAACATGTGTAGTCAAATCCACAGAGGTTTCCCAGTAAATGGATATTTGAGCATGACTTAATTAGTACTGCTCTTACCTGGTTGGTGGAAGGTAGGAGACAGTTGCCGTGCGACTAATCGTGCAATGTCTGATTCTTCTCTTGCGTGTTGTCTGGCAATGTCTGCTTGTTCGGCCTTTGCCCTCGCGTGGGCAGTTCTGGAAGGAAGGACATGTTTTATTAACTCCCGGTGAAAAATTACATACAGACTCGAAGAAAGGTCATACCACATCATATACTCTGTTCATAACATCATGGAATGCCAGTCAATTTGAATTTTGAAAAAAAAAAACGTGGAGAAGTTGGCAGTTCTGGAAGGAAGAACATGTTTTATTAACTCCCAGTGAAAAATTACATACAGACAACGAGAATTTAGGTTATACAGTATCATAATTATAAACTCTGTTCACAACATCATGGAATGCTGGTCAATTTCAATTTGGAAAAAAACATGGAAATGTTGGAATCTTGATAGCTTTCTCACAAAAATAAAGACACCATCATTTTGGTGGAAGCATGCTGTTTCAATTGACATGCAAAACGTTGTACATTTTGCATTAAAATAGATACGCTGTATGACGCTATTTAGATTTCTAAATCAGCTGTCCTTTCGAGTTTAAGTGAACAGTGTTGTAGAATCAAAGCACACATTTTGAAGACTTTGGCATGTTAACCTTCAGCCTGCTAAGGTAGCCATTTGGCACCGAATTTGTATTAGTTATGGGGTTAGGCAGCAGGGAGAAGGTTAATAAATATTGCAGAATATTGCCCAGGACATGTCATATAACTAACCTACTGTACATTTAATCTGGGCATAAATTTTTCATGAGCTGCATTAGTTAGTCATAGGATTCCAACGTACACAGCAATGTGTAGTCCCCATTATACACAAGCCATAGAGCCATATGTGATTTTCAAATGTCATCATTTAAACATGAGCCTATGTTCTGAGAGACATGAATCTGGAGTGCTTTCAACATCAGCCCAGTTCTGTCATGGTAGGATCCTATCTAGCTCTGAGACAGTGTCGCATATATCATAGTTGGCACCTGTTTAATGGGTTGATAATATCTTCCACCTTTTCTCTCCTATAGACAAATTTAAAACCTGGAATTCAGTTGGGAAAATTTGAAGGTTTATCAATTTTGTGGGATAATGTGTGATTTGTAAAAAAAAGTCAGACAAAATGTGTGATTTGTAAAAAAAAAGCCAGACAAAATGTGCAAAGTCACACAAAATATGTGATTTCTGTAAAGCAAATGTAATCAAATGTGTCAGCTTAAAAAGCAGCGAACTTTTTTGTAAGAAACTTGTTTCAGAAAATAATATCTGCCACAAATTTTCAGAAATTTTTTACAGCATTCTTGCCATTTATCACGTCACTAAATATGATACAGCATTCAAATATGGCCGACATATATATATATATATATATATATATATATATATAGTTTTTACAGACTTTTGAGTCCAAGCAGTACTTTATCGAACAATGCTAATCTACTGCTACAGCAGAAATCCTGTTTGGTCGGGACAATTTCCAGCGGAAAATACTGACGCCATCTTGACCTTGTTAACAAATATTGGACGTGTACTTGAGACACAGCCCCAATAGACTTCACGCGCTTCTGATATCCCATCAACCATTTGTGTAATGGTACTATTTTATTCAGACCTAATCTGTGAGGAGAGGCATCATCGTCCCTGTGTGCAAAGGGAAAATGTCAGTGTTTTACATTTGACACAGTCTATAATTCCCAGCAGATGGGTTCCCGCACCAAGAGATGCTGTTCTTCGTTGACAACGTGCCAACCTTCGATGAATCATCAAAAAAAGATGCTACGATGACTTGCACATTACATGATATTTGGATGAATCAGAATTCTGTCTGCTTCCTGTTGTGTTTTTTGTTTTTTTTTGCTTCTTCTGCTTAGAAAAACATTGATGGCTTTTTAGTATGCCGGTCTCGCACATTTGTCTTTCCTGTTTCCTTCTTGCCTGAGCCTGCTGGAGGATTCGTTCTGCTAGACTGACAGGAAATAGATATTGATCTGTGTATTTCTACCTCAGGGAGTGCTTTACCTTCAGGCGGGCATGAAATACAGCATGGTCAGTGGCCTTTCACCTCTGACATTTGAGAGTGCAGTGGCATTTATCTGCCTTGAAAGGGGCACCGCCACTGTCAGAGGACGGGGCTTTACTTCATATTCATACAGCTCAGAATGTCAGCTGACAGTCTGTTCTGAAAATGTCATCTGTCATTCGCCATTTGCCTTCCCTTTCATATCGTTCACAGCAAAAGCATTTTTTGTGTCATGTAGACAGATGGTTAATGTACATGTAGGGAAAGCAGGAGCTATGGTAGACCTGTCCTATGTACAATGTATGAGGTCATAGACACAAGTCTGACAGTTGATTTGAAACTTTCTTCTCTTGGTGTTTTGTGTCTACTTTTTTGGTCATTCCATAATTTTCTAGTACATTAATAAATAAAGCTTACATATGTATGTCCATGTCAGCAATTTATAGATATGTACTGTACATAAATTGAATTCTTGAAGTGAGACCGCTAGATAGTTTGTCACGATTTTATGATAAAGAGCAATTCACCTAAACCTATCACACTATACACTGTTTGTCCTCAAACTGTCGACTATTGACAACATAATTGAATCCACTGTACACCAAATTACATCAAAATGCCCTCCTTTATCCGCTAGTTTTTATGTGCCAATGTACATGTATACAGGAATGTTTGATGACAACATTCTCAAGTAACCACTGGACACACCGTAACATGGATGCCGCATGCAATATTTACACAACACATTCATTATTTATGAACTTCATGACTGATACCTTTGATAAACATCAAGAGGCACTCAGTTTTCAGTTCACAGAGAACGACCCTGCCCTTTTATGTGGAGAGTCAAAGCACGAGATTGCTTCCAAACCGTCAGGTCATTTTTGCCCCAGTAGCACCATTGTAATTTTCCGGTACAATATAGTATTGATTAGTTCTTGTGTATGTGGTTTGTTTCTAATGGGTTTGCTGACTTCTAAAGACCTGTAATCAAGACTGCCATTGATCTGGTCTCCTCCTTGGCTGCCACTCATCTGTGCGCACACATGCCAAAGGGTGGGAGGGTTACAGATTGCAGACTAAGGGGATCTAAGGGGGACGCAGATCAACCGTCAAAGCAAATCAAAGACGGCAACAATCTTGCTGCCTGGGCCCTTCTGGTTCAGCTGCTTTGGGGTGTGTCAGGAGGTTCCACAGAAATACAATTAGACATAATTACTTGGGATTTCAGGACCCTCTCGAGCTCTGAATATGCTATACTTCTTAGAATGAGGTCTCTTTTGGTCTGACTACAGATTGTGATTGACAGGACATGTAATGGGCTTGAGCTATGGAGTGTCTCTGCAATTTCACACAAATTTGGATTAACCTTCTTCCTGCTGCGTAACCCCATAACCAATACAAATTTGGTGCCAAAGGGCTACCTTAGCAGGCTGAAGGTTAAACAACCTTGACCCAAGTAGGTAATGTAAAGTGATCCAAAGGAGATGATTTGGGGCTGTTTGGGATGAAATATAGGAACACAATCTGGATGGTTTTGCTGGTGTAAAGCAGCAGCACTTTCTGGTACTGGTCCTGTCCTTGGTGCTGAACTGTTGTTACACCTTACAGTCTGTGTCTACGCATCAAGTACTTTGTGTCACCATTATCCTTCTTACACCAAGAAAAGCAAGAAAATCTTGAAGTATGTAATCAACATTTTTTTTAAATTGTTCACATACTGTTTTCAGTAATGAACTTGAGCATGAACTTGCTTTAAAAAATTAATGTGTAAGAAGAATGAGAGAACTTACTGTAGAAAATAATGGGAGATACATGGAAAACAGTTGCCAACAGATTTTAGAAGTACCTATTTGAAGAAAAGAAGCTCAAGTTCGAAGGAATGATGGGAAATTTCTGCAACCCAAGCATAAGACGCCCGTGGAGCGGTGTTCCATTCTCTGGGCATCCCCCCCTTTGACAGATTGGCAATCGGATGCATCTTGACCGCCTTCCATATCAGGGCAGTCAAGAGGTTACGAATATTATCACAACATCATCGGATCCAGGTCACTGACATCTCCTTTTCCCGACATTGTATCGATCGTGTACATGCGAAGGTTGTGCGTAATGTGCAGCCGGCTTAGCTTTTCATGTTCCCTTGCACAACGAAGCAGATCTTAGCCCAGCTATGGCTTGCAAATGTATCAATAATACAAAACATCAGTATCACAAATTTACTGCAGCATTGAAAAAGATTCAAAAGTTTACTGATGAAAATGAGAAAATCATCTTGAGAATTTGATACCTGTAAGTTTATGCTACTCCGTGTATGACTCTTCAACTGTTGAAAGAAAAAGGAAACAAACAGATTCGGTACATTATCAGGATGGTCCCAGGTGAGTATATGAAGATGTAAAGTTGAGTTCCCCGTAATTTGTTTTTGCTTCACGTGACGTGCGACTGCTGCCCTGTGCCTGATGAGGTCAGTAGCAAACTTGCCGCAACGACAGGAACGTCGGCAGGTTGAGTAATGACTGCATTACTGTCCCTTAAGGGCCCTCCTCATCATTGTTCTCTTGTCTAGCACCATGGAAACTTCATTTCTTACAGATGGAGAGTGCTCCCCTGGGCTGTGGTTTACTGACTTTGTCATTATCGCTTGGTTGGAGGGGATCATAATCTAATAACCAAAGCAGTTTTTCATCCTTCTACTGGTGACAAAGGTCGCTGCCTGCGCGCTTTTGAACATACATGTATAATGCAGGGAACATGGTCGGATTCAACGTGGAACGTTCTGGTCTGACATTTTCGTGGCAAAGTTTGCAGTCGATCTGCATAAACGTGAGAAAACTTGGGTTGCTGTATCTAGAGATGTCTTTGATGTGATCAACCGGTAAATTTGTTCAGCTCATAGAACGTGTGCACCCAAGCAGATAGTTCTGTAGAAAGTTTTTTTTATAGGTTGCATACTGAAGTCAAATTTTACGAACTAGACTTTCTATCTATCCATCACCAGAGCAAGCCTTCACTTCTTTGCGGAACCCTGGTTTATGTATATCTTCAGCCAAACCAATGATAAATGATATGGTCTGAAATATGATATTTTCCAGGTGTTAGCTATGACTCATAATGACTCATTCATGTTTTCCAATCAATCTGTTGTTTTTCTGTTATTTTTACAAATTACAATTAAAGGAAAACCGGTAACTACTTATTGTTCAAGGAAACACATGTGAGAAAAAATAAACGTCCTTTTGGTTGTCTAATTGTAACGTCTATATATCTTGTTTGTGCGTTACTCCTTTGCTTCATCCACATACAGATTTCGTAGGAACATCGATCGTATCGCGTTACCATTTCTTCCCGTGAGATAGTGCCCGGTGTTGTATAACGTGTTGTCAGGTCTATGAAGTTGTCAAAACGGCCCTATCTCATTAATAAAACAACTGCTTTACTGGGTGCACTGGCTTTGGGGAAACCTTCAACCGAGTTGTTCAGAAAGGGCATTAAAGGAAATTGCTCACAAGAAGCCTTCTCTCATCTCAACAAGCCTTGCCACGATCAAAGTGTTTACAAAAATTGCACGTAAACTTGAAGGACGAAAAATGAACATTTGTACAATTTTCGTACACCCGCAAACATTACTTCCCACGTTGATGTCGTGTCAATATGCATGTTTCCTCAAATCAGTATTCCCGTCGTTTAAAAAAAATCGAACACTCGCGATCGGCACCCGCTATGGAATGACGAATGTCCCACCGATCCAGTTGCCTTTCACTGAATCCCTGCAGAACGAATCAGGGGCAGACCTGGGAACAGACGCCACACGGCAAGTCGTGAAATGATTCGTTACAGACGAGACGTCTTCATTACGTTAGGAACGTAACGTGATGTACTAAAGTGTGTTTGTCGGGCCCTTCGTTAACGCACGTTGTGTTGGATAACGCGGTGGTAAGTGATTTTAGAATCCGTGCGAAATCATGGCCGACGAGCAATCAAGCTCGTGTTAAAGGGAAGCTAGACGTGACAATGAACGCGCCTGTTACGTAACTGATTCACGGGGTCCCATGGCGAAGCCTTCGTTATTGTATAAATGTACGTATTCCTAACCTCCTTCGCAGACTTGTGCGGCGGTGGCGTTAATTTGGGGGGGGGGTGGCGAGAGTTTTACCGCGGAGGGCAAGTTGGGCGGCGAAACTGACCCTCTGACTGAAAAATTAACGCCGCCGCCGAACAAGTTTGCGAAGGAGGCTAACGTACTCCAGGCTCGCGATCGGAATTCGCTGAGCGGCTTCATGTGCCACTGTGACGCTCATGGGGGAAACAGTACGCTAGTGCTATTATATAGTCTGTCCATTACGGAATCACAATGAAGAAAGCGTTGTATTCATGGAGCAAATATGTTGGGTTTTTTTTTTTACATTGCCTGTTGTTTGACTTATGGCATGACCCGTGTGCCAACGTCGTTGAACACTGTGAGCGACTTTTGGTTTGATCCTGCCGGCTTTGACTCGTTACAAATACAGTAACATTACGGAATTACAAGGAAGAAAGCGTTGTATTCATGGAGCAAATATTTTCTGGTACATAGACTGTTGTGATTCATGGCATGACCCGTGTGCCAACGTCGTTGAAGACTTTTGGTTTGATCCTGCCGACTTTGACTCGTTACAAATACAGTAACATTTCCCCCGCGGCTCGGCACGTAGGACTCCGAGATGAAGACTCCGCCACGATGACGTCTCTGTCTGTCCAATCGCGCGAGTCGGCACTGCCGCTCATCCATTCTTCCCAAACAAGGTGTAATCAGTCAGGCCGGCGCGCCGGGAATCTCACAAGACACAGCAGTGGCCAGTGCCGCGATTACAGGGCTGCCATATAAGCCTTTATTTATGTCATCGCAGCCGTTCTGACGTTCTCATGCTGGCTGAAAGACGCACATGCCCACATGTGTAAGCCCCTGCCTTCCAGCCGCCGTCAAGCAACAGTGGCGCTACAAGCAGGGAGATGTATTGATCATGGCAGTAAAGGCGCGGTAACATACATCGTACGATGCATCTAAGATGGAAGTTTTTTTCATGGCGATCTTGCCTTACGTCGTAGAATTGATAAGTAACTGGTACAATAGGTTAAAATTCATCTATTTCACCTGTTTTTCTCAAACCTACGATCCTTTTTTTGACACGTACGTTATCTTTGTATTTTTTGAACGCCGATTTGCTGTTTTGTTGCTTGTTGTTTTGTTATTTGTTATTGCATATATGTCAGTGTTGAGGCTAAAATTAGCAATTTGCTAGAGTTGCTCACAACTGTGTCTTGTACTTTTCTATGTTGTTTAATAAAAAAACCCTACGATGTACCGCACGATCGTAGCCGGAAAAAAACGACCGCAGGTGCATCGTACGGTGTATGTGACCGGGTGGACTGATGACACAACCCCTTCCCGCGGCCTCCTG
This sequence comes from Branchiostoma floridae x Branchiostoma japonicum, assembly GCA_013266295.2. Lineage (NCBI taxonomy): Eukaryota > Metazoa > Chordata > Leptocardii > Amphioxiformes > Branchiostomatidae > Branchiostoma > Branchiostoma floridae x Branchiostoma japonicum. The sequence continues at coordinate 12,483,721 of CM023829.1, read as the reverse complement.
TGTCACGGCTGACTGTCGTTTGAATGAACCTATCACATGTCATTTTGCCCTTCGATGGGGGCCAATGAACGTCGAATTAGACCATTTGCCAGCGAAATGGGAAAGCGGGCATGCTATTGACTATGAAGTCTATGTTTTGGCCATTTGCCGTTAGTTGTATATCAACGAGGAGCCGGCCAAATGGCCTAATGATTTCGTCTCATCTGTTCGTGTATAGTCATCTTGAGCACAGACTATAGTAACCACAGGAAACATAATTTATACCTTGTATAAGCGCTCTCTTCAAATGGACACATATCTGTTTGTTTTTTCTCAACAGCAACCGGTTTGCTTTTCTTGGTGACCGTTACGAAGTAGATGTCATAAGTTTGGGTTACGTAAGGTTTGGTTGGAATGTATGTTAGGGAGAGACCAAATAAGGTATCTTAGCGATTAGAGTTGATGTAGTGGGGAGTAAAGTAGTTAGTTACTTGGCAATGAAGAATGCTTACAAAGTAAACATTCTTCTTCTCAGCTATCGACCGGTAAGAGTCGTCGTTGTTACTGGTCACAGTATTTGTTCACTTACACTCTTGGCCAATACAGAATCCTAGCTTGAAAGTTAATCTGTGTTGGAAGTTAACATAGTGCAGAATTAAAACTTTTCCATTGTCCTACTGCAGTCTTCCTGAGCATTCAAGGGACCAATGAACCACATAGGTCACGTGATCTTATGGGCACGTTACGTCAGCAACTGGTCAGGAAGTCTATATCGCCCGCCATCTCCGTATCCTAGTTTGGTAACCTAGAGCGTTACCACGTGACCAGTGTGGCAACTTTTACGTGAATTTTGTCCTCACCACGGCGACTTACCTTGAAACTGCAATGTCTGCCTTCTGTCTGGCGACCTCTGCAGCTTTTAGAGCAGCTTCAACAGCCTGGTCCACTCTTTCCTTTATCTTGGCGTAACGCACCGAGAACAGGTTCTTCTTCTTCCCTGAATGCACTAGGTAGTTGTGCTTGTATTTGCCTTCCTCTTTGGCTCCATTGGGATACGTGGTGCATCCATATCCGTGCTTTCTGTTGTTCAGCCATTCACCCTCGTATCTAAGTCCGTCCGATCTCTGGCTGATACCAAACCCACTCCGCTTGTCATTCTTCCACTCTCCCATGTAAGTTTCTGTTGTGTTAGCGTCTATTTCCTCTGCCACCATGTGCGGCATTTCGTACTCTGACGTGGTGCCCGTGGACTCCACCCCGCTAATACTAGAAGGTGTTGTTGATTCTACATCTATGTCACTGTATTCACTACTGCGGTAAGACGTTTGACTAGCTTGACTACTTCCACTGCCTTTCTTGCGAATCCTTAACCCCGAAAGGAAAGACTTTCTGATGCTGCTGGTGCGCTTAAGGAAGGCTTGCTTTTTCTTTGGCGGAGGCTCGTCGAAGATGTTTAGAACGAAGCCGCCTCTTGCGCCGGACACCTGGAGATTGGTTTGGCTTGGGGTGGCCTCGTGGGCCCCCTCCCCCACACTGCTCTCCTGGTCACTCCGCAGCGAGGCCAGCGAGGTGCGCACGGGAGAGTTGATGACGGACGCCATGCCGTACGGCACGCTGCTCCTGATGCCGTACCCCTGCCGCATGCCAGCGACCCATTGGCCTTGATACGTGCCTAGAGAACAAGATAGAACAACGTTACAATACAGCACAGTTTCATATTCAATATTTTCGTGTAGTCGGTGTAGAGCAGTAAAGAACAACGTATATAGTACCGCACTTTTCATATCTACTGTGCATCAGTAGAGTAACAATGTAACAGTACAGCAAATACCTTATCCATTTACCTGCCCAACAGAGCAACAACGTTACATTACAGCACAGCATATTTTCTTGATCAAAGAAAGACTTCACAGTACATCACATTTTATCTATCCGTTAACTTGTACACAAAGTAACAAAGAACAACGTTACAGAGTTACGGTGCACTACTATTCTTATGTACTACGTGCCTGAACATCAACAAAGACAACAATAGCACATTTGGTATATATAATGCCATGTTTGATGTGCCAACACACTGTAAGCTTCATCTTATATTTTGTATTCAGCTGATCATAGACCTTTTAGCTTTATTGCTTGCATGGAAAACCGTTAAACGATGTCGAAGTATCAACGCAAATATTTGCAATCATCATCGTTATGTTGTCGAACAAGTCACTGTATATAAGATAGTTGTATGTTTTGATGTGAAATGTTTTCTTTTGTTGCCTCGAAAGCTGGGCATACTTCAGTTTGATGTCGACGAAATTTGACGACCATGTTATGGCGGAAACCGAAAAACCCCGTTTGGCATTGCTTCCTGATGGCTCCTATCATTGAGGATAAAGTAGGGGCATTTGGAGAGTCCAGTCGAAAGTCGTTTATGTTTCAGCGACGTTTACTGAAGTGGAGATAGTGCCCCTCGCGAAAGGCATCATCTCTACTTTAACTGTAGCAGGCATTACCAGCTGAGGCCCTTTCACGGAGATAACAACCATCATACTTGGCAGCAATGACACACTTCAACCGGCTCTGAAGAAGCAGCAACGAGACGTTAGCGATTTCAGTTGATACTTATCAAGCTTCAACAAGCTGGTACGAGTTCTCTCCGATATGGAAGAGTGTTATGTAAGGTCCTCAAACACAACGATATGCTGAATTACATTACTCTTATGTATATGATAGAGAGACGGCCGTAAAAAGAGTGGTAGAGTGTCGTTACTACGTGCTTTATGCGCCCAGTGTATGATCCATGAAGTTCGAGTTCACGACTAGGATTCAGCTTGTGGCATGTCCATCTCAAAGCTTTTAAGAAGGCGAATGAGTAGCCTCCTGTGCAGGCCTCCGAGCGGGTGGGAGTTTTGATACTGCGCTTTGAAGAATTATTTAAAGCGTTCTTTTGCCGACCATCGTACAACCAGCCGGCCAGAGTAGGTCTAATCCGCCACGGGCCTGCACAGGAGGCAATGCGCTAGCGAATGAGTACTCTCCAAGCAGAGGTTTGGGTGGGGAAAGATCGTAACCTTTTTATATGCCCCGTTTTTTTCTGTCGCCATCCGACAGAAAAAAAACGGGGCATGGCAGAAAAAAAAAACGGGCCATATAAAAAGGTTACGATCTTTCCCCACCCAAACCTCTGCTTGGAGAGTACAAAAGCGTTACGCGTTACAAAAACGCATGAGCAGGCTTCTACACGCATGGACAAACTCTTGACATGGTGTCACTATGATAAAAGGCCAGAAGTTCCGCTAGTGTGGTGTGATATTCTCCAGATCTCTTCACCATTATATTTAGGTGTAGCTATAGCCTACTAGTCAGTACCCTGGATGAGTGTGCTATTATCAGGTTTTCCTAAATCAAGATGGCTCTTCTTGAAGCCGAATTGACCTGAACATTCAGCTGTTCAATGTTGTAGGGTGATCGGCAATTCCCTGCTCTAGGAACCCTTGCTGAAGCTCAATCGTCCGGGGGACTCATTTTAATAGCGAGTACGGTGCAAAACATGCGCCCGAAAAGCAGGCCGGTTCCCTCCCACCCAAACTGAGCCCAGTGCCACGCGGCCATGACTCACGGACCTGTAAGATTCAGATAAACTCTAAACAATGTCCTCTCTGGCATCTTGTACGAACACAGGACGGACCCTCTTTGTCCGAGGTAGCAAGTAAGCAAGTCCACGTCAAAAGGGAAGCACTAGACCTTGCCATGTTTGGCGCCACCCTTCCAGCCGGGCCCACCATTATATACACAGACATCAATACCCTCCATGTCAAGATCTTTCATCAGACGTACACATGTCACACCGCACCGGGCAAAAGCTTCTTGGTGGGAGGTCGTCTTTAATTTGTTTGACTCTGAGACCATCCCAACAAGAAGTGAAAGCGATGGCGTCATGAAGTTCTCGCCATGGGACGTAAGCTAGCCCAGTACCGAGTACGGGGGTCGTAGTGTGTCACGGTATGAATTGTCACAAACCGTTATAGGACGAGAAGCATAGCTTTGGTCTCCCTGCCAATCCTTGGAAAACTAATATTGTACTTGCCAGTACTAACAACACTCACTTCTGCTTCTCCCTGTGTGTAAGGTATGCATTTATTCCTTCATTTTAGTCGGGACGGTGGATTGCAACGTGTAACAAGTGTCTTGTAGGTGAGTTGTGTCCTCTGCAATCATGCATTGAATAAACCAAATTGCTGTTGGAGGGTACCAGCGGTCAATGACCTGTTTCTCTAAATATATATATATATGTCAGGGTAGAGACTCCGATCTGGTGGAATCGGTGATTTTACCGGTAGACATCCCGATCGGAGTGTGCAAATTATAAGATATTCGCTTAAAAGACAGTCAGAACTTTTCAACTTTGATTCATGTCACTTGAGATCAATGGATTGACTTGAAATTAAGGATTTGTCAATCGACTATCGACAAAGACTCCGATCGTGATCTCTACCGGTAGAATCGCCGATTCTACCACAGTCTTTACCCTGACAATATGTGTCTGTGTGTGTGTCTGTGTGTGTGTCTTTTTTGTAGCAGCAATCATGTGGCTACAAAACCCTTAATCTTCACAAATAACAGGGAACAAAGGAATGACCTATTAAGGACAGCTTAGATCTATTAGTCTTCGAAGAGGTCATCAGGTGAAAGCATCTCACACTCACAGAAACATTAGATACAAAACAGGAATCAAGCTGCATCTTCCTAACCAGATCGTCGCTGTTGGACAGAATCCAGAAACGTGTCAGCAATTATAGCCCCAAAGGTCACGTGGTTCGCCAAGGTCAACGGTGTCCAGACGCCGACTTGACACGTTTCCAAAGGCGGTCGTCTGTCCGGGCATCTGGCGCGGAAGGCGTCTGAGCTTAGCCTCTACCAGGCTTCGGGAAGCGGCTGGAAAGAGTCCATGGGCTCTTGTCGTCATGTCAGACGGCCTGCAGCTTCTCAGTTGCTCTTCGCGGTTTTCTAGCTTTGCAGTACCTCTCGTGGCTGGTACGGCCGATGCTGGCCCGACAGGCTCTGCCGCAGACAACAGCCTCCTCTTGGGTTTTATCCTTCTCCTCTGGGGGTCTCTTTCATCTGATTCAAGATTCAGATTCAAAGTGGTTTTACAGGTTCGTCGCAGTAAAAAACTGAATTCTAAACCAATTTACAAAATTTACGCGTTCCTTGCGTCCGCTTTTTTATGTTCTCTGGCAGCTCTGGAAAGAGTAGAAATTGGTCAAATAGACCGATAATATGCCAGGGGAGTTGGTCCGCTAAGAGAACAGTTCGGGAGCGGCAAACTCCCCTGGCATATTATCTGTCTGTTTGGCCAATTTCTACTCTTTCCAGCCGCTTCCCAAAGCCTGGTAGAGGCTAGTCAGAGCTGACAGTTGGATTCAAAACCAAACCCGGGGACGAATCGCATCGCCCGTACCATCACGCTGCGATTCCGGGCCCGACACGACCGCCATAATCAGATCTTACAAGTGAATGCCATCATTAGCTGACTGCCTGAAGAAGTTGTTTTCAATCCCAAGGCGAAGTAACCGATCTTGTACGCTGTCTGGCAACGATTGGCAGCCCCTTATTAACCTTTATCACCAACCTGACCGCCTGTCTCTCACTCTACGCGTGCCGGGGCAGCAAATTGGTTCGTTTGGACGAGGTTATCAATCGGGAAGCCCACTTTCAGATCGTTTGTTTGTGTTCTCGCAAATATTTTCAAGATGGGGGACTTGACGAGAGAGAAATTCAAGGCCAAGCTAGTAATTCAGGGATGGATGTTGGATTTTGGTCAGCCAATGTTGGAAGCAAGCAGTACGTTCCAGTAACTTGACATGGTTCTGTGATGTTAGTTTCTAAGTACTATCCTCCTTCCTACAATGACTGTAATAACTAAAATTTCAAGGGAATGCTAACGACATGACTAAAGCTGCGTTTTGTTCTCTCCGAATCCGCCATGTGTAATAAATTTTCAATACCACAGACAGACTGTGAAATGATGCAGGCTGAAGCGCACACTGTGAACAATCGCTGACGGTTACGTACTTGGAGTAAGGCATGGAGAGGAAAGCATTATGTGTTCAACCCCAACCCAGGAATGACTTGGCATCAGCCGGTTTACGCGTGGGCCACACCATATAAGGCCGTAGACTTCTTACACAGCCTGACATTGGACACCGTAGCCCCAGTTTTGCCTCCAGGGCCCCGTTTGCCAAACTCTAGTTCTGCCGAGAAAGCAATCAGTACACACCTCAATCATACAGCCTAAACACATTGACAGCATATTCAAGACGAATAAATTCAGATGTAAAACGTCATTTACCTACCATAAGCAAAAGGTGCCCTAATCTAGTGTTGCTATGTTAAAGGAAGCGCCACCCTAAATACGATGTATCAATTCCCTTTTCTGTCACAGCAATGTCCCATTTTACACACTGGTGATAGCTGATGATATATTAACATTGCATTACCGTGAGAATTTAGAGGCCCTTTGGTTAAAAATACAAGAAAGGCTACCGCGACCATCGTTTCTTCATTAGTACACATTCCTCCCGTTGTGTGGTGCGCAGATTGGGAAATTAACGTCATTGGAAATGCTGACGCCTATGCGCTATTTTGAGTATATCTATTTGATGCAGTTTTCCCCGTATACAGTGGTTCGCTGTTCAAGTCACTGTGACACTCAGCTGCTGAAAGAAGACATGTGCCAAACAGACGTTAAAATTTGATCAGTACGATTCGGGTCGTCGCCAGCGCTGACACCATCTCAGCATCGATCTAACTTCCAGACAGAAAGTGTCTAGCTGGACTAGCTATACAAGAATACGGGCCAGTCAGCTTCTCTAGCTACTAGTTTACCTTGTGCCGAAATTTCACACTGTATCTTTTTACCGACCTTCAACTTCACAATGCCTAACAACAGTGGACAAAAATAACATTAAGATTATCATCTTTCATTATGATCTAAGTGCTTTTCCTCTGATATAGCTCCCATTTTCTGAACAAGGTCCTTGCCTTCCTCCCTTGCTTTAGCAACACTTTCACAAGCACATACACACCCACGCCCATACCTGGCAAGAGTAATGGACTACTTATGATGGATAGGCAACAGTTCGACTGTGCTTCGCTGAAACGTTTATATCAATACTATAAGGTCGATAAATCCTCTGCGTGTGGCTTGTTTGCAATATCCCTCCTACAGGCTACAAGTCGTTTCAATTTACCGCTGGCTTTATGACGGAGAGTGTTACGGCATTTCCCTCTGTGAGTTGCACCTTTCCGAAGGAATTACCTTTCTCGTGAGCAAGATTTGTGGCCGTGGCCCAGCAAACTTGCACTCGTTAAACTCACGAACATAAGATATGACATGGTCCCTGCCTTATCTGAGAAGGAAACATAAGGCAGAGATGTTCTCAACGATTGTATATTCCCGGCAAAGTGCATTCAGGCGGTGTTCCATCACCAAGTCATTCGTCTTCCAAGACATCTTAAACTTGCCCTATACCGGTGATTTTTCTTACTCTCGGCACACTCGTATGTCTTGAAGAAAAGCGGCCTGCTGCCTGAGACAATGAGCTGCCAGGTACATGGTGATCTGCTACTTAGCCAATCCCGGCATCATTCACCTTCTCTGCTCTGTTTGACATCTCATCCTTGAGCTACATGTATGTGGGCATCAAGGGTTCGCTCTCGCTCGGCTGCGCGCCAAAACTGTCTGCTCTTTCCCAGGCATACAAATGACTCCGCGGCAAAGTTTCCTTATCGTAAGATCAGGCTGTGGACCAAGTCATGAATGAATCATTGGTGAATTGGAAAGCTGACTGTTATTTCTTGTGACCGAATGCAATAGGTGCTCTTGCAGTCACTCAGGCTGTTTCAAGCGATTTCTATGAAAGTCATCTAGACATATTTCACACAAGGAAGAAATGTTATAGGATGCCTAGAAAAGATTCTACCGGGCAGTTAAATCCAGTGCCTAATGGCAGTGATATTTGCCTTGTGATTCATGTACAGCGTCTGCCTAACTGCAGTGCTCTTCATGACATGTGCAGACAATAAATGTAACTCCTTTACATCACACATTTTCAAAATGGCCACATTTACGTAATCACATCAAAGCATAGCATTCCACCCTCCCAGTAGGACAATCTATGCTCGCCATCTTACTCTTACGTAAGATAAGTCTCTTTCTTATCGTAACGATGGAAGGAGTTCCGGACAATTTTCTCTGGAGATTGGGAATGGGATCTAGGAACTTAGCTCCAGCAGTTTTACTGGCCAAATATGGAGGAGACCATTTTTCTGAACTAATGGCGCTGGTCTACAAAGCCTCGTAATAGCCGGCCGTGAAAAATGTTATGGTAGTTACAGCAGAGTGAAATAAGCTTTGACAAAAAAAAAACAATCAAGAGATCTAGCCGCAAAGCTTCTCAATGCAAAGGAAATCGATACAATACTAGCATACAAGCACGTTTGATACTTTATCATCGCTCGGGCTAAGGGCCAACAGTAATGTACAAATCTACACGCCCTACAAATCGCTAGTCTATTGGGCAAACGAACAATCAACACCACATCACCCAGATGGCCTCTATCCACCATGGTTCGCGCAATGTAATCAAGTACCTGCTCACTTGGCCTACTTTCTGCCATTGCTGAGAGTAAATGACTCGATTCCTGCCAGCACAACTTATAAAGCCTCGCATACAGCCAGGTAATGGTGCAAAAGGTGCTCTTTTCAAACGTCCATCATCTCAAATTCACAGCAGCTTGGAAACAGGTCAAGTGGTTTTCTAATCGGGCGGGCTTGCTCCTGATGTTGTAACATCGCTGAGGTGTTCTTTTAATTGTAGGTCGGCTGTTCCCCCCTCTAAATGTCAAATAATCACGTAGAAACCGTGTTAGCTCAGCAATTTCATGGTGAGTAGAAGCTTTATGGATAATTCGATCACGTTTGGACAGTATTGACCGACGACGTTGGTCACCAACGATCCGGGAACGAACGCTACATTGGCCCATCGACTACAACCCCAAGATTAAACAGGCTCCAGCGTTACCCGATAAAAGAGAGGATACGTCTATATGAAGAGAACTAATTGGTCGTTTATCTTTAGGGCAGAGAGAGATCCATCCGCCATACCGGCGGCATTTCCGGTAGAATACGTCAGTGTTGACAGAGACAGGGAGTTTTATCTGATTTCTGCATGCGTCTATATCAGCTAAGGAATGACACATCATCGATCACATCATCCGGAGCTTTATTACATCGCCTTGGATGTATGCTCGCCCGGCTAGTTCCAATCTTACTGGGCTTTGTAGGAATTGTTTTTTCCAGTTTGGAATATGTAATTTGCTATTGGCGATGCGGAGTTGGCCACAGAATTCGTTTCATGTGCCAAAGAGATAGACAGTTCACAGGATTAGATGATGTTTGATTTTATGTTTTCATATTTTCCGTAATACATGTATATGTATCAAGTCAGCAAGCTACTTTACTTGATTTATCCCCCCCCCAAAAGAATATGGGATAGCAGTAGCCAGTGGGCATGTCAATATTTTCGGTACTTGCTACGTTTCGCTTGTACTTTGGCTTGTGCATAGCATTTGAGACATGTCAGCAAACCACGAAGGTAAAAAGCATGATTTCTTAAAATGTAAATTTCGGTCCAATTTTTTTCGAAAGGGTCAAAATTTGTTTATGTCTCTAATCCTTTTTTTTCATATTTCACTTCAAACACTAATGTCAAAGAGAAATTCCCAGACGTAAATTGTGGTCAAAGGTTTTTCATGTTGAAAGGATGATTACCCCGTAGAACAGCCTTCTGGCGCGGTATGACTCCCAGTTGAATCTTCAGGTGTTTCCCTGTCCTTGGTGCTGAATGTAGCGTGCCGCCCCGTCCTCCTCCCCTACTGTCACACTAATGGCGGGATCTCATTATTATTCCTTCTGCATTATGTGGCCAGCAGCGGTGCTTGGTTACACCATAGGGACGCCGGAAGCACAGCATGGCAGCTGTGAATCTCAGCAACATGATAAATTATTCCGAAAATTTCCACTCAAATTCATAACGTTTTCAATAGCAACATTTTCCACAATTGTATTACTTACACTAATCTATCACTCACTCTGGTATGGTGCATAGAGGAGAGGGTATAGGTTTGTGACTAATTTCACCGTGTAATACCTCAATGGGAACGAGGCATACCTAAACAACGCTGTCCGAATCTCGTGATAAAAGAAAATCTATTTGCTTTTGTATGAGAAGATATAACAGACCTCGTCAGAGGCAGATTACGTCGCACGCTTCTATCGACAGGCGTCTCTTATTTCGGCTCTTTTCTTTTCATTGTTCTTCAAAACGTATCAGAAAAGAAGGCGACTCCCTCTAATGAGACAGTCGGCCACAATACCCTCAAAGCAAATAAGACAAAAACGTCGGCGATCTGACACATATACTAGGCCAGGATCTGTCCAGCTTAACACAAGAAAGCTAGAACGATTTTTACGACCTTCTTCGAAGCCAAAGGGCTAAGTGTGCTTATGTCGCCTTTACATAAATCACTGCTATAACAACGTCCGTGGACAAAGGCAACTGCGGACCATCCGTCTGTCCCAGAGTACCTGAGACTATCCATAGCCTTCCATCACTGCTCCTGGAACCCTCCCGGGATTTCTGTTTAACACAGACATAAAGCCAGCTCGCAGATTACCCCTAAAACCCGTAATATGTCATTTCCCGTGTGTCCTAACGCGCCGTTAATGGCACGGCTGGCGTAAAATCACCCAACCCCCGGGTGACTCTGCCATGCATATTCCTGCCGTACTGCAAACCTGAGGAAACATTCTCAGAGGAAGTGCGGTTTGGTGGACGTTTCTTCCCCCCATAATGAACCTCACGAAACACTAGCCTTATGTAAATCACGGCACTGCGCCGACATCGGCCGGCGGTAATGCGGAGGAAATCCGGAGGGACTCTGGCGAGCCAACGCTAAGCCGCCGCGCAAGCACCTATTTTTCTTGGCCGTGGCCTGTTCCTGCCCTGCCCTTGGGAAGAAGCCATTAAAAAGCTAGCCGGCACCTTAGCGTTTATGGAAATAGCCGTGTTCGAACGCGTTCTTCCAGGCCAGTTGATTTCTTTTCGCAGAGCACATCAATGAGAAGCTTTTCCTATAGAGTCCATCGACTCCGGTTCTTTTCAGACGCCTAACGGGGTGGATTATTTCCCAACAGACAGGTTTTTTACATGCAGAATACTCCTGATGACAACACACCATGGCCATCCCACCGTGGTTTGTACTTAATCTCACCTCACCCAGACTACTTCAGTTGCTGAAAAAATAAATATGAATTGGCGAAATGGGGCTAAGATTTTGTCGGAGGGTTTAGCCGTCCCTGGACTTACACATTTGCAACCAAGGCCGATTGACTAACCTGGAAAACTATTCCCCACATTTGACCAATATCTACTAATTTATTCAGCAACTACAAGAAATCCGGAGGAGACTAGTTTGAACCAGTGCTTTCCTAGCTGTCCTTCCGGAAGGCAGGTGACAAAAAAGGGACCGCTGAACATGCAGGACATGCCCGATAGTTCCGGAAAAACAACAACAACCTTCCAAGTGCGGTTTGAAGCAGATTTTTTCTGCACATCTAAATCAATTAGTACTTCTAGTAGACAATTTAGCGGTATAAATGACATCATGGCGGATGCGGTACGAATAAAAGACCGAAGACCGCCCAGTACCGGCTCAAGCGACAGGTAAATGCTGTAGATGTCCATATCACAGCAGGGGGACTTCGTCAAAGGGTAAACCCTACATTTATCGCCTGCGGAGATTCTCTCAGAGTCTCACCAAGTCAGCAGGACGAATTCACGCCTTTAATGCAACCAACATGCCCGAAGGGAAGCACAGCGCGATACCTAACTTGTTTTTGACAGAACGAACGACGGAAGAAAGGATGGTGATAACCTAATACCTTTCAAAAGAGTGTTACCTAACTCGTTTTTGACAGCACAGACGACGAAAAAAAAGGATTTTGATAACCTGATACTTTCGAATTTATTTTATTATCTTTGTCGTGTTTCGCCCTGTCATTTCCATCGACATGAGAGAGTCCTGCCTTGCTATTGTCTGGACTGACACGCTTGGACAGGGGATTTATCTATTTATTAAGATTTACCACATTTATGGAAGGATTGACATAACAGGTGACTATCAACTTTTCAAGATGTGAAACCTGAGACCATACCTGACTGTATGGAATGAAATCCCGGTGTCATTTTAATCGTCTGGCTGTCAAGTTGTTTACCCAAACACACCTTGGCAAATCTAGCTTTGCAGTGGGAGAGAAGACTTAAGGTTTGAAAGAAAGGTGTATTTTCAAGTGATTGTTTTCCATAGGTTCCAACTAGTCCATTTACTAGTCCCTCCCCTGAGGCAGGATAGCTCTGTAGCTTGTGTGGGAGGACATATGCCGAGACTTCACATTTATTCCCGCGCGTAGGCGTCACCGCTTTCCTCAAGAAGCGTCGTCGTAAAGCGGGCACACCAAACAAACTGCAGTCTTAGCTCATCCCTGGGGCGGCTTAGTCGCCATGGAGGAAAAGCTCCCCAAACACGCAAGGAGATCAGTTTTGCTCTTTACAGCTTGGTTCGAGGGTAGTTGATTTTCTGATGGATATGTTTTTTTGCAGAGCTCTTGAAATTATGAAAAAGAAAGCAGTCACGCGCCACAATATTCAGAAATAGGGACGTTAAATGTTCCTGTAAACATGAAAATACCTGACATATTCAACTAAATAACTTGATGCTATGGAGACATGTCTGTTCAACTGAGTCGTTACCTCATACATTTTCACTTTTTTTTTGTTTTAGTTTTTTTAAGAAAAGCGATATAACGCAGATGAATGTACATTTCATCCTTGATGTTTATTCAATCTCGTTTCTCCTGCAATCCTCACTTTTGTAAAATTCTCCATTGATTGAACGATTCCACACAGCTTTAAATGGCAGCATTGAAAGGTTGGATTTCCTGTGAGCATATGATGTATACGTTTCCAATGCATGTGCATGTCACCAACAGATGCCTTCCAAAGCCTCCAACTGACTACCACAATGCCGAACCCCCCACAACGGGCATTTCACTTGAAATCCCCTTCAATTTATCCCAATCTTGGACCCCATAAATACACCGGTGATTCTGGCGTTGTCTAGTGAATCTAAGCAAATTCTCAGCTCCAGGTAACATCCCTGCTATCAATAGCTCTCCCGGAGCCGAACGCATTTCCCCGGGGAAGTATTAGGACGGGGATTAAGTCGGGCCCGCTGCAAGACGCTGATATTTAAACTGACTAGAAATGGAGGAAATTCTGTAAGAAGGAGATATATCTGTGCCGCCTACGATGGTCCACCCAAAGGGCTCGGGTGAACCCTAGCCTCGTTAATAGACTTCTCGGCTGATTGCAATATTGCCTTCTGTATTATGGTTGCAACCTTTTTCTGAAGTTCCGTTTTCAACAACGTTGGCCGGTTCGCTGAATGGAAATGTACAAAACAACAACAAAATATCCAGGACCCATTGTAGAAAACAAGAGCCATCAGGCATGATTCAAATGACGAAAGTACGTAATGGGTAGGTCACAGACGTCGTACGTTAGTTTTACGACAGATAGCGTATCGAGGGCATTCTTGGGACAGTCGTGTATGTCAAATTCAGCTGTCTTGTGGCGGGAAAGGTTGTCGTAGATCCTTATCACTGAGTTTTGTCGTAATCTCACTGAGAAAATCCCACAACGTAGGACTGAGGTCGAGGAGGCTTTCACGAAACCGGGCGCAGCCCACCATGGCCACCCTTCACCTGTTAGCCGTGTGGACATTTAGTGAGCCACCCGGTGTATTTATAAAGCTGGAATTCCCCGTTGCTCACAGTCCAGCATTGCCAGGGTCCCAATGCACGATCTGACCACTGCTGCTTTACCGACGGTTTAAGAAAACCTCACCTGTGATGATGTTGAACTCATTTCTAACATCATGTCAACAAACGAAATCTCAGCAACCAGAGGTAGGTCCAAGCAACGCTGACCGAAATTTAGATTCAATATTTCCTTGTATTCTTGCCTGATATTTAATCTAGGATTATGTTGCTGAGTTGAAGTAACCGGATCTCTGGGAGGTGTGCCAGCTGTACATGCCACTTGCCACTGCTCGGCTATATAGGGCCACGTCAGGGCAGATCAACGATACTCATCAACTTTGTATTAACCGTGGAGGTCTACAGGGACCCATTCCTTCAGAAATTAAATAAACCAGTAAAATCATGCCGAGAGCTCCAATCTCGGCCACAGAAGCTCGGCTATAGGATTTGCGTTCATGCAGTTTGCAAGAAAGCTGCCAGGGGTCTCAAAATAACCTCACCTGTTCATCAGGCAAAGACCTACCCATGAGCGAAACAAAATCATTAACACGTCGTGTAAACCAAGAAACAAACAATACATGCTTACAAAGAAGGTACCAGAGGGACCAACCGCTCCTTTTTAGGCCAAGGCCTTCCTAAAAATAAACCATTATTAAAATACATTGGTGTCGCTTTAATTCATCTTGTTTACATACCAACCAACAACCACCGATGAAAACATAACCTCATTCGCGGAGGTAAAAGAAAAGACAACCACGCAGGGGCGTCTGGTTATGGACTTGTCCTCGACCTGGTTACTGGTAGGTACTGTGTTTTTGATGTTGAATGTCACGGTACAGTCTGCTTCAAATTACGAGAAAGGCTGTTCTTTTATGTTGACATCACCGTAACATCTGCCTTTCCTCGTTGAGGTGCCGTTCCTCGGTGAGGTACCAATTATAGGTTTTCCACAACACGGAGGGTCGGGGTATATAAAACACCTCTCCCAGCGGACAACCAACACCGATTTTTTTCTATACACCCAGTTGTGTTTTGGGTACTCTCCATGCAGAGGTTTAGGATTCGGCTTATTTTTGACGTGTTTTAGGCGTTTTTATCGGGCTTTGTTTCTTGTACAGGTATCTTTGATACTGTCTAGTGTCTGGCAAATGCAATGGATACTGCCTGGCCAATTTTATACTGTCTTTGCAGCCACCAAAAGATCTGCTTGGAGATTATGTTTTGGCAAGGAGGTTCTATTCCTCCTTAGTGTTGGCAAGACCTTTGGTATAGTGCGTAGGCGTGGCGTCCACTCCTTGGATTCAACACGTGACCCTCCTGGTTGGCAACCTTGGCAGGCGAGAGATTCTTTAGCTAAGCTCGCTTTGATCTGCACAGATGAACCTGCAGACGTGGGAATGCCGCCCGAGTTACGGAGCTCAGCGGCACGTACGTTTGCTTGGGCCGCTGAGTGGTTCCCTTGGGCACGGCAAAGCCGCAGCAGCACCAATTATCCCGGAAGGATGAAAGCGTACAGAGGCGACTGGCTGGCTGGCAGACCTTTCTCGGCAGGTCTCTGGAGGCCCAACATCGGCGAATTCCAGCACGTTCAATTCGATCCTACAATACACTGTGTTGACACAGGGAGTTTTGGGTTGACAGTAGAGTCATTTTTCTAAGGCGCAGTCTATAGTCCATTTCGTTGTTGATACTGCTAATTCATTTCATGAAGATTATTAGTAATTAGCTAGAAGGCTGATTAAAACACACTACTAATCTGTCATTGCATAATGGTGCTCTGAGAGTAACGTGGCTTATGTGCGTCAGTCTTCTTTCTGCCCAATCGTACCTTGACCCAGATGTCCAAAACAAACCCTAAAGAATTGCCTATGAAGTTTCTTCATCATTACATATCCTCTGGGCAATTCACCTGACACCATACACATCTCGTTAGTTCAATAGAAATGTCACAAAAGAGCTGAATGAAGGAATTAAAGGGCGTGATGTTGTGGGTATGACTGCAATCACTAGGAGTAATACACAATTAAGCAAACGTAGAAGCGGTCACGTTATTTGGAGAATCAGCTTTTATATACCGAAGCATATGGTCTTTTCTATCTACTGTACTTATTATTTTCGTTCACTATCATTTCGTATAACTTCAAAAAGGTTTCTGGCGATTGGTTGCTTGTATCCTACCAAGAAATACACTTGAGCCCCTCTCGACTTGCCTTCGTACTGGGCTTTCATGTTCCCATTACGTTAGATTACCTCATCGCGGCTTGGGCGTTTTACACCTGCCATAGGCAGTACTGAAGCACCTGATGCCAGGGGACCGTGGCGACTGCCAGCGCTATTTACATGCACCTGTCACAGGCGCTCCATTAACATGACGTGTAAATCGTGGGAACTACCTGTGGCGTCTGCTATCAATTCTTGCATAAAGCTGACATTTGGCGACTGCGCTGCAATGTAGTGACTGCTGCAATCTAGTAACTGCTGCAATGCAGTGACTGCTGCAATATTAGTGTAGTGACTGCTGCAATGTAGCGACTGCTGCAATATAGTGACTGCTGCAATGTAGTGACTGTTGCAATATTAGTGTAGTGACTGCTGCAATGTAGCGACTGCTGCAATATAGTGACTGCTGCAATGTAGTGACTGCTGCAATATCAGTGTAGTGACTGCCGCAATGTAGCGACTGCTGCAATATCAGTGTAGTGACTGCTGTAATGTAGCGACTGCTGTAATGTAGCGACTGCTGTAATGTAGCGACTGCTGTAATGTAGCGACTGCTGCAATGTAGCGACTGCTGCAATGTCAATACGATATGGCGATAGGAAATCATACATCAATACGGCGATGCCTACATAGCAGCTCAGAATAACATAGCATCTGCTCAAACCTAAAACTAAGCACTAAAATAGAACTATAGAACTCGATAATGATGCAACATAGGCACGTACTCGTTGCTTTGTAGGAATGTAGCCAGTAAAATTTATAGAAACTTCAAACTAGTGATAGTATAGCACCTGCTATGGACAACAACTTAGCATCTAGCATTGACCATCTGTCACCTAGTACCATTGTTTATTGATGTCCCTAACTGGAATGCTGCACCTGCCACAGACAGGCTAACATATGTTCGCAGTAGCTAACGCCATTACACGTAATGAAGCTTGCACTGTCGTGGCACGCAAAGGAGTTAATGTCCGCAGCCTCTCATTATCCATAATGTAGCGGTAAGGCGACAGTAATGGGACATGTAGACCATTTACACTGGAGTGACGGATAAGGGTCCGGGCCCATCCGGGCTCTTTAAAGGGGCGGAACGGGTCGTTCTCAGCAAGGGTCACAGTTCAACAACAGCAGATACGGTTGTTTACATTTGTGATACAGTAGTTAGATTTTGGTTTGGAAAAAACAGGAAGAGCATAGCGTTGTGCTTTGTTTCAACTCCGTCCTAGGAATATTGATTAGTTACGATGGAGCTGTGGGGTGAATCGGATCCTGGCGCGTTGGCGTGCCGCGCCGACTCCCCTCCACAGATCTCATTAAAGCCCTGTTTACCAAGGAAGCTGAAACCCAAGCCGAGAGACACATGTGCCTAATCCCCATATATTGGGATGGAAAATCGTAAGCGTGTTCTGTTGTAGCTGCTACGTTTTTTCTTTATTAGCCCGGTATCCAACCTGGGAGAGAGACCGTTGGAAGCTAGCCTCTTGTGCAGGCCTCCGAGCGGCAAAAGAACGCGTTTTTGACCTCACTTCTTCCTAGCTTCTGAAGTTCTGTGGAGACCATTTTGACCTCCAATTCAAACCCAGTATTAAAACACCCACCCGCTCGGAGGACTGCACAGAAGGCTATTTGGAAGGTCTGATGGAAGCGGGGCAGCTGACCATGGCCGGATACCAGTCGTTGGGGTAGATGTGTGTCAAACAAATAGGGCGGCCCGAAAAAGTTACGATTTTCGATCCCAACATCTGCTTGAAGATTACCATGTGGCACCATGCATGATTCACACACCCAGGCACCTGCAGCTACTAAGATTCCCTCTCCATCGGCTCTATACTCGACCGTGCAAGCAGCTTTATTAATGACATGCTCAGATCTGCATTATTTCCCTCGCACGTTAATGATGGCACTTGTCAGGAACACCCACACATCGCCTGCTAACCAAGTTGTTATCAGGCTTCCGGAATTACTCTCTCTCTCCCTCTGCGAAGGCCATGTTTGGATGGAAACACGAACACAACAAGCCTGATAAGCAGCCTTCATCATACGCCCCATGAACGCCGGTGTTCCGATATGACGCCATTCTTGTTTATAGCGTACTGTGTCCGTAATTGCCACCGGCCGTGTGCTGATGATGGCACACCCCGTCTTCAACAAGATTCGATGATAAAACGGGTTGTTGAAAACGGTAGCCATCAAAACACACGACATCAATCAGAACAAAGTATGCAATCAGCAAAAATGTGGATGGTAAAACACCCGACGTAAAGACTGTTATGGCAGCTATACCCCAATAAGCTTTCCTGGACACTTCTGAAAGTCATACACAATGTTGCCAACGGCTTCAACGACCCTCTCTACACGTCCTGCCATATCACAGACGCTTACAGCCGTGACTAGTTGTTGTGAAATGTTTGGTGCCCGTTACATGAACCAGAATCCGATATGGAGCGTGCGTTGTTGGAAATCACCATGAGTAGTAAATAAAATATGTTACGTGCGCTGTTGGTGTGTTAGGACTCACACGTTGGTAATGTACAATGGGAGCGTTTCAATGACATATATACTTTATTTAGAGTGGCAGTCAGGAGAGTACACTTAATGTAATTTCACTTGGAATGCTCTATGTTAAACTATATTGAACAGATGTTTTTCCATATTGCCTTTAGAGTCATTAGCTTTCTTTCCACACCTACGGGAGCATAGAAAGTGTACCGAATATGCAAATGAATTTAATTATAAATGCAAACTATCAACATACAAATACAACATCATACAAATCTGGAAAATCATGTATGAGACCTAGAGACGTATGGAGAAACCTTAAGATTTATGAAGAAACCTGGAGAACATTCGGTACACTTTCTTTGCTCCTGTAACCGGCGGAGGTTGCCATCCTCCTCTCTAATTTTCGCCCACCCCCATCGATCCCACGGATGCGGCGGTCGTATTGTGCTGTGATTCCGAACCAGCGGTGACGGGGAGTGAAAAATCATGCGAGGAAGAAATATCACCCCGTGTCCCGGTGAGCGCAGTTCAATCCATCTTGCCGTCGACAGCGTGGAAGTGAAATCGTGCGGCGAACGGCGCGAGTCGGTACCTGTACCCGGCCTACCGTCATTTGCATGTAAATAAAGAGACGATACAAGTCGTCGGTTTTTCCTCACGTTCAATGAATCATTCCGCTGCTCACTTATTTCAGCAGCATGATTAACGATGTAAAATAGATGAAATAAAATACATGCAGAAAAAAATAAAATTGTGTAATTTTTTTCCAATTTCAGTTGGATGAATTATGTTGATCTCAGTTTCATGGTAGTATGGTGTAATTTTATATAAAAAGAAATTGATAATAATAATATTCACGTTTTCCATATATAAATGCCCAAAGTATTTTATTTCACGACTGTATATACACATTTAGATCAATATACAGTGTATACTGATTTTTATGAAACGACTGCATTGTAAATTGATTGAAACACTTCGATTTATCAATAAACACATGTCCAGTTTATGATAAAAATGTAAAATCATATTTCTGGTTTCGGGAAAACCTAGATTTACGATCTAAAGCTTATTATGGAAAGCTCTTCCCTGTCCCTTTTTTCATACCCATGCGAGATGAACAGGGCTTGTGACTGGGGTAAAGATTCAATCACTGCCCAACGACTGGTCCCAGTGATCACCTTACATGCGAAAATTGCTTCATCACCGCAGTGTCAGAAAGGGGAACACAGGCGGGGTGGAAGACGCCGGTTTTTATGGGGACGGTGCCAGGTATGCTCTCACCCTGTCGGTATGATTACGCTGTGTACATTCCTAGAACAAGCAGTCAGTTGCTCACTTCGATTGCATATCATTATTCAACCAGGTCAACACTGGATGCAAGGCAACCGAGTCAACGGGTACGCCGAAGGAAGAGTTACGAAAAATAAAGCTTACTGACGATAACTAAATTAATACATTGGAAACAAGATGTGACAAAACAAAATAAAATAATGGTAATGGTCTCTAACTGTAGTTTTTTTTCCGGGGGAGGGGGTTATGTACATGTATTGGTAGTTATTATGACAACATCTAACAGCAGTGGACTGGCGTTTAATCTACTCATCAGATAAAGCAGTGCTTTTGGGAGGAGGGGACAGACTCTGCCCACTAATGTAGTTACGAGGGCGTGTAACAAGGAAAAGGAAAATAATTTAGTAGTATTTAGCGATCGATCGGGCGGTGTTAGGGGATTTGGAGGAACACGTTACATGAGGTAACCAAAGGGGTCACCGCGTCTCTGTATTTTGTTGTCAAGCAAAAACACGTCCTCGCTTGTAACAGTAGACCGTTATGTGTAGTCGGTGTAAAGTAGGAATGAAGGTATAATTTCATGACCCTTGCGTGGCCCAGTAAGTCGGATTTTGTGAGCGGCACGCCCATTTTTCTTGTTAAACGATTGGCTCTGACAGTCAATAATATAGCCTGGAGGTGAAGAGATGATGGGGAGGGGGGCTGCTCGCCTGCAGTCACTTCGCTCTACCGGCCAACTCAAGTATTCCAGCAATGTGACATTGTTGAAGCGCCTGGAATGCTTATCGGAGCGCAACGCTAATCGGAGGTAGACCCAAGTTTTATGTGAACAAGAGCGACCCCTTGGAAAGAACCAAACGGTGTCCCCGCTGCCCGGACCCGGCAGACGTACAAACGTACACCGGCGCGGCACCTGTGTGGTGACCACACGGGCGGCACAACACGACGTCCCGGGTTTATGACGTGTTCCGGGCCATTGGACGGCGACCAGACATTTTGGTCGCTCTTTCCATTTTTGGCATGCTCCCGACCGAACCAACTGCCAGTAGATTGCTTGGTGAGCACTTGGACAAGTCATCGTCCCTTCCCTTTCATCTACATCGTGATGAAGATGTACTCTGTATGTTTGTCTGTATCACGTGCTACTATGTATACACCCTGTGTTGTTTGTGTGGCGGAGAATAGATGGGAAGTACACTACCACAGTATCATCATTGGGTCCCCCCACCCCCCTACATTCCCAAGTGTTCCCGGCTCCCCACATTCTGCTTAGGAAGGCAGTCTGCGGGCCGTTATTACACATGGCTGCCGACCCGACCGAAAATATCCCCACCCTATGACCCCGAGAATTTCCCGGCCCCACTGCTACAGTAACAGTTCTACATGTATTAATTATTTCCTTTTTCTTTCCCCTACTGCTCACCTCCATCTGCATACGTTTCCGAGCCGTACCCATCCTGTAGACCGTTACTCCAGGTGCCTTGGTACTTGGCGCCGGTCGTCTTGCTCTCTCGGGCGCCGTATCTGCCCTTGTAGCCCTTCGTCCACTCTCCCCTATACACCCACCTCCCGCGGGTTTCTACCCCCAGCCCGTCGCGCTTGCCTTGGCTCCACTGGCCCTCGAAGGTGTTACCATTGGGCCAGGTGTAGACCCCGTTTATCTCGAAGCCATGGAACCAGGATCCGGAATACTCTCCGCGGCCCTTCGGGCCCGTGCAAATGCCGTGGCCGTGCGCTTTGCCATCCTCCCATCCTCCACAATACGTCCCACCATCGTCGAAGTCAAACCTCCCGCCGCTCACTGAGCTCATTTGCGGAGCGAAGCCACATCCAGGCTTGCTGCAGGTGTGCGGTACGGTGTACCTCTCCCTTCCCGGGGGTCGCGAGGGGCTGGTCACACGGTCAGGCTCGGACGCTGCGCGCTCCGGTCCTGGGGGGCATGGGTCCGATGGTCCGTCCAAGGTGAGGCTCCTTTCCCGTCGCTGTACAGATGTCTGCCGCGGCGGTCCCTCTCTCGGCGCAGCCGCACTTAACGCACCAACCGTGTGAAATATTATCCACTCCTGACTCTGCGCAGGGCTGCTGCTACACAGGCACTCCTGTGGCTCCGGATGGCCGCTGTCACTATCCACTAAAATAGCAGCTAGCCGCGTAGGGCAGATGCACAAGGTACCCCACACAAGTATCCGCGTTTGGAAGGCCGGGATGTCGAGTGTCGGGCTCGAGTCGAACTTGGGCTGAACTGGGCGCAAAACCACGGCACCCACAACAGATTACGGATGCATCAACGACCAATCAATGGCAATCTGCGTACGGTTGTCTTGAAAATGAATTCCCCTTGGATGCGCGCGGCCAAAATTATCTTGCCATTCCAGGCAGCGTTTGCCTCCACCCGGACAAGGTTCCTCCGGCAGCTGACGGAGACAGTGTGACGTGCGGGCCCCATTTCAGGGACTGACCAGCTGATGGTCTGGAGAGAAGGGTGGGGGCTATCCGGGAAGCATGGAGATGTAGTCTCCACAGCAGGCTCCATGGGATAACGTTTTCGTATTACTATTTCTCTGGCTACCTACGCACTGTTTCTTACCAATAGACTACCTTGGTTGCAGAATATAAAATAGAAGAAATTGGCCTAATGGTTTGCTAGAGGAGTAAGCAGACTACGGAATTACAGATTTTAGACTATATTAATTAATTGAATCTTTATTGCATTGCATAAAATATATTATTGATATTGTTTTCTGATTGTTAACTGTGCTGTGATTGGCCGCCACTGCGAAACGCGTTATTAGCTCATCACCATCCTCCAGGGCGTGAGAACTGACAACATCACTACGCCCGGCGCGGTGCCTGATTTCGAGGCTAGAAAGCCACAGAGTGTAACGGACGCAAAGTCGGTTGGATCGTTTGGGATGCGTTAGTAATATTGATGCGAAGGTCACTTCATTCATTCTTCACAGATTAGAATAATGTGCACATCAAATCACATACGAATGTTTTTTTTCCAACTAGGATTGAAAGAAAATGTTACGGTTGAAAATGTAAGAAGAGGAGGATACGGAACGAATGAATGAATGAATGAATGAATGAACGGAAGGATGGATGGATGGATGGAAGGATGGTTGGGTGGGTGGGTGTGTTTATAGAATGACTGACGAATAAAACATTGGGTGAATGAATGCGCATATGCCTGATTTGGGGAACGACATACCTACCTGACAATTCCTATGATTCTCCAATAGCATTTTTCATTTTTCGTTCAAATCAAACAAAAAGGATTTTTACTACAAAGTCACAGTTGCAGTTTTGTGTTATCTGACTCTATTAAAATGAATGGATGCAAAATGAATATCACATTCCTAGGCAACTACCGTGCTTTCCTAAAAAATATATGAGAAACTGTCATGGAATCTTTACCAGCAGGCTGAGTAAAGGGGATATTTCTGGTTTGTTAAATTGCTTCGTACAATGTAAGTTTGACACATTTTCAGATGTAATAGAATTTGCTCATTAACTCAGCTGAGCTATTACGCACAGTTAACAGAAAAATTAGTCATACCTTGCCGAGCCAAATGTAATTACAAGAACTCTGAATAATTTTGTTGCTAACTGTGCTTCATGATACTTCAAACATTCTACTATTGATTAAGAATTCATCTCCAACAATTATTTTTGAGTTAAATTCTGATAAAGAAGACGACAGAAATGTGCATTAGCTATCACGTATATCATGAAGCATTCTAGTTATGCTTTATGTATTAAGATTCATCTACAACATTTATTTCAAACGCGGCGCAGACTAGCATACATTCGCCCCACCCTTGTTTTGGTGTGAACGGTCCCGTGTACTACTGTTTGTGTTATCACATGATCCTCGCTCCAGCGGCCAAATTTGGCCTTGGTTGGTTGCACTGCAGCGCGCTGATCAATCTTGCTCACGTAGCAGCGTTCTGCTGCTGTCCCGGCGGAGCAGCCCGAAAACCCCCGAGCCAAGAGGCCCTGGCTTCCCCCGGAACCGCGATCCCCGCGCTGATGCGCTCCTGCTGACGCGTGCCTCTCCGATTGGCCGCTGTCGCATTGTAGGCATGCCAAGTTCAAGCACACAACGCGACGGCGAGACACGCGAGGCGCTCCGCTAGATGGAACAGCCGCCGAAAGACTCAGAGAGACAATTATATTTTGTACCGTATTTTTATACTTTTATGCAAAGGAGTTTTCTGTCTTCGGCGTCGTTTGTGAAAAGCATAATTCAAGAAGTTGCGAGTGAATTTGTATGACATTTAAGTTGTAGCCATGATTTAGCAAAAGAAACTACAAGTTCGAATGCGATATTTAGCCCCGTAGCGGCTTCCTCGGGTACTGCAGCTGATTCCACTCTGAATTACATAATTGAAAACCGTGTCAAATGTCATAATTCTACTTTGAGTTAAATGAATGCCCCGTCCCTGAATAATTTGTAAAGATCATGTCATCTCCAACCTTTAAGATTATAACTTATTAGCGTCAATAGCGTAGTCATTTCCTGCAAACTAAAACAACACCAGGGCAGTGCTTGTTTCCTTTTACTTTGTTTATTCATGAGGAGCTCAAATCGGTCATTAACCAAGTGTGATTTGATCAAAGATGTCAGATAAATTTCATTCCTTTTTTTATTATATCTGAGCTAATTTCCTAGGCCTGGGGGCGAATGAATCACCGAAATTGCATCATCCTTCCTGAATGTGTCGCTGCAGTGACAAATTAGCCCGCTCAGGAACTTGACAAGCCCCTTAGTCAAATCATGTCGAAAGAACGTTAACGCCGGATTGATGAAACATTTTTAGAATGTAATCCTCTTCTGATCAACATCACATTAATGTTTGCGTGATGACTGGGCTTTCAAATTCGTTCTCTGGGTTGCAAGTCAGTGCATGTTAAGAACGCTGTTGTATTCTCATTGCATGTGTCATACTTGCCTCCAAACCAAACCCTGCTTACTAGAGTCCTTCCGATTTTATGAGTCATTGATTAAATGCGAATCTTAGGTGTGGATAGAATGTTATCACGTTTTTGGTTATGATTATGATTATGATTATGATGATTCGGCGTGGCCTAGTTACCTCCGTACTGTGTCTGTTTGTGTCGTGTGTTTCTTGTGTTCCCGTCGGCGACACTGACAGGAAGTTAGGTCAATGGTCCCATAAAAGGTTATCGTATTTGCTGTCCTCAATTTCCTGCTATATGCATGCCTGTTGCCTTATGGGAGCCAGTGAGAAAATGCATATAATAGACAGAATGAGCGAAAAGAATCACGATAATGAATAAAACAAGAAATTCGTAAAAACTGTTTGATATTCATGGAGGTATGAGATCTTCCATTTCTACCATCTCTTTTCGTCGTCAGGTGTTCTTGACAACTCATTTCTTCCAGAACACCTGATGATGGCGTTGACTGGACAGACTATAACCATGTGCACTAAAACAGAAACACGCTACAGTAACGAAAAAAGCTGATAGGGGACTCTCCAACACAATCGTCTGTTGCTTGGGACATTAAGTGTACCCGCCAACCTTAGTCCTACCAAAATCATAAATATTCATTCATCGACAGCGTTGACAACGTAACTGGACAATCTACTGCTAAGCTTGTGAACCCTTTGAGGTCGCCCAGTATGTGGCACATAGCTAGGGAAGCACGTTTCCTTGCTGTTTAGATATAATTTGGCCATCGTACACCAGGCAGGGCGAAACCATATTCTTGGTGGGATCCAATGCAATTTCAGGGCAGCAATTTGCAAGACAAAAATTTTCTGGATGAGGAAATCCGTCTAATATTAACATTTACTGCCATTTTGGTAGCACACTTTCGTCATCATTTCATACTCGAAGCGTTTGAGATAGTCCCAAAACAAGCTACGCGATGAGTCCCTTTATTTTTTGGTACCACCAATAAATAGCTTGAACCAGCGTATACGATACAAAACATCATAAAACAACAATTTTCCGTCAGCGACATCGCATTTTTGCCTCACAGATACCTTTATGCTATGGGATAACGTTGATTCAACTTACTACATTAAACAAAACTAGAAACTAAAAATTCAGTTTTACTGCCCTGAAATCGCTTTTGGTGCCTTTGAGCGTGCTCGAGGTGTGGTTCCCCCCAAACACGGGACCTCCAGCATTACGTCCCATGCCAACAGTATGAGCTACTGTTATTTGGTACGGGGACACTCTGCATATCATTATCCATGACCTTTCATGGATGCACAGTTCGCGACAAATGTGACCTTGGCCGTTCTCTACGTCAGCGAAAACATTTCGTCCTACAGAACGGTGACTCCTCCCGACTCACGCCACTCCGTGCGACCGATGAATTGATGGCTATCTTCATCTTAAACTAAGCCGGATCAGAGATATTAAAGTAAGCAGAGTAAAAATGATGAATATACCAGAGAAAGGAACCAAGACCCGAGTTTAGCTATACAGCCATGGACCTCGGAGCTCCAAGAAACAAAGTTTTGACAGATAGTTCACAAGAAATCAAAGATTTCACGACTCCGTTAAGTTTTTAGGGTTCTTGTGTATTTCTTGCTTGTTTTCTTCATTATTCTGAATTTCTCGCAAATTCTGTGCAAATCCCAATCACTTCCTCCCAGCCTGCGGGGAGACCATTTTGACCTCCAATTCGACCTTCCTGTCGGTCTGCGGTTACAGCATTCCCCCTAGCTCACTTCCTTTGACTCTACTGTAGTCACATAACTATGGACACATAGGCAAACACACCGAAGAGAAAAAAAAATCCGCACACCGAAGTAAAAAAAAATGTCCAGACGTCACTTCGTGATATATTATGACCCCCGACGCTCCCGTGACTTGATTGGGTATTTTAAGTCTGTTTTTAGCTACGAAATCGGATTATCTTGTCTGTTAAGACTGGTTGCGTGAGACTCGACACCGCCTGAACACGTTAACTCGACATAAGTCAAACGTCCAGGTGACATGAACGCTTATAGATGTCCCCAAGATTACGTGTTTTTTTATACTTTGCTAGCCGCTTTAATTTGAGCAGGAGAGGGCGTCACGCAAGTATAGGCCACCGAAGATCAAGGAAAAGTTGTTAACGAGACTACATCAGTCGTTCGGATAGATTTTCATCGTGCATTTCCACAAAACTAGGCCGCCAACAACCTCTAAACGAAAATCTAAGACATCATCAGGCAGCAAAGAATGATTACACAGACGACACAATTGTGAGAGAACCCTCACTTTATTGCCGTCAAATCGTAGCATCCACTGATTTAGTGTATGTGATTTCCTTTCAAAATTTACCTCTCAGAACACAACCACGCCGCCTACCTTTTTGAACGAAAAGTGCACGTCCTCTGTCTATTCCCAGTTGCAGATAATCAGTTGTTGGATCGCACGCGATCCAACCAGTCTAGACATCATCTTTATCATGATGACTGCTATATATATATATGTCAAGTTCGTCCTCACAGCTCTGTAATGCATCTTGATTGATAAAAACACAACCTGAAATCTTCTCACTGGCAGGTCTAATTAATAAGGAGCTGTCGGTAATAGGACAAATGCAACAGAACACTTCATGTAGTTTGTACTTCTTATGCAGATTTAAATGGTTCCTCATGCAAAGAAGGTACATGATAGACTGTTGTGATTACTGATGCAATATTCATTGGGATTTTCTTCATTTCTTGATTTCCTTAGGCAATTTCATGACAAAGATCCAAGTAAGTGTTTATTCAACCATTGTCTACCAAGAGCATCAAATGCAGCGAGCTTTGCATTTTTGCTATCAATTTCCATTCAACCAACCTGGCATACATACATACTACATTGCACACGGTATTCAATCCGTTATAAGTGCATAAACTTAGCACTATTGCACTAATGATCTCTATAATAAATAGTCTCTTTGATTAAACATTAGAATATTGAACATTAATTGGCATTGGACAAGGCAATTTCTATTGTTCCTTATAGAAGGCTTTTCTGATGTACAATTTGTAAAAAAAATAAGGACTGATGGTCAGCAATCACCTTGGACCTACATTAATAATGCGAGAGAAGGAGTGCTGTACAATTCAAACTAAAATACTGGTATAAAGCTATCCAAGCAGAGGTTTGGGTTTTGGCTTATTTTGGGCATGTTTGTAGGCTTTTTTATCTGGCTTTCTTTTTTGCACTGGTATCTTTTTTTTAAACGTTGGGTTGGTGCAAGGACATGACACACATGTCCCTGGTTGGTGTAAAAAAAAGACACCAGTGCAAAAAAGAAAGCCAGATAAAAAAAGCCTAAAAACAGGCCAGAAATAAGCCAAAACCCAAACCTCTGCTTAGAGAATAGTATAAAGCACCAGTAAGTTGTCCTACTCTAGTTTCCTCCAGGATTCTGGCCCTGTTATTTCATACTGTCCGTCTTTGTACCACTGCAGATTGTTAACCCTCTCCTCATGCACACCCCTGTACACTAACTCCACTGCCTTGGGGAGGGGGGCCAGTCCGATCATCCTGGAGAGTTCGTTGTTGTACTCCCACTGTTCCTCCCCCATCTCGTGAGCGTGGTGCGGAGGTTTCCCCGCCTCCAGACGACGGCGATAGTCCTGGCGAATGTCTTCCTCCATCTCTTCTTTGGAGGGGAGCTTGAAACTGCCGTCCAACACGGCCTGGGCGAACAGGACCTGTCTGTCAAACTGCGGGAAGGGACAGATCCGACAGCAGATGCCGACGATTGACAGGGTGGGGAAGGAGGTGTGGACGAGGTGCTTATAAAGGGGGGTGATGCGGCCGCGCTGTATAGAGACCTCACATTCCGGAGTAAGAAAGGGGAAGTGGTAGTGATACCCAGTACAATACATGAAAACATCAGCCTCAAATTCCTCCCCGTTTTTAAACCTCACGGTTTTAGGAGGTTTGAAACACTCCACACCGGGAGCTTGCTTCATGTTGGGAGGGAGCTGGCTTTTGAGCGGCGGCTTTTGATGGCTCAGGACGACCTGATTGGCTGTTTTGCTGATCTCCAAGGCGATGTCTTGGCCCGATGACGCGGCTCCCAGTAGCACGACATTTTTGCCTTTTAATTCGTCGGGACTGCGGTACTCATGGCTGTGGACGGACCTTCCCTGGAATAACTCGGCATCGGGGATAGCAGGAACATAAGGAACTGAGTAATGCCTATGGAGAAAAGATTGGGTACATGAACAATCCTGACTGTCCATCACAATTAGCAGTTTAACCAATAACAGTATGGCAATTAGCAGTTAGACCAATGAGATAGTGACCTGCATGTCCGGCAAATCTTTGCATTTTCATGTTTTTATTTTGCATTATACGTTTTGACGGAGGTGGTCGGGGCTATATGGGATGAGTCTATTCAATAACTATCACTTTTGTGACAGAGATTATCATTCTGTAACATAAAAGGAATCATGCTTTTTTAACTGGCAAGTGAAACTATGCTGTACAAGTCTTACAGTTGATAAGGTTTTCCAAAGTCCTCATATTTCACATAAGTGACCAGTCTGATAAGGTACATGAAGGACTGTGGACAACTTTGTAGGTACACTGGCAGACAGAAATTTCATTATCACATGCTTTATTCACCCAAAAATATAATAATTAGCATGACTTTACAAATCTAAAATGATGATATAAAGAGATGACACTGACCCGTTACAAACCATCACGGCATCAAACTGCTGGGTGGTCTTCTTCTCCGGCTCCTCAACGCTACTGATGGTCACTTCCCACAATGTCTTGTCTGCGCCAGGTACTGGTCTCACTGTGTCCACCTTGGTCAGGAACTATAGAGTAAAACATTATTTCTTGTGTATGTCTTGACAAACAAACAAACAAACAAACAAAAATGAGTTCTGGATGTGGTTACGAAGAAAGTATATGCTTCCATTGCTTACTTCGAGACGCTGACCTGCTTCTTTAAGCAGAAGCAGACTATGCAACATTACATGTAAATTTTCTAACATGACTCCAAAGGGCTAAGCAGAATATAAGTCTCATTGAATGTAATCATGGAATTGCCATTTTGACATGAGGATCAAGTCATCTTTTTAGTCTCAACATCACCAATCTGCTTCAGACCTACCAGAAAGGGATAATTTACCTTTAGTCCAAAAGACTTGGGTCTTAACTTCAATAAATTCTTGCCCATCCCTTCAAGTATTCTCATGCACTTTAGCAGTCCTAGAGTCTAGAGTATTTTAGTAACCTGTATGTGTTTCCTGAGTTGGAAGTGGTCGGTGTAGTCCTCCAGGTACTGCAGGACCTCCTGATGGGTGATAAAGGACGGCAGGCTGCTGTCAAAGGGAAAGTCTGGAAAGGCCATCACCTCCTTCGGTAGGTTGGTTCTGTTGATGTAAAGTCAAAATCATATCATTCATGTGTGTTAAAATAGAATGCCAATGTAGGCATGCTAAGTTGGAGTCTAATCACCTCTGGAGAAGGAGATATCCTTCCGCTGAAGGGTACTGTTTTCGGTCATGTTTGTGTGTGGCAGCTGCAGTAGCTCATGGTGGGTTTGACGGATTTCTTTGACTTTTGGTATATGACTAGTTATTGGGGTCCAGCTGATGCGGATTGCTTTTTTCCGAGGTTTGGAATATCAGATTTCTTGTTTTTTTTGTGTGCTCGTTTTTAATTGCTGTGTTTCAAGACTTTTTTTAACTTTGATACTTAAATATGAATGATGAAACATGTTTTCACATTAAAACTTTAGCTGTGCTTATATGCATGTGGCTGGTCCTTTAGAAGCATATATTGATCCTGAGTACAAGGACTAATAAACGACCTGCAAAACATTTCTGGCTGAGACAAAACACCTTTATGGCTCCGTCTATTGATGTCATCGATTAGGCCATGTTGATTTGATTATATGGATGACATCCGCGCGCGCATCAATTTTCGTTCGTTTCCAAAAAAAAAAAAGTTTTCGACCATACTGGAAATCGTACAAAGCAGCTGAAAAATGAGCAAATATATGCCGTAAATAGAAAAAAAATATTGGAGAACTATACTAATATCGTAGAATACTAAAATCAATTCCAAAGGAAGAAGAAAATGTGAAGAAATGAAAATGAAGAGTCTATTATTCGCCATACCATAATCTGTGTGTTTAGCCATTTGTTCAACCTTCATGACCACGTAGATTTCATAATGAAGGCAACTTTTTTTTTTGCCAAACTTTTTTTTTATTCGCACGCTCGCATCAGTTTTGGGGTATCCAGAGGATGTCATCCATATAATCAAATCAACATGGCCTTATAAGAAACAAACACGTATGCCCTAAGGTACTCAAGGCTAAAGTGCCTCGTGTAAATGGGGCCTAAGCCTGGCTGACATTCGCATTACTAAAAAGACTAAAATGAAGTGCTTTTAATACAGTACAAGATATTTATCAATGAAGGCAGTCAGTGCCAGTACTAGATCTCTCGTTGGTACAACCTTCACATATGCATGTACATTATGAAACCTGTAATTAACCTTACGTAACATTAACCCATGATTACATAACTTAGATACCAGCCAACTCACCTGAGGTTCTTGTACATGCTGGAGTGTACAGGTAGCCCGTGTTCGTCCGTCCCTACCCGGTCCGTGTAGACCCAGGTCCCGCCTACCCTCCCGGTCTGCTCGTACACCGTGGGCACGAACTGGTCCGGGCGGGCGCTCAGGTGCCGGGCGGCGCACAGGCCCGCGGCCCCCGCTCCGATCACCGCCACACGCCGCGCCATCTTCTCCGCAAGAGCCAGAACTGCTTTCGCCACTGCTGAGTCGTGGAACCAAACGTTTACGTAGCAGGAGAATCAATAAAAGCTGTTCTATGTCCACAAAAAAGGCGGAAATTAGTCTAAGAAGTTACGTGCAATCCGGTGCGTACGGCAAGAACTTTTAAGAGTGACCTCTGAACTTTTGCTTCCCATGGTGCATCAGTCAGCATGGCGTCCATCGAGTAAAAAGAAAGAAAGAAAGAAACTGCAAAACATCGTGATTTTCTCTTGTTTCTGAGGTAAGTGTTGGTTTGAATTTGTGCGACTGATACCAGGAACTGTGAGGGGTCATATATGATGACTGGTTTTGAGGCGAAAATTGCGAAAACGTAGCGCTATTTGTCTAAGAATATGAAAGAATATGGAAGGGGAGGGGGGCATAAACAAAACCTTTTTTTCACGGCGTTTTTTTTCTCTGAAATCTGTTCCTAATGTCACGTTCAACATAGACTACTAAAGTAGCTTCCACGGCGTACTAATATCTGAATAGGCAAGGATATCGTCTCCAACCTCTTTTAGCT
Organism: Branchiostoma floridae x Branchiostoma japonicum; assembly: GCA_013266295.2. Classification (NCBI taxonomy): domain Eukaryota; kingdom Metazoa; phylum Chordata; class Leptocardii; order Amphioxiformes; family Branchiostomatidae; genus Branchiostoma; species Branchiostoma floridae x Branchiostoma japonicum. The sequence continues at coordinate 12,451,484 of CM023829.1, read as the reverse complement.
AATATATACATAGTCATACTCATTTTGTAGTGATGTCTGGTGGTATTTTTCTTGGGGAAAAAGATAGCAGCACTTGGTTGAGTGATTTGTGAAACTACATTTTTGTAAACCATGTGCCTTTTCTTTCCCCAGAACACACGCCCCTCTGATATCCCAGCCATGTACGGTGTGTACAAACAGACCCACACCCCCACCACGGTGGAACATTCCGTCTGGTGTAACTTCATCTCGGCGCAGGAGAAAAGTCTGGTGGTGGCGGGGACCACACAGCTCTTTGTCTACAGGCTCAAGGGGGACATGGAGGTAAGGGAAGTGATCTCGATCCAGTTAAAACTGGATTGAAGAGCTATATTCTTCCACTGGTCATGACAGAGAAGACAGACGCTATGTATGGTACAGGTTCATTGAATTTGTATTGGGGGAACTCCCCTAGCGTGCCCATAGCTCTTTTCAACGAGCATTGAACAGTGGACCACAGCTTAATTTTAGCGTCCCATCCCAAGGACTGCAACCCTTTACAGTAGTGACAACAGCCGAGATTCAAACTCCAATCTCTTGGTCCAAAGGCAGGGTTGCTACATGTAACCACTGAACTACACACGCTATGCACTTATACACACGTCTTCTTGTTTAACCTTCTCCCTGCTGAAGTAGTGCCTTTTGGCAACAAATTTGTAATGATTACAGGATTAGGCAGCAGGGTGAAGGTTAAAGTTGCAATCTTTTTTTATCCAATACAAGAAAAAGTACAATTTACCCCCTTCAACTTCTTCTACTTCTACATGTTCGTAATTGTTACGAGATATTATATCCGAGGTTCCATTCTAGTGTAGAGTAAAGAGATAGCAATGTGAAATGCAAGAAAAAGAACATTATTGAAAAGCTTTACTTTGTTGTCATTGTTCCCTTACGAGTTGTTGTTAAACTGACTTTTCTTCCTTTTTCAGAATCCTGCAATAGGAACTGATGACAAAACCAAACCAGGTAAGATGGTTGAGTCTTAAACCAATCAAGTGATTTATTCTTATTCTCCTTTTTTTGTTAGACAGCTTGTACCTGTATACTTAGTAATGAAATGAACATCTTGTTCTGATGAAAGAATTGATTCTGATTGTTTACTGTAGACCAGAAGAGCCGTAAACAGAAGATGGAGTTGATCGCGTCCTTCTCGCTGTACGGGAACATCATGTCGCTCCAGTCTGTCCAGCTGGCCGAGTCCGACAGGGACGCACTGCTGCTCAGCTTCATGGATGCCAAGGTAAGGGTTAGGCGGGAAAAACTGGGGCTTTCTTTTGTTTTCTTTTTTCCTATACATATACATTAAGGTCTTTCTTCTTTTGCAGGTAAATGAAGAATAGCACAAAACGTTACTTTGTTTAGTTCTACCCGCTTTTGCTAAATTTTGTACTCTTAGTGGGGTACAGTAGAAATCGTTGGAGTGGATAGAAGCTAAATAAGACTTGTTATCTGGCTTTGACAAGTGGAAAAACAACCACAAAGAAAATGTTAGTTATGTACTTGCGACCATATAATCGTAATCATTGCAGGGGAGCTACTGATTGAAGTATTTTTCTACAATTATGGCTATAGGCAATTTGATGAAAAATGTGTGCAATAATACCCCAGAAACTGTTAAAAGTTGCTTAAACATTTGATGTTTTCCAGCTGTCCATAGTTGAATATGATCCTGGGACCCACGATCTTAAGACTGCCTCCATGCACTACTTTGAAGAAGAAGAAATTAAGGTACGTTGTCTAGCTACATGTATATTTATACTCAGGAAAGACGTCTACAAGGCTCAATTTTAACATTTAGCACTTTCTATATATATTTGTTTCTGTTTATTCTTATGATGTTGCTGTTGTTAGCTTAAACATGATGATAACATATTTTATATCATATTGATAACACACAATGACTAGTGCTTGGAGTTATGATATATCACATTGGATTATTGTGTTATATGTAACTGAAACAATGTCCATACCACAGGATGGGTATGTGAGCAATTACCACGCTCCCATGGTGCGTGTGGACCCAGAAGGCCGTTGTGCAGTCATGCTGATCTATGGTAAGCGGCTGGTGGTGCTGCCCTTCAGGAAGGAGGGGGCTGTGGACGAAGCTGAGATGTCAGCGGGCAGGTACGACACAGACTGACTCGTGTTTACTTCAGGTTCAGTTGGCTCATTGTGGTTAGCAGAAGCACGTGTTTGAGAGTGCCTTATAGCAACATTGCAATTCTATGCAAAGTTGCTAGGAGGCGCTGTGTAGTTGTCAAGGTCCACCATACAATGTACATTGTTTCCCTGTACTTGATTGGTGGTAGTCACATTATTGAAATGTGTTAGTAGGTTTACATGATCAAAAAAATATAAATCAACTTTCCCATCCCAAAGTCCTTTTAACAAATTTTTAGAACTCCCAAAGTAGTGATTCAAAGACGATTTGGTTTAGAATTTGATATATGGAATTTGCTTGTGTTTTTTATTTTAGTTTTGACCACAGACTAATTAGTGTTTTTACATCAATGAAGGTTAGACATCCAGGTAATGAGGTACGCAAGAAAACAGTTTGTGTTACTCAAGCAACTGGATAAAATTTCAAATTAACTGTTTGCTTTTGAATTAGTGATTTTGTTTTTTGGTCTGATAGCTTATTTCGAGTTAGTGAGCATAAGTAACTTAACCTTCTCCCTGCTGCCTAACCAATACAAATTTTTGCCAAAAGGCTGGCTTTGCACCATGTATATGTGTTTCTTTGTGCGAGTAAGTAACCTGTGTCACTTGTTTGTATTTTTCCCCTCACAGTAAGTCGTCGATCCTGCCCACCTACATGATCAAGCTGCAGGACTTAGACGAGAGGCTGATTAACGTGGTGGACCTCCAGTTCCTCCATGGGTACTTTGACCCCACCCTTCTCATCCTGTACGAACCTCTACAGACATGGCCTGGGTAAGTCTAAATCAGGTACTTTCTATTGAGGGGAAGTGTAATGATTTTTCTGTTGATTGATATGTGTCTCGTCATGCTTGCACTGTAAATGCATTTAGTTTCATCTTGGTTATATTTCGCTGTACGAGAGAAAATTAGGTTTTAATTTTGCAGTGTTTGAAATACACGTTTGAAACAATTCTGTTGTACAATAGAAATGCAAAACACATGTTTGCAGTGTGACGATTTTGTGTTAAGAGGACACAGCGAAAATAAAACATTTTGCAATTTACAGTACAATGTATATTGTTGTACCACTACTCTTATAGACAAGTCTGGTGGATTCTTTATTGTGGCCAAGGCCCTCCTTTAACATGGGACCAATGACTTAATGTCACCTACAAAAGAAGAATATGTTTTTGTAAAGGAACTTTTCCCTTAATGTGAAATTCCATGTACAACATTGAGGTGATTTCTGTGGTTCTGTTGTCCAGGAGAGTGGCAGTGCGTCAGGACACCTGCTGTATCGTTGCCGTGTCTCTGAACATCGCCCAGAGGGTCCACCCCATCATCTGGTCTGTCGGTAACCTGCCCTTCGACTGTAAGCAGGCAGTCGCCGTGCCAAAACCCATAGGTACATCCACCAACTTCTGTTTCATGTTTGTCTTAGATGTTGCAGTTCTATGCAAAGTTGCTAGGAGGCACTGTGTAGTTGACAATGTCCACCAGATGAGGTCATTTGTATGAGAACAGTATGCCTGTATGGAAGTATTGTTGGCCAGTAAGAGAACATTCTTTCCCATAAAAGATCATCTTTGAATGCTTGTCATTAGAATGCAATATTCAAATACAATCACTCGTTTCTTTTGCGGGTATTTTCATATAGGAAGTCTCAGTTGTCAATATTACATCTGTTGACAAGACTGCTGTATTTTGCAATGTTGTTTGTGACTTGTGTTTTGTTGCCACACAGGTGGAGTGTTGGTGTTTGCAGTGAACTCTCTCCTGTACCTGAACCAAAGCGTTCCTCCATACGGAGTCTCCCTCAACAGCATAGCCGACCAGAGCACATCATTTCCACTCAGTAAGTCTGTCTTCTAATGGCTACAAATACATTTCAAAAACTGAAAAGGTAACATTTGCAATGCAAATGCATAATGTTTACCTTCACATGGTCTAGCCCAACATACTTCTGCTCTGTTTATTGTTACTCAAACACATTCATATATAATATATGGTTCCCATGGTGACAGACATTTGGTCCAGGTCATTGACTTTATTTGCTTGGAGAAGAAGAAGAGGAAGAAAAAGAAGAAGAAACAGAGCAAAAACAATATGTTTTCCTTCTGCAAAGATAAACATGATAATATCAGGTGCATATAACTTTTAGACATGAAAATCAGAGCTTCAAATAATCAGTGTTCTCTTACATGTATGCTCAGCTGTCATGGCTTCTCCAAGACAACTTGATATAGCAGCCAGTATGTTGTATGCTGAATTACTGTACATGGCTGTTAATAAAGCTACAAGAATATGACAGAAATGGAACATGTAAAATTCATAATGAAAAATTGTAACATACAGCTAGCTGTATGGTTTTAAGCTCTATTGATTTCATAATTTCAGGTAGTCCCTGAGTATGACATACACATGTTGATATGTCTAAGAAACTTACTGTACCGTTTGTTTTCTCTAGGAATACAAGAAGGAGTGAGGATTGCCCTAGACTGTGCCCAGGCTTCTCTCATCTCCTATGACAGACTGGTCATATCTCTGAAAGGAGGGGAACTGTAAGATCTCATTGGATTTTTTTGCTGTTCAAAGATATTTAAACAATCCTACAGGTTTCATGTAACAGTAGCTACTTTAACTGTATGGGGATGTGTTCAAGATAGTTTAATCCATCATCGTAAGAAAGGTTGTAGCTTATATTCAGCATGTCTGATTCTCTTTGTATGAGAAGATTATATTTAAGTCAGCTTTAAGCTTTATTATATGTTGTAGTAGGGCTGCGTACCGGTCCATATTTTCGTTACCGACAGACATCTAGGAATCAAAAAGGAGAAGTTTACAAGCTGCGTATTGGTTGGGATCGAGCCGCTGCTTTACACCAGCGGCCACTTGCCTACACTGTGACGCACATGAATTATTCAGGTACAGGTACAGGTCTGGACCTGGACCTGGACCTAAACATCTGTACCTGTACCTGATGTCTAGGTATGCAGCCCTATGTTGTAGGTTTGACCTTGTTTTGAAGAAATACCTTGTACAGTATTCCTGTGAATCACTAGGTGGTGCACTCATCCAAAATAAAGTACATGTATGATGGGACCTCGCATAGTGATAACCCTACCAAACCATCACTTTGTTCTGTGTTTAGTGTGAGGTGCACGCATCAGATTGGGTCTTGTAGTGGCCCATAATTTTCACCATTGGGGTTTGGATTGGATGCAAAGCTCCCACTTTTACTGGTTCAGCAACAGCCAACAAAATTCGAGGCATGGTAAATGAAATGTAATGATAAATGTTCCTCACCAACACAGATGAGCTTTCATACTGACTTCTCCCTGTTTCTGCCCCAGGTATGTCCTGACCCTGCTGATAGATGGGATGAGGAGTGTTCGAGGTTTCCACTTCGACAAGGCTGCTGCCAGCGCCCTCACCTGCTGTGTACGAAACACTTTCATCTCAATTTCAGATTTTACTTTTAAAGAAGTTCATACTGATATACATGTATTACATTGTTCTGTCATGTACTGAAATTGTTTAAGACAATCTTTGGGATGAATATAAGAAGTAGTTTCAAGATTGCAAGTTTGCACTGCAATGCCATAAATGCCTTGTATAGTAATATGGCCAGATCATCACACCGTTTTTAATTGGAATGCAATTTGTCTATAGATCACATAGGAAGGTTTTTGTAATTGTGGTAGGTACGAATTAACTTGTGTGAGACAGACCATGTTGTTCTTGTAGATTGTAAGAACTGGTTTATTTACTAGTATTTCACGCATATTGAAGTACAACTTCATCGCCCAAGGGCTAAATATGCAGTTGACTGTACACTTACTGTAAGTGTAATACAATTACAGTTAAAAGACATTTAAAAGACAGTCACACACTGTGTTGGTTGTTCACAATGCATTCAAGAGTGTTACACAATAATGATGGTAGTGTTGTGTTTATAAAATGGGAAGTTCAACATGACTGTGTGTTGTGTGTCCACAGATGTGTATGCTGAGTCCAGGGTATCTGTTCCTGGGGTCCAGACTGGGAAACTCTCTCCTACTCAAGTATACAGAAAAGGCACTGGAGGGGGATACAGGTCAGCTGTCAATCAATCAATCAATCAATCAATCATTCAACCAATCAATTCCACAGAAATTGGATACAGTAGTAGCCAATAGTCAACACAACAGAGTGTACATACAAATGTACATACATAAGCCTTCACAAAGAAACTGTTCAATACTACATTGTATATATAATTTGTAATTCCATTCTATTCCAAGGCTATATCAAGCACAATCTACTGCAGTTCTGAGGGATACAGATAGAGTGTGCTAAGTTGTTAATGAGAATGGTGGGTGAAATGGCATGTTCTTATCATGACAAGTTTTCCCATTAACATACAATGAAATAAACATTCTATTCTTTCTTATTTTGCATGCAGCCATACTCGATACAGCTGAAAAAGTTGGTGAAGTGAGTAAGCCGTTATTACATTCTCATATTTGTCTTTCATGACTTTTGTATTTTATATATATACAGTGGTCGAAATACTTTTTTTCAGTGCTCTGCAATATTGCAGAAGAGTCAAAATTTCGTCCTGCAATTTGGAAATACTTTCTGCAAATACACAAGCCCCCATATTACAACCTTCTCAAACCAATAATGCCAATTTTTACATCATATATAGCTTTGTAAATCTGTAGCATTACTGAAATACTTCAAAATATCACTCATCTTTAATATTAGACTTAATATAGATAATTCTCTACAGAAAATTTATCATTTCCTGGTATCATGTTATGACACCACTGAAAGGATATGATCCCATTTTCAGCAAACTAATATGGCTCTCTATGGGAAGCATATAAATTTTTCATTGCAAAATACATGGCAAATTGAAAATAATTAACATATAGAAATTTGATAATGTCAGCAGCGTCACAGAAGAAATATAGAAATATGAAAACAATGACACATGCAGTAACATACTAGAACTACATATTTTTTTAAAAACTGAAGATGTGATGTTACTACATAATTTTTGTACCTAAAATTGGCATGTGAAAAATGGTAAGAAAACAGAAACAATTATATAACTTGAACATTCATAGAAAGCAATTAAATGAGCACAATGTTTTGTTGGACGCGTAACTTGTCAAGTAAGGTAACGTTAAATATTCCTGGAATAGTATCGTAAATAATTTGACGAAAAAACAACAACAAAGAAGTTGATAGAATCAGTAATAGAATTACAAGAAAATTATAAAAAAAACACGATCTTTCCTTGCTAAATTGGACAAAATAACTTGACAATATTTAATTTACATTCTAAATAAAAATTTTCACATTTATTTTCCTGGGCACGATCTTCGGTGAGAGTTTCTACAAAATTTCTAAATCTGCCATGTCTACTAGTAGATCTGCGTCGGCCTCCTCAGCCAGCTCCTCGACAATCCAACCGCGACAGCAACTATCCTGAGTTTTGCCGATCTCGCGGGTGCGCGATGGGTTGCTGTTTCAGTCCCGATTGCCGTCAGTTTTCTCAAAGAACGACAAAATTGTCTTTGTTTTCTTGGTGTTTCATCGGCCATGTTTTGCCACGTTGCCTGCTGGGAAATGCTCGGCGAAAATTGCCGAGGCAGTTGTCGGGTCCTCCCGGGTGATTAAATCTAACATCGGAAAATGGCGAGTGCCCTTATTTGGTTATCGTCGCCTTTCGTCGCATGGTCGGAATTGCTCAACTTTGACCCCAAATCCCCTTATGGGACCATTAGAGTCAGCTGGAAAACGCCGCCAGGTTTGTGCGGAGCGGGTTTTCAGTCTATTCACAGCGCCGCTACTTTGCTAAATTGAAAACTATTGAATCCGGACCCTATATATTTTTTCCTTCTGCAAAATTGCAGATTGTTTGATTTTTTCTTCTGCAATTTTGAAAATCTATCTGCAAATTGCAGATTGCAGACGGGTATTTCGAACACTGATATATATATATTTATATACTATTTTGTTTACTTGTTTGTTTTAACATGATTTCTTGTATTCACCAGGAACCACCAGCAAAGAAGAAGAAGCCAGATTCTGACTGGATGCGTAAGTATCAACAGTGAAAAAAATTATTTCATACAAAAGATACAAGACAGTAACATTTGTGAACTTCAGGGTGGTGTTTTTGTTGACTACTGCAACATGTGACATGTTTCAGCCTCCGATGTGTCCACCATGGATGTGGATGAGATCGAGGTTTACGGCAGTGAGAAACAGACAGGAACACACATATCATCTTATGTCTTCGAGGTGAGAAAATATATTCATTTCTTTGTTTAGGCACTGGTAGCCTTTTAGTACAAGCTACATGTATGTATTGGTTACGGGGTTAGGCAGGAGGGAGAAGGTTATAGAATAGAATATCTCAATGTATTTTGTGTTATATTTATAAAGTCCTCTACTGTATTTCTGTTAAATACTGCAAGTTTTACTTGTAAATTTTCTTTCTTATTTGACTTATATGTAGAGTAAACTGAGTTCTCTGTCCTCTCTTTATTTTCTACAGGTTTGTGACAGCATCATGAACATAGGGCCCTGTGGGAGGGTCACTATGGGGGAGCCTGCTTTTCTGTCAGAAGAGGTAAATGAACACATTTCTGGGTCTGGAAATACTCGTATTTTAGAATCTGATTTTTGATCTGATGGTTGGTCAGAATTTTGCCCATTGCAGAAAACATCTTTTTGAACACAACATTTGAAAACTACAGACGGGTTGTCTATGCACAATACATTACGGGTTTTGCCCTGGCACAGTATGTTCTGCTGACGTGCTGTTTCCACGGTGGTTAAGATGTCTCTTGCTCCTTTCTTAACATGTTTGTAATTGAATCTTTGTGTGTCTTACAGTTTGCAGATAACCCAGACCCAGACATAGAGCTGGTCACCACTTGTGGGTATGGCAAGAACGGAGCACTGGCAGTCTTGCAGGTACACTGTACTAAACTTAACAACTTGTGCATTTTTGGTCTTGGTGTTACTAGTATGTAGCGTTGTCAGCTTCCTTTTGAATACAGTATTCCGCCCTAAAAATGACATAACATGAAGTTCAGTATTGTGTTTGCCATTTGTATCCTTCATTGTGATCAATAATATTACCATTATAATACATCATGCAATGGCTAACGTATTCTTGCAAAACCGGTATACAGTTTATTGTGTAGGACAATGGATATTTATAGAGGCTTTATTCAGTGTATTTTCTGCAGGTGCATTTTCTGTAGATTGTTCAAAAGTGACCATCGTTGTTAAACAATCAAATTGTATTAGTTTTCTTTGCGATTGATTTCTTTTCTGTTAATTAATTACTAGTATCTTATAGTATGTTAGCTTTATGATTTTCATTTATATGTTTAAGTTATCGTAGTTATATTTCTCATTACCGTAAATTTAATTTTCATTAAAATATGTTAATTAACTTAGAAATAGGAAGGAGGAGGGCCATGCATAAGCCATTAGGGTTTCCCGCCCCCTCCTGCACATAGTGTTTGTCATATGTAAATTTAACCCTTTTTATTGTATTTCAAAGTTTGTGCAAACAAATAAACATACAAACAAACATCTGATAGCTTCTAGAGACTCTGATGGTGTGTTTAATGATCTCCTTTTCTGTTGTACAGAGAAGTATCAGGCCCCAGGTGGTGACGACGTTTGACCTGCCGGGTTGTTTGGACATGTGGACGGTGATCGGGATTCCGCCCGAGTCTAAACCACAGGAGGAGGGGGAGAAGACAGAAAGCACTACTAGTACTGTAAGTAACTCTCTCTTCACAGGTGAGATGCTGGAGAAAAGTTGTAATTTAGGACCACTTAGTTTTTCAGGATATCTGTTGTTTTATATATAAGTGTATAGTGTATTTATGTTTACCGAAGGAAAACATATTGTTTTTGCTACGTTTCTTCCTCTTCCTCCTCTTCTCCAAACAGTGACCTCTGACCTGGTCAATGACCTGAACCAGACTGTCTGTTACCATGGTAACTGGTGTTGGGTTACATCATGTTGCAATTTTATAGCAGGAGGGATTTAGACTCCTGTCTGACCATATATATGAATGTGTTGGAGCAAGTTTGAGTAAGAATTAACAGAGCAGACCATATGCGAAGGTAAACATTATGCATTTGCTTTGCAAATGTTACCTTTCTAGTTAGCACTTCTATTTCTACCATAGTTGATATTTTAAGCACATGTAATAAAACATCATTGTTCTATTGGCTAAATGATAGCTTGGTGGTGTGGAAATCTATTCATTTTCAAGCTCAGCCAGGAAAAGTTCAAAGGCTTATATCCTATAAAGCTGCAAGTATTTTACAGCCTATTTTAGCTATTTTTATAGCCTCAATGTAGAAGAAACGTACTGATGTTGTACTGGGAAGTTGGTTTGGGGGTTCAGAGGTCTACCTAACCCTACATGACTTTGTATACTACTGCCTCCATGTAAGTCCCACCCTTGTTTCCTCCCCAGGCCTCAGAGGAGAAGCCTGATGGTGAGAAGGAGGAGACTAAGGAGGAGGGACCGCCTGATGTGGACCTGACCAACAGTCATGGCTTCCTCATCCTCAGTAGGGAGGATTCCACCATGGTCAGTCCTACACCACTGTCTCAGTACTGTTACAGCCAAACCCTAACCCTAACCCTAACCCTTACACCACTGTCTCAGTACTGTTACAGCCAAACCCTAACCCTAACCCTAACCCTTACACCACTGTCTCAGTACTGTTACAGCCAAACCCTAACCCTAACCCTAACCCTTACACCACTGTCTCAGTACTGTTACAGCCAAACCCTAACCCTAACCCTAACCCTGACCAACAATCATGGCTTCCTCATCCTCAGTAGGGAGGACTCCACCATGGTCAGTCTTACACCACTGTCTCAGTACTAGTAGCCTGTTAAAGTCCTTCATGCACCTCTTAGTGTATAGGGCCAGTTCAGCTAACTTTGCTCATGTATGTTACCTCTCCTCTCTGTAGGTACTTCAGACTGGTAAGGAGATTATGGAACTTGATCACAGTGGGTTCAGCACCCAGGGGCCCACAGTGTATGCTGGGAACATAGGAAACAACAAGTACATCATTCAGGTGAGTTTACTGTTCCAAAACTTTTCTTTCGTGCAAGAAAGTAGAAGTTATGTTCTGCTTTGTCTGCCTTCGAACTGTTATTGTTGATCAGAAGTTTTTAGTCTAATTAAAACTTTGTCTTTCAGGTTTCACCATATGGAATACGACTTCTACAAGGAGGTAAGAAATGAGGTTTTAACTAAAATTAAGGATGGCTTTTTTTCTTCCGTATATGAGAAGACATGTTAAACCTAAACCTATGGGGAACCTAAATGTATGTAACATTTTATGCTAATGATTTAAATCAACACTGACATTTGTATGAAACCAGTAAGAATTGAAATTATGCTGAGTAAAGAAATTTGAATTGGTAAATGATTTTTCCTAACAAGTATGAATACTTTACATGTCAGCTGGCCTTGTCAAATGTGTTTTGCTAGATTTGTTAATTTTCTAGCTACCCAACCAATTTCAGTACATCTTAACCTTTAGCACACTGAAGTAGCTGTTTGACTATTCTCTAATTAGTTATGGGGTTAGGCAGCAGGAAGAGGGTTAATAATAACCTGTGGACATACTGTATATTCCAGTGAAACAGCTCCAGCACCTTCCCTTTGACTCGAAGGGCCCTGCCTTCGTCCTTGCGTCGGTGGCCGACCCCTACGCGCTGGTGATGAGCGAGGACGGACAGATCCTACTGCTGACCCTGGTGAATGACCCGTATGGCAGCGGGCACAGGCTCTCCGCCAAGAAAATAGACATGCAAGGGGTAAGCTGTTGACATTGATCTATGATTACCTTGGTCGTTCGGTATAATGTAGCAGGTTGCCGCCACGCCGCGTGCCTGCGAAGCTAGTGTGTTACGCTGAAGGGCAGTTATACCGTCTATACAGATACAGATATCTACCTGTAGTGTTGACAAAGTTAAAAACAGTTCTATAGGATAAGCACAGTGTTTGAAATAATGGTCATGTACTTTTTCACTATGAGACCTTTTTTACTTCTTCACTGTTGAAATGTCCAATGCAAAGACAGTTTGATGTTTTATAGACCTGTAGATTGAAAGGAAAGTGATCTCGATCCAGTTTTAGCTCACCGAAGAGTTATTCTTCCACCGGTTGTTATAGAGAAGGTAGATGCTATATACAGTATTTACAGGTTCATTGTACTGGGAAAATTCCCCTAGCTCTTTTTGACAAGTACAATGAACAGTGGACCACAGCTTAACGCTATATTGCAGTCTAGTGTAATTTACTAGATGTCAAAATGTTTGTCATGAATGTTCAGAACAATCATCAGGAATATAGAAATAAATGTTCTTCCGTTAGAGCATCAGTCAAAGGTTTCTTTTCTTCTTTCGGCCAGAAATCGCAGGCCATCACGGTGTGTGCGTACCGAGACACCAGCGGGCTCTTTACCGTCTCCTCCCCCTCGACATCCGCACCCGCTCCCGAGGCGGAGAAAGAAGCGACAGAACCACCCGCCGAAGATGCTGTCGCCATGGAAACGGGCGTGGCTGACGAGGATGAACTGCTGTATGGGGAGTCGGCCGCTAAACCACCTGGCCCTACTGTTACTAAAGAGGAGGTGAAACCAAGGTACAACGGAAGCTTCATCAAAAACACAGTTTCATTTACTACAATGGTCCCTTGTGAAGTGGGAACAATTTTGTAAAACTCACCATTGTAATTATGAAATGGAAACTAAACTTTAATTCCAATTCATCATTGTAAATTGGGATTTGTGTAATCTGATAAATCTTAAACCTTACCTTTCAACTTTTTTCTGATTTTTTAATACACTTGAGTTTTAGGCAAAATTCTGCTTCTCTCTGTTTTATCGTTTCTTTATTTCTGGATATTTGATATTATGAGTCTCTTTCGTCCTCTCTGCAAATAGTAGAGGACATAAGAGACTAAGGCAGCTAAGATAGGTTTGGTAACCAGGCTAGAAAAAGTGTTACATCGTTCCTATTCTTGTACAGCACCAGCAGTGTACAGGAGCCAGTAGTGAAGGAGGTGGAACCTACCCACTGGTGTGTCATCTGTAGGGAGAATGGCTCATTGGAGGTAACAACACAAACGCACAACATCACTAGCAACTTAATCAAGTCTTTGACACATACATGTAGAGGGTAGTAACACTGGTCAGTTTGGAAAGTCATTTTTTAAATTTCAATGGCATTATATCATGTTTGGAAGTGTTGTGTCTGAGCACTGAATGTACTGTAATGTAACGTAAAGTTTTATCCATCCTAATGTACATGTATTTCTGTAGATCTACAACCTGCCAGACTTCAGCCTGGTGTACCTGGTGAAGAACTTCCCCACAGGCATGAAGCTGCTGGTGGACAGTTTCCAGTCTACATCTTCTGCAAGGTAACTGCTTTACCAAGGAGTGTTGTGTTGTTGGACTTAGAAAGGAATGGCTTTTTTAATGTTTAATTTCGCAGAAGGAAAACATTGTTTTTTATTTTATTTTATTTATTTATTAATCATAAAGACGAATGGGTGGTCTCTTCAACCCCAAGGGGCTGATTTCCAAGTTTTTGCTTTGTATCTTCTTCTCCAAACAAATAAGATCACTGACCAGATGGCTCTCACCATGGTAACTGGTGCTGTAGCAGACACCTTGTAGTGTTGGATTACACAATGTAGCAAGTTGCAGGACAGAGTTGGAGGGGCTGGTCACCATATATATGAATGTAAGAATAAACAGAGCAGTAGTTTCTTAGGTTGGACCATTGTGAAGGTAATTTTGCAGTTAAATCGGCCAGAGACACTCTTGGAGAGTTAGATATACTCATATGTTATGAGTGTATTTATGTTATTAGATATAACATAAATTAAATATATGTTATTTCCAGCACCAGCCAGTCTGACAAGCAGGGAGACCAGCTGGCCAGTGTACAGGAGATCCTCATGGTGGGACTGGGACACAAGGGGTCACGACCTCATCTACTGGTAAGGACAACAATATGGTGTAGTGGTTAGCAGCCCAATTTTTACATGTCAAGGTCGGGGGTTCAAAACCTGGCTGTTCTGAATACTGATTTGCACAGTTTAAGGAGTTGCAATCCTTCAGATGAGTCCCATGTTTGAGGAAAGCCGCGCCTCAAACACAGCTACCATACTTGTCAGCAAGAGTAGTGGTCTAGTCAGTCTTGATACACAGTCTGTAAGCATAGACATGGTGTGTTATGTTTTGAGATGGTTTTATCATGTATGCAATTTATCCTGAAGAAGACAAAAGATTCAGCCAAAGTTCAGTCAGTCTGAGACTTAGTTAACTGTACCATATTGTATCTACATGTATTAAGACTGTTTTTTCCTAAACCTTTGTGTCTTGTGTTTCCAGGCCAGGGTAGATGAAGACCTCCTGATCTACGAGGCCTTTCCTTACCATCTGTCTCCATCCTACACCATGCTCAAGATCAGGTTTAAGAAGGTGAGTAAGACTTCAGATGGAGTTAGACAAAGGTGCAAGGCTTTAGAACTAGCCATGTTGATGACATTTCTGCTCTGCTCAAGTCTGCCACCTAGCAAATCATAAAAGAATTGCATCAATGTTACAGATCAGGTACAAGGTTGTGAATTGGTTAAGGTTCAACATTGTAACTTGAGTTAAATGTGTACACCATGATCATTTATGTTAGGTCCAACACAACCTGATCCTTCGTGAGCGGAAAGGTGGGAAGACTAAGAAGGCAGGAGACCAGGAGGAGACAGAAGGACAGACCGGCAGCAGGATTCAACACTTCAGAACCTTTACCGACATCTCTGGCTACGCGGGGGTAAGGCCTTTGTCTTCTTCTCCTTGTTATTGCCTCTTGGCTCACCTATGCATTTGTTACAGTACAAGTCACCATAGAAAGGGTCTGTATTAGGAAAGGAACGTGATCTCGATCCAGTTTTAGCTCACTGAAGAGCTACTCGTCCACTGATTGTAACAGAGAAGACAGACGCTATGTACAGTATTTACAGGTTCATTGTACCGGGGAAATTCCCCTAGCTTTTTTTGACAAGCACAGTGAACAGTGGACCACAGGTTAATGTCCTATCCTAAGGACTGCGACCCTTTACAGTAGTGTGCATGTAGGGTGAGTGACAACAGCTGGGATTCGAACTCCCAACCTCTAGGTCCAGAAGCAGGGTCACAAACCACTGGACTGAATTAGCAGTTTACAAATACCATAGCACAACTGTGTCTATGTCCTTGTGACTTGTTGAGCTTTTAGAAAAAATTGAAAATGCAATTATCTTTTTTTAAAATAAATTTCAACAAATTTTACCAAGAATTTATGTGTTGTGTTGTAGGCTTTCCTCATGCACATGAAGTTTCCCATACAGACAGTCTGCAAAGTGTATGAGACTATGAGTGTTCTTTTGCTTTCATGTATCACTCACTCACTGTCCGGTTTAACGTCTGTTGTTCCCGGTCAACGGGGGTTGGACGTTCTTGCATGTTGATACCAATGCAAATGTCAGTGAACTTAACTACAAGGACAGATTATTGTTCCTAAACATGCTACCTCTGTCATATAGGAGGGAGACTGCCGACATCATGGTTTTCGTTAAGTCCTTGTCAAGTATGTATGACCTGAACGTGTATGAATATGTATCATTTTCCACCAGACCAGCAAGGAGTAACCGGTCTTACATATTAATGCCAAGCCGTTGCAAAACATCAACATTTGCCATGTCATACATACCACGCTTGGTAACCGAATGGAATAAGCTTGACGTTGCAGTTCGTAACAAAGGGGCTTCGACGTCTAATCAGTCTGACTTATTATCTTTTAAGCGTTGTCTTGTGAAATCTGCTGTTGAGAGATTTGAACCACACTTTGAACCTGACAACCTCTGTACATGGTCCACAGCGTGCAAGTGCGCGTCTTGTCAGGCTTTGAGGGTTCGGTAGTCTGTCTATATTAAGCCTGTTAATTCATGCCGTCTTTTTTTTTTTCTTCTTCATTATGTATATGTATATGTAATTCTCATATTGTTCACTCATTATTTTATACTTGAGTCTATTGCATTTGTATGCTGTATCGGGACGAGGGCTGGTAAAGGTGTTACACCTGTTCCCCCGTCCCTTTCACTGTTGTGATGAATTTTAATAAACAAATAAACAAATAAACAAATACTGAGGTTTGATGGCAGCCCGCCATTTGCCTCTATCCTGTGGGTTCACGCACTGTAAGTTGAGGTGGTGGAAATCCTCCCTTATGTATGTGAGAAAATCCAATACATGTACATGTGACAACATGTATTTTTACTGCGTTAACTTTTGGTGATTGTCTCCCAGGTGTTTATCTGCGGCCCGTCTCCCCATTGGCTGTTCATGACGTCCCGCGGTGCCCTGCGTATCCACCCCATGAGTATCGACGGAGCCGTCACGTGCTTCTCACCATTCCACAACGTCAACTGTCCCAAGGGATTCTTATACTTCAACCGAGGGGTAAGATAAGTATAACATACATGCATGTGATACATCTAAACACACTAAACAAAATCCTTCACATAAATTTTACAAATCTATAGCTTGCAACATCTTATCAGGAAAAGTCTTGATTCTCCTGTATGATTTGTTTGTAATAAATTGTATATAAGTTTCTGACTTTTCCCCCGCAGGGTGAGTTGAGGATCTCGGTCCTTCCCACCCACCTGTCGTACGACGCCCCCTGGCCAGTCAGGAAGGTACCGCTGAGATGCACCCCTCACTTTGTGGCCTACCACATGGAGTGTAAGGTGGGGTTGTCTGTTTGTTTGTTTGCTTGTTTGAACCTTTTTTATTCACGAAAAACTCAAAGGTTACCGGGGTAGGTGTAAAAAGTCATTCGGTGGAATGTAGCCAGCTACCGCCGCGCCACATGCCTGCAAAGCTGGTGTGTTTCCCGAAGGGTGGTTATACCAGCTATACAGATACAGATACAGATACAGAAATCATTGTGTCAAATCATTGAGTTTTTTATATCGATGTTATGAAGGAAGAGGTAAGGGTCAGACAACATACATGTGTATAACAAGATACAGATTACATCATTATAGTCCTAAAACCATAAACATATTGTGGAATCCTTACACATTCATGATATTATAAAAAGACATAACAAATAAAACATATGTTAAGCATTTCACAGTCAAGCCACCCTGTTTCTTTTCCTTCCATCTTGAACATTTTTAAAACACAAAGGCACGAGAACAAAATACAACGGTTACCACGTTTCTTTCTACAGGTATATGCTGTGGCTGCCAGCACGTTTGAAATGTGTAACCGGATCCCCAGAATGGCAGGGGATGAGAAGGAGTATGATGCTGTAGAGAAAGGTATGAAAATAGGAAAGTCTTACATTTTAAGTGGGTGTGCAAATTCAAAAGTAACTAGAAAGGTAACATTTGCAAAGCAAATGCAAAATGTTTACCTTCTCATGGTCTAGCGCAAAAAACTACTGCTCTGTTCATTCTTACTCAAAAACATTAATGTATGATATATGGTGACCAGCCCCTACATCTCTGTCCTGCTACAAAATGTAACCCAACACCACAGGGTGTCTGCTACAGCACTGGTTACCATACCAGACGTCTGGTCCAGGTCATTGGCCTTATTTGTTTGGAGAAGAAGAGGAAGAAACAGAGCAAAAACAATATGTTTTTCGTCTGCGAAGGTCAGACGAGAAGGCCATATGTATAGTGAAAAATTTAGTAAGTTGTCTTTTTGTGCATAAACAAAAGTTCACTAGATTTGTGTTGTCCATGTTTCAGATGACAGATACATCTACCCCATGTTGGACAAGTTCAACATCCAGCTGATGTCACCAGTCAGCTGGGAAATCATACCCAACACAAGGTACCAACACCTCTGTCTGATCAAAACATGCTTACTAACTCTTGTACTATGGTTGATAAAAGGTAAAGGGTAGTCCCATAGCCTTTTTCAGGCCGTAGGGGTATTGAGTTGTTGATCCACTGTGTCTAGGGCACGGTATTGGAAGACGAAGCCCATCCCTGTCCTTCTACTGCCTTTTACCTTTCCAACTGAATTCCATTTTATACCTGGGTGGAATGAGAAAAGTTGAGTAAAATGCCTTTCCCAAGGATACAATGTATAGCCAGGAATATCAGGGATTGAACCGCAACCTCTCGTGCCAGCTCGCCTAGCCACTTGGCTATTTGACGTCACAGTTTAAAGACTGGAAGAGTTTCTCAGTTCTGTTGAAGTTGACATTGTGTTTTCCAGACATGAGTTTGAGGATTGGGAACACATCAGTACCATGAAGAACATCCCGCTGAAGTCGGAGCAGTACGTGTCTGGTGTGAAGGGCTACATCGTGGCCGGTACTGTGTCTGTACAGGGAGAGGAGGTCACTACAAAAGGCAGGGTAAGTAAGGGGAGGGGGGCAAGACCAAAGGAGGGGTAAGTAGTGGGAGGGAAAGCAGCAAATCATATTGGTATGGCCTTTCAAATGAATGAATTTGATAAATCTTCACCAACAACATTGTCATCACTTTGACTGCCATGTATGTTTTTTGTCATCAGGAATGCAACTTGAAGAAAGTTATACTGACTTTAGCTTCTTGTTTAACGATGAATTTTCCTTTGTTGCTGGACAGATTGTGATCCTGGATGTGATTGAGGTTGTACCAGAGCCAGGGCAGCCTCTCACCAAGAACAAAATCAAGGTCAGGTTTATGTCAAACACATTCAAAGCACATTGAAAGTGTAGGTTTCATTACTGTATATTACACAGCTGTCACAGTAGTGATTGCTTCTCTTCCTTTCATTCTCTGTTAACAACAGTCAGCATAGTCGTCAATGTTATCATAACCTCCAAGCAGATCCTATGGTGGCAAAAAACAGTATCTAATTGGCCAGAGAAGGTCTATACCCAGAGTAGTGTCTTTCAGCCACAGATGGGTTTAGACCTTCTCTGGCCAATTGGATACTGTTTTTTTGCCACCGTAGGATCTGCTTGGAGATTACAAAATGTATGTTATCACTCTTTTCTGCTTCTGACATTGGTACATCAGATTCTGTAATTTCTAATTTAGCCAGTTGTATAGATTTATTAAAGGAGAATAGCAAGTCAGTGAGAGCTGTGTTTGGTGACTTGTCCAAGATTTTTTCACATACCTGAAAATCTGCTCATTTTTTGTCTTATAGCATTTCTATAATATAATTGATTATTGATGATTTTGACTGCTGCCCCCTCCCCCTCCTGCAGGAGCTGTATGGTAAGGAACAGAAGGGCCCAGTGTCTGCCCTGTGTGGATGTAATGGGTACCTACTCAGTGCCATCGGACAGAAGGTGAGGTTTATACAAACAACTCACATAGGCTCTTTCACTTGACATAAGAAACTGTACATTTAGCAAGAACTTAAAAGTCCTACCCACTCTTTCCGAATTCCCATAAGTAAAAAGGTAAAGGTACATGTATGTATGAAGTCCCATAGCCTTTTGGGGGCAGTGAGGTTGTTGATCCACTGTGTCTAAGGCTCGATATTGGAAAGGGGAGCCCATTCCTCTCCTTCCATCATCTTTTACCTCCACACCTGAAGTCAGGTACCCATTTTACACCTAGGTGGAGTGAGGAAAGTTGTTTAAAGTAAAGTTAGTGCCTTTCCCAAGGACACGACATCTAGCCAGGATTGCCAAAGTCCTTAGTGTTTTTTAAATTTAATAAATTAGTGACCAGTGTTCTCTTTTTCTGTCAGTATATCCGAAAAAAAAGATGATTAAAGAATGTCTGCTCTAAGAGCCTTTAAAAAATTGTGATTTTGGGGACAGATCATGTGACTGTTTTGCCGTTTAATTTTTGTCTTCGTGTTGATTGGTTCAGATCTTCCTGTGGGAGTTCCGTAACAACGACCTGATCGGGGTGGCCTTCATCGACACCCAGGTGTACATCCACACAGCCATCTCCATCAAGAACTACGTCATCCTGGCAGACGTCTTCAAGAGCATCTCACTCCTCAGATATCAGGTGAGCTGGATCAGTTAAGGAAGGAAGGGGAAACAAGTGGGTAGATTGATGATGGAAAGAAAGAAGGAATGGATGGTGAAAAGGCATATCAAAGTTTGCTAGCATCTACAATTTGATCAAGTACCATCTGATATTGTAAGAAGTTGCTGTTTTGAAAATTATCTGCTCTAGAATCTTGGCTTTGAATTTTTGAGTTGTTATTCACAGAGTGTATTTTAATATCAGTAGCTATTTCCTGACTGTGCTTAGACATGATATTTGTATTTCTTCGGCAGGCTGAATCAAAGACTCTGTCACTGGTCAGTAGGGTGAGTACAAAATGTTCTTTTTTTTCCATTTCAAAACATCTGTGTTGTAACCACATGATGTATAATCAAAACCTTTCCTCACTCTCATACACATAGTCGACAGAAAGAAGTTTTGTTAAATGCCACAGAGTAAGAGCAATAGTTTTGTTACATATATAAATGTAAGGCCACACCAATTTAATTTGTTGGTTCTCGGATTTTTTCAGAAAAAATATGAAGCGACAGGGCGAAAAAAAATAAAAATAAAAACAGGCCTGGGCATCCTATTATAGCCCCAAATGCTAGAATTGGTGCCATGAAGTCAACACAAAAGACTGGGTTAAAATTTGAATAATGAATTTTGAACTTTTAATCAAACCAGTGCATTGGTAGATGTAATAACTGTAACAACTAGGAGTAACAGGTCTTTCTTGAACTGTTGGAGGCAAAATATGAGCATTTTTGAGTTGATTCAGAACCAGAATTTTTTTTTTTTTTTTTTTGCAAATCAGAAAAAAATGAAGAGGCGAATCTGAGAACCAACAAATTAAATTGGTGTGGCCTAAGTGTACATGATGGGCAAAGCCTCTGAGCATTTATAAGAATTTAGAAGCTACAAGCTTCAGTACATAAGTTATCTTTCTATATGTTGTATTACAGGATATGAGACCTCTGGAGACCTACTGTGTGGAGTTTTTTGTGGACAATTCTCAGATTGGGTTCCTTGGTAAGTGTTGTGAACGGTTGAAACAGTCCTTCTTGCATTCTGCAATAAGACTTTACAAGTCAAATTCTCTATTAGCCTCAGTCTTCAGTTTCCTGCATTGTATTGTATTTTGAGTGTTATTTTGATATCTGCAATCTTTATGTACACAGATCTAGACCTACACAATTTAAATTTTCTACTTAAAGTTTGTAACTTTATGTTGAAAGACGACTGTTGTAACAAGCCTTACGCAATTCAGGCAAGGTACACCTGTGTCTTTCCCTGCCTGAATGTATGTTTGAATTTGTAAGAAAATAAACAATATTGCAGTCCAGTAAAAGATAAAAAACATTCCTGTATGACAGGAAAATTGTTTAACCAGACCACCAATGCCCTCAAGTATGTTGCACGTAACACAGTCTTTTGTTCTTTTCTGCAGTTTCTGATGCCCAGAAAAACTTCCTTCTGTACAGTTACCAGCCTGAAGGTAAGGTACTATCTTGTTAGGAGTAAATTAAAAGTTATTGTTAAACAGTTGATAATTCTGACATTGATGTTTGATAAGTTGGAAATTGTTATTACACATACTATTGTACATGTTGTGTACCTTTCCCATCCATATACAGCCAGAGAAAGTTACGGTGGCCAGAGATTGGTCAGGAGAGCAGATTTCAACGCCGGCAGCCACGTCAATACGTTTTTCCGCGTCCGCTGTAAGATAGTGGACCCCAGCGGGGAGAAGAGGAGGGACGCTGACACTGTTGCTAAGCGACACGTCACCATGTTTGGTATGATGCATCCTTCTTTCGTTTGCTCTTTTTTCTTTTGTTCATCACTTTCTGTTGAGCATTTATAACCTTTATGGCTTACTGCAAGCTTTACTCCCATGCTGCTTTCTTAAATTGAATTACTGTAAAACATTTTATGTTTGCGGGGACCTAAATTCGCAGTAGGTTTTGAGTTTGCAGTAGAAACATCCATAGTAACGTAATGGAAGACAGAGTGCATGTCTGTGGTATGATGCATTCACAGTTACAACTCGCCACAAACGTAAAAACGAAGCAAATATTTCACAATTTACAGTACCATTACGTATTTGTTGCCACCGGTGCAGTGGCCAAGTGGGTAGTAAGAGCGTTCGCCTTGCATTCGGTAGGTCGAGAGTTCGATTCCCGGCCGAGTCATACCAAGTCAGGTTCATACTACTTTCTCTGCTTAGCACTCAGCATTTATGAAGAGTATGGTAGTTAAACACACACCACTGGCAGTGGACTAACCCCCTGCTTTAGTGCTGTGTGGCCCAAGGGCTATGAATTGGAGATGAGCACCGCCCTATGCACCATCTATGCACCAACTTTTGACATGTATTCCTTGTTGCAGCAACTCTTGACGGTGGGCTGGGAGCCCTCCTCCCCATGGCAGAGAAGACGTACAGGAGACTGCTGATGTTACAGAACATCCTCATGACACACATGCCCTTCCCTGCTGGACTCAACCCCAAGGCTTTCAGGTCAGTACCAAACCCAGTGCAAGACAGCCAAATTTTGTAGCCTGGGATTCAGACTAATTTTAGCAGACGAGTATCTTTCATCCTCTCCGCAAATAGGACAAAAGAGACTCGGCAGCTAAAATAGGTTTGGATACCAGGCTACACACTTTGCATGTGAAACATGGAACACTTCCCTCCATCTTAAAATGTTTTTGTTCATCATTGTGTTCATGTATGCATACAGTGCCACCTAGCAGGAAATGGAACTATAGCAGCCTTAAAAGAAGGATTTAGTAATGTAAAAGCTGTCAATACCTGGCTACTCTTTTGTAGAAAGAAATGGTGCTGTAGGTTTACAATTTTGATCTCAAAAAGTCTCACAGGTCTATCCTGGGTGCCATCATACATAAGGATACTATTACACTACATGTATATAGTATGGCCCTACACCGTAGAAAGCTCCTGTTGTTTTTATTCCTACAGAATGCTGAAGCACAACCACAGATCGTTGATCAACGCATGTCGGAATATCCTGGACGGGGAGCTACTCTGGAAGTTCCTGCACCTCAGTGTGGTGGAAAGGAGCGAGCTGGCCAGGAAGATCGGAACTTCTGCAGAAACTGTGAGTCTCAAGGGACAATTCCTTTTATTTAAAGTCTTTGCATGTGTCAGGGCTCGAAATACCACCAGCCTGCATATGCAGGTTAGTGCAGGCTAAATCGGAGCTGTCCAGGTATTTCTGATGTCCACCTGCACCGGTCCATGTAACTGGGTTTATACACAAATGTAGGTGTACTGTATGTGGATTTTTATTTGTTGCATTGACTGTTGCCACCTATGAAGAGTAAAATTAAAAGAAATAATAGCAATGGTTTCTGAACAGTTTTTAGTATGATCTGTACTTCCCAAATTCTGAGTGGTGCAGGTAAAACTTGTCTGGTGCAGGTAATTTTCAGTGTTACCTGCATCAGTGCAGGTTTGCAGAAAGAAGTATTTCGAGCCCTGTGAGTGTAGTGTTATTGCAAGTTGCTCTCTAAATAGGTAGGCATAGGTAGGCTGCATCTAAGAACACCTTTAAAAGATGCAATCATGGTGTTCCACAATACATTGCTGTCTTCATTACTGTCAATGCCTGACTGATTAAATGAGATGTTATGTCTCAAAACAAGTCTGACAACTGACTAGCTCTCCAAACAGTGAGGCAGACGCTGCATTCAAGAACTATAGATGCAATTGTATCCCATATTACTTTACTATGTCCCTATTACATGCCTGGATACTAGTAATTGAACAAGATGTTATGACTTAATACAACTTGGATAATTTTTTAAATCCTGTTTAGATCACGGAGGACCTGATGGACATAGACAGGCTGTCAGCACACTTCTGATCCGACATGGAGAGCACAGGCACCTGTGGCTGTACTACAGGAAACACAGACGCCAACTATAGTCTACTACTAGTCTCCAAGCAAGTCTTGAAAGGGTCTCTAGTCAGTCCCGATTTTCCTCAGCTGCTTGGAGATTAGGCTATACAGGCGATAGACACAACTCTTAGATTAGAAATGTAAAGTATGCTGGTTTAAAAGTGGTCCAGAGGTCTTGATGTATTCATCTTAATATGAAAAAATTACCATTTACATACCACATTGACAAATGTAGTGAATCGTTTCGATGTTTCAATATTACTCCTTCTACACATGTACATGTACATACTGGGAGATGTAACTGGATGTGTTGAAAGAAAACTTCAGTGATTGTCAGTCATGAAAATTTTGTACCATAGGTTTTAGTTTCTGTTATGTGGTAGATGGTGTCATCAGTACACTATATGGAGCGAGAGAGTAATGTTGTCAGTGCTGGTAGTTGTTATTGAGAAGAGAGTCAATATTTTGTAACCCCAAACAAGGTGTGTCAGCAATAAACAACTTTGTACAGTTTGTATACAAATACACTTATTCAATCTCGGTAATATCAGCATGCATAAAGTATGTTTATGTTCTCGCTAGTCCACTTCAATATCACTACTGCAACATGATACATGAACGTCTTAAAGTACAAGCTGCTACAATAGTTGTTAACAATACATCTCTATTCTTCTAACTTACTTCACTTTACCAGAAAGTATCTGAAGTTGTCAAGTTCAAATTTTCCTTTATTACACACTATTGTGCTCTTTATAATTTATCAACGTATTCACTTTAGCATGCCAGTGGCTGCATCAACACCATCACAGAATTGCAGTTACCAGGCAACAGAGCTCGTGGTAGACCAAAAAAAACATGGATGGAGTGCATCCAAAATGACATTAGAATGTGCGGACTGTCCAACATTGACCCACAGGACAGGGTGACATGGAGTCCAGTCTAGCCGACTGCTGCCCACCCCTGAGACAGGGAAGCCGACAGCAGAATAATCAAAGCCCGGATATGTATGATGTATGTATGTATTCTCTACATTCAATTATAGATGCCCCTTTCCAGTTCCAGGTTTCAACTCCTATGAAGATGTCAGGGGCAATTAGAATTTTCTGATTTATGTATGGAGAGTCATTATCCTTTTTCATGCCACATTCTTTTGCACTTGTCAAAAAGAGCTTGGGGTATTCCCTGATACACTGGACATGTATGTACAGCACTAGTATGCAGTTTCTTTTTTGGCACTGTACACAACATATGTCTATCATTCCACAAGCACTGAAAGATTGGCTTTTCAGTTACTAAAACCAAGGAGGTGTCGATCTGATTGAAACCTCCTTGCTAAAACTTAATTTCTTTGAGATAAGTTCCCATATTCTCTTGAGGAAAAAAACATTTGGCTGCAACACTCATTGTTCTTTTGTCCCTTCTGCCCCATTGTCTTGTGGTTCCTCAGGATTTTTGATGACTCTTGCGTCCTCAGGGATGAGGTTGGGAATGCCGTTAACGATGGGATAGGCCACACTCAGCTCATCTGATACCAGTTCATTCTTCTCTGGATCATACCTGCAGATAGAAATCAATAATATAAGTTGAAAATTGTATATTTAGACATGTAATATCAACATCTGAAACCTTATGCAGACTATTATCAGTATTAACGTTATGTAATATAATACCTTCATGAGTTCCCACATATTTCTGAAATATATGTTTCTGCACCTTTAGATTTCAGCTGGCAAAGGATTCTTGATAATCATTGGTAAAAGTATAACTTTAAATACCAGATTCTTTTAGGAGCTGAATGAATTTGAAGCATCCCCAAACTTCAACAATTTAACACGTGTAACAGTGGGGTTCATACGCCACCAACTGACCAGCCCAACTGGTCCTGGACCTTTTGGCCTAGCGTATATAGGTTTTCGAAGTTAATACCTGAGTGGTCTCTTGGACAGTGGACACACTAGTATTTCTAGCATTTTCGTGTCGAACTCCTGAGATCTAGAAGGCACGGTGCCGTGCAAAAATCGTCGGAAAACCAAGGATATCTGCGACGCTCCTCTCACCATGGGCGCAGCCATCTTGGATCCACTGCATGATGGGACAGATTTCTCCGTCTCAGCCAATCACAGGCTCGGATTTCCCTGAGAACTGTCATGGCGGCGATAACATGAAGTTTTGATATCTCGTCGGGTAAAAAACACTGTGTTTAGTTTATGGAAATGAATAAAACAGTTTAGACCCGCACAGGCCGTGACAGAGGTGCCAGGATGGAAGGGGATCAGAACCAAGGTGAAGTATATGGTATGGTGTGGAAAACAATCTTCATCTAAAGCCGTGGATGGGGAGGGGGGCGGTTGAGAAGAAGATACATGTACTTTGGATATGTGTTATATATATAGTCAATTTGACTCCATTACTGGCATTACCTTTCATACATAAGTAGTTACTGTATATGACAAGAAGAGACGACAGTTATTGAGCAAAGAGGTTTTAAAAATCGTGTTGCGCTACAGCTTGAGTAATTGCTGCAGGAAATATGGACAATCAACCTTGTCAACAATCAACAAATTCATGATACGATATCTGACGTTATACTGTTTCTGAGGCAACCCTTTACTCAGCACCTATGAAGCGTGAATTTTGTTTGTGCCATCCTACAAATAGATCTACTGTACCAGCCACTACCACAGTATGTAAGCGGAGAAAAGGAGAAGCTGGGGTTGAAGGTATGTACAATCAAGGAGGTACATTGTACAATGTTGAATTACACAATTTGAAAATTAAAGATTTAACCCTCTGAGCTGAGTCTGAAGTCTTGCATTTTGAGGGGCAAACTTTGGTGGTACACCAAGCTAAGTTTAATGTCTCTATTCTCTTTGGCAGTTCAGTCTCAGCAGACTGTCTCTATTAGAGAGTACATTTCAATGTTTTATTTTTGTTTAGGGAGGCCACTGCCACTGATCTAACACAAAATGCGCTTTCAAACTATCATTACCACACAAAAAATTTCTCTAACCACAGGATCTAGGCTGCCCCAAGGACAAGTTTGTGGAGTCCTTCCTAGACAGACACATCCAGAACTTCAAGCCGAGTGAGAAGAAAGAGCTGAAGAAGTCTTACCTGCTGCTAGACCTCCCCTACAGGCAGAAGCCTACCGTAGCCAAGAAGAAGACAACTCTGAACAGCAAGGAGAAGAGAGAGAAGAAAGTGTATGACATCCCTCCTGAACACCAGAAGTCAGTCTCTTTTCCTCTTTTCCAGTAACTTAATCTCGTCTTTACTTTTGTACTTGATAAACCAATTGTGGCGTCACATGGCTGAGTGGCTTCGCTAGTGGTCACAAAATTGAGAGGTCATGGGTTTGATTCCTGGCATTCCTGGCTAGACGTTATGTCCTTTGGGAAGGTAGTTTACAGGACTTTTCTCACTCCACCCAGGTATAATATTGCAACCTGGTTGGGGAGGTAAAAGGTAGTGGAAGGAGAGGGATGAGCTCCGCCTTCCAAAACCGTACCCTGGGCCATATATCTTGTATCTACTGCAATAGATGCACTGTATAAAAGGCTATGTAGATATTTTTTTTATACACCCTGTTTAGTGGTCATAAATTGACACTTTTCCTCTTGTTTCTTTTCCAGGTACTCATTGTATGTTCCTCTCCATAACTTGTGGCTCCAGTACATAAAGGATCACTTGCAAGTTACACCCACAAGGTAAACATGAGACTTATTTCTCTAATCACCTTCCATTTACCCATCTCTTCTATTGTTCTTACTCTGTTTCTTCTTCTTCCAACAAATAAGATCAATGACCTGTACCAGACGGCTGTCACCATGGTAACTGGTGCTGTAGCAGACACCCTTTGGTGTTGGATTACATTATGTAGCAAGTGGCAGAACAGAGTTGGAGGGGCTGGTCACCATATATACATATATGAATGTGTTTGAGTAAGAATAAACAGAGCTGTGTTTGAGTAAGAATAAACAGAGCTGTGATTTCTTAGGCCAGACCATGTAAAGGTAAACATTAAGCTTTGCAAATGTTACCTTTCTAGTTTAATTATGAATCCATAAAAGTGTCCAGATGAAATATTTAGGTATGATTAAAGTTTTACTGGATCAAAAATGTAAGTCATTTTAACAATATCTGAACAACACAGGCACAAACTACATGTATATCACCTCAGTGTCTTCATTTCAAAAACTTCAGCCATCACAATGCTGTTTCTATTTTATAGTAACCTGACCATGCTACAGAAGAAAATGCTGAAGGCTGACTTCCATGGAGCCCTGGTAACAGGTAAATGTCATGTAGAAACCAGGAGTATTTCTGTTAAGAATACAGGGCTTGAGGCACCACCTGCATATGCAGGTTATTGCAGGTAAAATTGGAGCTGTGCAGGTTTTTCTGATGTCTACCTGGACCCAACCTGCACTGGTCCATGTACTGGGTTTATATACAAATGTAGGTAGTGCAGATTTTCCTTATCTGTATTGACTGTTACCACCTATGGGGTATAAAAGAAATAATGGTAATATATGGTTTCTGAACAGTTTGTTGTATGATCCATACTTCCTATAAAAATTCTGAGTGGTGCAGGTAAAATTTGTCTGATGCAATGTTACCTGCACCAGTGCAGATGTGCAGAAAAAAGTATTTCGAGACCTGGAATATCTTGAGATAGAAGTAGTAAGTCGTCTGCTAACACGTCCAACTTAAAGTACTGTATCCTGCTGCAGAGGGGATTAACATCTCCCAGTTATCAGTCCTAATTTGGTTTAAGAAAGCCAATTATTGCCAGTCGTAGGAAATGTCTTACCTTGATCCAGACCAAATATCACACAGAGCAGCTGTAACTTGTCTTCTAGTTTCTTCTGTTACATAACACATGGAATTCTGCTGAGATGAAGCAAAAAACATACTGTAAATCGTACAATGATAACGGTGGTTTTACTTTGGGTGGTTTTGCAACCTCTCACTGCAAAATCATAACACTGTGAATACATGTTGTATTTTTCTATAGTACAATGTACTACAAAATTGCTTCAACTACAAACACAGCAAAAACATCCGTTAATCTCATATCACGAAATAAAACCACAGTGAAAGTACAATGTAAATGCATTTACGGTATCTTATACTAGACAGGACTAACTACATGTTTTTAATACTTGGCAACAACTCAGTTGTTGCCTTTTTCTGGGCTTAAAAAGCTCACTGGTTTCATGGTTACTGAATGTTAGATGTTACAGGCTTCAAATAGTTGTTATGTATGCAGTATCTATAGAACATAATTATGGTACACATGGTTGACATAGCATCTTTTCTCAGACGTCGTGTTAAAGTTAAAATATATAGATATTTCATGAGAAGGTAACATGTGGGTCAAAATTTATTAGTTGAAGTACAGGGTGTATGGATCATTTCATAACTTGTCTAAATCTGCCAGCCAAAAATTTGGCTGTCCTTCCGTGCTGGATCTACAGTTAAATCCATTTTGTCATTATTTGTTTAAATTCACCACAGTTGCCAAATATTCCAGTGTTGTAAATTCTGTTATGCTTTGAGCCAAGTGGACAAGTTGTTGGTTTTGAAGATGAAAAAGGTCTCACATTTGAGGGTTGATTTTTTTAAACATTACAAGTCTTACATAACTCTGGAGACAATTTGTTTATTAGTTCACATGTCTAAGTGACGTGGTGTGTTGAACTTATGACATGTGCTGAATTTTTTTCCCCAGTGTGTAAGTCCAGGTGTCCGTCCTACGTAGGGCTGACAGGGATCATTCTACAGGAGACGAAAAATGTCTTCAAGATCATCACTAAGGAGGACAAGCTAAAGAGTAAGGCCACTCAAAACCTTTTTAACTTGCCAGACTGAATGTTGATTGGTTGGTTGGTTGGTTGGTTGGTTGGTTGGTTGGTTGATTGATTGATTGATTGATTGATTGATTGATTGATTGATTGATTGATTGATTGATTGATTGATTGATTTATTTATTTATTTATTTATTTATTTATTTATTTATTTATTTATTTATTTATTTATTTATTTATTTATTTATTTATTCAAGCTTTGCCACAAGTGGAAGGGAAGGGAGAAACAGGTGGAGACCACCTTTACAGGCTCCCTCCCCAAAGACATAAATGACATTGCAATCAATCATAGTTAAAACTAATTAAACATATTGCACAACATCGTAAGTGGACAATAATAACAATATATATAATTGCACAATTTCATAATAGCT
The DNA here is from genome assembly GCA_013266295.2 of Branchiostoma floridae x Branchiostoma japonicum. NCBI lineage: Eukaryota > Metazoa > Chordata > Leptocardii > Amphioxiformes > Branchiostomatidae > Branchiostoma > Branchiostoma floridae x Branchiostoma japonicum. Next base: position 12,421,086 of record CM023829.1, on the reverse strand, counting down.
AGATCTCTGCACATGTACATCCGGCCGTGGAGGTGCCCCATATCTACCGTGGCCTTATTGCCAGACATGTGGCACACCGACAAGCAGACGTCCACGAGCAGAGATTGTCAGTAACAAAATGATCATTAAATCTCTTGGTCAGCGATTTGACAAGACCCCGTTTGAATGTTAAAAGCTCGGACTGCCCCGAAGCGACAGCCCCCATGTCCCGGACTCTGACTTCCAGTCTGTTCCACTCAGCCACCAAGCGAGGGATGTAGGAAGTAGCGAATGTTGATGTTTTGCAGCGAACTGGCATTAGCATATGAGACCTACTACCTCTTGTTGGCCGTGATGAAAATGAAACATAATTGTGCATGTCTAAATCGTACACATTAGCCGTGGACTTAACATACAACATGATGTCAGCGATCTCTCTCCTGTATGAAAGAGGTAACAGGTTGAGGTGAGCTAATCTAGCCTTGTAGTCAAGTTCACAAGCATCGGCATTAGCACCTATAATGAACTTGGTTGCCCGCCTCTGCACGCCCTCCAACAAGGACATCAGATTGCGAGACAGAGGTGACCATATTTGGCAACAATATTCAAGTAAAGATCTAACCAATGATACATACAAGGATTTACGTACCACAAGGCTGGACTCATAGCCAACAGTGCGTCTGATGAATCCAACCATTGAATTGGCTCTAGCAACTGTTTTCACAATGTGACTGTTCCAAAGCAGATCAGATTGATTGATTGATAGGCAATTGGTGTTAATGGGTTAACATTACTTGATTGATTTTTGAATTGGGACATCTGGATAGTCTGATAAAAAAAAAAAAAATAATGTTGGGGGGGCGTCGCCCCCCCCCCAAAATCATGCTAAAATCCTTGTGAATTTTTAGTAGATGTAATGACCAGCCATCAAACTGCCGGATTTCTACTTGTAAAACCGCTTGTAAAACGGATTTTCCGCGCTGCGCGCGCACTACCATTTCAAATCACATGGGCACCATCTTCTACATACACACATTACCGCATGCAAGACCGCATCTGATTGGTTCACCTCAGATAACCTGCGCTCTGATTGGTTTATCAGTCGTGCACACGTAACAATATGGCGCGAGTTTCACGCAGTTGAGAGGATGTGCGTTAATTCTGACCAAGATAGATCTCGTTTTGTAGCGCCATTCGTAACGATATCGATAAAATTCCGCTGGTCCTGACCCGGCCGCCCTTTTCTAATTTCTCGGTGCGAATGTGGACGCATCATACCAGGTATTTTGATAAAACTAAGGACTGACTCAATGTTTATTTGTCTGATCTTAGAATACCCTTCTCAAGTAGTTTGAAAGCAGCCTTGTTTCCCTGATTGAGATAAATAGCATGCGCAAGAAGTTCGAGGACAAAAGAACTATAGTAGCGCGAATAAACTTAGCTTTGTGTACCAGCAAAATTTGCCTCTCAGAATGCAGGAAATAGCGCTTCAGAAGGTTAAAATTTCAAATTTTCCCGGAGGAGCATGCCCCCCGGAGAAGTTCGAGAACGAAATGTACTTGAGTAGAGAGAATAAACTTAGCCTTGTGTACCAGCAAATTTGCCGCTCAAAATGCAGGAAATGGCGTTTCAGAGGGTTAAAATTTCAAATTTTCCCGGGGGAGCATGCCCCCGGACCCCCTTAGGTAAGTCGCGCCTGCGGCGCGACGTCGCTAGGGGCATTATTGTTTAATGAAAATCTTGCCCCCCCAATTGGAATTTCGTGCCGCCGCCACTGAGGGGTCTAAGGTAAAGTGGTCTTCCTGGACAGGTGGCCTTCTTGGGCAGGTTGCTTATGATGCTTGCACCTATACATATATATGTCCGATAGAAAGAAAAATTTTGGGACTGGGAAAAGGTGTTTTTTGTTTCCAGGTGGTCGGCTTGAAACGGCAGACGCTTTGGCAGGTTTGACTCACTGAGCTGAATCAAATTTGTAAATTAGTTATCCTCGAAATCAGAGTTACATGTAGGTATCCACAATGAAATCTTGTACTGCTACCCATAGTGATGATGTTTGTGTCAGTGTTACAGAACAGATCTAACTGTACCATGTGTGTCTGGGTAGGTAGGGGGCAGTATGCCAGCAGAACACTAGAACAGAAACATAAGTAACAGGAAATCCTAAGAACCCCAGAATGCCCCGAATGTTGTCTTCTAATGCTCCTGAGATGTGAACAAGGATTAGACAGGACAGTTCCCAATGCTGAACTGATAACTTCCCACTCTCTCTGATTAGTACCTAATACAGCCAGACCTGCCCCCTATGTGCTGTGTAATTGTGACCTGCGTCCCTATCTGTTCTGTAATTACCTGTCTTCCTACTGTCTGCTGTGCCTGTCCGACTCCCGGGTCTGGTGTGTCTCCCGTGCTGGGAACGTTCCTTTGATATCCCACCACCTGTTGGTCAGGCAGTGTTTAACATTCCTCCGTGGCAGGGGCGCACCGTGTCACCTCCGCGGAGCTGGCAGGAGCCCCGACGCTGAGACAACTCATCTGCTAAACCAGGAAACGACCTTAAACAGCCAGTTATACTCGTGAGATGGCACAGACTGCACTTCTGACCTAAATTCTGCAGCTTATAAAACACTCCAGAATTGGACACAAGGACAAGGCCTGTTTATCATTTGAACAAATAGACCCCTTGACATCCGGAATAAGTAGTGATTTACATCAGGATTTGACCATAGGATAAACATGTATATAAAAATATATATACAAAATGAAGTATTCCAACCCCAGTCAATTTGAATTTGGAATATCATTTTTCAAGGATGCCATATTGGAAACCCTAAATTTCCGTGTACTGGAAAAACTCCTTGATCACAGCAGACAAAAGAAGACATTATTAAAATCCAAGCAGAAATTGAACAGTCTTTGCTACGAGAAGAAATCATGGATTGAACCAGTTACTTCTGTGGTGAGGAGAATGCCAGTACAAGTACAAGTACATGTACATGCATGTCAATTGAACACAATGTGACATGCATGTGGGGGATTGTACACACAAACATGGTTGTTCACATCTCCAAGGATCAGTGTCAAGCATGGCAGTCTGTGTAACAAAACATATTCATGATGCCTCATATCTCTTCTTCATGGCGGACAGGGCTGACAAGCTCACAAATAAGGCCCTGCTTGCACCCATCAAAATTCGTGTGAACCTTCACACCTTTACGGCGAGGTTTATTTTAGTAACCGCCCCCAAGTCTTACCCGGGACAAGCTCTCGCTAAACCATCTGGGTGCAGACGCCGATGTTGAGGCTTTCCCTCTGTTGCTGACAGCTTTATTCATCGTCAAATTATAAATAAGGACACCCTGACCTCTGAGAAATTAGGGTAGCCAGGCTAAGATGGCAGGATGTCGATAGCAGACACCCTGAATCTGTCATCACAAGGACAGGCATGGGGGCAGCTCCAGCTATCTCACTTGTCCTAATTCTAGAAGTTATACTAACAAGATTAGAGAAGGCAACAGTGCTACATGCTTCTAAACTTATCCTGATTCTATAAGCTAGACTAACAGGATTAAAGAAGCCAACAGTGCTTTGCCTGCATGTTATCTCACTTCCTAAAGTTGTCCTGATTCTATAAGGTAAACTTAAACTAACAAGATTAAAACAGGCAACAGCACTGAGCCTAAAATACATGCTACCAGTAATAAGATTTTCTAAGACAACAGCACTTTGCCTACATGCTGTCTCACATCTAAACTTGTCCTAATTCTGTATTTAAACTAGCAAGATAGAAAACTCAACGGTGCTTTGCCCGGTGTGTTCAGTGTCTTTCATTAAGTTATAGTCAACATTTTTTTTTCTCATCTGCTGTCACACTTAGTTTTACCCATTCTTTCCATTTCTAAAGTAAGTCTGATTTAGAATACATGATCTAATTCATAAAGTTAGGTGGAATACTATTCCACCTAACTTTATGAATTAGATCATGTACATGTATTCTAAATCAGACTTACTTCACATTGTATTGCATGTACTTATAAAGCCTCCTGAAAGTATGGCCAATGAGGGATGTTGTGTTAGAGAAATCAACTGATGTTATTGTATCACCTCTAACTTGAACCTTTTCTCTGCTGCCTAGCCCCATAACCATTACAAATCTGGTGCCAAATGGCTACCTTAGCATTGAGAAGGTTAATCCATTATTTTTTCCCATCATCCACATGACAACCTGCACATGCCCCTACTTATAATCCAGATGGATTAATGGGAATTTATATACAGCTTTGCTGTTGATATTTGATTTTGTCCAGGGTTTTCCATGTCTTCCCAATGTGACTATAGTTTGCCAGAACTGTTTAGCTGTGTGTTGTAGTAACAATTGTTGTTACAGATCACACTAGCTAAGATTGTTTTTCTTTCCCATGCATGTTTGTGGTAATGTCAGCCTGTTCAAATCTCCCCAGCTGTCCCCAAGGCCAACTCCGTCTTCTCCGTGGACTTTGAAGGGCTGCGAGCCAAGATCTACGGCAACCACTTCTGCATGAGGTCCGCACGACGTGCCAACAAGAAGTTCAAGATGCCCATGAAGAACCCGACCATCGACCTGTGATGGGGAGAGGACAGTGTTCTAGCCAGCATCCGTTTTTCCGTCTACCAGCAAAATGGCCCTCAAAATGCAGGAAATAGCGCGTTTCAGAGGGGTCAACATTTCAAAATTTTCCCGAGAAGCGTGTGCTAGGCCCCCCCTAGGATTGTCATCTTTGGCGCTTGACATGATGTTACATCAAACAAAATTGAGATGACGGAAAACAAATTCAGGGTGGCTAATTATTTGAACGTTGGGGCACCACAGACAATCTGACAACCAGTTTTGTCCACCCTTCTTGGAGAGGACTGTCAGAGTTTAAGACCTCCCAACCCACAGTCGGAAAATGTGTTCTCTTATTGTTGGAGAAATTTGAAATGCAGCTGGCTGTGTCAAATTTTCTAGCAATCCTAGTGTAGACAGTAGAAGTTCCTTCTAAAGCTATGCAGAAGCTCTTGTTTTAAAATGTGACTGCACATACCACTGACTGGGATGGATGAAATAGTCACCCACCATGTATGTGTACAAACACGTTATATCATACATGTACATTTTGTATTACCAGCCAGTCCACATGACTAGAGTGGGGACAATAGACTGTAATACGTCGGTGAAGGTTAGACATCCAGGTGATAAGATACGCCAAAAACAGTTACTCAAGCAACTGGATATGATTTGGAAACGGTCAGACGTTTCAGGTAGCATCCACTACCTTTCGTCAGTGACACTAAAGGACTGCAGGAGAATTGCTGGTTTATAAGCAAGAACCATTGATTGATATGCAAATGAGTAAAGACAATTTTTTGTGAAAGGCCAAAAGGAAACAAAAGTCAAGACAATTTTTGTGAAAGGCCAAAAGGAAACACCAGTTAGACAAGTCAAGACAAGGGTGATGCAAATTAGTGAAGAAGCTCCTGTTGTTTCAGAACAGGAGCTTAAGTGTTGACTGGAATAGACTGTAATGTCCCAAAGAATTTGGCCAGAGTGAAAAACGGTGGTTAGCTTTCTGCTGGGGGCTCTCCTCAAAAACAGGACTGAAAGGTTAACATCTACAGAGGATGATTTGACCACTAGATTGCAACCCTTCCAGTAGCATGCAGACTGGGGATTCGAACCCACAACCTTTGAGATTTCACATTGTGGTACACCATCTTTCAAGACGTTTGGATCTGTTACACTGAACATAGACGTGTATGATAATGTCCACAGGGCCAGCCGTTTTGCTGTCTTTAAGTTTATCACTTCAAGATTGGCTTCATGTGATTTCATCAACATAGCTACACGTACTGTTGCTACAGATATAAAGTATTACCATTACAGAATCACAGAAGTCAAAGTTAACTTCTAATCCTAGTAAAGATAGCCGAAGACAGTGCAGGTACATGTATGTATTAAGTACAAACTTGACTGGCATGTCATGACTCATGGTCACCATCATCAGTGTGTTTTATCAGATGGGGGAATATTTGGCAGATCTGCTGATATCCAGGCATTTTAAGCAGGCCTGGGGTATGTAACAGCCTAAACGATGTATACAAAACGGATAGATTTGACCAGTTTGATCATGTGCAGGACCCATGTGTATAACAGGTAGCCTTGACCAGGCTTTTCTGTTGGGTAGAACACTTCCAGCTGTTCCAGAACAAGTCATGGGCCTGACACCTGGTGATAGACTGGAGGCGAATGTGCACTTTGTTCTTGAAAGAGAGTAGCCTGTCTAATACATAACTGAGTAAGGTCACATTGGAGAAACCTCAGGAGCTCAAAAGACTGTTGAAACAGTTAAACTTTCCTCCAACACTATTTAGAACGAACATTGTCATGACAGTTCATCTGTGTTGGTAGTTACATGTTTAAAGTTAAAACTTTTGGTCCAACACAAGAGAAGTTATTCTCACCTAGAGCTTTCGACCAGTCACTCTGGTCGTCCTTGGTAGACTGACTCTAGGTTAGAATGATTTCTCGTCCGTTGACCCAAAGGCCCCAAAGGTTTTAAGTTTTAACTTTAATCATAGAAAGAACATTGACATAATTTTGGTCATGGCTACTGCATTCTGTAGGAATACTGACCTGTTAACTTGGATAGGTGAGCACGTACCCAGAAAATAATATGTATATGGTATCTTCCTCTCCAAGCATATATTTTTTGTGGAAATGTTTATACGGGATATTATACATGACAGTAGTTATACATATGTGAACACAACATTATATGCTGTAGATCCATTGTTGTGTTATTACCTTCAGGGTACTTGTCCATGACATTGTTTTGGGGGTCAAAAGTTCCTGGAAGTTTGTACCAGCCCCCCTGCTGGTTGATAGAAGATTGGTAAACTTTCGGATGGCTCAAAACCAAGATGAAGTCATACATCTGCTTGGAGATTAAAGGCTACACCTAGTATTTGCTGACTGCACAAATTACATCTTCCAATGCAACAAAATTTATGTACTGTTGACAGATATGAACTTCCTGTAACAAATTTTCTTGATAATCTTTTGCACTTTTCCATGGTGTGCAATGACGTTCACCATGTTCGCATCCACACACCATCTAAACAATGTGTGGAGGTCTATTGTATTTTGAAACAAGCTTGGTCAACAGTTACTTTTAGCTCTGAACTATAACAGATGCTTTTGTTATTTTTATAGCTGTTATTTTTCATGATCATCTATTATTTTCCTTTTTACAGAGTTGATTGAGAAGTTTTTGATCAGTATTGAAAAAAATACTTTTTTTCCCTTTTATAGCAGCCAAAATTAAGGCTGTGGAAAACCCGTTTTAGTAACCACCCACATGATTTTGAACTGTCATTATCTATAAGACGGGAACATCCCGGGAATTTAGATAGTGTACGTCTTACCAAAACTTACACGCTGAAGGAATGTGTAGGCCCCGGGGTCTGTTAGCATTCCGCCCAGTGTTTGACACACATTGCACAGTTTCCACTGGCAAATGAAACAGTTGGTCTGTGAGTCTGGAACACCTGGGTGTATTTGTCTCCCACTGTCTGATACTATATTTAGATAGCTGGATCATACATACAGGCATGATGTGTGGAGGGATGGCCTTTTCTGTACAATTTTAGGGATTATATGTTAACTACATGTATGTGTATAAATGGAGGGTTATGTATTGGATACGTATTAGATAGGGGCAAAAACTGTTTGCCTAGAGATGCCGCTAGTTGTGTCTCAAATTAAAAGAGACCATATTCCTGCCGACCGTTTCCTAATAGAGTGGCAATGGGACATGTCGCTGATTCTAGACTGATGTAGTCATATTTTACAGATATGGCTCGTTTTTGGTCTTCCCTGGGCCAACCATACAAGGAAGTATTTGCATTGGACATAAGGCAATTACTGACTTTTTATACATTAAATGTTGTCTTGAACACAAGCAAGGAGGCTTGTGTTGTTATATCAGATGGATTTAGGATCGTGAACGTGTCCAAAAACTGTCACTGGCTGTCTGTATCGTTTGCCGTATAAGGTGTGAAAAATATTGTGTCTGTCCCCTGATATCAGACTGAATGATTTTGGTCCCGTCCACCTGCCTTCCCATAATGCCCCTTGCCAACCCAAAGTTTCCCACTAACTTGTGTTTTCCTTGTGTCAATTTTAGGACAAAGCTCCCTTCCCGACCGACGCAGTAACGTAATCTTGCATTACCACTGTTAGGAGGAATAAAACTTGACAATCCGCAAGTAGAATATAAATTCTGTAGGTTTTGTACTAAGCTGTTGGTGCTTTATGAATGGAAGGGTAAAGATCTTTCCTCCAAGCCAATAGTCTTAGGAATATGGTAAAGAAAACGTTACCTAAAACTCCCCTCTCTATCGTGTTTACCTCAAACGCCCTTGGAAAATGTTAAATAAGGTCGGCTCAATCTACCGAAGGTAAATGTACGAGCAGCGGTTATAGATTAGCGGTTACTACAGCGAAATGGAAGAAAGAATTAAACCTCGCATCGCTCTTGCAGCCCACAAGTCTAGACTGCCCGGGCCAATTTAGTTTTGAAACGACCAATTCTAAAATTAGCTGCCCCAAGATGTTTACAGGTTTAGGATGTTCTAGAAAGCTAGGAAGTAAAATGTGACCAAAGTAAAATGAAAGGACGCAGAATGTTCGCAGCGGCTGTTTTCAGGCTTCAAAATCAGTCCCATTCACACGCTTTGGTCAAATGTCGGGCTCTCACTCCCCCACTCCTAACGGAAATGATTGACTGAATCTGCGAGGGTCTTCTCTTCAATTTTGTTTCTTGGCAAAGTTATCACCTATGCCTTCCTGTTGCGGGTACTGCTATATCACTTCAACGCCAGGCGGTCCCAAACCTCCAACGCACACTCACACCTGTGCCTTCCGGAAGATTCGTCCACTCGTGCATGAGCTTCCTAGCCTCTACCAGGCTTCGGGAAGCGGCTGGAAAGAGTAGAAATTGGCCAAATAGACAGATAACACGTCAGGGGGAGTTGGTCCACGAGAGAGTACAGTTTGCCGCGGCCAATTTCTACTCTTTCCAGCCGCTTCCCGAAGCCTGCTAGAGGCTAGAGCTTCCATCAAATTAAATCTAGACCCGTCAGGGTAGGTCACTTTTTACAGGTCAGAGAGAGAGAGAGGGACGTACGGGAAATGATGAAGTACTGAGAAGCATCCGATCGATGATGAGATCTCTCCTCCCCCGCCAAGTGCACCGCACGACTCCGAAGGCCCGCACATACACGTGTCGGTTCGGATACGGCACGTCGTCCATCTTAGCCCGACCTGGACGTAGCGGCACTGCCCAGCGTCGACAGGGGGTGACCTACTCCCGCGGGGGTCGACCCCTTACTCCGCGGGATTTCTCTTGGTCATCTTTGTGATAAGATTCTTCAGATATCTCTGTTTGATTTTGATTTCATTTACTGGCCGGGAAGTATTTCTTGATATAGGAAGGGGCGTAAATCAAGCGAAAGGAGAGACATGAAAGATGGTGGGCATGTGTCTTGGGTTTGTGTGTTTTGAAAAAAAGAGTGAATGCAGAAATTAATACATAAGGCATTGGGAATATCCACAAATTAGAGAAGGCTTGTGTGTTTTGAAAATGCAGAAATTAATACATAAGGTATTGGGAATATCAGCCTATTAAAGGATAAGGTTCGTGTGTTTCGAAAAAAAAAGAGTGAATACAGAAATTCTTACATAAGTTATTGTGAGAATCAGCCAATTAAAGAAAGCTTGTGTGTTTTGAAAAAACAAGATTGAAAGCAGAAATTAATACATAAGATAATGGAATATCAGCCATTCAAAGAAGAAGCTTTGTGTGTTTTGAGTGTTGCGTCCTCCGGTGTTCTCAGAAAGACCTGTCTCCTCAGTGGCGACAGAAAAAAAAGCCCCGACTTGCTAACAAGGTAGCCGAAACAAGTGTCAGGACTTCTAATTCCATAATCGAGCGGAACAAAAGCAAATGTGCGACGAATTTTGCATCTGCATTGCGGGCATTTTTGGCGACTGGAAAATTTTGATTTATTTCCGTCGCTGCCACGAGGTCAGACTTTGATGTTGGTGGCGACAGTTCCGGAACATGCTGAACCAGTTTGGTTTTTGCGTGCTATTGTTAAACACATGTCAAATCGACGCCGTCAAGGGAGCAAAAACTCCTCCAGCAAAAGCGCCGCTCTTCCAGTGGGAGGCAAGTGCTCAGATCTGAGACAAGAATAGATTTCTGGCGTCTCTCTATCTAAACTCTAAAGGCAATGACCGCCAAAGTCAGAGGTATCAAAAGTGATCGAACATAACCCCAACAGTAAGTAACGTAATTAAAGAAGGAAACGGAATTGTAGACAGTTGTTGTACAGTAGTAAGAGGCTAGATGAGTTGAGATTGAAAACCAGAAAAAACGTAATCGATGTGTCCAGCCATCAGAACCCGAAGTCGGTAGCCTCTACCAGGCTTCGGGAAGCGGCTGGAAAGAGTAGAAATTGGCCAAATAGACAGATAACACGTCATGGGGAGTTGGTCCACGAGAGAGTACAGTTTGCCGCGTCCCGAAGCCTGGTAGAGGCTACGAAGTCGGGTTTATTTGGCGGTGTTCGAGCCTTCTTCCTACGAAGGTATGGGTCAAATCGCCTCCAAATCGTTGGCTCGAAGGCTTCAGTCACCTGTCGTCTCCAGTCCGCGGCGGTAACACAGTGCCACGTGCGCTCTGCGTACCCCTGCTGCTTTGGGGCACCCACTCCTGGGTTTGGGGGCGGAAAGCCCTTTTGTGCCACGTGCGGCCGTTGCGTGTTCTCCTCCCTCTCCCCTGTTTCCATGTCCTGGTAGTTCACCGGGTGGTTACCCATCACTTGCCAGGGACGCACAGGTGGAGCCCTACTGTGCCACGTGCCGCTCTCGTGTGCCCCTCCCCCCTTAGAGTCCTCCAGTGTCCATCTATCCAGGATTTTAATACCACCAGCCAGCTTTGGGGCGGACGAACGTACTGTGGCACGCATAGGTCTTGTACAAGTTGTGGCTCGTGCGTGCTCTGTACGTCTTCTTGTGGTCACCTGTACCTGTTCCTATTGTGTGGCGTGCTGATGTGAAGCTAGTGTCCACACTCCGTCTCCTGGAGTGGACAGCTCTAAAGATCTCTGTTTTCAAGTTTTCTAGTTGGGTCTCATAGAAAGTCACCTTTCACCTAACCGTCGTGAATCGTGGCATACCTTGACCTCCCGCCGCCCGAGTCACATCATATCGCACCAGCTGGCCTTGATATCTCAATTCCATATGTGCAGTTATCATGTCCAACTCCTGTATCCGCCTACATAGAAGGATATACAAAGCACTGCAAAAGTGAGACCAAAGCATTCATACAGCATGACTCGCGATGTCATGGATGGATCTTTATGATATTTGGTATATTGGTCGATGTCGGCAAAAGAATAGATTTTGGGCCCCGTGGCGGCTTTCTTACTCACTACTGCAGCGGATCTTCCGGTTTTGATATCTCGTGTTCTGGACATGATGTGGTCACGATTTTTGGGTGGTAGATAGCTCTTGTGCTCGGAAAGGAGTGACATAATTTTGGACTCCCTAGCAGCTTGTTCTGAAACTACAGGATCGTTTTTGTTAAAATCTTCGAACGAGGATAACTCAAAAGGGAGGTTACAGATCGTCGTATGTGGCTAGCTTAATGTTGCATGATGTGCAAATTAGGATCTAATTTGCATAATTACTGTCAATAATTTGAGAAAAAAAAGTTACTCGGTCAGAGAAGGACAAACTGGTCGCCTAACTCCTCTGGCAAAATTGCTCAACCTACTCGGTCCATTTCTACTATTTTTCACTGTGGCCCCAAAGGTGTCAGGTAGAGACTGACCGGGAAGTAGCCTGGTATCCATCCCTTATTTAGCTACCAGGTTGCTATGCAGAACAACGGGTTTAGGACGGGGCCCGGTAGCTACATACGCATGGATACCAGGCTATAACCGTTAGCCAGACGTGAAGTGTCACACCCTCAGGGTCGCCAAGTGTCAGGAACTGGAAATTGTTGACGCGATGGAATAAACCACTGTAAACCCTGACCTCCTGGACGGGATCCATTCTACCCCCCGATATAAACGTTACAAGAAAAGCCAAGGCTGCGCGGATTTGTCTTAAAGTAATCTTTCCTTCCTAGTCCCGGCCCAAGACGTCTTGTGCGGAATCTTCCCGCGGGTGCAGGAGGTCGGAAGGATCAAGGCTTGCTGACCTGTCTCCGTGGATGGAATGTTTCTATCGTGAGGATGGCGGATCCAATGGCGGCTAATGTTTCCTCTTACGAAAACACCGCTCCGGAGAGGGAAATTATGTTACTCCCCTGTGTACCGGTGTCAAGGTCAAAGTGGAGAGGAAATGACCTTGACCAGAACAAATAGGCTCGTAAGGACTGTGTTCTTACTGTGTTACTACACCTGAAACGTTTACACGCATGTGCCATGAAACGCGCACAGTTTCGAATTCGTTACCCTTTCTACTAAAATCTGTACTTAGCTGGGACAGCATATAGTATGATACTGACCTCTAAAAATAAAATTTGCCAAATGATTTTAGTTGTAAGCGCTAATTACTTTTAGCCTAAAAGCCAGCCTTTTTTGTCAGGGAAGCGACCGAGAGAGCGTACTAAAGCTGAAAAGAGCCGGTTTCCAGACTACATTCGTGTATGTTGCAGTTTATTAGGTCGTCACTGAATATTGTCCTGTATTTCAAAATATATGTAGTATTTGTATATGCCTTTGACTGTTTGACACCCATGGCTGTATTGATATGCCAAAGACAAGCCTATAAGCAGGCAATGCGTGTGTGTATGCATTTTCACTTCCACAATTTGACCCCCCCCCTTCCTGTCAACTACATAAATCAATATCTCCCATCTTGTTTGTTCACACTGCCCTTGACACGGTGCTTTATGGATGGAAGAACTGGACCAGTATCAACAAAAACAGGTTGGGTAACACTGGCGTCATTTGCTGAACTGTCCGACACAGACCTACTAGTATTACGACTGTTGTGTAATAAATCTTGGACAGGTTGCCAGAGACGTGACTATTGGATAAATAAATCAACACCTGTTTCCGTGTCCGTGCTAACGTAGCCTCAGCGGAAGCCTTTCTTTTTTCCAGCTGAAAAATGTCCTGAAGTGAAGGTCGGCGTTCGCAGCAGGACGGTTCGAATACCATTCAAATGACGGTCCTCTTGAAATTGCAGGCAGAATAAGACAAGGACTACAAGCATCTTAAAGTTGTCGTTTTTTGTGTGAGACCAAAATCCAGAGTTTGGGGAACACATTTTCTTAAGATCTGCAGGGACAATCAAGAAGGCGTCGATGGTAAGTGCAGTTGTTTTCTTTTCGCGATTGTTAAAATCATTGAAATCGGGTAAGGGGAAATACCTTGATCGATGGCTGGGTAGGTGACCGAGGGTAGGATCTAACTCTCCCCCGTAACCATCGGCACAAACCTCACCGCTTTCGTTCGTTTGAAAACTTGACGCAGTCCGCAGTGACTTGAAAAAAGACAGAAACGTTTCCAATCATCATGTTATAAGAAACTGATGACAGATCTGATAATCAAAAGGCTATTGATGCTTTCGAAACGCGGAACTCTAGGCTCAAGGAAACTGCTACCATTTTTTTGTCGAGAACTTTATGCATTGAAACATAAGTTCAACCGTTGAATATATTCGTTACCGACGCATCCACATTCGCCGTAAGTCGTGGTACGATTTTGATATTGCATTTATATATATATATATATATATAGAGAGAGAGAGAGAGAATTTTTCAAACGGGTTTGGACAGAATCATCTCGACCGCCGACAAGGATCTAGACAGCCTTTTCCGTAACAAGACAGATTGATTTTGTACGACGCATGCACGACTATCCCAAGAATGCCCTCACCCTGTGATCGCACGATAATCGTACGACGAGATAATTGTCCATACAACATAAACTTTAAGATGCTAGTCAGAACATATGCTACCCCTTCCCCTCTGTCCTCGCGTTTCTTTCTCACCGTCGCGGTTGTTGGCTCCAGTCCAAATTGTTGTGACAGTAGCGTTACCCCACAGGCTAACGGCCTGGCCACGGTACAGCACATGTGCTGCTTACTCACAAGCAACAAGGACATTCGTCAACGTCGCTGAACCGCTCCGTAGTTCCTCTCAGTTGACCCTGCCTCTCTACACAGCCAGGCGGGTCGCCAAGGTGTCTCTCTTACAACTGAAAAGGATTAAATGTTCCATACGGGAGACAAAATCAAAAGGCGTCGACGGCGTTTCATCTGTCATCATCCGCTGATGATTTAGAACACACATCATGGTAATCTCCAAGCAGATTCTGTGGGGCAAGGGGAGTCTATATATATTGGCCGCCTGTATCCATTGGTCTCTTGTAAACGTTGGGCGGCCAATGGTTACAGGAGGCCAATGGATACAGTCGGCCAATATATAGACTCCCCTACAGAATCTGCTTGGAGATAACATAATGGCATCTCTTCGTGGTCACGTGGGATTTGCGAGTGGGCTAGTCGGAGAAGCAAGATGTCAGGAAGGACAGTGACATCTGTGTTGATGGAGAACTGTATCTGTTTATTGGCGTCTCAAGACCGAAAGACCCTAATAACTTCTCTAAATTGTATCAAAATGACTTTCAGTCTTTCTGCAACTATATTCATGCAAGATATTCTTATACGAACCTTGTACGCTCTCTCGGACCCCAGTCTTTTGGGAATGGTAGGTACTAGGAGTTAGCTATTAATGGTAGTCTGTTGACGATCCTACTTTGGGAACTGTACATCTACCTGACCTGCATGTGTGCAGGATATTGTTTTTGTCAGACAGCGGGAGCCGCTAAAGAAACAAAACATGCACAAAGATGGCCTGCTTTAGAAAGGTACATGTAGGTCTCTGTACTAAGGAAAGGGTGAGGAAGTAAAGGATTAACGTCCGTCTATCCATTCTGCCACACACCACCTTCGTTCTTTGCACAAAACAGGCTTCTTCTATCAGTGCGTCAGTGTAAAGCAACAAAGAGACTGGGTTCTAAGTTATCGGGAATGAAGCTATATATGTTGCAGGTCAAGAGTTATCGTGAATGAACAACTGCGCTCGTCTATGTCTATGCATTTGTACCATTCCATCAAGGGCCACATTGAAGTGGCCTCTTAGTGTCCATGGCTATCACTTGTACGCGTTCGTAGATTCAAAGCGATTCTAAGTACATGTACTACTGTAATAGCCTTTTGTTTGTTGTTTGTGTAAGTTATTGTACTTGAGCGCAGTGCCAATATGCCCATGTCTTTGCTCCTAATAAAAACGTACGCGTACCACGAGTCTTCTGCAAGAGTCATCTGAGGTAACAGGAGACAGTAATAAGTGTTTACACGAACAACTGGCAACACTAATGCGAAGCAAACAAACAACCCAGGACTGAACAAATCACAGAATTACGACTTAATGTGTCACTGACGCCTCGGGCATTATTACGGATGTTATTCAGCAGTGTAAAGGGTATAATTGATCGTTACCTCTGTCATAATTATGTTTACCTTCGCAGAAGGAAAACATATTGTATTTGCTCTGTTTCTTTTTCGTATTCTTCTTCTTCTCCAAACAAATAAAGTCAATGACTTGGACCAGACGTCAGTCACCATGGTAACTGGTGCTGTAGCAGACACCCTGTGGTGTTGTGTTACATTTTGTAGCAGGACATACATGTATGAATGTGTTTGAGTAACAATAAACAGAGCAATAGTTTGTTGGGCTAGACCATGTGAAGGTAAACATTATGCATTTGCTTTGCAAATGTTACCTTTCTAGTGAAGGATGTGTGTTGCCATTAAGCTTCAAGCAGATATTGTGTGGAAACATTTCTGGCTGCCCCGTTACTAACACGTTTTCTTCCAATCTCAGGAGTCCTGGCTAACTGTCAGAAAAAAGAGGCAGAATTTTTCCTCCAAAGATCTGCTTGGAGAACTGTGTTAGCGTGTAGATGGGAGGGGGTGTACACTGTACAGTATTTACGGTATGCGAGTGATATACGGTTTTCGTAATATGTGTCGTTTTGTTGAGTCGCCCCTTTGGCACAGGGCAACTAAAGGAAGCAACATCTATCAAGAAACCATTTCTTTATCCACCCCAAAGACTCAACAAAGATGGTCGCAGTCCTGGAGGTTAAAGATATGGCACGAGTTCGTGAGAACTATGAGTTACGTCTTTCGACCCCTCAATGTCGTAGAGCCTGGACTGTATGATAACCAGACAGCTTCAATAGATAGCGAGTGGCCTAAGCTATGGCCTGTCGGTTGGCTGTTGACATCATCAGTGCTCACCTCTCTGAGGTCGTGGCTAAGGGCACTGTAAGATACAGTCACTGTTGAAGACGTTTGGAAATATACGGATGAGGAATTCTAGTGAGGTTGACATACTTGAAAAGTGATTTTAAGGAGCTTCATCTGGACAAGATAAGTACGGAGGAATCATTAAGCCCGGACTGGTGGAGTGTGTAGTTTATCTCGAAAGTTCACTCACTAGTATTGGTTCAACTTGAATGATAGACGTCTTTGAACGTCGTCTAGTAGCCTGGTACCATCCCACATAGCTCTTTGCCGGTCGAGAAGTAAAGCGCCAAGGCTTGAGCTCGCTACACAATCTGGTGACTACTGACCAGGTAAACTTCCAACTACTTTATCAGTATCTGTATGTACAGCCGGCATAACCGCCCTTCGGCGTAACACACCAGCTTCGCAGGCACGCGGCGCGGCGGCAGCTGGCTACATTACACCGAACGACCTGTTACACCTAACCTTTGAATGTCTAACTCTAAACATTGTTTAAAACTATCTAATGACGATACCTCTACTGTACTTGGTGGCAGCGAGTTCCACTATACGATAGTTTTAGGAAAAAATGAGTTTTTGAACACCTCAATCCTTGGTTGGTAAGTCTGGTACTTGAAGGCATGACTATTTCTTGTTCTTTTCTGAGCTGGTATTAGGTACTTGGTAGTTGGTACATCCACCAGTTTATTAGTCATTTTGTACATCATACATAGTCTGGACATTTTTTGCCATTTGGACCCTTTGTCAGTGTGTGCAATAGGTTAGAACACAGTAAATATGTAGTTAGTCGAAACTCTCAACGCGCTTCTTTCTATCTCCGTTGCTCAAAGCAATTTCATTTGAATTTACTAAGAACTAGACTCAGGGTATCTATCCCTATAATAGCTACCAGGTCCTTCGAAGGGTATACCTGGTAGGGATAGGATGATAGGAGTGGATACCAGGCTACCTATAAGAACAGGTGTACAAAATTGGCTTAGACAAGAAATTGGTTTGATTTTAGAGCTAAACTCCTTTGAAGTTATATTTGGGGATCTGTCTGCAAGTGCACCCCCTTTAAAAAATACAATTATATTATTGGGTAAACTTTCATTTTCCGTTCACGGCGTTTTAAAATTTCAAATTTCCAGTCCTTTAAAACACTAACATCTGTCTTTGAAAAGACAGAAAGACTTATTGCATCTCGGAAGGGAAAGCTGGAGAAGCATCGGGGTAAGTGGGGAACTTTGTTTGTATCATAATTTTGCTTGTTATGGATATTTACGTATAGATATTTAAGTTCAATTAATGGGAGGCGCTTTTTCTTTCTGTTTTTGTACAAGCCATCTTGGCTTTTTGTTTTCTGTTGAAGTTGTGTATTTTTACTGGTATTTTGTCAATAAAAAAAATAAAAATAAAAAAAGAACAGGTGTTATCTATACTAAGCTCACAAGATCAAGAATAGCGTGCTAAAGCTGTGTTCCTAACCCCCGGGCCTGATCTTTGGGTGTTGAAGTTTTGGCGGGTCGGGACAAGAGGTCTTCATTACCACCTTTTGTCTCCCGCTGAAGACGAGAAATGTTTGCTCTCACTACAAGACTTCGCTCTCGTGCCAAATCTGAGCGAAGATACTTAAGACATTGATGGATCTCCTTATGACGAGCCGCTCATCGTCTTCCCGTCACCTTGGGGAGCCTGCTGCGGAATGCTGGGCAGATGTCCAAAGATACCGCAACCCAAACGTGCCTAATGTTACGTAAGTATGTTCAACAACCCGAGTAATGCGATGAGTCAAATATCCCCCAGCGGCTCCAGGTGTCGCGCAGACGGTGCACAGGCCTCGCCGAGCTGCTAGGAGGCTGGAATACTAGTAATAGATCTAAAAAGTACTAGTAAATGTCAATCACAATTAGCAGTTCGACCTATGATATAACGTCAATTAGTGTTTCGGCCAAGGAGAGAGCGGCTGCATGTCTGTCAATTATATTTGCTTTTTTATGTTTTTATTTTGGGCGGCGGTGGGCGGAGCTATGGGATCGGGCTATTTACTCTCCAAGCAGAGGTTTGGGTTTAGGCTTATTTTTGGCGTGTTTTGAGATTTTTTGTTATTGGGCTCCCTTTTTTGCACTGGTATCTTCTTTTTTACAGTTGGGTTGGCGTAAAAAAAAGATACCAGTGCAAAAAAGAAAGCCCGATCAAGAAAGCCTAAAAACACGCCAAAATTAAGCCAAAACCCAAACCTCTGCTTGGAGAGTACGGGCTATTCTATTACTCTGAAGCCCTACGAATGAGAGGGGGGGGGGGTACTAGTAGACTGGACGCCATCACGTGGGGCTTGTCCACACATTCTGCCCGTATAGGCTGTGTTGACTGATAGACCACTGATGGTAGTTCGCGAACTAACGCTGCTGTGGACAGGACAAACTGGGCCCGAATTGTTCTCCCGCCGAGGTCTCAGTTTCCAACAGCGGACGGCGTTCTGATAGAGCCGACTACTCGGAAACAAACCGGGGTTGCCCCAGGCTTTTTTGTGTAAAAAAAAGGATTTAGCATTTGTGTATTTTTGCACAGCCTATACTCATATGTCAGTTTCTCCTGGGGCACACTTTCACAGAAATGGCATCTCGTTAAAGAGGCGAATCAGGAAAAAGTTCAAAGAAATAACAATTACTGAAAACGCCAGACCCGTCCACGAAAAGACCGAAAACCGTACCTTTATAATTTAGTTTATTCACAACCATCTCAACCCCTAGCTTGTGCCCCACTCTGCCCCACGCTAGTCCTTACAACTGTTCTTGTCTCATCTTTATTGGTCTCTCACAAATGTCAAATTCCCCCAAATACTGCAGCTCCTAGATGTTATAGCACAGAAAAATATCAAAATCTTCACATGATGGGCTTTCTTTAGTAAGCCCACTTCACAGCATTGTCTTTCCGTTGTTATACATTGTACATGTACGCGTGAGGGGGAATAGTGATCTAGGAGAGGCACCTGGTTGCTCCAGTACTGTACTTGTTTGCGTCGCGCGCCGATACCCCCCACCCCCCCAAGGACTTCACGGTAGCTTCATCGACTGACAGCAACAGTAAGCGCAGTAAAGATACAGCAGTAATAAAAAATTTGCACTTCATCAAAATCCTCCATTCACAGCGACGTGGTAAACCGTTTGATGTTTCCACAAACTCGGTGAACCCTCTTCATCCCAGTTGTTGAAACTTGAAGTCCAGCAAATATTTGTTTTCCGACCCAACACACATGATTACTCGTTATAAGCCCATAATGTAACATACAGTCTGTTTTTTATTAGCATTACACTAAGGACAATGTGACTTACACTCAAGTTACAACTTGTTTTGCTACGCCACATACTTTGAAAAACAACAATATTCAAATGATTTGTACAGTGCGCCCCCTTCCGGTAACCAATGTTGTCATTGACAAATGACTAATCATGATATATATGTCATAAGTAAAAAATGGAGTGTTTGACTTCTGTTTTCATCCGTAGTATTCCTATGTTGTATTTCCTGGTCTGTGTTGATGACTTGCTTGCGCTCAGGCTGCAAGCTGGGCGTGACTCCCAACATGTTTTTCTGACGACTTTGGGGCCTGTTTCTGATATCTAGTATTTGGTTTGAAGACTGGTGTCTGCGGGAAGAGGTATGTTTAAGAATAACCGTGGCTTGGAAGAAAAGAGGACGGTAAAAAAAACGTTAGCACAAATCCCCATCAGGAGGTTTTCAGTTGAGAGGAATTCAGGGCCGTGCCAGAGTAAAGTCTGTGAGTCTGTACATTAAAACCGAGCCGGTCTCTTGATCTTGGAGGCATGATTGGGCACAGGCTCATCTCAAACAACACGGCCGTCCCCCGAGGCACACCGCTCTGAGACTCCGGCTTTGCGTCAAGGGTCTGGGTCAAGTGCAGGCAGACGTGTTTTATAGACCTATTTAAGTGAAGATTTCTTGAGCGTGGTGCGCCCAGATCCTCCAGTCTAAGCAGCCGGATCACCGATCAAGGCGGAGTAATTGGGTAGAATCGTCAGACAACGCTTGCTGGAGGCTTCTTTTTTTCGAGACGAAGATTTGGACTAGTAAATAAAGACTCCCAGTAACAGGTACTCACTGTGGAGAGATGTAAACACCAAGCAGATGTAGGGTTCGGCTCAGTGTTTTTCACGCGTGTTTCTCATGCATTTTCTACGTCTTTCTGTTTGTCGGTCCGTGTGCTATCGTTACTTTGGTAGTGCGTGTAAATCGGGCCAAAGATGGATGCTGACTTGTGCCTGCTGCCATCGCAAACACGCATGCAGAACTTTATGGGATAATCACCGAGGTCAACTATGCCCGAAGTTGGTGCTGTTCAAAGAGTAGCGCGTCTTTACCACAAAGACTGAAATTACAGTAGGATTGGCGTAAGGGGGCCCGCATGGGGGGGTCCCGACAACGCGCTACGCTAAATTTTGAGAGCCGGCTACGTATTACGCTGAATTCAGGAAATCTCTCGATTACGTTCTACGGTAAATTCCGGGGCACTACAACGCATTACGTAGAATTAAAAGGCAAATTACGCTCTACGGAAAATGCGCCGATTACGCTCTACGTTGAATAAGAGCGGTCCGTCTACGCTCTACGTAAAATTAAAACGGCCGATTACGCTCTACGGAAAAGGGCATGCGGGGCCCCGCGTAACGATCGTCCTACAAACATGACAAATACTAGGGTTTGGAAGGGTGAATAAATTGCCGGCCAGACGATCAAATTGCCAACTGGACCTCCTCTATCTGGTTCATTGGTCTATTGGCCAACGGGACCAGCTACAGACTATAGAACACCTGACAACGGTGTGTGAATTGTAGCAAGGATGTCGGGAGAGGGGGTGGTGTGCTGTAGGGAACGCCCATGCTGATTTGAAATCAGTGTGTGCGATATGTCCATCGGCCACCATCAGCTTTGTCTCAGTACTGACACCAGGCGTAGCACACTAACATGCCCTGATCTCTAAGCAGATGTCGGGAGGCACAGTAATCGTAAGGTTTTCTGACTTCCCGTTTTCTTGGGAAACTAGCGCAAACTAACGCGGGCGTACCAAAACTATTTCTTGTTGCGTGTCAGAAAATGGAGGAGTCAGATCTTTCCTTCCAACGTCTGCTTGGAGACTAACCCACCCGACCAAGGAATAACAAGACACAGTCCCGTGGAGCTACTTAGCAAATGACCTGTCCATCACCTTTTCAAACTGTCCTCGATAACCTTCAAGCTGTTGTTGGCAGGGAACTTTTTCTGGTTTCCCTGTATTTTTTTTTCTGAGATACAACACGATAGAGTTACCCCTTCGACTCTCTGCAGGTGTCAGATCATTATGGTTGTGCCTACCAACATCTGCTTGAAAATTAGTTCCAGTGCCATCTGCTGATTTGTTTGTCGTTTTCTTGAGAATGCGCCCCGCCCCCCTCCCCACCATCTGGGTGCACCTTGTCCCAACTAAACACAAGATTTACTTTCCCCTACTGACTTGTGTCTGGCGAGCGGCATCATGTTTGGGCAGGAGTAGATCAAACCACTGCGCTTCGTCACCTTTTGGGGCTTACCTACCAGCACTTTACATTAGCGGTGGATCGTTATCATATTGTGTTTATCCTATGTAACGTTACATTTATGAAAGTCTATTTGGGAGACCCCCGTTCAACAAAAGCGTGAATATGCAGAACTTTAATAATGGAATCTACTTTGCAAGAACTACGAACGGAGCAAAAGAACCGCAAACGTTGAAAACTTGTGCACGCAAGTAAATTTGAGTCCTGCTATGCTACATTTGCATAGTACAACTTAGAATGATCTCCAAAAATTAACTTTGTTTCCTCGGCTCGCACAAGAATGTAAACGCCCGTTGCCGTGATACAGCGTGTCCCGTGGGCGCCCCCAAAGTTACAAACTTCAACGATAAAGCCGTGGAACGCCCCTGTGGTTGTTCCCACTCGGGAGACCCGCCCGTGGCAGCCAGGCAGTCCACCGTCCTCCTCCCTCACATCACCGGGAGATAGAGTCCACATTCCCCGCTCTCTGGACCGTCTCATCCCTGCCGGACGGAGCCCCGACCCTAAGCAAGACGACGTTTAGCCCACAAACACGGAGTCTGACCCCGGCGTGCCCGGCATCACCAGTCTGCGCGGGTCGTTCCGCTAACACCAGACGTGTACCCGCTCCACCGCGCCGCAGATTCCAGGCCATTCCTCGTGTTTCGTGCGAGGCATTTTTGCCGCATTTTTCCAGAGTTCTGTTGCGAGACGGAAGCTGGTCTTTGTAACACTGTGCGGCCTTTTGTCATCGATCAAGAGTTCCTTGAGTAGTTGTACGGAGAGACAGCTAGAGGACACACAAGGACATCGCTGCCGCAGGGATCTTCCCTTTCCTCAAGTTCACGGCCATTTTACATCTGACCCTCAAGCGTAAACTTTGTGAAGTGTCTTAGGGTAATAGCTGCACTGTTTTATCGCGCCCGAGGAATTCATTAACTCACTGCATTAGTCGCTGGCCAAGTTCCTGGAATCTCTAGTCGCGAGAGGCAGAAGGCCTGAGTTTTTGTAGGGGGCGAAAACCTCCTTACTCGTCATTATGCTCGTGTAAGTAAGATGCGACTGACACATTGTTCCTGACGGGACAAAAAGTTTGTAGCCTTCAAACGCCTCGTCGCAACAAATGCTCGCCGGTGCTGTTTGGAGCTGAAGGTCGGCTGAAACATCAGGAGATAGTGCAGGCGCTTTGGCATTTGGTTCCTCGCTGGTGAACTTCACATTCAGCATTTTTCTCTTTTCTCTTTCTTCATGGCAACTGCGCGACGAAGAGGTTCCGACTAATGCACCAGGAATTCCGGTCGTTGGAAGTGCATGGGATATTTTTCCTTCGCGTTTAAAGACGACAGGTTTTCCCCTCGGGAGAGTGATAAGGGTTCCCGTTAGACCGTGATTTGTGTCTCGTTAGGCCGGCCAGAAGGCATGATCGGACGCGGTAGTGACGGTCGGACCACCAGGATGGTGGGGCAGACAAAGGCGCCCGGCGGGGACCACAGGACTCCCTCGGGACGAACCAAGCTTCCTCCCGTCCGTGACATTGACGTTCTCCTGGGCTTCAGTGGAAGCGAGCAGGACTTGAACCCTGACCACGGCCTGGAGGAGGACCCTGAGTTGGAGAGCAAGCGGGATTCGGGATATGTGAGTACCGTTACACAAGGTTTCCTCAAGTTTAATGCTATCCTGTACTGCATACTTCTTGTGATGTGATTGCGAAGCCCGAAAGTATAGTCATCCATACATATCAACTGTTGAGCAGAGTATGCTTACATTGTCTTTACAAACCATCACACTTGTTTGGGGTATAGTTGTGAAATATGTGGTTCTCAGGCCCGTTGTGTGCCAGTTGTACAAAAATGGGACGTTTTTCAAATCTAATTCGCGGAACGCTGGCACAACTTGTAAACCACATTCCGGCGTGACAAGGTTTTCCTTTCAGGGCCCTTTCAGCCGCCTGTACGAGGATGATTCGTAAACAGTCGGCTTGGCGTTCGGAGGGAGAATGGCTGGTGTAGAGGCTGGGGCTGTGCGTCTGAATGAGGGGGGGAGGGGGGCACTTATCTTAACTGCTTATTTGTCGCTTGCATTGATTCAAACGTTATCGTCCGCTGTCTGTTTCGTATTTGTCTCCTGTCCACTTCCATAACCCATCTGCTAGGTGACTCTTTCCTTCTTTAAGACGTTATTTCTTCATTCTTATCAATCAAGGAATAAACGAAGGACGGTTTCTTGTGGTAGATGGTGTTAGCCGATGTCTAGCGTCTTTCCTTTTCGTAAGACTTGCCTAATGAGTTAAACTGTGCTGTGAATGGTCCTGTTACAATTTTGAGTTGTTAACGTTGTTGTATTCTATAGTTAACAAGGCTAGCGGTGTGAGTAGGGGTATCGAATGACTGGGAAGCATCGATACTTGACTCTACTATACTCGTCCCGACATGAAACCTGTCCGACCCACATCCACCCCACCGTTCCGTCCTGGAAGCCTTTAGCGTCCGGTGAGGGATTAGAACCCGTAACCCTCAGACCCGGTCCTAACGGCCCTTCTGGAAGTCCTTTGAAGTCTTTGGTCTACACAGATCGGTCTGATTAGCTGCCCTTGCCGAGCCCAACCTCCGGGGCTGGAAATACGGATCCGTGGAGCTGTTTTTTTTTCGGAGGAGTTCTTTGTCAAAACCTGTCCGGGGGCCAAGGACAAGGTTTTAAATCTAACAAGCCGCAGTCACCATTACTTCGATTCACACGCCTTGTATTTCAACAACTGGATCCATGACGTTGTTTTACATCTGCGTCTTTAAGACAGGAATTCCAGAAAACATTCTGAGCAAAACGCGAGGTTTTGGGATGTTTGGCTTTCTCCGTCCAACAACAACAATTTAACGTCATCCCAGCTTCTCCATTAGTGCAAGATGTGGTGCTATACAGGGTAGTGATCCGGGCAAATATTCTTTTAAAAACAGTAAAGCGTGCAGCACAAAATTGGCATTAACCAGGCACTGCTTATACTAGAATGACCCTAACCTTCATTCAGAAAAGCATGATTTCCTAGGCTTATATACTAGCCTATTTCACAGATTTTCATATAATCCCTCAAAGGGGTAGCTAGAAACCGTTTCTGTGCTGAGATTACTGTGCTTCTTCAATCTAAACTGTCAAGAAGCGCCGACTTTCGGAGACGTGAATTATGTGACGATACATGGCGAAAGCAACAGTCGGGCTTTCCTGTGCTGAAACGCTGACCTCAGTTTGCTTTTCATCAAGTTTTCCTTTTAATGTTAACAGGAAGTTAATGTTGTTGTTCAGAGTTTCTAATTCGGTCCCTGGTTTATTCGTGACGGTAACACACCAGAGTCGTTGATGAATTAGGTGACGTTTGCTTCTCTCTGCACATTTTCATGGTGGTGGCGTGTTTGATATTGGCTGATGTGTACAGCGCCAAACAACGATGCACGGGAATTTCATCTCCAAGGAGATGTTTGAGAGTTAGAACTTTTTCACCCTTTTCGTCCTGTTTTTATGGGAAGGTCGTGTGTCATGAAAATGGGTAACCTGGATGTCAGACTGTTTCCAGGGGCCTACACAGGCCAGCTCTTCGGCTCCAGGTCCAACATGCCCCCGATGAAAATTTACCACAGCCCTTTCTTTACTAAGGGCAATATGGTAAAATTTCATGTTAGCCCTGGAGCCGAGGAGCTGGCCTGTGTAGGCGCTGGAAACAGCCTAGCATCCATGCTAGACAATGGAACGAATATAGCAGACTTTCCTCTCCACATCTGCTTGGATACTAACGGAATGTGTTTTTAGCTGGGAAAGCTAGCGGGATCCGTGCGGGCTGTGACAACCACTCCGCCAAGGTTAACTGGGTAGTTTGTCAAATTGGAGGTTGCAACCTCACGGCTTTGGCAGGACGCGGGGCCGCGCGCTGTGGTAAAAGACTTGCAGACCTGGTCTCAGTGTTCTGAGGATAGATGTCAATAGCAGACACCTGCATGGCTATTTCTGGTACATATCATGTCAACAGAACAAAGAAAATCGTCCCCATATAACTTTGGCAACACACCACAACTGTGGATCAGACACCCCGCCAATCTACAAGCAGATGTGGGAGGGGATCCTAACAGCTTGTCCACGTCTTTCACAACTGCCCAAGAGTTTCATTTTATGGGCATGGATGGCTGGTTATAGGCTTGATCATTTTACTGCCCGCAGATGCTGGGGGAGTTTTGTGGTAGACATTAAAACGGGGAAACTTAGAAGCTGTGAGCTGTTATGGTCCAAGTTGCCGCCTAAAATACGATCGAAGACGGTGTATGGCAATATATACCGTCTCCGATGTAGGCCACATTTTTCTGTCAGTGGACCATCTCTGGAAGGAACTTGCGACCTGCCCTCAGAATATTTACTCGGAGATTACGAAATGGACAACAGCCCTCCCCCAATAAATCGCCAAACTGTAGGCTCGCACAATCTCAGTCGTTAACTTCTTGACTCTGTGTCGTCGCGCGCTGAATCCTCATTCAGGGCACGTTTACTGACACTACTTGCACCCTTATACTAACACAGTTTTACTGTGCCGCCTGTCACAATCAACAGACAGCCCGGGCGAGTTTGGTCTGACATTTTCAGAAGCAAACTGCGACGTGCAGCAAAACTACACGTAGTCCTCTCCGGTTGACGTTCTTTCTTACATTTCCCAGGCAGATTTACCGCCAACTATCTTCCCTTTCGTTTCTCCTTTCCAGGGTTGGATTTCAGTTTTATCTCGGGGTTGTCTATTGTCCGCTTGACAAGAGCCTGATCGGGGGTATAACTTTTACTAAGTGACAAAACAGTGGCAGTCCTGATTTCTAGTTCATGTCGTTGTGTGGTCTCTGGTAGGCCTTTGTCAGTCCTGAAGGAGCTACCGTGTTGTCTTCAAAACAACGCAACTGTCTTCCTTCTGATTCTGCAGTTCAGTTAGAGTTTACATTCTAGAAGCCCGCTCTCCTCCCAATAGCCTTCCTAGGAAGGTCTGGATACGTTTCAATATATTCAGGCTTCAGAAGCGGCTGGACTGAGAGTAGAAATTGGCCAAACAGACAAATAACATGACAGGACAGTTGGTCCGTTTCGAGAGCGGCAAACTCCTTTAGCGGAGTCCAACTGTCCTGCCATATTATTTGTCTATTTGGCCAATTTCTACTCTTTCTCGCCGAGGCTACAATATTGCCTTTTTTGCTGATTGCTGACGTGTTATATAATCTCCAAGCAGACGCCGGATCCGGCTCATTTTCAGTGTTAAAGTTCTACTTTGAAGGCTAAAACAATTAGGCCGGGCCGGATCCTACCATATCTGCTTGGAGATCAGTGTACTGGTGGTTTCTCAACATTCCCCAGCAGCTTGCGATTCAGGCTACCCGCTAAGAGTCAATGAGAAGTAAAGGACAAGCCTTCCACTTCTGCTGGTACCCATTTACGTTTCATCAAAGAGAGCCAGAGATTCAATATCCTGTTCTTGAACCCTGGGCTGCACTTCTCACATCGGAGTCACATGAAGGTAATTGTGGCAACACTAGAAGTAGAAACATCGGGGATCGACTTCTAGGGCCCCGCACTGCTTTTTCTCATCAACTTGATTGCTGTAACCTTGACCTATCGGTGGCATCGGTGGAGCCGTAGTAAATATAGCACGGGAGGAATCATGAATGGAAAAATAGCCTAAAGGGCGATGTTAGTACAGCTTCTATTGGTCCATAGTCACGAAACTGCTTGTGTGCCACATGTTGAATGAAAACAGATTGCAGTGATCACACAAAATTGAGGTGAAGGAGGCGAAGGTCAAGGTAAAATGGTGATATGAAACGAGTCGCTTTTAATAAGATAAAAATAAAGTGCGATACAGCCTATATGACATAAAACTTGAGTTTGAGAGACTATGGATTTAGAGCACAGGTGCTCCGGAATACCTGTTATGTGTAAGAGTTACAGGAGAGGAGTCTATAGATATGTCCAACCGTCTTTCTGTGTCTCATTATTGGTATGCGCTGTCAAGCTTTAAATGTTTTTCCAATTAGACCCAGGCAACCAAGTGTGCGAATTTTCTGCTATCTTTAGTCTCATCATATATAGTACAATGCTAGCAGCATTTCTAGATCTTATAATACACTGTAGTGTTTGTCATTTTCTTAGCGTTCGTGAAGTAGCCTACTAAACGTTGCTTTCCTCTGGGTCTTCTTGTACAGTTGACCCTGGCCCCATTCCACGGTTTCTGTGTCACGGTTAACGGAGGGGAACGGCCGACTCCCGGTTTGGGAGAGATTTATCCCCCCGGAGTCAGGAGTCGCAGTAAATTTCCACAACTACGGGCTTGTGTTTCCCCTCCGCTTTCCGACATCCACCGCAATCCACCGGCGGCCTCACAGGTGCATGGCTGGGGACGAGAGCCAGCTCGAATGAGTATTCCATTCAGCAATGGGGGATGGGGGGTTGAAGTTTCATTTCGCCAAAGCTGTCTTGTCCTTTCTCCAAAATCGCAGCTAAGGAATGGCCCCAATCCCTTCAACTTAACTTGTAACGTGTGTGATATATCTAGGGCCCTTTTCGTATGTTGAAAGCTTCTATAAAGTTCATCCCGTGTGGACTTTTACTTTGAGAGTGGACCATTCCAGTGACGGAAAATTCGGGATGTTTGTGGGTGTGAGAACAGGCCGTGACATGTTTTATGTTGTTCACGATGTGATGTTTGATTCACGACGTATTTCTACAAAAGATATACGTCTCTTTACTAGCGGACTGTCTAAATAAACAACACCACCTCCTCCTCCTCCACTCCCTCTCTTTCCTCCCCTCTCTTTTCTCCTCTTTTCTCTTCTTGGTCATTTTTTTGTCGCCTCAGCCCTTTCTGTTGCGTACAAAGTATAAGATCTATCCGTTACTCGAGGCAGTCGCCTCCTCTGCACATATTTGAGTGGGCCGGAGCAATTCTCGACTGCTCGAAGTTTTCATCGCTCGACACTCGGTTACTCCAGGCACCCCCGCGTGATCTATAGCATGACCTTTCCTCGGGTAAGCCGTACAATTAAAAGTCATGACTGGCGATCATTCACGTGCCCGACAACCACTTTCTAGTTCTCTCCGCTAGTGGCAAACCTGTGGAATCGTAAACCTCGGATAGAACTGAAAACACCAGATGTTCCGATGAGTAACTCACGCATATTTTCTCACATGAAATGGAAACACATAAACCCTGGAGTAACACACATATAAACACGCTTGCGTGCGAGTTGGGTGGCGCGCGACAGACGGGGCGACCGCAGGTTGTTGTTTTCTCGGCGTCTGTAAACATAAAGCGTACACAAGGCGGATCACGTTTTTGTGAGTAGTGATGATATGTGGAATAGTCTACGACTGATAGTCACTCCTTCAACAACAAACAGACTGCGATCCTCCCTCCGCCCTGTGCCGAGAGTTAGGACAACAGGGGAAGGCAGCCGTGTAGAAAGCCACAAACAGTGATACGACGACAGAAATGTAGACTCTTCCAAACTACTCTGGTGGCATGACACGAGAAAATTGGTCACATTTTGTTTATTATATGTTGCCAGAGGAGTTAGCTAGCCAAAGTTTTTCGGCCTTTCCACCAGTTTTTCGACCACCAAAAGGTGACTGAGGGCCGTGAAGAGCCCCCCTCCCCCATGGATTGTGTATACCGTGTAATGTATGATTGCAACAAACATTTTCTCTACTTATCTCCAAGAAGATACTTTTGGTACAGAAGACCGTGACATTTGTACCATGTGTCTGGCACACAAACCGCAGGACTTGTTAAAGAAGGTTACAATCTTCCCTCCTAACATCTGCTTGGAGATTACTTGACCACAGGTCACTGCGTTAGCGCATAGCGGACTTACTCCTAAACCGACGAAGCAGATAACAATAAACTGGCGCCATGGCAGCAAGCTTTCACTGTGTTTCCTGGGAATTTACCGGTGTCCAATCACGCGGTAAGAAATGCGGCAAAGTGCTCGAAAAAGGCGCCGGGAAAGAGGGTACTACACAGCCCAGTTGTGCACTGGCTCGCGTGTTGTTTCTGGGAATAGGTGAAGATTTGGCGCGGTAGATTGAGTTACGTATTTTTCCCGTCTACTCACTTTACGCGTAGTTTTTACCTGAACACCTGACAGTATTGCCTTGCGGGCTTAATCTACAGCTTTGTATGCACACAAAGTATCGTAACCACGCTTTGTATCATACTAGTAGATTGTTCTTGTTATGTGACGCGCCGTAGTGTTGCCACCAACTGTATGGCCGACGAGATCTGAATTGAGAACTCCCACCCGAGTTGAACGTTCGGGAAATACTTTCGGTCACAACAACCGTTTGGAACAGGTTCGCCAGACTAGGAGACAAGCTTTGTCGGACACGTCGCAGTCATATCTGGGACTTGAAAATGGTCACAGTAGACAAGACTTAGCTAGTGGCCGCTATACTCATAGACAGTGTTCTTATTAATTACTGCCCGGGTCAATGGGAAAAACAATCAAAGGGAGTACAAAAAGTGGCCACAATGACTATGGGAGAGATTATAGCCAAATAGAATGAATTTTGCCAGAAAAATCGCCCGGCCAGAGATTAAGGTCCACTTAGCCACCGCAGTGGCCAAGTGGGCAGAGTGCTCGCCTTGCATTCGGTAGGTCGTGAGTTCGATCCCCGGCCGAGTCATACCAAAGACTTTAAGAGCAAATGTCTGTAAGGATCAAACAATAGTAAGCGGGGTCAAAAAATCGATTTGGCTCATATTTTGCACAGTGATAGTACTTGGCCCACAACCCCTTGAAATAGCTTTCTTTCCGCTCAAAACCCATTGTTGCCATGGCAACAGCCCAATCAAGTTTTGGGGCCATTTTGACAGATTTTTGCGTCTCCACAACATAGAAATTGGCAAAGTTTAGGACGCGGTCACCGCCAACTGCTTTAACGTAACAACAAATACTTCAGGATATTATTCGACCAATTCCTTAACTTGTACAAAATAGGTGTGAAGTTGATGTACAGGCAGATTTCAGTCTTTGGGCAACCTCAAAGCAATACGATGTTTTAAGGCTGAAAAAATATAGGATTTTTGCCTAACTTTGAGGAGCTGTAAGTCTCATTAAGTAAAATATTTTTGCCTAAAATTTCTACCACATCTAGATACATCAAATAGCTATTAGATGAATGCTTGCAAAATTTGGGTTCTTGTTTTGTTAGCGTATGGCTGCCACCAGAAGTAGGCCACTTTTCGTGATTTTGGAAAAATGTGATTTTCTGCAAACTTTGAAATAGAGGATCTGCCAAACTGATATGATCCACCTGTTTATTTTTGTGTCAGATGTAGACCTATATGTTGTCTATCAAATTCATGCTTGGTAAAGTTAAGATGTTTTTTCAAAGCCGTGTATCTGTCCCTGAAAGTAGGCTATTTTTACATTAATCTCAAAATTTGGAGTTTTGGCTATATATCTTTGAGCATTATGTAAACAACAAAGTGAATTTTTATTTGGACTCAACCTTTTATCAGATGTGGATCATAGTGTTGTCTATCAACTGAATGTTTTTTACGGCTGTGTTTATGTTTTATAGCCGTGTGGCTGTCCCAGGAAGTAGGTCATTTTCCGCACTTGTCCCCAAATTCGGAGTTTGGGCTGTCTTTGAGCTTATGAAAACACCAATGAAAGTGAATTTGTTTTCAGACTCATCCTTCTACCATGTGTCTATCATAGTATAATGGCTATCACATGGGTGGTTTTGAGGGCTTGGTCTTTGTTTAATTGCTGTGTGGCTGTCCCAGAAAGTAGGCCATTCTTGACAATTGTCCCCAAATAATATTTATTAAAATGTTTATTAGTCAACTAAGGATATGTCTAATTCATCATTCATACTGATTATAAAGATGACATACTGTCACCAAACGGTAAAGAATGACCTCTTTTAACCCTCAAACCACCGTAGGTTTTTTTTGCGACGAGTCTTACCGTATGGGGTCAAAACTGACCCCATAATGTTTTGCACGAATACGGCTTTTAGTATGACTCTTTTTGCGATTTCCATGTATGTATGTATAGTTTCATTAATCTATGAGGGATAGTTTGACATGATTAGGTGTGAATAATTTCTGCTCATTATCATAATTTAAAGTAATTTAACAAGAGGCCCACAGGCAGCCATGTTGATGACCTTTGACCCCAATTCCATAGGCAACTTGGTCAAGAGTCATAACTATTGATTTTCCTGATTCAACATTGAGGTCATTCAAAGCTTGAGGTTATGACAGCATAAAACTCAAGCAAACATATCATCTGGAAGAAATTTCGGGGACAACAAAAGACTCAGATGTGATAAAAAATGCATAACATTTCGCTGGGGTCAGTTTTGACCCCACTGGACCACGCATAAACTTTCTAGGATAACTCAATCAACAATGAGCCAATCTCAGTAAAAACGTATGAGAAGTTATAAGACATATATACAAACAAACTCCTAGGCGGAATTTCGTTTTCAACAAGAAATATCGAAATGGCACATATTTATATACGCCTGGGGTCAGTTTTGACCCCATACGGTGGTTTGAGCGTTAAAGGACATGATATAGAAAACGGGCAAAACGTGACCTCTTTTCTAAGAAAGCTACCCAGAAATAAAATAGAGAGACGCTCAGAATAGATGAGTGTTCATTCGGTAGACATAAGTCCACATCTAATGTTGACAGAGATAACATTTTGTTTCACAGCAGAGAAAAGACTGCTAGATATATGCATTCAGGTGTGCAAAATATGAAATGTCAATTACAACAGCACTACACCTTTAAAGGAACCCAGTTTTCCAAAAAAGGAATTCAACAACAATATCCAAAATCTAAAAAGGTGTCAGGAAAAATAGTTGACTGCTGTCATAACCTCAAGCTTTGAATGACCTCAATGTTGAATCAGGAAAATCAATAGTTGTGACTCTTGACCAAGTTGCCTATGGAATTGGGGTCAAAGGTCATCAACATGGCTGCCTGTGGGCCTCTTGTTAAATTACTTGAAATTATGATAATGAGCAGAAATTATTCACACCTAATCATGTCAAACTATCCCTCATAGATTAATGAAACTATACATACATACATGGAAATCGCAAAAAGAGTCATACTAAAAGCCGTATTCGTGCAAAACATTATGGGGTCAGTTTTGACCCCATACGGTAAGACTCGTCGCAAAAAAACCTACGGTGGTTTGAGGGTTAAAAGAGGTCATTCTTTACCGTTTGGTGACAGTATGTCATCTTTATAATCAGTATGAATGATGAATTAGACATATCCTTAGTTGACTAATAAACATTTTAATAAATATTATTTGGGGACAATTGTCAAGAATGGCCTACTTTCTGGGACAGCCACACAGCAATTAAACAAAGACCAAGCCCTCAAAACCACCCATGTGATAGCCATTATACTATGATAGACACATGGTAGAAGGATGAGTCTGAAAACAAATTCACTTTCATTGGTGTTTTCATAAGCTCAAAGACAGCCCAAACTCCGAATTTGGGGACAAGTGCGGAAAATGACCTACTTCCTGGGACAGCCACACGGCTATAAAACATAAACACAGCCGTAAAAAACATTCAGTTGATAGACAACACTATGATCCACATCTGATAAAAGGTTGAGTCCAAATAAAAATTCACTTTGTTGTTTACATATGCTCAAAGATAGCCAAAACTCCAAATTTTGAGATTAATGTAAAAATAGCCTACTTTCAGGGACAGATACACGGCTTTGAAAAAAACATCTAAACTTTACCAAGCATGCATTTGATAGACAACATATAGGTCTACATCTGACACAAAAATAAACAGGTGGATCATATCAGTTTGGCAGATCCTCTATTTCAAAGTTTGCAGAAAATCACATTTTTCCAAAATCACGAAAAGTGACCTACTTCTGGTGGCAGCCATACGCTAACAAAACAAGAACCCAAATTTTGCAAGCATTCATCTAATAGCTATTTGATGTATCTAGATGTGGTAGAAATTTTAGGCAAAAATATTTTACTTAATGAGACTTACAGCTCCTCAAAGTTAGGCAAAAATCCTATATTTTTTCAGCCTTAAAACATCGTATTGCTTTGAGGTTGCCCAAAGACTGAAATCTGCCTGTACATAAACTTCACACCTATTTTGTACAAGTTAAGGAATTGGTCGAATAATATCCTGAAGTATTTGTCGTTACGTTAAAGCAGATGGCGGTGACCGCGTCCTAAACTTTGCCAATTTCTATGTTGTAGAGACGCAAAAATCTGTCAAAATGGCCCCAAAACTTGATTGGGCTGTTGCCATGGCAACAATGGGTTTTGAGCGGAAAGAAAGCTATTTCAAGGGGTTGTGGGCCAAGTACTATCAATGTGCAAAATATGAGCCTAATCGATTTTTTGACCCCGCTCACTATTGTTTGATCCTTACAGACATTTGCTCTTAAAATGGTACATACTGCCTATGCGTCACCTGATGCGGGAAGGCACTTTAACTTTAACTTTTTAAACTACTGTAGTTGGTAAATTATTCCCTTTTAACGTGGTCGGTTTCTACTATTTTTCAGTCCCCGAAAGAGTCAGTGCCAGCTGGCCAGGGTCAGGACCTGGGTACGCGGGCTCCATAAACACTGCCGACGGTTAAGCGTCTTTTACAGGAAATCAAAATAAACGTCTCCAAACCCTCCCCTCCCTCAAGCACGGCGTTGTCTCTATCATACACATTCCTTTTATATTCTGGGTGGGCCTGAAATAAGGTAATAAAAAAGTCATTCCAACTAAATTTAGCAAGATTAAACATCGGTAACTTCAAAGGTAGCGTACAAATTTGTTGACAAGCTGCAATTTTGTCACAATTGTGAACATCATATGACCACATGTGGAGCGTTGACCGTATCATAACATGTCTGACATGGCAAATATCCTAATTGATGTTTTTGGGTACATAAGGTAACAATAACTTGTTCCAGATCCAGATATAACGTTACATGACGTTTGATAGGTACGTCAACTCATGATTATAGTTCTCTGTTCCACTTCAAGGACTATTTTTCTGTTTCTTGATAGTTTTTCTTTGACTTTGATGGCGGAGCTAGCACGGGAAAATGAATCATAGACCGGATCTAGAAATATCTGGAACCAGCGAATGGAATTTGAAAGCTTGAATCGCACCTCTAAAGGGAACTTGGATTGGAAAGGTTACAGGGAATGACCTACGTCTTTCAAAATGTTCTCCATCTTAATAGTATCAACAAACGATTTAAGGTAATTAGGAGAGGCTTTATGCATGCCTACCGAGGGAGCGGATGTTTTGGCCTTCAGCGAAGTATATTGTAATGTGTAGATTTTCCGCATAATTAGAACAGGACAACGTAAATACAGCGGATGTAGAGAATGCAGCAGCGGTTTTCTGACATTATAGTTGTACATATCACTTCAGTTCGTTTGAAAAACACTTAATCGTCTATATAATGGCCTATTCGCTCTTTAACTTCAAGTCCTTTGTGGCATTTGGTCTGAATCTGTTATCTTGCTCTTTCCCCCTCCTTCCCGGCGAGAGTTGGTGACAGAGAGCACCTCGCCTCAGACACACGCGCGGCACGGCTGCTGACAGGCGCGGGGTCGTCTGCAGATAGCGCGTGTCATCGGCTTCCCACGCCCCCATAGTCGCTGAGGGACGCTGCAAAGGGTCTGAAGTAGCCTCTACCAGGCACCGCGGATCGCTGGAAAAATAGTGGAAATTGGCCAAAATAAAGGGAATAGTATACCAGGGGAGTTAGCCGGCCAGAGAGGGTCCAATATGCGACCCACGGTGCCTGGTATAGGCTAGGTCTGGAGTTGTAGCCTGGTATACCATCCATCCATATTTAGATACCGAGTCGCTATCAAAAAGTTCATTTACTTACATATTAATAAAGATGTAAAAGTTTGTTGTATTTTCCGGGTGGTGGATAGGGAAACGTGTACTGGACCGGACAGGGGGACCACGGACAGGAAACAGGGATGGATACCAGGCAACTGGAAAGGAGAGGGTGTTCGGGATACAGCACAGCAATGTGACTGGTTTTCATCGAATGACCTCTGGACTGTGATGTTCCAAGGTCACAAGATTGAAGCAGTCTGAAGTGGTGTGTGTCGTTTTGCGGCCAGAGAAAGCAAGTTCAACGACATGTGAATTGGCCGAAAATAACGTCGTTTTCTCGTACAAGCACACCGTGAATGTGGTATAATAGGACGACATCCTCGGGACAGAAGTACAAGCGGCCGCGATGAAATTCTACAGTGAACGCTAAATTACAGGTTCTGAATAAGGTCCCTGTAGACACGGTAGACCGGGTCGCGATGTTGTATGCTAAAGTGAAGTTTCAACGCTGTTCTCAGTGCTTGAATGGGGTTCAAAGTTTCAGCAATTGAATTTTCTATCTGATGGTCTCCAATCTATATACAAATGATAGCCTGGGTGCCACCATAGGTAGTTCATTGTGGCTCCCATACCCCCACCTCGTAAAACCCAGGCTATTTTCATAGTTTAAGGATAGGCGGAGCGAGTTTATGTGGCTTTAGTAGAGCCCCGCCCTCCCAAAGGAGTTTGTTGGCATCCTGAGGGCGTCTTCTTATAAACTTTTTATCGGCCACTCCATGTCCTAAATTCTGACAGTTTCCCAGTCATGTTTATTTTCGCACCGGTACACCTGCAGGATGGTCTCGTTCCCAGGGGCTGCTGGAATGTGACCTCGTTCCCATCAGTTCAACACATGTCGTTGTAAAGTTTCAAATTCCAATGTTGTGGAAAAAGAAGAGAAGCTGCAGAGTGACATTATAACCGTGCCAAATGGTTAATAATTTTCAACCAATACCTCGTTAGTATCCATGATATCGTCTACATATGATGCCCATACATGAACGTATATGAATGCACCTGTTGATGATACAAAAAAAGCATCAGATTCTATAACTTTTTTCAATTTTTCTAAAGTTTAATATGAATATAAAAAAGTGGAACCCTCATCTCATTTCCAAATCCCTTATCAGAGCCGAGCGATTGAAGTGTTGACCATTTGTTTACTTCCGTATCTGCAACAAAAATGCTACCGTCATCTTACAGTTACATTTACATTATCTTATCTCAAGCTTTGGAGGAGAGCCCTGCCGCGGAGAGTCGCGGAGGACCGATCCTGGTTGTCCATCATTACATTAACATTTCAACCAATGATAGCATGGCAATTAACTGTTCGACCAATGAGAGAGTGGCTGCATGTCCCTGAAATATTTGCATTTTTAATGTTTTTATTTCGCACTTCTGCGTTTTGACGGAGGTGGGCGGAGTTATAGGATCAGTCTATACTTACGGAGTACTGTCTCTAATCGCCCGCCTCACGCTGAGTTCCACGTGAACTAACGTATCAGGCTGGCGGTTCGCATCGGGGGGCCTCGCGGCCATGTGCGCCGCACATGTGGGCTCTTACGGTTCGACGTTTGACCTTGATTTTGGACACTACCCCGTCAGTCAACAGCGTCCTGACCATGGCCTAATTCTTGTCAGTTGTTGGCCTTGTTTGAGCAGTAGTAGTCAGGGCGCTATAGCCTTGTGGAAGCACTGTCCGCGTTGTGAGCAATACTGTTGTTGCTGAGCATGTTAATAAAATTATGTAATGTTAGAAGCGAGTTTGTGACATGTTGCAGACCTAGTGCCATCTCCTTGTATCTGAGTGGATAGAACTAGGTCGCGCTGCAGAGAGGCACAACCGCGTTGCTGCCATGGTTTTTAATGAGGTATTTCCGAAAGGTTCCCCACGGATCACCAAGTCCAGAAGTCAGCTGAAATTCCTGTTTTGCCCCCCACCCCCCTCAACTAGTCACGGCAAATACTGCAGGGTTAGTCGTGCCAAGGAGTAATTCTGTTCGACGTCGAATCATGGAAAGGAATTAGGGCGATATGCCAAAAGGTTTCCTCCCTCTGACAATGTTATTGATACTCAATGATACTTTTCTTAGGAATCAAGATTGAATACCTATTACCGTATGATGAGTATGAAAGAGCTGAAAACGAAGATAATTTCGATGTTACTGTATCGAAATCATGATCAGTGCCATTCAAATAAGAACACAATCTACTACGGACACATAACATGCTCTGTTTGACACGCATGCCTTGCATTACAAACTGAGGGTAAAGTCCATTCCCTGAACGATTTACAGATACAATTAACCTATGGGTTGTGAGAACTGCACCACAGAATGGAAAGGCTGGAATATCTGTGTGTGAGGCTGGTCTGTACTGAGTTGTACCCGAGAGTTCACGTACGTCAGTTGAGCCTGTCAGTAATGGGAAAAGTCTGTTGTTGGAACAGTTAGATCAAGTACATGACCGGAAAGGTGGTTGGTAGCCTGGCTAGGTGAAATGTAAATGGCCGGCCAAACAACTGTTACCTTATGTTTCATCGTCAGAGGTAGACATAGGAGACTCTTTTGGCTCTGGTAGAATTTCCTATTCGTTCCGAGAGCTCTTTGCAGCATGTGGATTTTGTTTTAAATTAATGTTCTAGTTGAAGTACGATGTAGTTCATTGAAAGTCCTCCCAATTTTTATACTGCAATGAATGAATGAATGCAAGTGTGGTTATCTAGCTACCCGGCTGGATGTAACTTACGTAAACTGCCAAGAAAAACCCACATTGCGCGAGGGAAACACTGACGCTGACGGCTCCTGCAGGTGTTTTCTCTGAAGCGCCACACAGCGGATAGAATGGTCACTGCATATTGTAAAATGTAGCAACCTTGAACAGAACTATTCTTCTTGATAGGATGATTTTTGATCGTTTGTTCCTGAGACAGTGTCTTGTTGTTTTCAACAACATCAAGCAGACTAAGCTCAAGTCGGAAGTATCCACTTGTGCCCATCCGGCTGAGGCAGAGTGCCATCTCTGGTATTTTATAGGTCAGAAGGTCATGGAAACAAAAACTGTTGCTTCGGCCCCCCGTTTCTCGGAAAACCATGCCCATAATTTGTTATTTCCTCTCAAAATAGGCGTGAAAGTCTCAAACCAGAAAAGTTTGAAATCCCCTTGAAAGTCTGTTTGCTTTATGTGAGAAGTCAGACTGGCATCTGATGTCTTTGTGACATATGAGAAAACGTACCCGGTATCAAACGTCTTGTCGCATTTAGAATGACAAATCCTAGCTTGTTGGTTTTGGCCTACTAGTTTTGGCCCGGTAAAATAACTCTCTTCTAGCGTAATGTGTATCATCGTATCACCGATTACGTATTTTACATCCTGTGACGAGGTGGCAAAATGATAAGTCGATTAATTATTTTAGGAAGTCAACTTACGGTCGTTCAACGAACTTGTATTGTATAACTTTTGAAGACATTTTGTATACATGTATATGCGAAATGGAAGAGCTAAGAATGACATGTTGTTCTCACGGTCATTAGAGAACCTTGAACTTGAAGCGTTTCTTCAGGCGACTCGGTTCCTTTCAGACTGAGTCGAACTTTTGCCGACAAGGTGAATTTATTTATGTCCTGGCATGGGGACCAAAGTCAGGAAAACTTTTTCGTTTCAAGACAGTTCAATCAGTTATAGGCTTAGGGAAGTCGGGTAAAACCGCACGTAGCTCCAGTGGAGGCTTGTCACACAAACCGTGCGGGTTGGACAGGAGGACCTCCCGGCCGTTTCTCTCTGTGAAGGACGGGAGCACTAGCTTGGTTGTGCGTGCGTCAGAGCCGACCATGGATCAGTTAGCAAGCTACCTCAGCGGAATGTGGGACAAGGACACCCTCCTGTTTTTTTCTCGTTCTTGGAAAAGACACAGCAAATATGATTAATTTAAGATTTACTAAGCGACTATTCGAAGACACAATTAGATAAAGTCTAGATCAACTGTCAGTTAACTGTAAGCGTTGAAGTTATTTTCAGAAATTAAGAGGCTACTTGGGATACTTTAAAATGTTTTAGACTCCTGTAACTTATATTAGGGAACTCTTAATGTTAAAAGCTACATTGCGACTTTCTACTTTTATCAATTAAGTGATGGCCGGGTAGTCCATTCGGTTAAGGTTAGCCGTTTTACAAAAATTTTGGTTTCTTATTTCTTTCTTTTGGATTCATTTTCGATTAACAGTCCTCGCCGAGATCTTCCGTAGACGGTAGACATATTTCTGAAACAATTATCACAGAGTCATAGCCTTCGTTGTTACCTTCATCCTATATAGACTGACAGTTCTTATCTGTATTAGTGGAAAATCCTTCCGTAGGGAAAGGAAAAAAAAACAGGCGACAGGATTCTTGACTTGTGACGCAAAACCGTGGAGTGATAGCGGAGGGGAAGTCTACATTCCTGTCAGCGCCGTTTCACAGTCAGTTAGCGCCGACAAGCGCGTGGATATGGGAACGGGAAGGACGCGGCCGGACGGACGTGTTGTCGGAATGCGAACAGCGGGAGGACGTTTCTCTTCACGGCAGCTGGCAGACGTAAACACAACCTTCGCACCACATATTTGTGGTGGTTTCCGAACGCTCGTTTCGCGGGCGCGTGAGCTGAGGGGCTTCACCGTCTGTCAGAGGTCCTGCGCTCCTAATTAAAGGTCTCCCTTCATTAATTGGCAAGCTCTAAAACGGGGGAGGAGAGCCGGGAAGACATTGTGTATGGACCGATGACAAACATCCTCTGCATGGGTAGATTGGTTCTAACAGGTGAGAGGGTGGCTGCCTTATTTCACATCACCTCTAGTGAGAAAAGAAAGCTATTTTTCACCCACCCTACCGTCACGCTCTAAGAGCTATCCCGAGACGCTTTGCGCGTAGTTAGGGGTAAGATACAGAACCCACCACATGTCCCTTCACTCGGGTTTCGCGCGTCCGACCAGTCGGACCACCTTGGACACTATGGAGACCTTGCGCGC
Source organism: Branchiostoma floridae x Branchiostoma japonicum (assembly GCA_013266295.2). Lineage (NCBI taxonomy): Eukaryota > Metazoa > Chordata > Leptocardii > Amphioxiformes > Branchiostomatidae > Branchiostoma > Branchiostoma floridae x Branchiostoma japonicum. The sequence continues at coordinate 12,380,212 of CM023829.1, read as the reverse complement.
GGACGCCACTTTGGTGGGACACAACCTGTTCGACTTGATCAAGAAAGTTCGCAGCGACGAGGCACTGCCTGAGGCCCAACACCAGGCCCGTTTCGACCAGGATGAGGCGCTCCACACCATGGACGGAGAGGTGATCGACGAAAAACTCCGACGCCTCACCGGGGAGAACCCAGAAACCCTTCTGGAGATGGCGGGCCTCGCACCAAAAGAACAGGCCTCCGTCATCAGGTTGGCACATTTTGCCATCATTGCCGCCAACAAGACCATGGCCGCACAGCCGGTCCGACAGGACCAGGCCGCCAGGGACGCAGCCCAGGCTGCCGTCACCCTGGTCGACAACTCACCCCCGGCCCCCACCCCGTCTGACGCCCAGCCCGGCAAAAAGAAGCGCCCTGCCGCACCCCCAGACACCGGGCCGCGGCCCAAGGAGCCCCGTCAGCAGCAGCCGAGGCGGAGCCACACCGACAGAGCCTCCAGCTCGGAGTCAGACAGCGACGAGGAAGACCTCGAGGTTGGTCCCCCCCCTTGGTTGTTAGTTTGCGTTTTAGCTCCCCCGTTTTCACTTTATCCTTGTTGGTTTTTTCATTTCTTTTCGTTTGCGTCCCCAACACATACCTTGAGTGTTGAAGTCTCCCAGGGGCTTGGTACGGGAGGGAAGCGTGTCCCCCCGCAAGCAGCCAGTATTTTACATGCCCCAGAAAAAGTCTTTTCTTTCATTTCTGTTTTTCCTAGTTTTGAGCGGTAACATTTCTTTTCCATGAGCTTGGTACGGGAGGGAAGCGTGTCCCCCCGCAAGCCGCCAGTATTTTGCATGCCCCAGAAAGTTTTTTCGTTTCACTCCTACTTTTCCTAGTTTTGAGCGGTAACATTTCTTTTCCATGAGCTTGGTACGGGAGGGAAGCGTGTCCCCCCGCAAGCCACCTGCATTTTGCATGCCCCAGAAAGTTTTTCGTTTCATTTCTACTTTTCCTAGTTTTGAGCGGTGACAATTCTTTTTCCATGAGCTTGGTACGGGAGGGAAGCGTGTCCCCCCGCAAGCCACCAGCATTTTGCATGCCCCAGAAAGTTTTTCGTTTCATTTCTACTTTTCCTAGTTTTGAGCGGTGACAATTCTTTTTCCATGAGCTTGGTACGGGAGGGAAGCGTGTCCCCCCGCAAGCCGCCAGTGTTGTGCATGCCCCAGAAAGTTTTTTGTTTCATTTCTAGATCTGCTTTTCCTAGATCCTGAGCGGTGACTTTTTCTGTTTCCATAAGCTTGGTACGGGAGGGAAGCGTGTCCCCCCGCAAGCCGCCAGTGTTGTGCATGCCCCAGGAAAAGTTTTTTGTTTCATTTCTGTTTTTCCTAGATCTTGAGCGGTGACTTTCCTTTTTTCCATCAGCTTGGTACGGGAGGGAAGCGTGTCCCCTCGCAAGCCGACGGTATTCTTGCATGCCCCAGAAAGTTCTTTGGTTTCATTCCTGCTTTTCCTAGTTTTGAGTGGTGACATTTCTTTTTCCTTGAGCTGGGTACGGGAGAGAAACGTATCCTCTCGCAAGCCGCCAGTATTTTTGCACGCCCCAGACATGTGCGTTTCTCCTAAACCTTGGCCTGTAAAATCTTACATTGACGTGGTACGGGCGGGAGAGCTGTGTGCTCGTACTTTGCATACTCCAGACAAAAGTTTTTGTTTTCCATGTGAATTTCCTCACGAACTGTGAACGGTAACGCCTTGCTTGGCTTCATAAGACAAGAGAAGTCATCATTTAGCCCAACCAAATTATAGCCTAAGTGAGTCCGTTCCATACCCCCTCGCCTCTCGCTGATTATGCCGACTTCTGAGTATGGTCAGTAGAGAATCGAGTTTTTTCGACATTTGGCTTCACTTCACTTCACTTGCATGCTTTCCCACGCCAGTGAACATATGGTTCGCATTGCGTGTTTATTTATCTTGCCGGACACCAAGTACCCCGACCAGTTTCTTCCCCATTTGATCGATGACTCAAATAAGAGTTGACAGCCGCCCGTCACACTACAGCAACAGATAACGCAAGACAGGCGATATGAAAGCCAGCTGGACCCGATCGTCAGCCCTGGCCAGGAGATAATCCCTCGTTTTGTACTTATGGGCTGTCCACGTGTTACTCACTCAACTTTACCTCCCAGTGTGTAAACAGTTGGTGAGAGACAGAACCTAAAACACGGTCCCGTTTCCCGTTTCTTTTCCCTGTAGGAAGGTGAGGTGGCGTACCAACTGAGGCGACTCAAGAGGGTCTGTCGGGACCCGACCATCCACACCTACCCCTCCAAGATGCAGACGGCCCTCCACAGGGTGGTGAAGGCGGCAAAAGAAACCGGCCACAAACGCCTCCGACGCTTCCGGGAGGTCAAAGCCTTTTTCCTAGCGAACGCCTCCCGCGAAGGCATCGGGAGGGTGATTGAGAAAATGGTGATGACCCCGGAGGAGAAGAGGTTCGCCGAGGAGGCCGAGAAGGCCCAGGCCGCCTTCAGGAACGGCACGAGAACCACCCCAAGCAACATCCCACCTCTGCTAGGCGCGTCGCCGATGTACCACTCCTGGGGTCAGGTCCAGCACCGCCCGACCCCCCCGGCCCACGCCACCACTGGAAGGCGCCAACCCAGAGGACCGCCACCCCATCTGAGCGCCCGGACCCCCCGACGAGACACCCCGAAGGGCCGATGCTATAACTGCAACGAAACCGGACACTTCAAGAGGGAGTGTCCTTTCCCTCCGAAGAACGAGTACTAGTACTAGATTTGCTCGAACACGACAGAACATTTTAGTAGCCTAGCGGTCCACAAGGACGTCATATCCTCACATTTTCGCTAAGTAACATGATAACGGATAACATAACACATGGACACGTATAGGATACGAAAATATACGGTCTCCGATCACTTATAGTAGCTGGTACTATACAGCAAGGAACGAAAGCTGTTTTCCCACGTGCCACATGTAAAGGAGTAGACCTTAGTCACCGTAGATGTAGTACGAAGCAGACAAAAGGGACAATGATGGAGCCCTCCAGGTCGCTATAATATACAATAAAGAGGGGCATTGCTTTCCAACACTTGTGTCAAGCTGCGTTTTTGATTGTTGGTAAATAAACTAGCCACCAATGTTTACACTCCAGCCGAGCATCCACAGGGGAGACTTAATCGCTCCCAGTATTCCCCGCAGCCCGGCAAATTACAAACCCTTGCCTGAACCCCATAGTGACTATCCCTACACGAGAGTACGACACGCCCCCCTCTGGGGTAAGGCGGGCCATTCCCACGTAGCGGGGCAGTTACACCCATGCGATGTAAAACCCAATCCACAGTTACACCATGATTTACAGTAATCGGTAATCGGCTCGCACAGCCTAACGCTACCCGTAATCGCTCTTGCAAACCTTTTCTAAGTCTTTCCCCACCCCTTGCCTTCCCTCCCCAGACACCAGCCATGAAAAAAAGTCACGCCAACCTCCGCCACCCTGCCCTGTTCGAGCCCTGCCACGTGCGCAGCCGGAAGACGGAAGACACCACGTGGGTCACATGGGAGGGCAACCCCTGGCCGACGCCCCTCCCCAGAACACACACCCCGGCCGAAAAGGCGGTGACCTGCCAAACCAACTTAGACCCAACGTCGTTGCCTTTCCGAGATCCCAAAAATTTCATCGCGGGCTCGCTACACCAGCACCCAGAGGTTTGGGAGAAGTTAGCGGAGTTCTCCGACAAGGGTACGGAGGTACTGGATTGGATAAAGAACAAAGTCCAAGTGAGAAAATTCCTCACCCCCTTCGAGGGCCGCTTCAGAGGCCAGACGTACAAATCCGCTACCCCCCCTCCGATTATCCTCAAGAACGCTAAAAATTGCCTTGAGCACGACGAGTTCATCACATCACAGATCCTCGCCAGATTAGCGGATGGCTCCATCAAATTATGGGGAAAAGTAGGCGAATGCACCCCCCCTCTTTTAGTCCTCCCACTCACCGTCGAACCGTCCAAACCCAGACTATGTTGGGACGGCAGATTCTTAAACCTTTGGACGAAAGATTGCCCCTTCCAGTTAGACTCGATAACCGAAGCTCCCAGACTCCTAACTAAAGGAGGGTACATGACCCACACCGATGAAAAAAGCGGTTATTCCCATATCAGCCTATCAGAAGACAGCTACACATATTTCGGTTTCCAGTTCAAAGGTCATTTCTTCGTCTATTGCACGCTGAGTTTCGGATGGAAGGGATCTGCATACGTTTACAACACCACGGGATCCCTGATAGCCTCGTATGCCAGACACCTGGGGGTCCCCACCTCTCTGTACATCGACGACAGGCTGAACGGCGAATTAACGACGAAGCTACTCGCACAACCCCGCCTCCCCCCTGACCATTTCCAACTGGCAAACAGGGCAAGCTATATAATGTGCGATCTGCTGACGAGAGCAGGTTATTTCCTTAGCCTTGAGAAATGTGTCATTGTTCCGACCCAACGTCTTATACACCTGGGTTCCGGCTTGAATTCCGCAGACGGCACCTTCTTCTTCCCAGACGACAAACAAGCAAAATTTGGGACTCTCCGGGAACTAATCCTAGAATCCTCGAGCGTGACGATCCTCACCCTGCAAAAATTCGTAGGCAAGTGCGTGTCTTTCGCCCTGATGGTACCGGGTGCAAGAATCTACACTCGGCAATGCAACAATCTGATAGGCACCATGACGAAACTCGGCAGGTACCGTATGCAGCTGACCGAAGGCGCACGCAGAGAAGTTGAGCACTGGAGATTTATCGACTCGGGGGTCAAACCGGTGCCTTGGCGGGACGAAAAGCACACTGCCATCTCCATGGCGACGGACGCCTCGGGCTACAAGTGGGGCGCAGTCCTGCACAACCTACACCACACGGGAACGGATATAAGCCTGGGGGATTACTGGCAGTCGCGTGACCAAACAAAGGATATCAATTGTAAAGAAGCCATGGCGATAACCCTCGCCCTGAGGTCAGCGAGAGACCACGTGAAGAATTCCAGGGTGACAATCAGAGTGGACAACAAGGCGGTCGTCGACGCGTGGCAGGGCGACGGGGCACGTGCCCTCCCACTGAATGAAGAGATCAAACACCTCTTCGAGACAGCGGTAGAATTAAACTTAGCCCTCGCGCTAAAACACGTGAAGACAACGGAAAACGAAGCCGACCACCCTTCTAGACTCATGTCAAAAACAGACTGTATGCTGGCCCCACACCTGTGGCACCGCATCCAAACAGAGTTTGGGGGCAAGACAGGCCACACAGTCGATCTCATGGCCCTTGATTCAAATGCCCAGAGAGACCGCACAGGTAGGAAACTAAGACACTACACGCCCTACCCGACCCCAGAATCCGCAGGAGTAGACATGTTCCGATTCAACCCCAACATCTCCCCAAGGGGAACCAGAGAAAACGCGTACGTCTTCCCCCCCATCAACATGATAGGAGCAGTAGTCAATTTCCTGATCCAATGGAAGGCCACTGCTACGATAGTGGTACCCAAATTATCCCCGCGCCCCCTGTGGTGGCCAACCTTGTCAGGCGCATCCGTACGAGCTATAAAGTTGTCAGAGGCAGCAAGCCATTCCGCCCTACACTTCCCATCCAAACAAGGCCTGCAGCCCGGGAAGATGTTCAAGCAAGAACTCTGGGTGTTCCGCATGGAACCCTCTAGTAAAACATAAACACACACACGGATACGCACATTTACCCGCCTCTGACGCAGGACTTCACATCGCCTGACTACCCGTGTGTCTTTCCCCTCTTACCCACAGCCACTACCCGCAGTGCCTCGTATGTGGAAGCCCGCAGTAGCCTGCCCAGAGTGCCACCGCCCCAACGACCACGACTTCCGGCACTGCCAAATGTGCAGCTATGTACGAAAGCCTTGCCCACCCCCGCGAAAACACATCGAAATCGATACGGTGAAAATTGACAAACGACTCGACGAAATGAACAAGATGGCGAAAAACACCGACTATGGCAAAAAAAAGTCGGCCCTTGAGAACGAACTTATCGACTTCCTAGGCAACTCATCACCGCCAAAAGACCTGGTAACCGCTTCACCAAAAGACATATGCGCCTTCCTGGTCTGGAAGGATAAGGCAGGCAAGACCGTCGTACACAAACTAAACTGTAAGCACTTCGGAAAGAAACGCAAAACAGAGTGCGGCTGCCCCAGGCGCCTAGCAGCAGGAACGGTGGACTCCATCATTGGCCAATTAAGATCAATCTTCGCCACCTCTGGCCGGGGAGGAGACTGGAACGACGCGGTCAGCACGGGAAACCCCGGAGCTGCCCCTGCTGTGCGCCAATATCTGAAGGTGATGAAGGCGGAGCAAGCTAACGCCATGATACAACCCACCCAGGCTCAACCAGTATTCTTTGACAAACTAGAAGAAGTATGTAAACATATCACAGGCAGAATGAAAGATCCGGAGATTAGGGGAACCGCGTTATTCACTTTGGCCCGAGACCAGGCCTTTCTGAAGATAATGTTCTTCGCCGCAGACAGGGCCTCAGACTTAGGGCGGTGCAAATCAGAAGAACTAGCATGGTTGCCGAAAGAGGAGGGCATCTTGTTTAACCATACCTTCGGGAAGACGCTCAGAGATGGATCAGCCAACACCTTCCCGATCCTAGCAGGAGCAAATAGAGCCATGTGTCCGATTCAAGGACTACGATTGTACATCCGGGTAGCCCAAGCATTAAAAATCTCTCTGGGAAAGGGATACCTGTTCAGAACAATCAATAAAGCGAATGAAGTGACCAACGAGCCTTTCACTTACGACGCAGCGCAGTACAGGTTCAAATCCTATCTCAGTGAGATGGGACGATACGAAGGGGACACCCTACACGGACTAAGGACGGCAAGCGCCATTACGATGGCGCTCGGGGGAGCTGACCAATCAACTCTAATGGCCCACGTGGGGTGGAAAAACCGGGCAACAGCAGAGAGATACCTACAACTGGACAAAATCTGTCATGAGTCGTCCCCAGCCGCCGTTCTACAGGCACGCACGACGCAGCGAAGCGCGGAGACTACAAGCTCCCGGAGTGACAAGCAGAGAACCAAAGCAGAAGACGCGGGATCGTTCTACCAAAACAGGAACTTAAGACAGTACAAGCCGGTATTTTAGGGACTTCACATATAGCACATAGTTCACCCGTCAGTCACAGGGGAGAATGGGTACACCAGTGTGACGTCAGGTTTCGCAACACCATTTCTTAGAAAAACATACAGCGAGAGGCGAGGGGGAAATCCCTGTAGGGTATGGAACGGACCACGGATAGTGTATCCCAGACCACGGACTACACTCTGAGAGAGAGAGAAATTTATGCACAGTTGGGGAGGCCTACAATAACCTCCTTGGTCTAAGAGAGGATGTTGCCAATAGCATTGGCTTTACTATCGAAATATAAACGGTTTGTAAGAGCCTGTAACCAAGAGTCTGTTCGGTAGGTAGGGTCTGTAACCACGAGCCCCGTTTTTGTAAAGTAAACAGTGAAAAGTGTACAGAGTCTGCGGCTCGTAAGAACCTGTAACCAAGAGTCTGTTTGGTAGAGTCTGTAACCACGAGTCCCGTTTTTGTTAAGGAAAAAAAAAAAAAAAAAAAAAGACAACGTGTACAGAGTCTGCGGCTGGTGTGACCTTATTGGAGTCTGTGGTTGGTACGTTAGTAATATGGGGAAAGGAGAATGAAGGTTCTTGTAAGTATTGGAAAGGAAAGGCAAGGAAGAGGATAGGAAACAGGAGTGGAGGGGACCACAGGGCGAGGAAGAGGTGGGGGCTCCGACATATTCGCCATATCTTAACCCGGACAGAGGGCAAAGTGACGAGGGATCAGGTACTATCCCGAGACGCTTTGCGCGTAGTTAGGGGTAAGATACAGAACCCACCACATGTCCCTTCACTCGGGTTTCGAGAAAGGGAGGGAAGAAGGGCAAGCCTAGAGATACAAGGTACAATGTACGGGAGATAAGAACGAACTTTAAAAAAAAAAAAAAAAAGACGTCCGCGCGGTCGGCCCACTTGCCACTGTTCGGGCCTTGGCCTTTGGGCCCCGACATATTCGCCATATCTTAACCCGGACAGAGGGCAAAGTGACGAGGGATCAGGTACTATCACCTGCATGGGATCAACATTTTTCTCGAACACCAGCACCCTTTCCAAGAAGGGAGTACAGATGTGAGCGTCACCGAAAGCGACCCCACCACTTACGCTTTTTGAGATCTTTACCTCGACTTGGGTGGCAAGGCTCTCTGACGGGCTCCACCTTGCCTAGTATTACGTAAAATGCACGACTTGAACCTGTTTCAAATGTCTAAATTCTACTTTCTTGGCAATGCACATGTACATTGTGATGGTCAACTCGCACAAAGAAGTTAAACATATAACCAACTATGCATGTCGTAACAAGTGCTTGCATACGATCCTCACTGCTCGCTTTTTTGCGAAAATCAACGTCCGAGGGATGTTTCAGCTCGGAACCTTGTAACAGTCAGCACTCCTGCCACAGACGTAAACAGGAGTTTCCTCTCATCGCCGGTGTTTCCACTTCCGAAAGAGTTCAGGAGTCGCGCGCTGCAGGTGAAAGAAGGGAAGCTAGTGAAAACATGCTGCCCGTGTTGGGGAACTTCTCTCTACTTTAACCTGTTGGTTCTTAGCTTCTCTAGATGATCCTAGATGTGGCGTTGCCTTAGCCTCCTGCGCAGATGCTTGTTTCTACGAGCGGCTAGAGTTTTTTTCGGGGGGGGGGGGGGGCTTGTTCGGGGGGCAGAGCTGTATCCACAAAGGCACTCTGCCGCATTAGAGAACCTTCATAGCCCGTGTAAAAATCTTGTATCAGCGCTCCCCCCAAAAAATAAAGGCCGCCGCTCCATGGAGTCTGCGAAGGAGGCTAGCGTTGCCGAGAGAATGGCGAGATGCCGTGGCATTCAGCCCCTGTACCTATCGGAGTTGAGCCGAGATACATATGAACAGTATCTTCAGTTAGGTTTAAAACATATGTATGAAAGCTTCCGAAAAGGAAGCCACCTCTACCGTAGCCTGCTGGGTGCCAGACTGTTTCGGCTCCAGGGCCAACAGCCCCCAAGGAAATTAGACCACAGTGCACTCAGTTGGGCCCTGATTCCTGGCACGCTGGCTAATAACTCTGGGCCTAGCGTGCTATGGGTCTGGCATCCAGGCTACCTCTAACGTTCCTGGTCGCGTGTGTCTAACTCTAAGAATCCTTAACTTGAAAAATTGGGATGGTTTTCGCATGATTTGTAACTATAGGTTCTGGCTTGTTTTGTTTGATTTATTTTGTTTTCAAGGAGTATCAAGGAGTGTTTACATGTAAACTCTTGGTGGTACTGAATGAATCAATCTTCCTTTCAACACAAGGACATCGAGAAGTAAGCCATAATTATTCCCCAACACTGATAAGCCTCAATGCTCATGTGGCATGTCATGCTGTGGTGAACACGAAGCCGCCATCCTCAGCCGCGGTAGTTGATGACACACTCCTGTAGCTGTAACGCCATGTTTGACACTACGGTATTTTTCAACTATGTAGTTTCTGCCCACACGTTGTGACAGACGCCGGCAATTTAAGCTTGATGATATCCTCTCCGTCAAACACTGTTTCGGCTTGTTTGAGACCACGGTATGCGTACAATCACGCCCCGACCGCAAAGTACCGCAATCTCTGTGTCTGTAACACGCTCGCGTGTTCACTCAAACCATTACGTTTGCGACCCTCGCGGAAAAAAAAACTAACCTCAATAAAGTGCCTGCTTCTCTAGAGGCTAATGGTCAAGTCCATCTCCCCCGCCGGCTGACAGAAATTAAGCAAGATGCTGGCAAACTTGAAGACGTCGCGTGCGATCCCCAGCAGGGTGGAGACGACCTCTCCGAAAGTCTTAGAACTTTGAGACGTCTCCCGTGTTTCTTTAGTTGGAATTTTCACTGACAACACTTCCAAGCCATGTAAATATTACGGAGTTAGCGTACATTATAAAACAAGATAGCTTTTCTTTTGAAAGAGGTCTGCTGGCGAAAGTTGGGTTGTTCTCGCCATAGATCTGGGTTGAGGTTTGAGGTTTGCTACCAGAAACAGGTAGGTTGATATAACGCTTAACTCTGCTTATGTGCTGTTCTCGCTCGTTCCTGCTCTTTATAGTTTTGTGGCCAACTTTGCATGGATATAACAATACGAATAGAGAAGGTGTTCAGTCGGGAGTGGCTATCCTGCTACAACCCGCTTGTCACTGTCTGTACCATCTGTCCAATAACAGGTGGTCACGACAGGTGGAAAAGAAAACTCGTACTGGGAGTGGCATATGATAAAGTCTCACTATAAGATGTCACTATGTCTATGAAGACGTGTTGAGTCAGAAATGCTTCCATTGATGTTTCTAATGGCAGCAAACGTCCCATGGTCTCAGACGACCTTTGCCGGTTGATACATGATGCCGCTAGGTGTCGCTTTTAGCTACTCTAGCCCAGTCGCTCATTGCGGGTGGGATTTCATTTAGGACAACAAAATTGTTTCCCAAATCGCCTGAAACGCATGTGAACCGAGGTGAACCGTCGTTTGTCGTACGTGTTATTCGGTGACCCGAAACGGCTGAACGCTGCGTGTTGTGAGGCGAAAGTTGAGTCAGCAAGTGTCCTTCAATAACGTTACGCCAAACACAGAGGTAGATTCCGTCGCGGAAAAAGCCAAGGAAAGGGCAGTCCGGCACCGAAGACGTGTCCGGCCGAAGACTAAGAATTCGGGAGGATCGCAGGAAATATGCTCGTGTCAACTGTATCCTCAGGATTGTATTTCGGGAAGAGTCCTTGACAGCGAAAACAATATCAGTGTACAAATCTTTCAAGGCAGTGTCTCACATACCAGAATGCTGCTATGAAACAACCCAATAGCCAGACGTTGGCTTTCATATGCATGTGGTGATTGTTAACTTAAAAAAACCCCACCAAGATTGTCGTTTCATGAAAATCGGCCCTGGATGTCTCGCCTCGTTCCGCTCTGACGCGTTTTAACATGCATGGTGATATTACGTCACTGCGGTAACTTATCTTATGAGTGTTTTTATATTGTCATTCTTGAGTCTACTTCTGTCTAAAAGTATAAGCAACACGCGCTACCTATCCCGCCGTCGGCATTTGTATTCATTTCATAGTGGCTGGCAAAGCCATGAGTATGATACAACCGACTGTCGAAAAATATCTACGATGCGACAAACTTTTCCGTCACAAAAACAGATGAATTCTGCACGACACATCCACATGCACAGCTGGCCCAGTAATGTTCTCAATTTGCTGACCATTGCGAACCTAGCGTACAACGATTCAGGGTGACTCGGCCAGAAAGGGACCGTTAGGAGTAGGAGTAGGAGTACAATGGCAGTTGACAAATTGCTTTTATAAATAGACGAAACTATACGCTTTTGTCAGCAAATTCCATCGAATAAGAGACCTGGAATCTGATCCTGAACCCACAGTTTTTGCGTCATGGCCGCCCACGCAAAAAGTTCTCTCTTGAGTCACTGCCAAGTGAAAAACCCTTTGACTCATAAGAAACGTGATTTCAAGAATCGTCTAGAAAAAGTGAGGCTAAGATTTGCCAAGAAAGTGTAATTTGGAAAGATTCTACGTTGTGCGCTGCGACAGCGAAGAGTAAGGTATCCCCTGTACATTGAAATGGAAAAAGGCGCTAACAAAGCGCAACGACTTTGAAAAAAGCGCTTCGCCGCTGTTGTCCCGTTACGGCTTGATCACGTGACATAAACAGCTAATTATGGGGCACGTAACGGGTGACGTATAGTGTTAGTACGCCTACCGCCAGAAGTAGTCCCAATATTTCACAGTCAACGTTTCGAATCTCTTTCGCACCATTCTATTAATATTTTATGTTTCCGTTACATTGATATCTTATATGAAAAATGGTGTGAGTTGGATGGACGGATTTCCGCGCGACACAAGACCGGTATTTTGGGAATGTGGTTCGGCGCGGAGGCACACAGATCAGTGAGTGAGTAGTCGTCTCAGGGGGTTAGCAGAGTTGTACAGGCAAAATGGCGACGTTCACCTGCAGGGTCCAGTTCCTGGACGATACGGACCCGTTTTCTTCCACCAACTTCCCCGAGCCGACGCGTCCTCCCACCTACACCTTCAACATGTACATCCCGCTCATCGAGCAGATCGGCACGGTCCACACTCTACTGAGAGCGCCACACAAAGTGAGTGACATGGCCCAGGACATGGGATAGAATCGGACGACTTTTTTGAGGGGGTTTGTCCGACCGGCTGGGACCCAGCCGGTCATGTTCGGAGCTCTCCGCGATCGTGTAACGCGCTTTCCACATCTGGACACTCGGGGAAAACAACTTACTCTTCGGGCTAATGACTTCCTACTTCTTATGGCTGTGTTTGACCGATTTTCTGGTGTTTTCTGACCAACAATTCTTTACAACAGGCCCTAAACCGACGGGCCCTGTCCCAACGAAGTTATGGCTAGGGCAAAACGTCCCCCCTCCCCATCCAGCGAGAGTTAAACCTATGACAACTCAAAGAAATTAATATTCGAAACTTGGTTTAATAGTTTATATCTTCTTTCTATTTTCAGATCGAGGACTGCGCCTTGCAAATATCCCATAACGGAACTTACTTGGACTTGGACTCCACCTTGGACGAGCAAAGGGAATATTTGGAGGGTTTCGAGGACAGGTAAAAACAAAACAAACCTGAACCTTCTAGTTGTAACGGGTTACTTTGGGACACATTTTTGTTTTTAAGTAGTCAAGATTCGCAGCTAGTTCGTTTAAAACTGATACTAATGAGATTCATAAATGGGGGGGGGGTAGTAATTACTTTTGCAAGCATTGAATCATATGGAGTTATGTATTATGATGCACTAAAGGTGACCGTTTGCAAACGCATTGTTCTTTTTTCCTAAGTGATTCCTAAGTATGTGTCACTCTAGTGTTGTTTATACAGTGTTGAAATAACCATTTATTACGTTTGCCTGACATTTATAGAAAAGGCCATAATGACAGTAAAGTTCAGGCTGTTGTCATTGAAGGTGACGTTTGTTTTTGTTTACGTTTTCAGCCGCAAGAACTCGATGATTCTTCGCACACAGCTCTCGGTCAGGGTGCATGCCTGCATAGGTGAGTGGAACGTTGCCAAGCCACTAATTCGCATCATTCCCCAGATTTTCCCCCCAATTTCGGGGAATAAATCACCTTTTTTTCTTGGCATGCTCGCCCAGGTAATGTAAAACTCCTGTGTAAATAGGCCAATGGTTAGTGTCCTTGGTACAAGATGGGGAGAGAGCGTACTTGGAGTCGTTCTGTATCGGCTCCAACCCGGCTAGAGCCAAGCACAGACCCCACATTTTGGCTCTGCTAAATATAACGTGGCAGTCAGCTGGGCCATTTTGGACAACATGGCCCTCCGCCGGTATAGGGGTCCCGAGCACTTCCTTTCCAGGGTTAGATGGAAGGGGATGTGTCATATAGAGCTTCCTGGATTGTCTTTCTGCTTCGCTGATGTGGGCAAAGTCTAGTCCAGTGCATCCTAACATTAACATTAGTCATGTTTTATGTATGTACTTGGTTTGAAACCCATTTATAACTTTGTACTAAAAAAAGTAAACGGTATATCTCTGTATGGGTTCGATTTTATGTGACCAAACTCTTTTGGCAGCCCTTTGGAACAGCTGATCTTTTTTTATAAAGGGTTATATGGTGTCATCATCTACGGGTGGTGTTGCATCTCATTAATTTTGCATAACCCCATGCCAGTTGTTGTTGATGTTAGCACTCGGCTGAGACGTTATTCTTGGATTCCCATATTTCACGTCCTTGGCTGTTGTTATTTGCTGTTGGACCCCCCCCCCGTATGTTTAGTGCTCCCCGCTTGACCTTATATCTTCCCATCTGTTTGGCCAGTAACACAGTATCCCTGTGGAAGGGGGGGGGGTCTTCAAAGTATGCCAATATTTGACTAAGGTGTGTGCTAAGGAGGTCTTCCCTCCTTGAGTCATACATGTATATAAGCTCACTCTTATGAGTTATTCCCAGACAAGACTATTGGGCCAGTTTAAAAAGGATGAGTGAGTGTGAGTGGGTGTCCCATCCTACCACTTTGATAATTTCCTACTCTAGCCTAACAGTTTCCACCAGAAGGTCTTACTATGCACTTTCTTGGAATTTTTTGGAAGCATATAAAATTTGTTGGTGTCTTATTACCAAAACCTTATAGCACTGTCACATGGAATTTTCATGGGAAAACCCTGACTATTTACATTGCTGGAATTTTCTGAAGCCTGAACATTGCAAGTTACTTCGTCAATGAATGAGTAACGCCCCAAAATAGTAGAGCACATAATTACAAGGCTGGATGATTATTGTCTGAACAAAATAGCCCCAGGCCCTTAGGTAGAATGCTGAGGCATCAGTTTTCAGTTCCTTGAGCACAAACTATAGGGCACCTGTCTGGAATCTTAATCATGGAGAACTGTACACCTGGGTGCGTTTTCAATAACACAATGGGTAGAGTGTATAATCCCTCTATAAGGGCTGCCAAATGTTGACGGGATTTCAAACACTTGTGATGATTAAAATGATTACGGGTGGTGGTGGTCCTTCGCCGTGTCTGGAATACCAATGCTGCGGTGTTTGCATGGTGGACGCGTAGTCCTAATTGTTTAGCAGTTTTGTGGTGTCCAGTCCTAATCTCTCCGCTGATGACACAGTGAAAGCGATGTGTCACTGATACCTCATCAACAACATGCTCGTCATAACTGATGTGTTTATTAACCCAAACAAGATGATATTGATTTCCACTGTGGTTCGCTACACCTAGGTGTAATAACAGCTATTGTAGTTGTCATGTCGAGAAGACCACTTTCTATATACATGTTATTAGACACCTTGTAAAACAGTTTTGTCAAGGTAATTTGTACTTTTCTGTGTATAGACGTTTTTCTGGGTGGGCCCACCGTAATACCCTGTGCTTAGTTGTAGATAACAGTCAAAGTACTGTACATGCCAGTCAGTCTACTGAAAGGTCCTCCTTTCTTTGTGTAACTTACCTCAGCATAAATGCCACTGTTACAAAGGCCGTGAGATTCCTATCTGTCCCGATAGTCATCGACATTTCGAGTGTCGGTTTGTTGGCGTGGCAGCTGCTTTTGTGTTGCGCTCTCCCCCACTCCCCACCTCCAGACATGTTTACTTCATACATGTAACAAGCATGCAAATGTGTCCCATCTCCGGGTGTGGATGTGTACTGAACTTGGTTAATGGCCGCCTGACGGCCAATATTCCAGATGTCAAATTGCGCCCGGGGTATGCGTTTGGTGGTATGTTAAGGGGGTTCTTAAACATTGCAGTTGGGAACCGCACATTCACAGCCTGGGGGTCAAAGGATTCTCCAAGCTCTATAATTGGAAGGAACCCCTGGATACAGAGCCTACAGAGTCCCATTCAGTGATCTGGGCCCTCGTCCGTGTCCTATCCCATCAAAGAACAAGTGCTACATGTTGTAGGTCTTGTGTACTTTTCCGTGACCAGGCAGATTTGCGGGTCAAGCCCCATTTTTCACATCCAGGGACTATCTACAGTGCTTTTGTGGTGGTGTTCGCCCCAATGCCGTCTTTCAGCATACTCGATTGTAAGCGTTGACGCATGTGTAGATGTGGTTCCTCCCAGGTCTGCCCTTCATCAAGTACACTCCTGGTCAGGAAGAGTCAACTAAATTTCCTCCCCATGCCTGGGCTCAAGTCTGTTTATACCTTATTTGCTCTCAGTTTGCTGCTGAGTCTGTCAAGTTTATATATCCAGCGTGTAAGAAAGAAGGTTCTTAGTGTATAAAAATAACTGTTCCTGTTGATAGTAGAATATCATGAAACACGTAGCTGCAGCATACAAACCATATTAGAGTAGGCTGTACTTCTCAACTGGACTCAATTCTTTACCACAAATTGTTTTTTTGGATAAATTGCTGATTTCTAGACTTTGTCAAGCTTTCTAACATGAGATTTATTCTTAAAGAATGAAGATTCTATCAAACCTTTGTTGCAATAGTGTAAGGATGCTATCACATATTCAAAACTGGAACTGGCAAACATTTCTTTCATGCTAGTTATTTTGACATTTGAAAAGGTGATGTATGTCCGTCCCATAGAAAATTTTAGAGCCCTAATATTGAAGTTATTTTCAATATGCCCTCCTTAAAAATTGTGACCACTGTTACATGTAGAGGACATTACTGCTAAAAGAGAGAGTCTGATTTGGAAAATCCTTTGATGACACTGGATTTACTGTCGATTTTACAGGGTCAATAGCATAAGGGTGTGAACAATGTATCCCAGCTGCATATGGCAACAGGTCTGTGTGTAGAGCTGTGTTGTCACAAATGTGCAAGCAGACCTGCTAATGGTCCTGACCCAACCAACACCAAGGGTCAGACGCACTGACCCCCAGTGTTTGTGGTAACCTGAGAGTGGGCATTTCTTTCACTTTTCCCTATTTATGAGCACCTGGGGTAGCTTCCGGTCAATTGTCCGCCTGACATTTAAGCTCCTCCTGGGCCCTGCAGTGGTCACTGAGTGTTGTCTGGGCAGTCTGTGTGACTCAGTGTTACCTGTATACACCACTGCCTATATGTAACAGGTATTCTTAGTAATAGCTTTCATGACTGCAACTTCAATATTACAATGTACCTGCAGGCAAGTTATGAATTAGAAATTTCGGCCTCTGCAAGCTAACTGTAAACTAGAAAGGCCGACATTTGCCCCGGAGCAAATACAGCATATTTCAGCCATTTCCTTCCCATGTTTAAGTCCCATTTTACACAATTTGAAAGCTGTGTATGCCAGCAAGGTGAATAGCATTCTGTTTGCATGTGTCCAAGGATCCTCCATACCAAATATCAGGTTATTTGGTTTTAATATCAGGTCATAGGAGCCAAAAATGTACATTTTTTGCCTGAAAATAGCAAAAAAGCCCTATTTTACACAATTTTCAAGTGGTATATGTCAAACGTTTGATTGATGTTCTGTGGGCATATGTCCAAGGTATCTGTATACCAAATTTCTGGTCATTCAGATTTAATACCAGGGCACAGGAGCCAAAAATATACATTTTTCATCTGGAAATAGCAAAAAAGTCCCATTTTACACAATTTTAAGTGGTGCATGCCAACAGTGTGAATGACGTTCTTTGGGCGTGTGCCCAATGATCCCCCATACCAAATTCCAGGTCATTTGGTTTTACTATCAGGACACAGGAGCCAAAAATGTATATTTTTGTCTGAAAATAGCAAAAAAGTCCTATTTTTATAATTCTAAAGTAGCATATGATAAAAGTGTGATTTATGGTCTGTGGGCATGTGCCCAAGGCACCTTCATACCAAATTTCAGATCATTTGGTTTTATTATTAGGACACAGGAGCCTAAAATGTACATTTTTTGTCCAAAAATAGCCAAAAAACCCTATTTTACATAATTTCAAAGTGGTGTATGTCAAAAGCGTGAATAAAGTTCTGTGGGCATGTGTCCAAGGATCCCCCATGCCAAATTTCAAGTCATTTGGTTTTAATAATAGGGCACAGGAGCCAAAAATGTACATTTTTTGTCCAAAAATAGCGAAAAAGCCCTATTTTACACAATTTCAAAATGGTGTATGTCAAAAGCGTGAATGACTTTCTGTGGGCATGTGTTCAAGGTATCCCCATACTAAATTTCGCGTCATTCGGATGTAGTACCAGGGCTCCAGATCCCAAAATGTACATTTATTGCCTGAAAATGACCAAAAAAACCAAATAAAACATTTTTCAAAGCTTGTATCAAAAAAATGAAAAAAACGTCTGGGGGTACTTAGTCACTCTACCATCATGCCAAATTTCAGGTCATTTGGCTGAAAAATGACAGAGTTGAATCCATTTAAAGAAATGACAGGAGAAGAAGGAGAAACATGAGAGAACACAATATATTTCATCCATACCTATGGTATGGCTGAAATATAATTATTCGAAAGGGCTTGTAAATGAAGGAAACAAAATTAGATGAACTGTTTTTTTTATCTTCCCAATAACAGTTCCATTGGGCAATTCACGCATAATTTCTGCTGGTCATGATTGAATCAGTCGACTGGCATATACAAGAAAGTAGGTTACAGATGTTGCTGAAGAAAGGAGGAGATTCCTTAGAGTCCCATTGTCGGTCAGCGGACCATTGACATGGGGTGACCTTTAAGGGGGAGAATCCAGCTGTGAACACAAGAGTATCAAAGTTTGCAGTGCCTCCATCAACAAGCCTGGTGCTCCCTGTGGCAACAACAATCTTCTCAAGATCCACCTCCTGGCTTGAGGACTGTCTTGGGGTAATCCAAGAAAACTTATGCCAACAGTAAAAGTACTGTGAGGCTTGGAAGAAGGACAGTGTTCTTCCACAGTTTGGTGAAATCTAATGATACAGGTGGTAGTAAAGAATACCTGTCTGAACTGAAAATTGGGTATCCCTTCTGTGTAAAGAACGAGGGCTTGAAGGATGGTTAATTGTTAAGCACATATAAAAGTGACAATCAAATTAAAAGGAAGGGGGTATAAATGGATGGAGACCTTGGTGCTGAGATTTTTGACAATCCTAATTTAGGTACAATCCTGAAAGTTCCTTGTTTATGTGTACATCTGCTTGTTCTAAGCATCATTTCAGGTCACTTGTTAGTGGATGCGCAGATTAGACCAGGAAAGCAGAAATATTTGGACAATGGAAGCCTTGTTGTACCTGGGTTCACACTGGGTTTGGGGGTCTGAAGATGAATAGACTACAGGGAATGGATCTGTCATGGATCCATGGTACATTGGTAGGAGTAACAAACATTGATTTGAAGAGTGCTCTTGTAGATTTAGGAGAAACCCTCCAAAGCTTTGTAAAAGCTTACAGTTCTTCTGTTACGATAGAAAAATCCCAAACTCTTCTCTTGATACGTAGCTACATATACTTCTCACATGTTTGTGTGGTTGGCAAAAATTTTGCTATTTTGTGTTATATCCACTATAGGGTATACAAAGTTGAAAATTAAAAAAAGTGAAGATTTTGCTTGCTATTGAAAAGTTTCTATTGGTAACAGTCTATGTAGGTACAAGTACATGTAATGGGCCAGATGTTTTGAGTAGTGTTATTACAGTAAGGTATCTCTTGTAACATGAAACGTTTTCTTACCCTTTTCCTTTGCCCACTCGCTTTCCTGTTCTCAGTGGGGTAACAGTCTGTCCCTTTTTTTATGCAGTCCATCATGTTAGCAGGTCTGTCAATAAACTCAATGGTCAAACCCTTGCTAAAAGGAAACACAAACAAAGAAGTGCTCTTCCTTTTGACAAAGGTGCCAAACTGGTGGCGGTAGTGCCGATTGGCACCTCATTGTTAAACCCTGCAAGAGCACAGCGTTCAGTTTCTTTTGTATGCGGCTGCAGCAGAAACCCAGCACAAAAATTGTCTTATCATACAAGAGGAAAAGTGGTTGAGAACTGATTATAAACATGCTGAGAGGCTTGCTGAGTTGTTGACAGTCCTACCAAAACCAGAAGGGTGGTAAGGCGCAAACACTGCACTCTATGGATACATCCCAGGATCTTTTATCAACAGGACTTCTTTCCCTGGACTTTCGCAGTATAAACAGACTGAAGTCGATGCTTCCACGGCAGAAGCTTTCAGACCGTTTTTGGACGGCCAGGCCTACTTGTTGTCTCCCTCTGTAAGAGCCTGCGCTGTGTCTTCCGCAGACCGTGATTGATATAATGGTAGCTGCAGGCAGTAAAGTCTTGATGCTGAGCCAAGAAACATGAGAAAAACTTATCCTGATCTGAACTTCAGTGAAGGGGAAAGACCAGTGTCATTCTGCACATGTTAGTTGTACTGTCTACAAGTCCTTTACTAAGTTGTATTTTTTGGTGACCTATTTCAGCCTTCTCAGTCCATATGTACCACTGGAACACCTTCCTGTATAAGGTATAAACAAGACAATCATTCTTCTGTGCACTGGCACATCTAGATCACTGGGAGCTCTTTCAGGACAGTTCAGTAGCTGGAGGAATTAATCCTCTTGTTTAGAGGAACAAGGAATGCTGACAGTAACCTGTCCTTGGGGACTCTTCTAATCTGATCCATGATTGTGATCTACATGCCTATAGCTTCCAGCTGTGAATGGTCCCTCCCCATTTTTGCTAATCACTCTCACTGATAGAAGCGGTAATCTGCAGAAAATTGGACAATTCTAAGTTCAGTGTGAACAGCTGGTGTTGAGAGCATTGCCCAGTTCCACAATTACCTGGTGGTATTGATTCGGTGGTGCAGTATGGATTCCCAAAATGTGTGTATTGTGGCTAGCAGAAAAAAACACCTTTGTTAAGGTGATAGCTATGCCATTTGTACACAGGTTGGTTTGGGAGACCTTTTCGGTTTGTGTACTTACAGAATTCTTTTGGCTATGATGTCAACGTAAAGGCGGAAGGGATTGTACTGTTTGTAGTCTGTTGGTTGTTTGTTTGGCATGGGCAGTTAGATAACAGTGCATGGTAGCCCTTCAAACATTGATTTTTGAATCTTTTAATGAAAACAAAATTGTTATTGATTTCAGACACAAGGAAACTGCCCCACGCCCATAGCAAATATATACAAACAAGAAGACGAAAATAAAACCCCGAAGAAATTGAGCATTGTTGTCGAGTTGTGATCCTTTTTTTTCATGATACCTAAAAGAATTGCTCTTTGCTAAGCTGGAATGTATACAATGTTTGCCATCCGGTTTTATTAGCTAGTCATTTAGTATGCCATCTAAATGATATGTGTGATTCCTGATGTGAAATGTTCATTCAGATAAAAGCTACAGAGGAGAACAAATAGACACTCTGACTAGAGACATTAGAGGACAAAAAAGAGCCAGGATAAAAATGTCCTACGCCACATTCCATAGCCACATGCTCACTCATTAGAACCCATGATTAATTATATATTATGTGTGCTGAAGACTATTTTAGTCCCTTGACCAGACAGATTGTTGGTACAATGTAGGGTGGCGCCCAACTCGGTGTCATAAAGTTTGCATCCAGGCATGTTGTACTCACTCCTAATGTTTACTTATAGTTAAACTTGCTAAATATAGAATGATACAGCACTGTTGTTCTGTTAATGGGCATGTTGAGTCAGACTCTAAAGAGGTGTAGAATAGGCAGTGTAGGTTTCAGATTTCTGGTATTTGAAATGACTATATAAGTGTGACTTTCCCAATCGTCATAAATCTAGGGGCCTTTTTCCATCTCACGTTTGAAGATTTCGATGTCAAAATGTTGTTCAGGATTTGTGTACTGTATTCTGAAGTGTCAATAGTATGTAGGGATTATATAGAAATGAGCTATTTTTGTTGACAGGGTCAGACAAGGGGTGGGGTGGGGGGCAGACATGTATTTATTTTTGATCCCAGCTGGAGTTGCTACTGTGCAGTTCCTGGCTCCACAGTGCACTATCAGAATATACAGCATTTTGAAAATTTGTATACTAATATTACTATACAACTCTTAACCTTAGGTTTGAAAGGGCATTATTTGTTAATGGTGGGAACAGGCATTTGCTATTGGATGAAAAAGACCAAGGGCATTGATCATATAGAATAGTCTGGGTCAATGAAGCACAAGGACACTGGTAACAGATGATGGTTGCATGTAATCAAACTGGTTCATTGAAAATGATATGGCATATGATATGTTAATAGGACTAACTGATGTGTACATGTATGAAATGATAGGGGTAATGGGTTGATAAGGAAAGATGTGAATACTTTATATATTTTCACATGTATCTTTGCCATAAACTATAAATGGAGATGAGTATTTGATGTATATGTTCTCATGGCTATCAGTGTTTTTTTATTCTTAGCAATCATGACATCTTTTCCAAAACCTGGTTGTCACATTTTTTATCTACCAGACTGTCCTGGGTACAAGATTTGATTAATAAGCCAAAAGGTCAAAGGGGACAGGATGAAGTTGTTCCCAGGACCCATGATGTTCTCTATCTTTATCTCAGCATAACTCATGCCATGTGCTGTATGTGTGGTCAGTTTGTGGCTGGTAGTTAGAAAGCCTTGTAGTGACATTTTCCATCTTCCTTAACCTTTCACCTGCTGCCTAACTCCATGGACAATGGACAAAATTGGTGCCAAAAGGCTATCTCAGCAGGGAGAAGGTTAAGCCGCTGCTACAGTTTTATAAAAAAAAAGTGGAGGAAAAAATATGGATTTAAATGTACTTGTGGGTTTCAGGAGTATACCTTTCAATTTGTGTACTACATGTGTTACATAGTTGTAAAGAAAGTATCCTTGAAACGAAATTGTGGCCAATAAAGAAATGGAGAACTGTATTCCTTCTGAGTAGAGAGGGCATTGGATCAAAATTACATTGGATAACTGCATACCATGCAACTTCACAACAAGGTACTTTGACATTTGACTAAATTGGAGATGTTGTCGTCCAGGAATAATAACCTTATTACCTGCTGTGACTGCTAGAAATCCTGCAGAGCAAGTAAAAAGTTTGTTTAGTAAGGCAAAGATTCACCATTGGTGGTCTGCATTCACTGGACTTCAGCCAGACTCGGACTCTAAAACTTTGTAACATCCGAACTTTGTGTTTGTGATTCCCTGTTGTAACTCTCGAACTGTGAAACAGGAAGCACCTTGGCCTGACCAGGGGCAGAATATCCCAACCCAAATTGGACAAACTTGGAGTCCCCCCAACACAAACACTTCCTGTCTACAATGGCTGAATGGCTAGGTGAGCTGGCTCGTGCCAATGAATACATTACACCCCTTTGCAAAGTGTGAGCGGTATACTGTGACTTTGACTTCTGAAAAGACTGAATAAGACTTGCAGCAACAATAGTATTGACTTGCTGACTAGACAGGTACATTTCACTGTAGATAATCCCCCCTCCCCACCCCAGACATACTATTGTTGATCGTGTTGGGGTCTGTTTTTCAGCATTCTTGTGCTTGTCTTTCTTCTGTAGTTGGTTTTATCCCATAATGATCATACATCATGCAATCATGCTTGTATGTTTTGAAGGTCAAAGGTCAGTGCCGCTAGCACACCTGAGTTTTGCACATGGAGGGGTCCGACATAATGATAGTGGATGAATGTGTGGCCAGCATTTGCAAAAGAAAACGGTACGACAAGCTGAAAAAACAGCCGGGAGAAAATGGCACAACATGGATGATTAAAGAAATCGCTTTCTTCCCACCTCTGGCTAGCCTGAACCCACAACAGTATGACTCGGGAGGAATTATAGCCGACAGGTGTGGCGAGGTGTGTCGGCTTCGTTTACCAAACAGTTCGCCAGACAAGTGTAAATTGACCTGGTGGCATTTTCACCTGAGGTTGGCCTCTCCACATTCCTGTCCATATTTTGGAGATACATGGTCTGATGCAAATGAGATGAAAACCTTGCTTGCATGACTTTGCACTATATAACCTTCTCCCCGCTGCCCAACCTTGTTAAGACTACAAATTTGATGCCAAAATACAACCTTAGCAAGAAGAAGGTTAACTTTTATGGTGTACTGGCATATGTTACTGATCTTCCGTGTTGAGGTTGTTGACTTGCTAAGAATTTTGGCACACCTCATTGGAGTTCCCCCAAAGAGTATTACATAAAAACTTATGGGACTATACACACAGTATTTCTTGTTATGTTACTGGACAAGGTTTTCTGTTTGGTCATAATGGGATTTGAGTGAAGTTACGCCCATGTAATTTTGCAGCTAGTAGATTTGAACCACGGGAGGCTTATCCCAGGGCAGCCTGTACCAGCCAGGCGCCCAATGTGGTTTCCACTTGTTGCACACTTGAAAGCCTGGAACTTAAATGTCAAATGGGGATAGGTCAACGTTTTGTATAGCGGAGTCATAACAACAAGGTAGCCAGAAGGTTATTGTCTCCACAGACACACCAGAAGATTGGGAATTCCAGCCAGGGCGTCCTGCACTTCGCAGTGACCCTTTGGAGGAGGGCGGATGTCGCTATTAAATCTTTTAGGTGTCTATTAGAACGTAACTGTCTTCTTACTAGACATCCCATAAGAAATTGGGCATTGTGCACTTGTCTGAGACCTTACGGGGGAGGAATGGTGGAAAGTATTAAATCTTTCAGACCTGTTTAAACTGAATTGGTTTATGTTTGTGTCAGAACATTGCTGAACAGATCAGTTAAATCCCCATACAGAAAGGAAAATTAAACCATTTCCATGTATTTGTGCACCTGTCTAAGTGTGTGGTATCTTGTAAAGTGATCATTAGAATTGGTACTGACACTGGTTAACACCTGCACTCCGAAAGGAAATTAGAAAACGCTCCCACACAGCTAATCACAAACAGAAAAGGAAACAGAATTGAAGTCCATTCAACACCCTCTGCTGTAGGTCCTTAGTAGCAGAGGTAGTGGCCGACTTGAAGGTCACTTGTTTATAGAATTCTGATAAGACCACAGAACCTGGGTGTGTGTCATGCCATTCTGGCCCTGATAAATGCTAACAGGGCATCCAGGTCATAAGGTATATTCCCTACTATGAAATTAGAAGTGACAGATTAGATGCTAGGAATTATGCCAATTTTAATGTGCAGCTTCATTTCTTTGGTACCAGAAATGTTCAATATCTATATTCAGACTCTTTGAAAGTAGAACTATACTAGAGGTATATGAAGACTTTCTTTCTTCTTACTAAGTTTGGAATTTTTCAGGCATTTTGAATGCTTTCAGTAAAGCATACATGTAGATGCTGCCAACCAAGTCCAGTTATAAGGTAGTGGGTTCAAGTTGCAAAGTGCCAAGTAACCAAAACCTTGCCAGGAATGTTTTGGCTCAGGGTTTTTTGCCAACTTAGCAAGTCTCACCAGGAGATAGCGTTCAGTCGAGATGTCCTCTCTCCACAGCCATTTGTGGGAGCTTAAAGCTCTAGATCTGCTACATACTTTAGACTTACTGGCCTTGAAAGATGGCCATTTGTGATAGGGGGTACTGGGAGTGCTAACCTTGAAGGAGCCTAAAGTTAGACCCAACTTCAGAAGGTTTGAAATGCCAGAGTAATCAATTATATTCTGGGACGTAAGCTTAGCTTATGAGATTTTCCAAACTTAAAGCAACCAGGTACAGCTTTGCATGTATATTATTAGGAGAGAAGGAAAAATGAGCAGAAGAAGGAAGAGTAAGACACATCCTTGCTTCTTTCTTAAAGTTTCTACATGGTACTACATTTAGCTCTAACAAACAAGATAACATTTCACCTGTTCATAGAATTTTTTAAATGATGATTAAGATTTATAGCATTTCAGTGTTCACGCAGCATTTTAAACTAGCACCAGAAGCAAGCAGAAACTAAAGACAAGGATTGTGCAGAAGTGAGTAGTATGAGGAGTAAGGGGCTAGTTCCTGACCCAAACTTTTTTTATAAGTATCAAACAGTAAAAGGACACATGGTATAGTCTTGATAAAGCCTGACCAAGTGTAGACCAGTCAGAAGGCATTTCATCCCAAGCTCCCCTCAGGGACACTGATCCTTCTGAAGTATCTTACCTTTAAGGCTCATACCTGTGACTACTGGACTATATCTCCTGAGTTTTGGTTAAGGTGGTTCCTAATGGGTTTTAAATCAGTGGTAATCCTTGTGGGCAGACAGAGGCTCAGGGACACCACTCCCTTGCCAGCGATGTCATTGTGTAGTGGACAAAAGGAACTGGTCTAGACCTCTCCACAAGAAAATTTGGTGAAAACTGGAAAAAATGGTAATGAGAGAAACTCTTAATTTTTTTCCAGTCTTATTAAATGTTGCCTATCATTCAGACAGGAAAGAAATTGTATATAATTGGGACATACCAGTGAATAAGTAATGTCACCAGAATACTGACTTGCTGAATCGGCAATGAAGAAAACTTTTTTTATCACAAGAAGAATTGCTTTAGATGGCAAGTTTCTCCTCCTCACAACTTTTCCAGTTTTGACTTGAAGCCAAATTGGAACCCAAGGATATTTTGCTCCTTGACGATGAAGAATTAGGGAAAAAATCTCTAGTATTATCTACCTACTACACGTAAAGAAGGCCAGTCGGTAGAAGAGTATCTACATGATGGACATCTAAAGGGACTCCATGCAGACAAAGGATTAAGAGGGATTAAGGATCAAAGCCTTGTTGTTCAGCGGTGGATTAAACCTGCTGAGGGAGCAGGGATACCCAAGGCTGACAGGGATTGCCATCTTCACCTTTCTGTGAACTCTGGGCGGAAGGTTCAATATGGAAAGATGGACCAAATACATCCCAGGTTTCCTAGTAGGGAATGTGCTGAATTGGTCTGTGAAAGTGCCCTTGGCCTAGTAATTTGTGACCTCCTGCTCCAGTTGTGCTCTGCATGGTGTCCAAAATGGCAGAGTTATGCAACTGTTTGTATGTATATGTCCTTGTATCAGATATTCCTGATTCTATACATGTACATTCAAGGCATGTTCTGGTCGAGTTGATAAGACAGGAAGCACTTTTCAGGGTTTCTGCTGGAATTATGGTTTCCTGGTAGCTAAAATAGCAGAGTTATGTAACAGTTTATGTCTGTGTGTCTATGTTGGAGATATTCCTGATTCTATATATTATATACGATTGTACAGTCATGCGATACCCTGGCTGAATTTAAAAATCAAGCAAGCACTTTTTTCTGCTGGAATGTTGGTGGACAAAGTAGCAAAGGTTTATGTATGTATGTCTACTCTTCAGAAAAGCTTAACTCTTCATGTCTCAGGGCTAACTTAATAAGAGAGGAAGCACTTCTGAGAATGAAAGGCTTGACCTCCCCCTGACCCAATAACTAGTGGTAGTAAACAAATAAAAAAAGGGTTGACTGTCACGAACTTTCATACTGGGGCGACTCCAACTTCCACACGTCTATTATACCCGAGGGCTGGGAAACAATGGAGACAGGTGTGGGCAGGTGATTCACCTGGCATCCAGGTGTTTCCTGGAGGACCCTTTTGGGGTTAGGGAGAAAGTTCAGATCCGGGGTTATGTTATTGTTGCATGACAGCAGTTCCAGTGAAAGGTGCTAGGGGGCTACAGATCTGTGACTGCTCTTTTAGTCAATTAGCAATGAACAGTAAAGAAATAATGATGTTTGGTAAGGAAGATACGAGCAAGTAGTCTTCCAGACCCTCAGACAAGAGTGCTTCTTGTGGTTCCAAAGTAGTATGGTTTATTCCTGTAGGGCGAAGACCCATACACCTACAAATTTTCTGCATTGTACTCTTAATCCACAAGAAATCAGTCAGTCAAGCAACTGGATAGATTTGAGAAACTATCAGACGTTTCGTAGTAGTATCCATTACTTTTAGTGACTGATGGTTAGTAGGTACTCAAAATCTTTCCATGCAGTTCAAGACATGCAAATCCTGTGATACAGTTACATCCTGACATCCTTTTCATTGTGAATTCTGACATTTGAGCATCAGACCACACCGTGATTAGCTTCCGTGATTCTGTGGAACTCTCTTGTAATGTTTAGAACAGAAACATCTGACAAAAGATCCAGGGACAGAAGGATCAGTCGGCTCATCAAACAAGTACTTGACGTAAAATTGCCCGCAGGCAGAGATGGAAGACAAAGTAGCGTGTCCTTGATGTACACATGCTGACTCAGTCTTTGAGGTTGATCCTAGAGGTGCCTGTGGGCTACATGTATAACTGGGAACTGTGTGTGGGCTACGTACAGGGAAACTTCCTGTGATGTGTCACTTTGTACCCTTGTCTGGAAAATGTAGGTTTGCCTGAACTGTGAATGGCAGTATATTACAGCAGACTTATCTGGTGGATCCATCAGCAAGCTGCAAATTTGTTCGACACTTAAGGGACAAAGGGAAGTGGGTAAATAGAACAGGACGTTATGTATATAAGTTTTGCGGAAGTTTGTGTTTTTGTGTATTCTTGGAAAACATTTCACTTAAGACCAATAAGAGCATTGAAAACTGCCAGTTGAAAGCCATCCAGACCTATTAGCTATTTCTACGTGCTGTTCTGTTCTATATTCCAGTTTCCGATGCCCAAGAGATGTTTACTAAGTGTGATTGTTAACTTCGGGGGTAGAACATGTTGATCTTTGTTGTTTTCCATCTGGAGGAATGTTTGCTTTGAACTTGGCTTACTTACATAACATCAAAGTCAAAGCCACTTGTGAGGCTGGCTGGAGAAGGGTGGTGTGTTCTTCCTCTTACATTAGCTATTGACATCCCGTATGGCTTTATTCTGCTTCCTGTGGGCACCAGAGTGTTGGAGCTGACATTTTGGAGACGCCAGGATCCCGAGATCTCCCAGTAAATCCTGGGGAATTCCACAGTGATAGCACAAAGCTTCGGCGGGCCATGCCTGAAGACGTTTACACGGCTATTGTGTGGTACCTCAGATCAAACAAATATCGCTGCCAGAAATTCCTCTGTTCCCAGGAATTCCTCGCTCGGAATCATTTTTGCAGTTAGGAGGTCAGAAGTATTAGCAAAAGCTTCACGTTTGACAATCATGCCTTCTGGTTTTTGCTGTTTGTAGTTTTGGAACTTGACTTTGGTTTCGAAGTCCAAAAAGAGATGTCGACCAGATGGTATTATACTGTGGATTAGAAGGAAATACATTTAACTTGTACAGTGGACTTCTGTGACTTCTAAGTTTATGGATACTACACCATAAGAGTTGCTATTTTTTCAACGACGACCTTGAAGATTTTTCCTCGCTGAAGGACAGATAATGTGGATTTTGTTTGTCACTTCTATGTATGTCAGTGATTCATCAAAGTGATATAACATTAGATTTAACATGCCAAGTTAGATAGAGGGCTACTTCACATGGATTCTAATTGTATAACAGTTCCATTTTCCTTACATGCATTGTATGGTCCCCAGTCCCCTACACAGAGTTTTTCCACGATGAGTACATTTGACACCACCTGAGACTATCCACCTGTCACGGCAGTTATCAAGGGATGGCATCCCAGGACAAAACTTGGAAGATGGCCATTCCAAAAATACATGCGCTTTGGCAGGAAAGATTATCCTAACGTAAACTGTTATGGTGACCCTTTCCAATTACAGCATCGTTACAAACGCGTTTGATTTCTTTCTCTATAATTGTGTTGCCATAGCAATGCGATGGTATGCCAGTTCAAATCGTAGTATTAACCTGGTAGCTTGAACATGTAGGTACAATCACTGGGCTGAGGATAAATATAGTATGAAAAGGTTCTTTGGCACTTTTTCAAATGTCAAAGTTAGATTTTGTTACTTGAAGTATATTGATATAAACCAAGCTATTCCTTGTTTTCCCCGAGGGAGGCTTAATCTTGGTCAAACAAATCTTCCGTGCTTCATCTTTATGTATTCATTTTCCGGATTTCCCCTCTCGAAAAACGCTGGCCATTTTGTGAATTAACAATAGCAAACCTTTCTTTAAAGTCTCCAAGGTTGAAATTGTTAGCATGGCAAAGGTTAAGTAGAAAAACAGATCTCCCATTGTTCCTCACCAATCACAACAGCGTTAGCATAAAGGTACGTTAACCTTTGATGCCAAATTCCTGCCATTCCACTTATGACTCGGGGTATGTATACAGTTTTAGAAAACCTGGAGGAGCTGGCCAAAGTTTTCTTAGCGAATTCCTGGTCGTTACAGCACACCGCCGGGTTTAGCCATGCATGTGTGGACGCTAAGGCAAAGTTTGCGGTGGCAGGAATGTTACTGACGTCACTTGTTAAGGGTCAGTTAAAGAGCAGGGGAAGTTAGGCACCTTAGAGGAAGGTTCTTAGAGAGTTAGCAATATTTTCCAGTTGACTATACAAAATTTATTGATGTCATTTTCTTTCCTGTTATTTTCATCGAAAGTATCAAAGGCAATTAAAGCCTGAGAGGTATCATCGAAAGTAAACCTGAAGCTGAGTTTGTAAATATTTGGCCAGAAAGAGAAAGTTGCTATGACTAATGGGGGTCTGGCATCACTCTCCCCTACCGTGTGCCTTTTCTTATCAGACTTTAATACTTCTTGCTGAGAGACACTCCACAAATACATCACCTTTTGCCCGCAATGACAGCAAAAACCTGTCTTCCTCCCGTGACACACATCTCTTTCGGGTCCAATGTTCATACCGGAAGAAAGACTATTTACAAACATTTCATCAAGAAGGGGATGAATGAAAAAATCAAGCGGACTATGTCTCAGTGATTGAAGTGAACTACACGTGTCCAAATCTTGTGTTCTTGCTCCTCATAGGTGACTTTAAACTCTTTTGTCCATTGTGTCATCAGTAGTTTCCTATAGCGTCTTCCGAGGGATTGCAGCTCGGCATATCTTGAATACTTTCGAGTGTTTTTCCCAGTACCATTGAGGAGGATAGTCTTGCTCTGACCTGTGAGCCTTACATTGCAAGTACAAAGGATCGCAGTATCCTTGACTAGAAAAATGTGTCTAAAACTGGGGCATACACAGAAGACATTGTGGGGTTGAGATGTTGAAGATTCTTAGCGCAGGTGTTCCCATTTTAGTGGCCTAGTTTCGAGCCGTCCAAATACTCAGTCCTGTTCCCACAACTGTACACCAAAAAGATGAATCGGATATGTGAACTATCTGTTACCGCCGACTCTGTCACTGGTCTTTACATCTTATTGTGTCTTGAGTGCTAAGTAAGCAAGGCTATTTCTTCTTCCTTGTTGTGGGTTGCCTGGGTTTCAAGTGTTGTTTACAAGGCTGGTTTACCTGTTATGAAAAATTAAACCCTTATCTCTGCACAGGTTTCAAATATTTGCTTTATTGGTCAGTGTATTATCAGTTTGACTGTTTTGGTGTCAATTTACCAATCTAGCAGTTGTCATTTGACCACCTGGCTGATAAAAAGTGGTCTTTGGTTCTTGAGTATTATAGTATCTTATACTGTCTGTGAAAAGGTTTCTATTGTTTCCTATGGTGACCCAGACATTGTCAGTGTTACACAGACCTACATGTATAATGTAATGACGTGCTTCTTCATTATACAATCATGATAAATCATTTTTGACTTGTAAAATGTCTGTAATATTCAGTCTTACAGATTTTAAGACACTTTATGTCAATCACATCTAAGGATAAACATTTCTTTTTTTTGTTTAAGAGAGAGAATGAGAAGAGACTCTCATTTGACTTAAGTATGAGTGTAGAGACATCTCGCTGGGATGGGTATAATTGGCATGGTGTACTATGCATAACTTAGTAGGTTCATCTCAGTACTTTATTTGCTTGGAAGACAACCAACTCTGGAAGAAACTTGACCCAAGAAATGTGACATTGATAAAGAGAAGATCTCAACTTGTCCATGGCCTATTGTCGTCACTGTCAGGGCCTTGACAGTGATTTAGCTGCGGAGAGATAGGGTGCAGCCTCGGCTGTCAGTCCGGGATGGTGTGAGTGATCCACACTGCAGGAAATGGGACAGGACAGGACCACGGGACATCTCTGTAAACATGCTAATTGGAGAATTTACAGGTGAGACACAGGAAGCCTCACCCAGAGTTAATAGTCCTTACAGGCGGATTTATCAAGTCCTTATGGCTAATTAGTGGGCTGAGTAGTTCGGATCATCGCCGTGTTGTTTTCGGATGAAGCTATGAGTATGTAACGGATGTCAGGTACAAGTAGAGGAGTGAGGAAATGAGGACATAGTGTAGAAAATGGGCAGCCAGGAAACGTTGCCGCTGTCAGAAGACTTCTTAGGTAAGTGTTTTGGACCTGTCAGTTTTGTTTTGCAGAAATAGAGATGAACACACCTGATGAAATGGGTCATCCTGTTATGTTTGTATTGGCAGACAATGTTTAAACAGCTTTTTTGTCTTAGGAAAACAATTTGTTTTCATCATGAAGCATGACTGTGATGGGAAAGAAGCTTAAGCTCTTGCTGATGTTGTGTTGTTGGGCAGTGTTTGAAGATT
This sequence comes from Branchiostoma floridae x Branchiostoma japonicum, assembly GCA_013266295.2. Taxonomy (NCBI): domain Eukaryota; kingdom Metazoa; phylum Chordata; class Leptocardii; order Amphioxiformes; family Branchiostomatidae; genus Branchiostoma; species Branchiostoma floridae x Branchiostoma japonicum. The sequence goes on along the minus strand of CM023829.1, from coordinate 12,348,188 downwards.
TTGTTGATGTTTCAGTTGTCAATGCATGGACATGTAAAGAACTTTAGTTTGTTTGTGTCATATCTCAGTTTTGATCCATGGCAAGTTTTGAGTAGGTGTTTTATAGAAGTGCTACAAAAATGAGTTGCTCTCACATTGGCTACTACATTTTGTATATTTACCATTCTTGTAAGTCATACAAGTACATGTATTCTTGCTATCCTGCTGTAGGGTATTGATTTCTTTCCAACTCGACTTGGGAGTGCCGCTAACAGCCAGAAAACATTGGTGAAACCTTAGCCACAAGTCCTGTGCATTAGCGTTAGCCAATCAGCACAGTCTGTTTGAAACAAGGCCAAGGATGTTCTGCTGCAATATTGTTGGAGGGTTGTCAATCACTTGTTATTACTGCCACTTAGATGGGCAGTTGTGGTACACAAGTGATGGGTGTGTTAACCAAAGAAACCAATGTTTGTAAACCAATCTAAACAGTTATATTAGATGAAAGGCTTGGTGAAACATAGATAATAAACTTCCTATTGGTAATATAGAGATTACCAGATGCCCTATCATATCATGCGCAAAGGTATCTTGAATTTTTCTCATTTGAACCAACTACGTAAGGTTTAGTGGTAAACTTGAGGTTAGAAATATAAATGTTAGCACTGAGTAAGTTATAGCATTGTGGCCTGGCTTTCCAGTTTGGTGTAAATAGTTTATATCAGTTGGACTGAAGAAGTGACGTACATGAATCTCACACATTAGTTTTGGCTGCTGTTGATATAAATGTTATCATTAGAAAAGCTATAATATAGTGGATAGGGCTTAATAAGGCAAACATCTCCTTGGGTGGGCAGTGGAATGATAGACTGTTCCAAATGTCGGACAAATGGGATGCTTGGAGTGAGGAACGTATTGTTTTCTCTGATGATATTCTCCTAGTTCTGTTGTTTTTGTTGTTATCACTATACAATGGTTACCATCACATCAACACCTACTTTACAACGAGAAGTTCATTACCTTTTTTATTTCAATAAAAAATACCATTTTTCAAATGCAAGACTAGGCAGGATTTAAACAACACATTGAAGACAATTGTAGTAGCTGCTTATTGATTATTATTATTTTTTTTCATTTTCATGAGATTAGTTTCTGGGCTACGCTAAAGCAGTAAAAAGATAAGGTCGGAAATATTCTGCATTTGCTGGAAGAGCTAGGTTTTGTGGTCTTTTTCGATGTTCACACAATCACAATCCATCCTGGACCACCTTTTAGTCTTACAGAAGGTGGTGCCAAGGATTATGGTGAAGGATTTGAGTTTACCCCATTGAGTACAAGGTTATATGGAGCATCAGCTTTCAGTGACATTTGGTCAAAAACATGGAGCCAGAAAGTCTACCTTTCAGGTGCGGAGTTCTAGGACTAACACAGCTGTCTTGCTTTCCATCTGTCCACACTCTCATAATGAAGCTATCCGAGGTCTAATCACTTATTTTGTCGTCAGTGCGTTCCACTGCCAAGTGTGTACACTGAACTCTGATGCTATCTCGTATAATGTGGGGAAAACTTCTGGATGCAAGAGTGAGAAGGCTCTGCATGCTAAAGAAGCCAAGAAACCAACACACTTTTCAAGAAAAGTAGGGATGACCCAGTGAACTTGGCCAAGTTAGAGACATTACAGACTAATGCCATTTCTAAGTTCTCTCTCATCACTCAATGACCAAAAAAAAAAGATTGTAAAAAATCAAGTACTGTATATTACAGTCAACCCTGCCCAAAAAGGCCACCCAGGCAGGTAAAGTGGTCTTTTGGACCAGTGGCCTTCTTGGACAGGTTGCTTAATGCTTGCTCCAATGGAAAAAAAATTGGGACCAGGAAAAGGTCGTTGTTATGGCCGGCTTTGAAGAGATGGCTACTTGGACAGGTTTGATTGTATATAACATATTTTTGGTTTGTCAGGTATTTTCCTGCTGGTGATACTTATAAGAATGGCTTACAACAACTCCTTGGTTTGCAGTAATTAAACTTAATGGGCATGTGGATGTCATCCATAGGACCAGTTTGTATGGCCTATCACACAGGAGCCATGTGAATAAGTGGTACCAGATGTGTGTACCTTACCAAGCTGTGTAGGGACACCTGAGAGGACCCAGGGGACTGGTACTGTTTTCATTCTACCAAAACTCCTGGCAATTAATGAACTAATAACAGACCTTTACTGGACTCCCATGCCCCTGCAGGATAAGCACAGGTTGATGTATATCACGAAGATCGTTAGCATTTGAAAAGGAGGTCGCTAGGCATTTTAGAACAACCACTTCTGCAACAAATGTTGCTTTTGGTTTCCTTCTTTTGCTGAATTTGCACCTTGTATTAAAAAGGAAATGAAATGTATTAGTGTAAAAAATATATACATTGTACATGCATAAATGAATGCAGAAATGGCTTCCTTTTTGAGGAGATTCAGTTTTATTCTTTGTTTCACATATTAGCGATTTGGTGATGTTGTGTGTTACTCGAAGAGTTTAAATTTTATATCTATGATCTTATTTTTCATAGTTTGAGATTTTTACTCCTATTACTAGTATTAGTTGCATCTTAAGAGTTATAGCAATGGCCTTAAGTTGTCACTGTAATAGTTGATTGAAATACAATACGTGTGACATAAATCATTAAGAGCATGTTTAGGGGAAGCACAGGTGACATGTCCGATAAAAAAAAAGTATTGTCAGACATACTGTTGACAGTTCAATGCCCAAGACTTTAACCTTCTTCCTCCTGAGGTAGCCTTTTTATACCAAACTTGTATTGTTTGCAGGGTTGGGCAGCAGGGAAAAGGTTAATCCCAAATGTAAAATTGTACTTTGAAGGACATTTAAAGAAGGAGAGTGTACAAGTGTTTTATGGCAGTTGCCTACTTTGTGATATTACATAATTACAGTTGGGACGTTTGTTTTCGTGCTGGCGCCCTGCTGAGATAGCCCTGGTCTAGACTCCATAGTTTTCCCTCCGGTTGTGTACATACCTGTATTTGTTGAAAAAACAACTCGAGATAAACCTGTCAATTTGATTGTCAGGGAGGCTATCTAGTTTTTTTCTCTACAGATAAAGCCCAGCTCATTAACATGGATGTATCAGGATTTAATGACCACCCGTGGGTTGGTAAACTTCCTGAGGCGTTTTCCTTTCTTTGGCTCAAAGTTTGGGGTTGTGTGAGGTTACTGGGACTAAATGCACAAGAGCCTCTGAAGAGGACAACCGCAGCCGTACCGGGTTTCACCTACAAAAAACACCTTTGTGGTAGTACTTAAGACACGTCATTCACTGATGACAAGAAACATGATCTGCAGTAGATACAAAGAACAAATGCCAACAGTTTATCATGTTGAGTATATCCTTAACAGCCTAGTATCAGGCTTTTAGAAGGTCATCCATTAACCTCTTGTGGGTTATAGTCTACCAAACATTAATTTTGTTTCACATAGAAAACACTGCTAGGTATTGTTTATTCTCAAAATTTCAATATTTTCCTATAATGGTGAAAGCTAGATTCATTTTTCTACTTGTTAAAGAAATATACGGATACGGTAAGGGGGTTTTATTAAAAATGTCATTTAATTTTGTGGCCTTAACCAGAGTGAACACCACCCTAGGTATTCCTTACACCAGTGATATTTAGCTGGGAAGCTGTCCTTCTGTTGTTTTGACCCCAGCGGTGTTAGTCTAACTGATTTGTTTGCTGTTTTGTTTGTCTTGTATTGCCTTTGTTCACAGGTGATTTGCTTACCCTTTCTTGCCTCCCTGCTTGGGTATTTATATGCCCAGCCACCCGCAAAGAAAGCGTTTGTAACCGAGTAGTTTTTGTCCCCACTAAGGTGCAACGTCGCACTGCAATAAACAAAGTTTATATTCAGTGCCAAACAAATTGTGTGCTTAGTGTATACATGTAAGTCTTTGTTTTCTGAGTGCTGAAATTAAGCAAAATTTTTCCTTTCTCTGTATTAATTGTGTGCAACGTAATTGTGTAAAAGATATAGGCTTTTGTATAGCCATGAACGATACTTTTTTCATTCAACAGTGGCCACTTGAAATTGTAAAAAACTTTGAGAATTTAGACAAACTAATGTCAAATGAAAAAGCATACTTTCCTCTATATCATTGTGTTGTTATAACTTTTATACTTGAAGGTATAAAAGTTTTTTTAAACGGTACAGTTGATTACATTTTCAAACTTAATGTATTTCCAGTAACTAGTGCTATGTAATATGTGTCAATGAAACAGATTACGAGACAAAAGGATAGAATGTTAAAAGACTACTATGATTGGATAAGTTCAGGTAAAAGGTTGGAATGTAAGCAAGTTTAAGTATGTTGAACTTTTGCCCAGATTTGTTCCAACAGATTAAAGCCTAACCTTACACCTGGGTGCAACGATCTGGACATGATTCAATAAAAACAGGATTTTACGAGCGAAACTTAAGAAGTTTGAGGCTCACTGTTAAGGGTTCGATTTCAAAGCACCTGTCTCGAGTTCTGTCTGGGAGTTAACTTCCCCGCCAAGAATAAAGTCAAGCAACGTGATAAAACATTGTTCGGCATTAACAGGAATTTTGTCCAATCCTGGTTTATTGTCAGTCGTCCCACTGTTGCTAAGGAACACAGCCGTGCTTGTAAATTAACTCATTACATGTATGTATGGATCCAACCAAAGTCTTGTTTGAAGACATAATATGTAATTTCCTGATATGTAACTTAAGATTCCCTGGGGAGCTGGCTTTAATATGTCAGGCAAAAATAAAGATTACACAAGCAGTATAGCTTGAAATCTAAATCAACATTTATTTACATGACCTGTACCTTAGCATTATGACCACCTTAGAGGAGGCTGAATTCTGCAAACAAGATGCCTGGAATGACTATCGTTCAAAGATACGTTGTTTATTGGTAGCTGAAAGAATTCATTAGTAGATTTTGTAGATAATCCAAGTATTTAGCATCATGGTCAAGTTTAGGAAATGTATTGCCTGTCTTTGACTGAACTACAAATTGAATATTGGTATACCGGTGATTCACTACTAATTGAGTTTTGTAGTAGCCTGGAATCCATCCGTGATCGCTGTGTCTCCGCTCTGTTCCTCCGCTTTCAGGCAGAGCGGAGACACAGCGTTCACGGATGGATTCCAGGCTAGTTTTGTAGGCTTTCCAGTTTAAAGTTTGAAATTCAGAGTTTTTGGAACTGTGACCATGGTAGACAGGTTGGGGTAGTTGATTCTAGTCCAGGTACATTCCCGGTGTGTGACGTGTGTTAGGATTACTGTCTCCGGTATGCGGCCACATGCAGACCTGTACAAACACTATCACCTGGTGGCCGCTCAGCAAACAACATTCTACAGTCTCCACATTCTGTGTCCGACAGGACCAACAGTACCAACTGTTAGTGTTACAGTCGGAATGAGTCATCATAAACCTGCGTCATACATGTACAAATGTAGTTAGCCAAGAATGGGGGTTATCATACATGTACAAGGTTGTTCAAACTGACCTACCGGTCAAATCTGCTAAGGTACGGTCTAACATAAATGTACATATAGGGCCGAGGCATGGTGGTAAATGTATGCAATGTTACATATGTTTCATGGAAGGGATCATCAAGTTTTTGAAGCAAAGAAATAAAAACTTCCTGGTAGCAGCATGGAAAATTAAATGGGATGTACATGTGATCCCTTTGCAAATCAAGAAGATGCATAAGAATTCCTTATCATTTTCATCAGTATATAAATATATATGTATATATATATAAGTGTACCCTTGTTATGATGTTCCGATTAAAAAGCGACTCCTTGACTCCTATGCAACTAACTTTAGCCAGACTGCTTCTATGTTTAGTAACGTTTGTGCTTTTTATACATGTTTATCGAATCTGGATCTCATACAGGAAGGTTGCTAATCTGTCCCATGCTCGTGTTTTAATGCCTAGAGGATTCTATGGATGTTGGTACTATGATAAGCTGTGCCCAGATTTCTAGTGTTGCTACACTCCCCTTGGAAGTATGCGTGATGCGGCCTATCCCATTTCACTTACACCCTACAAGCGCCACAGATGAAATTGTATATAAAGAGTCGTTTATAGTGGCGAAGCCTTTCATAGTGCTATTTTATGACCAGCTCTACAGGGGCTATGTCAAGTTCATGTATAACTGTTACAGTTGGCTAAAGCTTCTGAAATCCGATTTTTGCTTCACTGTTCTTGATACCTAGACTTACATACATATAAGATATAGCAACGACCATGTAATTTCGATATTATATTGGAGGGAACTTGGGTAAATTGGTGAGAAATTTGACAATCTGATACCTAACTTTACAGTAAATTGATCCAGGCCAGGTTGCAGACATTAGAAGCTGGTATTCTACTTAACTAGACAGGCTGCTCAAACTTGTTGTCAGCGAACCATTGTATGATATCACTGTTGGTACTGAACATATCAAGCATGATGACGTAGCAGTCATGACCACAATCTTTCCCACTAACGTAATGCTGCCGTTTTTTAACCCCCTTCCTTGAGACGGAAAATACTTGACATTCTGCAAGCAAGGCCTTCTGTCTCAAACGTCTTGCGTCACGAGATTGACGTCAAACCGGGCCTGAGTTTCAGCCTTGCAGCTATGTAGTCGGCCCTGCCAGATCTACACTTTATCTCATGACGAAGGTTTGAATCCCACTGGACTGATGTTACGCAATAGCAGTGCTTGGTCTCACAAACAGGAAAACAAACATTGAATCTTGTACCAACAGTTTTGCTATTTTAGAGCACTAATACTACATGTACCTATCAGTTTAATTTTAGCTGAAGGTTTTCAGATGGTTGACTGAATTGCACTGCTTCATCAAATGTAAAAGAAAGTGGTGTAGTTCAAGTCTTAACAGCCAGAGGGCACTTCTGTACAGTTCAGTAGAGCCATTCCCCCAAGTGTATTCCTCATGGCACCAGGGATAGAACATCAAGTATCAAATTAATTGTATCAATTCAATTAGCATGCAGCTTGGTATAATTTGAAGAAACAGATGGGAGATTATTCTTGCACCTCCATATATTGGCGGTACAGGGTCAAGGCATAGCCAGCAAACTTGTTCTCAGTTTGAATGACAGCAACAGGTCTTCAAGGCAGCCAGGCTTCTTTCTTGATGGACCATTCCATCTGCAGACAAAGAGGGAAGCTGTACTGTAAAAAAAATCATACCGAGGCCAAAATTGCAGAATTTTCGTTATTTTTTTTATATAATACGTGCCCCTTAAGGCAGCGTAGTAACAGCTGCAGTGTTAAGCAGCGGCTCTTATCATTGCTAATGGCATGGTAACAGGAGCCACACTCCCAGCCTCCCTCTGCCTAATGGCCCTTCCCATCATGCAGCCGGTCCCACAATAGTTAGAACATGGTAGGAATGTGTTGGATAGGGTTACAGGGCTCCCCATTGGCAGCCATGGCTGATGCTTCTCCATCCTAGCTAGGCTTACTGATCAGCATATTAGATGTCCACAACAGAAGATGCTATTGTAGTCTATGTTACAAGGTTGCTCGGGTAATGCACAGAAGTATGGCTAGGACTACAAGTGCCAAAGCCCTCATAGGTAACGTGGGATCTTGTATTTCTTTTGCTGATCAGGCCTTATTTGTAGCTGGCCTACATTTTTTGACTGATATGACTGATAGGCATAGTCTGGGATGTTTTGAAGAAAATGCTGCTACTCGCATTATTAAGAAACCAAGAATAGACCCTTGAAGATGAACTTAGTTTTGAACTTGAATGTCGTAATGCAATCTTTTTCATGTTTTTATTGCTTTGCTGTGTTTGTGTGTTTTTATTCCAGTCGAGACTTGCAGCAATGAGAAGCTATGTATGGGACATTTATTGTTTCAAACGCATTTATTTGTTCTATAAACAAAGAGTTTTGCAAAGATTGTCATACTGTATTAATTGCAAACATCTGTATCTTAATTAAGTTTTATTTGAAATTATTACTTCATGTATTGGTTGGTTTGACATGGCATCATTTTGTTTTCCTCAATGATTATCATTACAAAAGCTCAATTATATGAAATTTTGGTAACCCTAAAAATAAAGTCATCCCTCTGAGGTTTTTGTCTAAATCTTATCAAAACCTCCTTTGCTGTGTCTTAGAATTGTTATTAAAGACTGCTTTTCAGTCTTGTCACATTAGCCAGTATTTAATAGTCTTCCCAGTGTGGTGATTAAACACAAGGCTTTGTAAGAGGAGAAACTTGTGTTGTGTGTTGCCTATTTTGGTGATGCTGCCCACTGTGCAAAGCCTGTAGGCCCTCACTAGCTCCCTTTGATACACTACGATAGTTTCCAACTTCTTCACCAATGCTTGCTATCATTTGAAGCTTCCTCTTCAAAATCACAACTGACTTTGGCCCCAAGGGTTTCTATAAATAGAGCTGGTTGTAAGCGTTGCTAAGAAGATGTTGGCTGGGCTTCAGAAGTATAACAATGTTGGACCTGAGCTACATTTGTAATGCTGGTAGTAGAGATGAATATGCAGCTGCTTAGTCTGATCCTGCTGTGACATACAGTTGCACTAAGATTTAAGATTTGAGTTAAGACAAGCCTTCCACTGCAGATTGTTGGTCTTGAAATAACATGTCAATATTATCTTTGTAATGCTATATGGAAAGTTAGACATTTGATGTACCATAAGTAGGTGCCATTGCAATATTTATAATTTTTAATTGCAATTATTACATGTAGCTAACATTGGCATTATTTAATGATAGTCCTATGATTTTTTGTTGTGTCTTATGTTCTCGGTAATGTACTGTCTGTCAAGACATATTTGATTGACAATTTGAAGTCATTTTTGCCAATCATATTTATACATTTTTTGTTGATTTCTTGCAGAAAAACTGCTGAATTCCACTGGCAGAGAATTAAGACGTGCCCTGTTCTCCCTCAAGCAAATATTTCAAGTAAGTCCTCACCAGGGAGTTTTTCCCCTCCTTTATTCATTACCCATTACTATAAAATCCAATTTCTAGAATAGCCTTAATGAAAGTGCCCACAAGGAATACTGTTTCTAATGAGTTCTTTTCTGTAAGTCTAGCAGTGGATATTGGAGTTATGCAAACAAAGGGTGCTTAAGGGACGTTTGCAAAGCCCTGTCAAGTTTGCGAAACTTAATTGGCGGAAATGCTCCTCAAAACTCAACGTGCTTGAACTAATGTTACTTTGTTACCCAAAGACCACAAAAGAAATGGAATATTAAATGTAGATCTTAAGTAGTGATGTTTTTCTATATCTTTAAGGAATACTAATGAAATGTTGACATCAGAAGGAAAAGTATTTAGGGTTGCCCCTGCAGCTGTGTAGGAGGGTTTCTAAGATGGCAATTAGCAGACGTATGTTATGAGAACTTAATGTTTTGGTACTGGAGAGTCTTCAAAAGTGATGTTTTGAGTTTGGCACATGAGCTATAGTCAGTAATAGTTAGAGTGGTATTACCAGAATGAATAAGAAAAAAAAAAGAATCTTACAGTAGCAAGACTAGGCAAAATTATAGCTTTTAGATAGATGAACATTCAACAATGACTTTGAAGCATTTAGTTTTGTTTGATAACTGTATCCTACCTGCTAATTTTGGAACTGAACAACTCAAGAAAGGAAGGATGGATTTCCTTAATTTTCATGCAGGTAGCTTAGACAGAGATGTACACACTCATCCTAACAGGTAGATATAAATTATGCACATTAGGACTTAAATTGCATAATTAATGAGAACCGACTGTAAACTTTGCCTGTTTTGCCATCTAACGTCTACAGGATGACAAAGACCTTGTTCACGAGTTTGTCAACTCAGAGGGCCTCACGTGTCTTATTAAGGTGGGAGCGGAGGCTGACCAAAACTACCAGAACTACATTCTCAGAGGTAAGACTTCTTCTTAACTTGCATGTAACACTGGCCTCTTGAGATTTGAAAAGACCTTGCAATTTGCTCTTCCAAGACCTCGCTTCTTTCTGAGAGTCTTGGAACTGTAGCCAGTGATATCTGGGAGCCGCTCTGCTTTTAGAACTGTCGACAGATGTTAGATCTCAATGCTTAATGTCTACTGCTGTATGTCACTTAGTCACGACCTTAACAATGTGCCGAGGGCAGCCACAAGTACATTTACGTCCCTCCCATAAATCAAAACTCCTCATGAAAACTGCTTTCTTCTGTTCTCGTAGCAGTCTTAAATGTAAGATTGCTACTACCTTTTTTTAAAGACAATTAACAATTTTTTTGGTGAAAGAAAGTCACATATTATCTAAACTGAAAAAGGTTATTTGGTTGAATAGACCTAATCTGCATGCTGATGTCACCAGTGCTCTTTAAAGTTGTGACATCATTGTCCTTGCCTCTTCCAGACAAGGGCATCTCTTCGAAAAATCATAGACGGTATTCAAAAGCCTTGCTGGTGTCATGAACAGGTTGTCTCATTACAAGCAGCCAGATATTTCCTGCTGTCATCCCCAAAGTAACAGATCGTGTCTGCTTTTAGCAAGGACGTCTTCTGTAGAACATCTTAACATCCTGTTCTCCTAATCACCGCACATAAGATCACTGAGAAGGAGAGAATGTTGAAGGTTGTTACTGTGAGTCATTGATGGGGTGACAGTGATTTTTGCAAAGTCTAAAGTTCCTATTGTCTGAGTTTGGGTATATAGACTATAATGTATAGTTTTAGCACAACGGAACCTGGTATAGTCCCAGGGCTCTAGCCAGCTCGAAATGTTTTTCCGTCAGCCCAGGTTTGTGATCAGATTGGGTGGGAGGAGCGCTGTAGGCACGACATGGGCACGAGTGCCAAAGGCGCTCCCAATCTTGGGGGGTCTGGGGGCATGTTCCCCCTGGAAATTTTGGATTTTCAAGCCTTCAAAAACGCAAATTTCCCGCATTTTGAAAGGCAAATCATGGGGTTTAGAGTGGTTATCGGTGGTCTTTCGGATGTCTTATATTTTTACCCACGATTTTTGTTGATTTTGTCTGTCAAGGTTGACGGATTGGTTTGAAAATTTTTCCATCGGGCGCCGCAAAGTTTCGGTAATTGACGGAAAAACGTGTGCTGGCTAGAGCCCTATATAGTCCTGTTCTGGAAGTTACTATAGATAATTGCTTTGTGAAACTGTAGAAGCTGTGTTTAGAGGTGAGCAAATGTGTATTGTAACTATATATATTTTTGTTTGCGTTTTTGTTGCTGCAGCCTTGGGGCAGGTGATGCTGTATGTGGATGGCATGAACGGTGTCATCAACCACAATGAGACCATCCAGTGGTTGTACTCTCTTATCTCATCAAAGGTAGGGACTGGTAGATACATGTAGATTGGTACATTGTCAATAATCAATAGTTTTAACACAAAGTTTGTAAGCTTTCAGCCCAATCATTCAACTTAGTTTGTCAGCGTTGAAACCCCAGGCTTTGAAAGAGTCACTTTAAATTTTGAAAGATGCTGGTAAAAAAAAGGAAACTCAGTTATCTCTTTAACAGCCACGTCGGCATCCAATAGAACGACAGTGACTGTTGTTCCTAAAAAATAGTGTATTGACTTTCTTAGAATGTTTATGTAACCTTGACCTATTCTATGCACCAGACCAAATTTATCTATTCCGCCAAGTAAACTGAGGGAAACAGCTAAGACCTTTACTGTAGACATTCATCAGCCGTGGGTACAAGAAACAGTTAAGAATGTTTACTTCTGAAGAGACGGACAGCTGTAGGTGTTGGCCTGTTCCAGCTAGTCTCGGTTCAATGACCTCTTAGCCGTTGTGATTGCTCAAGATGCTATCGGAACCTAGGGGGGTCCTAGAGACAGGGTCGATGCCAAGAAGAGATAAACTCGGACCATAAGCAGAAACCAGTCACTGCGGCACAAATCAATATGTTTTACAGCCTAATTACATACAGTAACTGACAAGTTGTGTACTGCATGTGTATGTGGACAGATATTGATAGGCTTTTTTTTTTCATTTTCAAGTCTGGAAAACACTTTATATTTAGACATTGGCTGAAAGTGTTGATTGGTTCATACATGTAGCATCCCTTATCAGAGTTGAGACATATCACATAAGCTGTCATCACTGTCGTTATCACTCTTTTTAATAGCTGTATATTGTCATACATGCACAGAAGACTGGTGAAAGAAACTATGAAACAGTGGAGTCCAACATTTGACAGCTTAAATTTTTTTCTTTTTACATTTCTTCAAATTTTTATGTCGTTTGCTCCAGTGAAAATTTTAACACAAATAACAACCCTCATTGAAAATTACAACATTGTTCCCATATTGCACGTTTATTAACTGATACCTGGACCTGGAAGCTTAATCACCTATTGTAAGTGACAATGCGTTCCCAGGGCCTTTTTAATATCGTTAATCCGGTGTCAAACTGGCTAAGTGTTTGGCACAGCAGCTAGTGATTGTTTACTTCCCTTAACTTATCAGTTGCTGATGTTTATATAACAGTAGTTAGATAGTCCTGTGTAGAATGTATTCTGGCCTCTTATTGTTATCAACAAACCTTTGATCCTTATGATAGTTGAAACTTGTTCTTACGTTGAGCTAGTGGAAAATTTTTGGCGGCATTTTGGAACCTTAATCCAGTGCTGTATAGGGACTGCTCCAAATAACACGAGTTCCAGTTGTCTCCAGAATGTGCCGAAGTCGGCATTTTGCGTTCAACTGACACGCAAGGTCACGCAGTAGATATGGGATGACGCAAGATATGGGAGTCTCTTCCAAGATACAGGCAACAAGCTGTCTCCGTGGACTGGTTAACTAGAAATCTGAGGTTACTTCTCTGTCATTTAGATAGAAACTGGTAACCTGGAGGTGAATAAAAAGAGTGATGGCATTCAATGATGACCAATCAAAGTAGTTTGCCCTTAGGGATGTTGGGAGAGTCTTCTGACCAATCAGCAGTGACCTTTACAGGTTACTGGACTGATGACCAATCAGTGGGAGAGTCTTCTAACCAATCAGCAGTGACCTGTACAGGTTACTGGACTGATGACCAATCAGTGGGAGAGTCTTCTGACCAATCAGCAGTGACCTTTACAGGTTACTGCACTGATAACCTATCAATGAACTGAATAGACCTCACTGTGCACTTGTATCACTGAGCTTGTACAATGCAACAACTACAGCAACTGACAGCTACTAGTATGTCATTGTGCATGCTCCTGTCTTAGTGAATGAAAATTCTGTACTGTAACTGATGAACTCTTCATGAAAACTGAAGTCAAACCTGGTCTGTTTTCCTAGTTCCGTCTGGTGGTGAAGACCACGCTGAAACTGCTGCTGGTGTTTGTGGAATACACAGAGAACAATGCACTACTTCTGGTCCAGGCTGTGGATGCTGTGGACAACAGCAGAGGTAGGCAGACATTCTGTAGAATTGTTTTGTCCAGATGCTGAGAGTCTTCTAACAGTGCTCTATCGGTACTTAAGATTTGTAAAACAGGTGGTCTCCTTCCATGTCTTCAGTGGAATGAAGAGCTTGAATACCTAAATTACCAGGTATGCATGTCAGTATGAAGAAATCATAAAATGCTATTTTAAGAATTGTTTTCTTTAGTATAGAGCCACATATTAACTTACAATTTGGAATCTTCATCTGAATAATTTGGCATCCTACTGTAACAATATCCTGCTTCTTCTTTTTTTTTCCTAAGGAATAGTAACGACAATATTCTTGTGTGTTTGCAGGCCACAAACCATGGTCCAACATCATGGATGTTCTAAATGAGAGAGACGCAGTTGATACAGAACTGCTGGTGTATGCCATGACACTGGTCAACAAGGTGAGATAGAACAATAATCATTCATAGAACATGTTGATTATCTATAATAAGGACTGTAGAACTTCTACATAGCACCATTGTAGTGGTAACTCCAAAGTGACACTGTCAAATGAAGGATCATAGTGCTTTTGTCAGTGATGCCCCTGACATAATTCTCCTAAATTTTTACCTTCGCCAAGAAGGATATCTCGTTATCATTAAGTTGGTTTATGTGTATTGTTTTCCAGACTCTGAATGCAGTCCCAGATCAGGACACCTTCTATGATGTCACCGACTCTCTCGAAGAGCAGGGCTTAGAGAAAATCATACAGGTCAGCAATTATACACAACATGTAGAATACACATTTTGTTTGTGTCCTGTTGTGTTTCCTCTATAGTTACATTCTTTTTTAACAGTTATCAGTTTTACCCTTGGCTATGGTTTCTTGCAATGCGAAATTGTAAGAATGATTGATGTTAACCATACCTTTGGTGCTTCCTGTAAGTTTTCTGCAATCTGATATTTATCTTTTTTTGGTCCTACTTACAGAGACATCTAACCAAGAAAGGAAGTGATCTTGACCTTGTGGAACAGATGAAGATATACGAGGTGAACAAACAGTACATTTACATTTTAGTCCATTAAAACTATACTTATATATAATATCAATGATGAATATGAAAAATTGAATGAGAAAGAATATGATGCTATGGTTCTGTATGTCGTAAGGGAAACAGTTTTCATCCCCATATTTTACTCTGTTCTTTTCAGACCGCTCTGAAATTTGAAGATGGTGAAGAAAATATTCCAGAAAGTTCACAGAACACGTTACGGTGAGAAGAAATTTGTGTTTCAGCACTCTGATTAACATGTTAATGCATGCTTCAACTGGTCTGGTATAACTGTCCTTCGGTGTAACACACCAGCTTCTCAGGTTTACACTGTACGTTGGCAGCTGGTTATATTTACATTGAAAGATATACAGCAGAATATGCAAGGCTTGTTCACTCTACTTATTAAGTTGTTGAAAATGTATATCTAATACAGTGTGACTTTTTGCTCTTCAGGAAAACAAGAAGAACTATCAGCCAGACCATCAGTGACGAAGGTGAGAGTCTTATGGTTTGAACCCCCGAGTTAGTGACAAAGAGTATCAATTTAATATAATACGACTGTAACATCTATTTCCCTTGAACCCTTGTTATTGTATTTCAAACCAGAAAATGTAGAGTGTTACAGATAGGAAACTTTTCCAGTAAACTATCGGTATATGGATCACATGTTTTGATGTTTCATCAACATATTATGTATTTGAATTTAGGGAGAGATGATGCAAGATTGACATTTGCTTTCTTTTTTACTATTTATTTTCAGCTCGCCAAAGCCTGAGGAAGAGTAGACGACACTCGCTGAACGCAGGAGACTCCAGCCCGAGTCCAGGGGGAAAGGGGCGTACAGAAACAAAGGGGCGCACAGAAACAGACGGGGAAACCAGAAGGTACAAAATGTACACTGGATCATTGGTTGTGTGGCACAAACTTCCTACTTTTTTCTTCATGGTGAAAAGAAACATTCTTTTTTTTTTTCTTTTGCAAGTTTTTCTGAATCAGCAGCTTCCTGTACATGTCAATATTGTACACCAAAATATGAAATTTTCAATGTGTATTCATTCATTTTACACAAAATGGTACTTTTTATTCTTGAAGATGAAACAAAACTTTCTTTTGACAATATTGCATCAACCTCCTGCGGTTAGATGTGCAAAGTTTGGGTGTAACAGGTCGTTCAGTGTAATATAGCTAGCTGCCGCAGTGCCGCATGCCTACGAAGCTGGTGTGTTATGCCAAAGGGCGGTTTGTACATATACAGATAGAAATACATGTTAACATGTTACACCCAAATCTAAAATCTTTTTGTTTTCATTAAGTTTCGATACACAAACCTTTCGACTCAGTTGTTGTTGTTTGTTTGTTTGTTTGTTTACAGGAGTAGGTACTCCACTGAGTCCGAGACCAGCGACGACAGCGGAGACAGGAAGTCCAGGTACTCCTCCGGGGTGACGCGCCAGCCTCGAGAATCCACCATCGCCGAAGCGCCCAAGCAGAACGGCCTTTCAGGGTGCACAGAATGTAAGTCCACGACACTTGTACTTCCTTTTCCCTTATTATGTATGCACTGTTTAAACTCTTCATGTTCCAAACAGGTGTTGGTGATAGATGTAAAACTCCGTATTGGTAAGTTGATTGGAATACTTACACCGGAAAATTGGAAGCCTGTCCTTGGTTGTTATCTTGAATTCCCTTGTCATGCAAAGTTATCTGTCATTTTACAAAAGTTTCTGTTTTACATTTCAGGAATTAGTTTTTAAACTAGAAAGGCCGACATTTGCTCCGGAGCAAATACAGCATATTTCAGCCATTTCCTTCCCATTTTAAAGTCCCATTTTACACAATTTGAAAGCGGTGTATGCCAGCAAGGTGAATAACGTTCTGTTTGCATGTGTCCAAGGATCTCCCGTACCCAATATTAGGTCATTTGGTTTTATCAGGTCATGGGAGCCAAAAATGTAAATATTTTGTCTGAAAATAGCAAAAAAGGTCCATTTTACACAATTTCAAAATAGTGTATGCCACACTTTTGAACAATGTTCTGTGGGCATGTGTCAAAGGTATCCCCATAGCAAATCCCAGGTTATTTGGTTTTAATATCAGGGCACAGGAGCTAAAAATGTACATTTTTGGGCCAAAAATAGCAAAAACACCCTATTTTACACAATTTCAAAGAGCTGTATGTCTCATGTTTCAATGGCATTCTGTGAGCATGTGTCCATGGTATCCCGGTACCACATTTCGGGTCATTTGGTTGTAATATTAGGGCACAGGAGCCAAAAATGTATATTTTTTGTCCGAAAATAGCAAAAAAGCCCTATTTTACACAATTTCGACATGGAATAGATCAAACATGTCAATAGCATTCTGTGAGCATGTGTCCATGGTATCCGGGTACCAAATTTCAGGTCATTTGGTTGTAATATTAGGGCACAGGAGCCAAAAATGTACATTTTTGTCTAAAACTAGCAAAAAAGCCTTATTTTACACAATTTTACAGAAGTGTATGTCAAAAGTGTAAATGACGTTCTGTGAGCATGTGCTCAAGGCACCTCCATACCAAATTTCAGATCATTTGGTTTTAATATTAGGGCACAAGAGCCAAAAATGTATATTTTTTGTCTGAAAATAGCAAAAAAGCCCTATTTTACACAATTTTGAAGTGGGGTATGTCAAAAGCGTGAATGGCTTTCTGTGGGCATGTGTCCAAGGTATCCCCATACCAAATTTTGCGTCATTCGGATTTAATACCAGGGCTCCAGATCCCAAAATGTACATTTATTACCTAAAAATGACCAAAAAACCCAAATAAAACAATTTTAAAACCCTGTATCAAAAAAATGAAAAAAACGTCTGGGGGTATCTGGTTCCTCTACCTCCATGCCAAATTTCAGGTCATTTGGCTGAAAAATGACAGAGTTGAATCCATTTAAAGAAATGACAGGAGGAGGAGAAGGAGAAGAAGAAACACGAGGGACTAGAAAGGCCGACATTTGCTCCGGAGCAAATACAGCATATTTCAGCCATTTCCTTCACATGTTTAAGTCCCATTTTACACAATTTGAAAGCTGTGTATGCCAGCAAGGTGAATAGCATTCTGTTTGCATGTGTCCAAGGATCCCCTGTACCAAATATCAGATTATTTGGTTTTAATATCAGGTCATAGGAGCCAAAAATGTACATTTTTTGTCTGAAAATAGCAAAAAAGTACCATTTTACATAATTTCAAAATGGTGTATAGTAAACTTTTAAACAATGTTCTGTGGGCATGTGTCCAAGGTACCCCCATAGTAAATCCGAGGTTATTTGGTTTTAATATCAGGGCACATGAGCCAAAAATGTACATTTTTTGGCTGAAAATAGCAAAAATGCCCTATTTTACACAATTTTCAAGTGGTGTATGTCAAAAGTGTGAATGATGTTCTTTGGGCATATGTCCAAGGTATCCGTATACAAAATTTCTGGTCATTCGGATTTAATACCAGGGCACAGGAGCCAAAAATGCCAAAAATATACATTTTTTGTCTGAAAATAGCAAAAAAAGTCCCATTTTACACAATTTTAAGTAGTGCATGCCAACAGTGTGAATAACATTCTTTGCGCGTGTGCCCAATGATCCCCCATACCAAATTCCAGGTCATTTGGTTTTACTATCAGGACACAGGAGCCAAAAATGTACATTTTTTGTCTAAAAATAGCAAAAAAGTCCCATTTTTATGATTTTAAAGTAGCATATGATAAAAGTGTGATATATGGTCTGTGAGCATGTGCCCAAGGCACCTCCATACCAAATTTCAGATCATTTGGTTTTATCATTCGGACACAGGAGCCAAAAATGTACATTTTTTGTCCAAAAATAGCCAAAAAGCCCTGTTTTACATAATTTCAAAGTGGTGTATGTCAAAAGCGTGAAAAATTTTCTGTGGACATGTGTTCAAGGATCCCCCATACCAAATTCCAAGTCATTTGGTTTCAATATTAGGGCACAGGAGCCAAAAATGTATATTTTTTGTCCAAAAATAGCAAAAATGCCCTATTTTACACAGTTTTAAAGTGGCGTATGTCAAAAACGTGAATGACTTTCTGTGGGCACGTGTCCAAGGTATCCTCATACCAAATTTCGCATCATTCGGATGTAGTACCAGGGCTCCAGAGCCCAAAATGTACATTTATTGCCTGAAAATGATCAAAAAACCCAAATAAAACAATTTTCAAGGCCTGTATCAAAAAAATAAAAAAAACGTCTGGGGGTATTTGGTCACTCTACCTCCATGCCAAATTTCAGGTCATTTGGCTGAAAAATGACAGAGTTGAATCCATTTAACGAAATGTCAGGAGAAGGAGAAGAAGAAGAAGAAGAAACATGAGAGAACACAATATATTTCATCCATACCATGGTATGGCTGAAATATAAAAATGAATGCATGGATGGATGTAAACCTTAAAATCAAGCTGGTGCGACCTTACTTAACCCCAGACCTGTTAAGCGTTATTTGAAGGGCAAACGCAACTTCAAAAGTCATTAGACACTGTAGAAAAAGTCACAGTTGTCCTTTGCCACATTTGTCACATTGCAGGCTTTGATGTCCGGTCGACACAGCATGTCCCCTTTGTTTAATAGGGCCACACCAAGTACATATACATTGCTTGGTTCTGACACTTCAACAAAAAAGTTTGACGAAAGGGTACTAAGATATTAGGATGGAAAAGAGAAAAAGAAACATGCCAGCCATGTAACATTTGTACATGTATAATTGATTTTAAATAAAGAAAATTCACATAGAATTGCATCAAACGTCAGGTCAAAAAAATCCACCTGCTGCAGTACAGCTGTAAAAATTAAAAAAAATACAGAAAAAAAATTAAGATTGAAAAAAAAATGCAACCATCTTGAAACTTTCAAGCTAAAGAAAAACACATTCTCGGTATTATGAATCACTGATTGCGACGAAAGAGAAAGAAGTATTTCAAGCGCTCATAGTTTTTGCAATGTGGAGAAAATGCACCCTACAATGTACAGAACCAAGTAAGGGACTTGGCCTGGCCTTAATCCACACCTCCCAACAGGGTGTGTCAACACCTCCAGCCTTGGTGCTGCACATGTGAGAAGTTGGGCGTTCTTTAAGCCCCACTTAGTCAAACTGTCCCCATGTTTGTCATTCTCAGGAGGTCTCCTTTGAGATCGGAACCTTTCCACATGTGGGGGAAACCTCGCAAAGATACAGTTTCACCCCATGTCTGTAGTGTTTCAATTTCAGCTTTTCAGCTCTTTTTTGATCTGAATTGTACTTTCAAATCAGTATCATTGAATGCAGATTGGAACCGTTCTGCACCTTACAAATATACTTTTTTTCACCTACATGTATGTTCATAGTGTTACAACTTTTGCTAGAATTTCCAGGTCTGATATATCCATTTTTTAATGTTCTTTTTCAATTTATCCAATATTTATTTCAGTGCATCCATGTTGAAATGGCATGAAGTGAAGTCTTTCTCATTTAAAGCTAAATGTTGTCACAAGATGACTCAAAAGGAAGACTCCCACTTAGCTGCCTTTTCTTTACACCAATAGCTATATACACCAATAGCTATATATATATATGCCTCTTACATGAAACTGTTTTCAAAACACAGTCACAGAATAAACGCTGTCAGTTATATGAGCAGACAGCTGTCCTAAGTTTAGCATTGTGAGTCATGGTTTCTTCCGATATAACTTTAGCCTCGTAGAATACTCCAGGGTGCTAAGATGGAATTCTGTTGGTTACATTTGCTGAATTTCTCAGCTCCTACGTAAATAACTACGTCATTCCCTGACAGTTTGTGACACCAAGGAAGGAGACTGGAAGATGAACAGCCATTGCTACCTTGAAAATGAAATCAACTTCAGCAGTTCCTTAAGTCATTACCACTAGCGTTGTTTGCTGTCGCTAAATATAAAACTTTGCCTTCGTTTGTTAAGTAAAAACACTATCAGAAGATCAAATGATATCACAAGGCCACAGGGATTAGAAGGCTTTGGTAGGAAAAATGATGTCATGAGGAATACCACAGAGAGGACCAGATCGTTCCAGATTAGTCCGGAGCGAGTGACGTGGTTTTCTATTCCTCGGAGATTAGTCCGTCAGGGATGCCTGGTGTTTGCCTCCCCATTCATTGACAGGAACATGTGAACAATTTTCCTGACAACACATTCTGACATTTGCTTGGCACATGTCGGTCCCTGAGATGCTGAGCTGTGGTGAAGCTAGGTGGCTGTGCATTTAGACCAGGCTTAACTTCAAAACAGTATTCCCTCAGTTGCAACAACAAAACTCTAGCAATCCATAAGCTCCAAATGTATCCAATGTTGTATCCCCCATGGAACAAATAGCTGTAAAACAATTGAATTTACTGATGTCAGTACAGTGTCTTTAAGGCTGATCTGGTCATTTGTACACATACACAATATCTTATACACGTATATCTTGCACTTTAATAGTGTACTAAAATAGCAATGATATCGAAAATACTAAGGATAATTTTTGCTGATTGGTCATTGATCGCATGTTGCCAAGTTTCCTAAAGAGCCAGACTGCAATGTCACTGTAACACAGTTTTAAGAAGTGTGGTCAGTTTTAGTTTTACAGTAGCTGTCATGTTTTTCAGAAAACAAAAAAAAATCTATTTTGAGTGATTCTGTGTGATGTCATTGCCCTGTGCAGTATGTGACTGAGTATATTTGCTCACCGCGAAAGTCACCACCACACCAGAAGTGGGTTACGTACTAGTATGACAGACTTGACCCCTTTCTGTCGGGTCAGGCTTGCTCGGTCCTTCTATTTGCTCTTGGCAACCAAGAGCGTCCCTGCCCCTGTTTGCAATCTTGATGTGGAGCTAAATATAAAACAAGACTCAAGTTTCCAATAAGACCCATAGTGCACTGATTTTCCTAAACTGAAGTCTCCGTAGTGTCTCAGACGACAACGTGCGGAGGGTAGGAAAGATATTTGTGGCGGTGGTGCAAGTTTCGGGAGGCTGGCATTTTGATTTGAGGCCTCCAGGCATTCCATCCCTTTGGTCAGCTGACTTGTCGGGAAGGTGTGATTTCTCAAGAATCCAAAGCAGTGTGGCTCAGTTGAAGGTTCCGAAGGGTTGAATCATGCCTCATAGATAGCTCCGGCTCCCTCCTTGTTGTGATTTATATACAGCGGATTTCTCGGATCCACTCCCCACGCATTTTCGCTGGCCAAGATGTTGGGACCGATGGAGGAAGGTGGGTTGTCGGTGGAATACTGTGGTTTTGCAGTTGTTTGATACGACAGGGTTGCCTGCGTGTGTGCTGACATCTGTCGGATTGTGGTTGTTTGGGGCAGGTCTATATTCAGCTGATGATGCGTCTGACTTGCCTGTGTTGCACTTACGAACAATTGCAACATATACACGGGGCACTGAGCAGTGGAAAATGACTAACTAACGAAGGGATATCACATTGATATATTGACGATTTGTCGTTCTTTCCACAGCTGGCAAAAGAAGGTCCTGGCGAGACCGAGTATACGGTGGTCAGGAAGAAACGAGTAGCAATAGTAAGAATCCCTTCTCTATGCTCGCTGCATTTGCTGCTATGTATCACAGCTGCGCTCGTGCATGTAACTGGTACATCTGCTGTGTATTTCCTACATACTTGTAAAGATACCAGGTTTGTTTTGATATTTAACTTGCCTGCGTACGTACGGCATCACTGGTATAACGCAGTTGATAAGTCAATTACCACAGGGGGTAACCACAGAAGTGTAATCCATGTCTCGGAATGTCGTGTGGAGAAATTAGCCGGTAAGATGTTGGAGATTAGAGACTCAGGATAAGACATGATGTAGCAAGTGGTAGGTACAGATCTAGCTTGCACAGCGAATCACTGTTTACTGCTGAAGTCAAGCCAACAACGTCCCCTTGAGAAAAGCTCGCGTAATGAAAACCCCAAGCCACAATCTGCCCCCAAGATGGAAGAGGTCATGGCTATTTGCAGACCACTGTTGCTTCCCTGTTAGTGCGTGACGACGTCTGAATGTCTTGCGATGACGTCTTACACTGCATGACAACTGCAATGTATTTTGACCATCTCAGGCTTTGAAATATTATTATGTGATTACTTCATGTTTTTGGTAAAGATGATCTTGTCATCACAATTGATGTCATGTACTATCTAAAATTCTTGGTTGGTACCAGTAACTTTGATTTTACACAAGGTATTATTGACACAACAAATGGTCCTTCAACATCAGGAAAGTTTTGAATACCTTGCAAAGTGAAAAACTGCATTGGGCTAGGTTTAATGGCTATATTAAAAAAACTGACATGGTCAAATATACTGTTAAGAAATAGTTGCTCTGACAGAAAGCTTTAACAGTTGTCTATAAATTCTGTGATTCTCAGAATACAACTGGAACTTTGTATTGTGCAAATGGATTTTCCCTGCTTCTTTTGCTAATTTCTGAATGCTCCTGTCTATCTCTCAAGTTAAACTTCTGTGTAGTACATGACTTGTATATCAAATGCTCTTCACTGTAATTTCTGCACTACCACCTGTTTAATGTATTCTATCTTCTTCTGCTCTGTCTTATCTGCTGTCTTAACTGTTTCTTTAACACATTCCTCTTCTTTTCTTCCTCCTTCCCCGCTGGTGTCTCAGGCAATGGTTATAACCACGGGAGACGGTCATGGCGGGAGGAACTGTCCAAATTCGACCACATTCTCGGCACGACTTACGGCATCTCTGCAAACCGACAGTCTCGCTATAAGACTAGGACTGACTCTGACAGTGACAGAAAAGAGGAAAAGTTGAACAAAAAGGAGGAAACGAAAACAGAGCCAGAGCCTAAGACTAAGAGGGGGACCTTGTACGAGATTCTAAAGTCTATAGAAGACCAGAAAAAACAAGAACAGGAACCCAAGAAAACCCCTGAGGAACTCGAGGAGGAAAGAAAACTTGCTGAAGAGCAAAGATGTAAGGGCATGGAGTTGTTTCAGGGGAAAGTTGTTAAGTTGTATCTCTATAAGAGAGTAAATTAAGTGCCTGGATTGATCCATTGTCAGGGTTGATGCTAGGTGTAAAGGCTTGAAGTTTGAAGTCACTGGATAGTAAGCTTGTTGAACATAAAACAAAATAGGACTAGCATGAATATTGAGCATGGAAAATCTTAAGCACAGTATTACAAACCTTAAGAGAATTAGTGTTACAGGGAGATGTCAAGCAAACATGTACAATGTGTCACCATTCTTCATATGCTGATCACACAACCATTGCAGTACCTACAGTATTGAATGTATTCAATTTTTGCAACACCGGATAAGCACCCATACCATATGTAATAACTCACAGTAAACTGCGTAATCGTTAAAGCTGCATCTCTCATTTCTAAAACCTTCCATTTTCTTCAGCCAACAGGTTGTACTAATACCTTCCATTTCACAGCACCATCTGATGCTGCCATACAACATAATGACGCCATGCATTTCTATGACATTTCACCGAGCAGAAATTTCCCAGCTAAACCCCAAACTTGTTCCCCCAGTGAAAGAGGTGTATGCCGAGGAGGCCAGGAAACGATGGAAAGAGAGATATTTGGAGGAGACAGAACTGGTTAGATGTAAGAGCTCTTTCTCTACTTCTATTGCTCATTCTAATAGAATAGAATAGAAGTGAAGTTCTGTTTTCGTAAATGCTGCTTTTCCTCGCTTTGCTTTTCTGTGTTTTTCATATGTACAGTATTTCTCTTTTTAAAACTTTGTGAACTTCTACAACAGCTGACCCAGACTTCTGGAAAAAGGCTGAAGAAATCCAGCAAAAAAGAAAAGAAGAAGCAGCAAAAGGTGTCCTTTTTCTTCTCCTTTTCTGACTTTTCGTGCTTTTTTGTATCACTTGATGTTTTCTTGGAGCTTCCAGTATGCTTAGTGTATTTGTTCGATGATGTCTTATGTACAGCGTACACAGAGTTGTTCTTTATAGAGGTCGTTCCGATTTCAGCCTCCTTTCAACGACAAAGCCACTCATGGAGGGACGATGTTGCCAAACAACTAGAATATTCTAAAAAGCTAGAAGAAGAGGAAAGAAAAAGTAATTATGACTTTCAAATTGTTACTGAATGTTCTTGCACCATGCATGATGGTTTTAAGGGTTCCAGTTGGTGAAACAGTTGGAGAGATGAGCATGAAGTTTACAATTATGTAACATTTTAGTTTGCAGTGTACTAACCAAGTCTTGCAAGCAATGGGCCAGAAAGGATCATACATGTATAGTGGATTATGTTTGGACTGTTTCACTGCTATGTGTCTAATGTGTATATATTGGTGCCTTACCATTTTCCTCACCAGTTGCTGAGCTCGAGAGACAAAAGAGAGAAGAAGAACGGCGTGAACTCTGTAAGCATCTATAATTTGTACCTTATTTGCCCTTTCACCCAGGAAGCACTGTAGCCAGCTAACTCTGTAGGGTTGCATGCTGATAGCTGGAGAACCTGTTGACTATAACCAAGAATATCATCCTCAACATCTTTTGTATTGCTTGCAGTACATGTACATGTATATTCTAATTTTTATCTGACCAAGCTCATACATGTGTAAACTTACATGCGACTGGGCGGCTTTCACATCACAGTGGTTGCTCTTCGTTGTGTATTTTAATATGTTGAAATGTTGCAACTTAGAAGTAAGATTATTGAGGTGATTGAAGTACCAATGCATCGTTTGTTAACATCTCCTGATCTCTGTTGTGAGTTTTTGTCAAAACTAGCATACTATTGCATATAGAAGATAACATACATGGTTGAGTATTTTGTGGTTACTCACCATTGTATGTGTTTTTTTTTTCACAAGCATGGTAGGTTGGTCATTCTTTTCATTGTGTGCTTTTCAAACATGTAGTTTGTATAGGTTGGTCACTTGCCTTGCCATTGTGTTTTTTAATTCTAGTATTTTTGAATAGTTTGGTGGTTCAACTTTCCATTGTGTGTTGTTAGATTGGAGTAGCTACCATGTTGGGAAGTCAGTGATATTCAAATGCACGTTACAAATGTGTCAGTACTGCCTATATTTACTACGGTGCCCGTACCATGATTTGTGTGACTACAGTGTTGAAGACAATTTCAAACCATAATATGGGGGATTGTATTATCTTAATTTGGACACAGACAACTCTGTTGACACATAACCCATTTCTTCAACCCTGTCTCCTGTCTGTGTTCACATGGTTGTGTTCTGTACGCACACAGTTCTGATGATGGGAGGCGATTTCTCAGTCTTTGAAGATTGGTCCCGCGATTGTGAGAAAAGTCATGCATATGATGTTGATCAGCATGGCTTTGGCATTTTTTGGGGGGCTGCTCTGTTTAATTTGGTGTCAGCTTTGTTTCAGTCAAATACGTCATACGATCGTTGTATGATTGCAGACTTAGAGCATTTTTGGGATAGTTGTGTACACGTCTTGTTACGGAAAGGCTGCCATCCGGGTTCTGTCACAGCCTGCCTGAAACTTCCTCGGCATCGAAATCGTAGATCATCGTCATCAAAATCGCACGGTGACCTACGACAAATATGGCCGCGTCGTTACTCAAGTTGCTTAAGGTACGGAAAGGCACTGAAAAATTTGGAAATAGAAAGACACCAAATTAGACAGGACAGTTGGTACAATTACATTGCATGGCTTTTGAGTACCAATTTGTGATGTTCTATTTCTAATACTTGTAGTCTGTATCTTACATACTGTTCATGTCTACTATGTCTAATGTATCTGTAGTGATTTTGAGTGTCCCATTTCATTTCATTAGTTTGGTACGTGTAGTTTTACTTCATGTATATGTAACAAGACCATAAGTCCCGTGCTCTTTTAGTCCATATTTTTCTCAGGACAGCCTCTCTAGAACCTCATTTTTGTCTCTTGCTAGCTCCTCCACCCACAGAAGCTAACGACATTCCACTGCCTGAAGCTGCTTTAACCGAGCCAAACGACAAGCCTGACACTCGTAAGCTTTCATAGAGGCTCATTCTGCTCCTGTAGTTTTTTCCTTTGTTTGTTCCTATAGAGCTATGATAAGGAGGAAGTTCTGGAGTGTATGCTACATGTATGTGGTAAAAGATACGTGGAAAACAAAGATGACTCTGGTGAGGGAAAATATTTTTGAAGTGTTATAATGCAATTTTAGAAATATTGCTACTTACATGTGTTTTTGTTCTTTGCCAAAAATTGAAAGACTTCTGCCACAAAAAATAATGTTTAAAGCAATTGAACGATTATTATAATCTTTCAATTGCTTCAAACATTCTGTTGACAGCCTGTCTTCCAAAATACAAATCTTTCAGACTATAAGATGCTCTTTGCTTTTCATATCTTTAGTCCATATCTGCATCTATTCAGCATTTCTTCCTTAGTCCCTTTCCAGTCTTGGACACTGAGTGTTCACTAACTGCCTGATATTTGGACGGTTGCTACCAGTGTTTGGTGGCATGCATGTCTGCCTAGCTACTGTCATATCGGTGATAACAACATCTTATCAGAGGAAGACAAAAATAGGCCTGGTTCCTTATTGACAGTCTATCTTGTCTCATGGCTATGAGTTAACATTTTGGTGCACTGTTGAGTATGATTATCATAGTGTTTTGCATTCGATAATAATTAATCTTGTCAAAACAACGTACAATGTACCACAGACAAAAAATATACTGCTCTTTCAGGGATCTGGAGTGTCTAACAGATTATGGAAATATGCCAGTTTTCTCCCAACTTACTGCTTCCCTTTGTGAAAAGCTATTGAATGGAAAATTGTTGAATTGATTCATTACCATTATATACCAAGGAGCTTGGTGATTCATGTGTGTCCAGCATTTTATCTTGTTGGACAGTATGAAATTTGTCTGTCTTCATGATTTCAGTCATTTTTCTTAGGCATGTTTTGTAACAGATTGACTCATGTAGTCTTTCCTACCGAAAGTGTAACCCTAGCTAAGCACCTTTGTCATTTTAACGTAGTCATTTTGCAAATGAAGGTCAATTTGAAGGGTCTCTTTCCTTATCATAAGGCAGAGATATAATTTAAAGTTGTTTTATGTCCTGGGTTTTCCTTGTGACGCATGGGGTTTGTGGAGTATTTAATAATCTTAATTGCTCCCAAGGTAATAATGAACTGAGAACGCTTTGAAAAAGGCATTTGGCAAATACATTTTGTCTTGTGCTGTCTCTGGCCACAGTGGCAAATATGCCCAAGTCAGAGGAAGACACAGAGCTGGAGACAGAACAAGAAGCAGAGTATGAGGATGAGTTGGTAAATGGTGATGAGGATGAAGAAGAAGATGCAGAGGAGGAGGAGGAGGAAGTAGAGGAAGGTCAGGAGTGTGATGAGGACATGTCAGTAGAAAACGAAGACGAGGAATCCTCCGCCAAACTAAGAACACTGCACATCGATGAGTGTAAGCTTCTGCTCTGTCGCATTCCTTTCTGTTTCTATGCATGCTTTTCAACTTTCCTTTTTATGTGCAATTTTACTCTTTTTATGAGTTCTTTCTCTCTTTGCTATCTGTACATGTATAAGTGTGTGCATTCTATATGAATCATTTTAATTTCCTTTTATTGTGAACTTTTTCTCTGATGGTATGCATCCTCTGTGCATACTCTTTATGCATACCTTAGCTTTTTAGTGTGCTTCTAGATGTTCTTATCACTAGTACATGCAAGACCTAGGAGGCTTTAAGTACTATGTGTGCTTTTCCATTGTGGTACCCTTCATGTTCGTCTTCATATATTCTTGTATGTCTTGCCACTGTGTATCACATTCACAATGGTTGCTTGTAGAAACCTCCAAACAGATGTTGGAAGTAGAGATTGGACCTTTTCCTGACAGCCCTGTTTTGCTGATCCCTTCAGCAAAAATGGGCAGGTCCAAAAATAGCACACTCTTCCCCCCCAACATCTGCTTGGAGATAAGCCTTTAGACATGTGCCCCTGGCTCCTCTCCGTCCTTTCAGCTGATCTCCAGCCGTCTGAACCATCCTCACCACAAGACACAAACGATGACCTTGTGTTCCCATCCCCTGACAATCATGACGCCGAATGTGAGCTACCATCTTGGTTCCTTACCGTGTGATCCGTGACGTCAAGTGTTTGCCATCCGCTTGTTTTTATCTACTGGATGCATGAGACCCTTCACCATTCCCTCAGTGCTTGCAGTGGTTACATTTTAACATTCCTTTGACATGGTGCATTTCTGAGGGAACTTTTATGAACATTTCTTCGGGAAGTGGTAGAAAAAGATGGGGAAAGTGTTCAATATTTTGAAAGATTGACTCTAAGAAAACTAAAAAAACTGTGGTACCTAACCCCTACCAAACTATGTGTAATACCTACCCCTTCTTAGTAGACTTACATGTACATTTAAGTGGCCAGACATGAGACTTTTCTTTGCAAAAACTTTCTATTTGTCTTTCCCTTATTGAACAATATAATCAAACTTGCTTCCTCTTTTGTCTAACATTATTATTCTCACACCAGCTATCCATTCCACACCTGACTCCCTACCTGCTACACCTGATGAGCTTCTGCCTGATAACACTGACGAGTCTCCACCTGTCTCTATTGATGAATCTCCGCCTATGTCTATTGATGAGCTTCCGCCAATCATTCCCGATGAGCTTCCGCATATCACTATTGACTCTCCACCTATCATTCTCGATGAGCTTCCGCCTTTACCACTAGTAGTTGATGACGAGAGTAAGCTTCAGCTTTGCATTTCATTAATTTTCACCTTAATCTGTGCTATATTTTAAGCCATAAGGCATTGGCATATTCATACATTCACCTCCTTTTGTCCTTTGCTTAGCTTCAAATAATCCCTGGCTTGAAGGATCTTTCAACGATTTCTCAAATGCAGAGCAACGGCCAGGCACATAATCTGACTTTTGGTCCTCTGTTTGTAACAAGGCATCTAACTCATAAAGCTTCTTTGAAAAACACTTACCAAACCTACTAGCTTCAGAACAAGTGTGAAACGGAATTGATTAGGGAGGGTTCAACTTCTGGAAGTAAAAGCAAAAGGAACCATTTCCAATACGTTTGTATTTTACATTTCAATACTGCCATTTTCATGTGTTCGAGGTTGCAATGTAGTCAAACATGCATAGGTTTTAGTCTAACTCATAAGTGTTGTGTCTGAGAAGGTACATTATACCTTCTTACTCTGACTGTTGTTGTTGAAGTACTAGTACATGACTGTACATGTAGTAGTCAGAGGTAAAACAGGTGTAAAAACTGCTCACATATTCAAAGAAGAATATGTCAAATTGTACTTTGTTTCTAATCTTTTGTTTCTTGTGTTTTGTATCTTCTCTTTCGTTCTTGTCCCTGTGTGTGTCGTGAACAGTCTCCCCACCTCCGGGGTTGTATCGTGTTGAAAGAACCACAGAAAGGCTCTCGGAAAAGACTGAGTCCAAATGTAAGCCCTTACATGTACAGATGCTTAGTGTGTGGCACTGTATGCAATTGCGTCCAGGTTTTCCACTGTACCTGCTTGAATGTGTAATTACAATGTCAGTAGCTTCACTCTTTCTAACTACATGTATTACCATTGTTACTTCATTATTTTTACATAATAACAGTTAAATGTTGTGCTATACTTACTGAAACAAAGTTACCAATGAGTTCCCTAATAGTATGGGTTGACAGTATACACTGCTTCATATGGCATGTACCAAGTATGATAATTTTTACATGCCTGGAGTGAACATTTATTGATAGCAAACTAAGGTGTTGTGTGTTGTATCAATCATGTTAGTCCATCAAGACTTCAACATACTTGTATTTGTCTTGTCCAGTATAGCTGTCCTTGATACATCTTATAATTATAATATTTTACATTCACATGTAGGCCATAGTTTACATTTATCTGCTTGTACAACTGGCTTTCCTTAGCTTCCTTCTCATTTCCCTTCCTACTGTAACTAATCCACAGCACCTGAGCCTGATGACGTTTTTGAACAGGAAGACCAAAAAGCAGAATCAGAAACAGATGATGTAGAAGCTGCTTTATTAAACGGTGACTTCCCCTGCTTTCCTTCATTCTTGCTTTCCTTCATACTTTGCACTTTTCTTTCTCTTATTTCATTTTCACATATTCTTTTTAAAAATTTGCAAAATGACATGTCTTTATTTCATTAATAACTATATAGCTTTCTAGACGTTACATGTATGCGTCCTTCCCTTTTCTACTATCCAGCACTTTCTTTATCCTTTTACAAGCTGGAAATCTAAGATAATACAACATTCCCCATATGTATACACTTTCATTCCAATTTTCTAACAATTACCCAAATGTAAGTCTTTGATCCATAATCACCTGCATTAATAATCCATGCTTAAATGTTCTTCCCCTTTTCTGTGTCTCTTCTGTCCTCTTTGTTGCGTTTTTACTTTCCACAACCTCGACTCCCCAGCATTGACGCTTAAGAGACCTAGGAAACTCTCTAGACTAGAATCCCTCAGGCAGAAACGTAAAGAGGCTGAGGCAGAGTCTTGTAAGGTTCCCCTCCCTGTGGAGTGTGATTGACAGCTGTGCAGACGATATTTTACCTGTAGTTCTGACAGGAAATGCTGTGTGGTGTGTCTTCAACAGTTGCGGTGCTGCATGGCAACTTAGTTGACATGAACACTAGTTTGCTGGTTTATCACATTGTTTTTGATTGATCACTTTTCTTGCATGGGTTAACAGTGGTGAAACTTTACTTGTTATGACTGACTGACTTTATTGTAGATCCTCTAACAACTACATTTTCCAGGTTTGTGGAGTGGATGCTTCCCAGAAAAGCTGCCGTACTAACTCCTGGTGGTTCCAGACTGTGTGTACTGCACACTTACACCGAAGTTTTCTGTTTCAGCGTTAACCAATGGGCAGGGTCCGACACGACAGTCTCGGCGGGAAAGAATGGCGGCGCTACAGAAGGAGCAGATGGCGATGGAAAAGGACAAGGACGAAGGTTCGAGATTTCTCAGTGGCACGGCTAAAACTCGTTCCTCTGCCTTTATCACTCTGTCCCGGAGCCAGAGCCAGCCTGAGTTTGCCACAAACAAGTTGAACAGTGCGCTAAGGGACATGAAGCCCTCCCTTGCTCCGGCTTGG
The DNA here is from genome assembly GCA_013266295.2 of Branchiostoma floridae x Branchiostoma japonicum. Classification (NCBI taxonomy): domain Eukaryota; kingdom Metazoa; phylum Chordata; class Leptocardii; order Amphioxiformes; family Branchiostomatidae; genus Branchiostoma; species Branchiostoma floridae x Branchiostoma japonicum. The sequence goes on along the minus strand of CM023829.1, from coordinate 12,316,623 downwards.
GAGGAGGACTCCAGTTCCGAGTCTAGCTCAAGTTCGGAGACGAGGGTCTCTAACTCGCACAGAAAACCCTGGCAGGAGATCATTTCTTCTGATTCGCAGAACTACGAACGTAGTAGTAGACCCTCGTACTCTTCTAGAAGGTCCTCCAGAGACTCGGTTCAGTCTGAAACCAATTCAGAATCAGACAGACAGTCATGGCAAGACTCAAACTCTGACTCCAGATACTCCAGCACTGAGCGCAGGTCTGCATATAGAAAAGCATGGGAGGACAGGGACTCTGACTCTACAAAGTCAGGGTCTAGCTTCCGCCAGTCTGTGTCTGATTCTGTCTTATCTAGAAACGGTAACAACAACAACAGGTCCAGCAGCATGAATGGACCAGAGTGTGGGAACAAGGACTCCTCACAACCTAAACACGTGTACACTAACCACCAGAACGAGCATGCCAATAGGAGAGTAGTCTCAAAGGCTGTTTTTCTAAATGGGGAGGACAGAAAATCGAATGGCCCCGTAATCGCTAAACCTGTTTATCTGAATGAAGAAAGTGAGAGCATGAACGGCCATGTAGAATCTGACATCCCTCCCCCGTACGTGCCTTCGAACCGCTCCAAACTTACCAACGGATCGGTCGAGTCTGCACGGCGGTCGTTCAATGATTTTAGGGATGGCATGAATGGAGAGGGTCTGGTGCGTTCGCACCGGAGCAGCATGGACAGATACCACGATACTACTAGAGGCTTGTCTGGTAGCTCTTCCACTGATTGCATGGCTGATGGCACCCCTAGGAGTTCTGAGCTGGTGGACAATAGGTCTTCTTCTCCACTCTTGCATGCCAGTGGGGAGCATGGTGCACCCGGTGGTAGAACCTCTGCAGTGTCTCGGAGGCGTGGTGGGTGCCAGCACGGCTTTTACCTTTGCTTTTTTTGTTCACTGTAGTATATGTACCTCTCCCATACTCACCTTACTGACCTCAACAACCCATCAACCTACCAACTCACCCTTGCACGTCAAATCCTGGTTTTGTTGAATCCCAGTGTTGTAGATGTGTGCAGTGTTTGCATTCGTTCTGCTCTTTCAATTACGCTATGAGTCACCAATTTGTACATTTTAATTTGAAATTTTAAGCACAAAACACTGGATTGAACAAAACATGGGCTAGTTTACAACTAGCAATATCCCTTAGTCATGATCTAGGTTAAATGTTACAATTTTAGTAAGTCTGGCAATGATTAACCTTCTCCCTGCTGAGATAGCCTTTTTGTACCAAATTTGTATTGTTCATGAGGTTAGGCAGCAGGGAGAATGTTAAGGCAGGCTTACTAGATGTTTAATCCCCAAATTAAACCTTCACTAACCAGCATCGATGATGCAAAGCATGATCCAAAGTAATATTGTATAATTATTTTAAAACTACATTTTAAAAACTTTGTAACTCTTAATAACCCCATAATTTTTAAACTTGTTGATTGATAGGAAATAATTACCTAAAGTTGAAATATAATGAGTGAAGAGTTGTAAAACTTGATTGGTGAACTTACTTTAACCTTCTAACTGCTAAGGTAGCCTCTGGCTTCAAATTTGCAACCATTTTGGGTTAGGCAGCATTGAGAAGGTTAAAGATGTCTCTTTATGCCTGTTGAATGATTTTGCAAATTAACGTTCTTCTTACAGATGAGAGAACAGAGAGTGTCTCGGATGAACCGGTGACACCGACGAGTCCTGACATGGGTCCTGTCTCTCCCTCTGCCCAGTCGGGCGGCCTGACCAGCAACAAACGCTGGATGCTGGCCATGTTTTATGCACAAAACAGGGAAGGAAAGATGGGCGATGAGGACGAAGACAGTGACAAGGAGGAATCAAAAGAGGCAAAGGAAAAGAGAAGACTGTCTATCGAAACATCGGAGACCATTTCCAGTCGGATGGAAAAAGTACAGCAAAAGCAGAAAGAGGACGTGTCGAGCCCGACGGAAAAGAAACAGCCCGAGGTCACGTCCAAGGGGAAAGTTGCTGCTGTTGCGGAGAAATTAAAATCTGGTGCAATACTTGATGAGGACAAGATAGTGAACGGACTTCAGGCCATGAAGGTGGAAGAGAAGAAGGAGGAGAAGAAACCCCCGCCTCCGCCAAAGAGCGAGCAAGACCAGCTCTGGGAAAACTTGATGAACACAGACAGGGAACTCAAAATCAAAGATATGGACTTTACAGACTTGATCGGGGATGACGATATGGACGTTCTGTCGCCGTTTCAGGGGATGTCGACATCGACAGACGGATTCCCGCCTCGCCCTCCTCCCAACTTGTTCGGTGGCCCTCCCCCTCCTCCGTGTGTATTCCCTGGTGGAGTCCCCCCTCCCCCTCCCCCTCCTGGCATTCCTGGGGCCCCACCACCCCCTCCCCCACTCGGCGGGCCACCCCCACCCCCTGGGGCGCCCCCTCCTCCTCCTCCTCCTAAAGCCCCAGGGTCGAGCCACCTCGGTCCCCCACCCAAGAACAGTGCCATTCCAGCAAAGAAGAAGAAAACGGTGCGGTTATTCTGGAAGGAGGTGAATCACTACGTGCCGCCCACCGTGGCCAATGCTAACAAGGAGAGTCTGTGGGACACGTTGAGAGGCGTGAAGTTTCAGTTGGATACAGACAAGTTGGAACACCTCTTCGAGTCCAGAACCAAAGAGCAGACACCAAAGGTAAGTTGCATAATATTATATATATATATATTGTGCAAAATGTCGTTGACACACTTTAGATCTGTCAAATTTTTTTCCATTGGGGCCTGAAAAATAACACTGTTTTCACTAGTAGGTGCTACTGGTATTATTGTATTGCAACTGAATATACTTTGTTACACAACAATTGTACAAGGTACAATGTATGGCATCTATTGCTATATAACAAACATGAGACTAATGTACCTTACAAAACTATGTAGTATGAGATGAGAATGTGCTTACATATTACCTGTACTCCACTCGAAATACATAATCATCTTTTCATGCCTGTCAGCATGACTGTATTAAAATTCAGACAAACTGAGTCACAGTACTTTTATATCTAAAATTTTGTCAAATACAGAAAGTAGGCGAGGGGAAAGGGAAGAACGAGGTGATCGTCCTGGATGCCAAGCGGTCCAACCAGATCAACATCGGTCTGACCAACCTGCCGCCGCCCAGAACCATCAAACAGGCCATCCTCAACATGGACAGTGTGGCCATGAACAGGGAGGGCATCGAGGTACTGTAATCATGTTTACCGAAGGAAAACATATTGTTTTTGCTACGTTTCTTCTTCTTCTCCAAACAGTGACCTCAATGACCTGAACCAGACTGTATGTTACCATGGTAACTAGTGTTGGGTTACATCATGTTGCAATTTTATAGCAGGAGGGATTTAGACTCCTGTCTGACCATATATATGAATGTGTTTGAGTAAGAATTAACAGAGCAGACCATATACATATAGCTAATGCGAAGGTAAACATTATGCATTTGCTTTCCAAATGTTACCTTTCTAGTTACGTTTACCTTGAAAGAAGGTAATCATAATTGATTGTAGCTTAAAATGAAATGCAGTATCATTTAGCTCTTGTAGTACCTAGTTGTCATTACTAGAATTCGAAGATCAGTGATTAATTTCTATTTTGTTTAGTCAGCACTGTTCTTTCAGGCTTCAAAAGCTGATGCAAGACAACTTAGACGTTTTGATTGTGTCTCCTTCAGATGATTCTTAAGATGATCCCGTCGGACGAGGAGAAGACAAAGATCCAGGAGGCCCAGATGCAGAACCCGGACACGCCGCTAGGGGCAGCAGAACAGTTCCTCCTGACTCTGTCCTCCATCAGTGAACTCACGGCCAGACTTAACTTCTGGGCTTTCAAACTGGACTACGAGACCATGGAACAGGTCAGGAAAAATGGAAACGTTGACAAATGATAAGAGTTAGATACATGTACTGGGTCCGTAAATGTTTTTATTACTAGGGACAGGGAAACACTGTTAGTACCAGGTACAGGGAAGCACTGTTAGCACCTGCTAGGACAGGGAAACACAGTCAGCACCAGGGACAGGGAAACACTGTCAGCACCAGGACAAAATATTTCCCTCTCTGCTACCAATCTACGCGTTGTAGATGTGTGCTTTTAACTGAAATGGATGGTAACAAAGTGTATGTTTTGTTTTTGCTACAGGAAGTGGCAGAGCCCCTTATGGACTTGAAAGAGGCCATGGAACAACTCAAGAACAACAAGACTCTAAGATACATACTGGCCACTCTCCTAGCCATTGGCAACTTCCTCAATGGTGCCCAGGTATGTGCACCAACTGGAAAATCTTGTGTTCTGTTTAAGCTTTATAGAGCCCTTCATGGCTGCCAGAAGTGTGATTTAGTCAGGCTGTCACTGAAGGTTTCCCTACTGTTTTGATGATAACAAGCTATACTATTACAATGATGATGATGATAGTTACTATTACAATTATAGTAACAGTTGCTGTTATACAAATATTGATATCTGATGTTTTCTCCCATAGTGTAAGGGGTTCCAGTTGGACTACCTAGCGAAGGTGCCTGAGGTGAAAGACACGGTACATAAGCAGTCCCTGCTGTACCACCTGTGTACCATGGTCATGGAGAAGTTCCCAGAGTCCACAGACCTCTACTCAGAAATAGGTGCCGTCACAAGATCGTCTAAGGTATGTGTGGGACCACTGGTCAGGAGTACAACTGAGCAAAATTTCCTTCTTTTACATGTCAATTCACAGATCACATTTTCTTCTCTATCTTCCATAATCGTTGACTCTTGTCAAAAGATTTTTGACTTGAAGTATTGAGATTTTCCAAATTATCATTGGCTTTTCAAATTCAAAGTACATGTGTTCATGTAACTCCTCATGTTTTAGAATTCCAAAAATGTGACACATTGACTGACAAGTGTAACATATTGTCTTTAGATTGAGAAAAGTTCAGTGTACTGTCATGTCTATAATCCTATCATAGTTAATGATTGACGAGTGATTAATTGAAGAAATTGATTCCTGTCTGACAGGTTGACTTTGAGCTGCTGACCTTGAACCTTGCCAAGATGGAGAAGCAGTGCAGGTCATCATGGGACAACCTGAAGGCCATCGCTAAACACAACATGGCCTCCCCCATGAAAAACAAGTAAGTTACAACAGAATCATACCTTGAATAGCAAAGGTCTTTATTCACAACCACTTTTTTTAACAAGAACTGACGTTTCAGTGATTGTCTGTCATCTTCACCAGAGCTAATATCAGACAGTCATCGAAACGTCAGCTCTTGTTAAAAAAGGTGGTTGTGAATAAAGAACTTTGCTATTTAATCATTCACCAACCTGATGAAATTATTCATGGATGGGGGAATGATACCTTATGTATACATGTAGGTATAAGAAGGTTCCTTATCCAGCAACCAGTGGGTTTTTACATTCAACATTGTGGTGACCGTCTGTCACCTTCTTCAGGGCAACAATGACTGGTTCTGATTCATGCTGGTTGTTGAATAAAGATCCTTCTTATACAGTCTCTTGCCAACCTGATGAAGTTATTCACGGAAGAATGATATGAGGCTTGAAAGAGAGAGATGAAAAAATCTATATTTTATTTGGTCACAGTAGTTTACATACTATTAGTTATTTCCTGACAGTGAGTAACATTGTTTTCTTTCCTACAGGTTAACAGAGTTCCTTAAAGACTGTACAGAGAGAATAGCCATTCTAAAGATTGTACATAGAAGAGTTATCAACAGGTAAGTGTGTATGCCTGCTTACTGATGCTGCATGAGTAGATCTCTTTTAAATTCACCTTTTTTTTTAATGTGGCAGTCTTAACATTGCCATTATACAGCAATGTTTATTAGATAATAGTTTAAAATGTCCATCACTTAAACCATCACTTAATTTTCTTTCTCTAGATTCAACAAGTTGTTAATCTTCACGGGGATGACCCCCCAGGCCATCAAGGACACCAACATCAACCAGTTCTGTAAGACGATCAGTGAGTTCGCCCTGGAGTACCGCACCACGCGCGAGCGGGTTCTACAGCAGCAGAAGAAGAAGGCCAACCAGAGAGAGAGGAACAAAACCAGGGGCAAAATGATCACTGATGTAAGTGTCTTACCATGTAATTTCATCTTAAAGTAGTTTTTGGGATATAGAAAGAGTACAAAGCAGTATTCTAGCCAGCATCCGTCTTTCTGTCATTTGACAGAATTTTGCTGCTCATGATAGGCGGATGTTGCCGAATCGGTCATCTTTGGTGGACAAAAATTGGCATGCAAAGATAAACCAAGCTTACTCTACCAGCAAAATTCGGCCCTCAAAGTGCAGGAAATAGCATTTCAGAGGGTCAAGATTTCCAAATTTTTCAAGCTGCTAGAACGCTGATATCAAGCAATAGAAAGTAAATCCATTAAGATAAGAAACAATGCTACAAAGATGTACATGTATGTCATTGTCTTGTTTGTCTCAGTGTTTGTTGTTTGTCCCCCACGTTTCTCAGCTATGTTGTCATCCATTGAGTAAGGCCATGTTGATTTGATTATATGGATGACATCCGCGCGCGCATCAATTTTCGTTCGTTTCCAACAAAAAAAAAGTTTTCGACCATATTGGAAATCGTACAAAGCAGCTGCAAAATGAGCAAATATATGCCGTAAATAGAAAAAAAAAATATTGGAAAACTATACTAATATCGTAGAATACTAAAATCAATTCCAAAGGAAGAAGAAAATGTGAAGAAATAATAATGAAGAGTCTATTATTCGCCATACCATAATCTGTGTGTTTAGCCATTTGTTCAACCTTCATAACCACGTAGATTTCATAATGAAGGCAACCCACCAAAAAACTGCAAGCATGGCGAGAATCTTTGAAATGCCTGGTAAAGAGAGATTGCAAAGTTTGCAAACTGGTTGCCTGAGACAAAATCTCAGGTTGCCCAAGGATTTAACCTTTATTTCAACGTGTAAGTTTGTATCTTGTATGATGTTGGGATACAACTTCAAACATCCGGGAATCAAACTGACAGAAACCACTGTTCTTACTCTGTCGTTACCTCACAACCATCAGGAGTTTGGCCGGAGGTTCCCAGAAGCACATGAAGAAATATCTGAGATGATGGTGAGAAAACGGTGCACATGGGCTCTGTATAGTAGACATGTACATGTACATGTGTTGGTGTCAGGTTAATTTCCCGGTAGCTTTGCCTCTCTCTCTCACCTATGTTGCATCTGCACCTGTGGTCATATCTGGTTAAGGACTTTGGTTTATGTACATTGTTTCTCTGCTGCACTTTGGTGAAAGGGCTGTTACACAATCTACATGTACCTTGGCTTTGTTGATTCGTTTTGTTCCCTTTTTGACTTGTGGCCGTTTAGGCCACACCAATTTAATTTGTTGGTTCTCTGATTTTTTCAGAAAAAATATGAAGCGACCGGGCGAAAAAAAATAAAAATAAAAACAGGCCCAGGCATCCTCTGATAGCCCCAAAAGCTACAATGTGAGCCTTGACGTGACCGTAACAGGCTGGTTTATAATTCAAACAATGAATTCTAAGGTTTTTATCAAACCAGTGCATTGATACGTGGAAACACTGTAAAACAATGTAGACAAGGAGCTTTCTTCCACTGTTTTGGGCAAAATAGGACCATTTTGCAGTTGATTCAAAGCCCAAATCCAATTTTATTTTTATTTGCAAATCTGAAAAAAATGAAGCGGCGAATCCGAGAACCAACAAATTAAATTGGTGTGGCCTTATCTGTATACATTTATGTACTACAGTTAAGCTTTTCTTTCTCAGGTCCCATATTAATTTTTTGACAAAGTAAGTCACTGTGTTGTGGCTATGTAAAGGAATTGTACCAGGAGGAAAAGCCTTTTGCATGCCTATAGCCCACAAGTCAAAATTGGGCAGATTTTGTAAACTATATATATGATTACTGCGGTTTGGGCTCTAAGGTAAGGAGGCATATCATTTGTTTGACGGAGAAAAAGAGAAACATGTCTAAGATTTGTACCCCTTGCTTCTCCATAGACCAAGAACTTTGCTGGCAAGTCTAAGAAGGAAAAGAAGGAGGAGGAGGAGGCCAACGCCCTGAAGGCCGTTCTGAAACACAGTGCAATGAACGGGGAGGTCAACCTGAACACCTCCATGGAGCCCCGGGTTAGAACCCGTGGAAAGTCTACTGGGGATGCAAGTAAGTGTCACACACCCATACTCCCCACTCTTCCTTATGCCCTTGTAGATTTCAGACAAGTTATGCGACTGTCTTACTACATTTTGTGTTTCCGTTTTTTATGTCTCTATTGCTGACGGAAAAATGCCTTTAGGCATAAAATTAGTAAGATGTACCGTCGTCCCTCACAAACTCTAGAACAGTTACTTTGATAGAAGTGTTAGCTGACTCTTAGCACCATGAGTGACAACATTGCTACATGTGCAGAGTTTAGAGCAGAAGGCTGCATATACATATTAGGCTTAGAGCCTCTAGATTTAAAGTCTTGAAAAGACCTACATGTACAGCTCTTTCTCAGTTATTCCAAGGTTTTGTGTTATTTTGTTTTGGGACTCTCAAAAACTTTTCTTCACACAGCTATGGACCCAGACGTTGCTTAATTGGGACGTGTACTTTACTTTGTTGTGGTAACCACTGTTTACTCCCTGTGTGTCCCCTCCCTTCAGAAAACTCCACCAAGGAACCCAACTTTGTAAAGAAAATGTTCTCTGGAGGTATTGGAATGTAACTTATGTTGTTTCTAAATGGTGGTGGTTACTAACTCATTATGTGCCTGTCATGTTGTTGGGATCGGACCTTGTAGAAGTGCAGATCAGCAAACATGCAATCCATCCATCCATCCATCCATCCATTCATCCATCAATCAATCAATCAATCAATCAATCAATCAATCAATCAATCAATTTTTATTTGAATCAGTCTGTCAGTACAGTACAAATATGATACTAGATTATGCTGATTTTTGCATGTATTGACAACCACTGTGTTTTGTGTTCATCAAACCCAACTGCTATTCAGTTTCTTCAAATTAAAGTTTCTTGTTGCACATACCAAATTTACCACAGAGTGAAAACACCAGTTTCTCATAGATTTTTGGCAGCTTATTGAATTACCTTTTGGACAATCTACAGCATCTGTCATATATCAGTCAACTACCGGCATGTTCAAATGCTGAAGTGCATTTCAAACTCAGTACTCCCACATTTGTTTCTTTTATTCTTCCCTGGACTAACATGATTAATTGTGGTACCTCATAATGTCCTCAGTAGAAGATATCATTCTTCTTCAGTCTAACCTCACAATTTCAGCATGCATGCAGTTTGCAGTATTTACAGACCAACATGACACAACAGCACCTGTTTCTCTGCATGTTCTTGGTTGAAAAAGTTTGTACTTTTTTTGCCAACCAGTCACTTTGTTATCCTTGTGAAAATTGTTGTGTACATTTTTACAGGTGTACATTGGTCAAAACTGGCACAGTCTATTGTTGTATCTTCAAATACAAACTCCAGACAATTGTGCCAGTTAACCTTATGACACTACTTTATGTACTTGATGGAAGCAGTTTTATGTGCTGTGTACAATTACTAAATGTAACAGTTCTGTTTGAGTCGATCCCTTTGCTTGTCCAAATCTGGCTTACCAGTATCTGCACCTTGTAAAAAAACCCTCAATTTTAAAAGTTCAAAGGACCAAAAATTTAACCTTTGTAGATACTCTAGTTCTTTTGAATACAAAGACATTGACTATTTGTACATGTGCTTATTAGTTTAATCTGTTCTTTCATGTGTTTGGAGATGTAACAATGATGGTGTTTCCTCAGGACGCAGCAGTACGTCATCCCGTGCGAAGGACGCTGACCCAGACGACAACACCGAGGAGATCATGGAGAGGCTGGTGAAGACAGCGACAAACCCCGGAACACGCCTCATCCCGCGGGAGAGGAAGAGGGCGCGCCAAGTCAACAGAAAATCATGTGAGTAACAGTCAGAGTACGACTTACAGTGTCGTGCTATATAACTGTATATATAAATTGTGTCTTTCAAATTGCTAGATCTCCATGAAAATGTGTGACGTCAGCTTGTTTTCTACATTTTTTCCTTGTTTCGTATCTTTTTTTAGTGCCCTACCAGTGAAAGGATGTAGATCTTAAAAAGTCTTGTAAAACAAGCACAATACAAGCTGAAGGCATTCATCTGCTCACTGATTGAGATTTTCCAAGTTTTATAAAAAGATAGACCAAATTTTAAAGATTTTCTTGAATGATCAAAACAACAGGCTTTCATCTTGACTGATGTCATTCTCTCTTCGATCAAAGAGAAATACAGTGTATATTTAGTCACTAAACTGTAACAGTTTTACAGTATTTATAGGCCATGTGATTGTACAATGTACAAATGTACAATGTATAGCATTGGGATGGTTCCTCGGCAGACCATGCCATTCCACTATCTTGGCTATCACCCATGTCCATCATCTTTCATCTCCTTTTTGCCTTCTTCTCAATGATCAGTTCTTTTGGAGAATATTTTTAAACTATACTACATCTTTATTTTGTGGAGTTTTCTGACATACATGTACGACTTTATTTTCTCTCCTTTCTTGCTATTAGACTCTTGTTCTTAAATTCATAGCTAGGAAATAACCACTTTCGAAAGGAAAGCAGACCTATTTTTACCATTACTAGTTTTCAAGTTAATGCTAGTTATAATTTTATAATTAGTTAATAGAAGCTGTTAACAATTATTAATAACATTATATATATATAGTACTGTATTGATCATAGCAAGCACTTCATGCATAGCTTGGCATGCAGCATTTTAATTTCTAGTTTACAAAGTTAGTTAGTATGAAGTATTTACATTTTGTGTTCTTCACAACAATCTCTTACAATTTTTTCATGTCTTAATTGTCCTGATAGTGCTGCTACCTGTAAGTAGTATTATTTGCCTATAACATTCAATTCCAAAAATTGTACTTCTCCATTTAGAATAGAAAATAGCCAAAAGAGGACTAGATTCTTTTATTAAGCGAATATAGCACTTAATATTTCTACACCTAAAAATCCTATTTGTTTGGAAGCATGCAACTTGAAGTTCTTCTGTCCTGAGTTTTCTTGTTGATTCCACACAAATTTGTCAAGTCAAAAGGTGTAAACCACAAAGAAAAAAAGCTCATTTCGGTAAAGTTTAACTGACCCTGGCAGCATGTTAACACTGACGGCCACTTACCACAGTTTGGAGCTTCTTTGTGCTTCTGTAGTAGGCTCTGCTTTACCTAACGCTTCCTTCCTCACCACAGTACGCAGAACACTGAAGAGCGGTCTCAGCGAACAGGAGTCCAAGGCGCTAGGCATCTCGTCCAAAAGCAACCCTGTCAACATTTAGGTCTAGTGGTGCTTACTGACTGAATGTTGAGGATCTCCCAGCTTCAACCCACCCTCTTAGCTTTAAATTCTCGTAACTTAAACCGTTTTCTGGAGAGTACAAAATGTATGATTGTAACAAAATTTCTTTGCTGTAAATCATATGAAATAATTTCACATCCTTTGCAAAACCAATCAAAAATTTAACTTTTGGCAATCAGTTTAATGGTACATATTATTGATTTTAAACTTTTTTTTAAAGAATATACGGGGTGTGTTGCAGCTGAGAGTTCTTTAGGTCAAGTGTAAGGTATCCAAGCAAAAGCATATTGTTTGTGTCAGTGTATAATTATTTTATGTGTAAAAGTCTTGTCAATTGTTCATTCTGTTAGTCATTTGCAATGTTGCACTCAAAATGTCCACTCGCTCTTTTGTACTTTGCTGTCATTCCCAGCAGTTGCTGGATAGAAACTGTGTTAGAAGGTACATGTACATGTATATGGCATCAGCTTGGAAACCTTACTACTTGTGTAATGGCTCAGAAATAGACCACTAAAATCTGGACACAGATTCAATGTTTATTGGTTGCCAGCCATGACATGGCAAGACAAGAAAAAAACAACAGCAAAAATGGTATAATAATAACTTTAATACTGAATTAACTTTTAGACGGTTGTATATTCTCATCTCGCTTCACTGTAAAGATGCTGTTTTTACATAATGTATGCAAAGTGAGACCTAAAAATGGACTGTGCAGGTTGACATTGTTGTAACTAAGATTGCTCTGTATATGCTGGCTTGTTTGTAACTTAAAAACAGAATAGATGAAAGAGTGACATCTGCATATGCTTGCCGGGATGGGAACTATGTTTTACTGTGAGGAACATGAACTGCAATGAAGTTTACCATGCTTTTAAAGCAGACAGTTTTGCCTGTAGGTATTATCATTGAATCAGTTCAATCAAACATATTATTATGTGAAAATGCAGGTTATGAAATCACAGCTTTGATGATTTTGGAGTGGCCATGGGGGGAGGAATACTATTCAAATCTACAAGCACTTGTAAATTTTTGGGAACAGGTATACTATTGTTGTTATTTGTAGAAATCATGAAAACAGTCATTGCAGTAATTGCCATGACGGTTGAGACAGTACTAAATCAATTTCGACAGGCCCCAAAAATGGAGCTCCAGTTTTGATAATGTTCTATTATATTATAGCAGGATAGTGCCTTTGCCTTTTTAAGATAACTAATATATTGCCATAGAGTTGTTTGATGAGTGAATTGTAGAATAATAACTACAGTGTTTTAAGAGTGTACTGAATGTTTATAAATATGGACAACTATCTTAATTGTAGATACTGATATGGAGGAAAATGTAATATAGACAATTTTTAATGAGTATGATTGTTTAAGGCCTGCGCACAGATTTTAGAGGAAATTTCATGCCTTAAAACAGCGAATTTGCACATTGCAGGCAGTGAGGTGCTTGTATGTCTCCATTTTAATGTATTTTACAGTCAACATAGACCATTTTTTCATGCTGTCAATGGTTTAGATTTCAGCACAAAATCTTAACGTTGTTGCTTGTGTAATTGTACAGAATATTATGCGACAAAGGTTCGCAATATTGTATAGCATAAGAAGGGAAATGGAACAGTTGGTTGAAACACTAAGAAGAAATGGCAAAGAGGAACATGATTTCTTACTTGTAGTTTGGTTTTTGCAGTCTACAGTGTATGTTAGAGTGGTGGTAAAGATGGTGATACCACATTGCCAGGTAGCAAGGCTGTGTAGACATGTGCTGCTACATTTGTTGCAAGTTTCCACATAAGCTCCACGCTGTACCATATGAAAAAGCCATAGCAGATAAACCAAACGGACAGAATTAAAAATTCTGAAAATCAATCTGGTGTCTTTTGTTGATGTGTTTTGTTGACTGCCAGTGCAATATCCCAATGAGTACGTAGGGTGCTTGTTCTGCATTTGTGAGGTGCCCGGGTCAAACCCTGTTCAGGTCATACTAAAGAATTTAGAAATGGTACTGTTGAACTATACATAAGGACCACCTGGCCAACGTCTCTCATTTTATTTTTCACATTGACACAAACATCAAGAATCTTGTCTATAGTGACCACCTGTCCAGATTTTATTGGTCTGGAGTGGTCTTGGGCAGATTCACCAAATGTTCAGATCATCATCTCAGCTGTTTCTCCTGGTGTTTCTTGAGAAAAATAGTAGAAACGGCACCGAAAAGTCCACCAGACAAGTGATGGCGATGACGAAACGAACACGAAAGTACGTTATGTATATTGCATCGATTCCGACAGGGGGCGCTCGTACGCGGTCTCCTGTTGAAACGGCAAGTTCACCAATATAGCTCACCCGGAACCCAGTAACAACATACGCACCACATTATCCATGTATTTCAATCTATACAAAAATAAAATGGCTTTAATTATCATTAAAAGTTTTGCTGATGTAGTCTTCTAATTTAATTGTAAGGCTTCCGTTGAAGGAGTAAGCTTGGTTGCAGCAGCACGGTTCAAAAGAGACACCCTACGACTGACTGAAGTACTGCAACCAAAGCACGTATTTACGCAGTAACCGTAGGGTGTCTCTTTCATTGGATACTTGGATACTTGGATACTTTATTCAGTCCATTAGCTGACGTACACATATATATGAATACGAACCGTGCCACTGACATTTGCAGTCGTACAAGAGGAGTTTGCAGTGAGAGAGAAGTGTTGTTAAAATTAGGAAGCGGAAACACTCTGGAAACCGGCAGAAACCAGGCAAGAAGAGCCCAGAGTCGATCAGGACACAATCTCCAGAGTCTGTGGGTGGATATACCGGTAGGATATTGTAGTATGTCGACTAGCCGCTAGGCGTCTCTTTTTGTACCGTGCCAACTGCAAGCTCGTGCATATGTAATATCAGCAAACTCGTTTACATGGGTATTGGTGACAGGTGAATTTTTTGGTATTTAATCATTCTTCAGTTCACAATTACTTGATTTCATGAATGACATCCGCGCACGTGTCAAAACATTTTCAACTACAAAATTGTGATCGCAAAGGAATTTTGATTTTTTAGGCTTATTTCTTTGCTAAACTGCGATCTTTTAAAACAAGAGTTCGAAGACCTCGATCATACCTCCATGAAATATTTGGAGCTTTTCTAAATTTCGCAATTTTATTTTACACCGAGGATACCTGTGTTTGTGTGTGGATAGTGTTCAGCACCAAGGACAGGCCCAGGTGTGTTTGCCTTTCTGTGGATGGTGTTCTGCACTAAGGACAGGCGTGTTTGCCTGTGTGTGGATAGTGTTCAGCACCAAGGACAGGTGTGTTTGCCTGTGTGTGGATAGTGTTCAGCACCAAGGACAGGTGTGTTTGCCTGTGTGTGGATAGTGTTCAGCACCAAGGACAGGTGTGTTTGCCTGTGTGTGGATATTGTTCAGCACCAAGGACAGGTGTGTTTGCCTGTGTGTGGATATTGTTCAGCACCAAGGACAGGTGTGTTTGCCTGTGTGTGGATAGTGTTCAGCACCAAGGACAGGTGTGTTTGCCTGTGTGTGGATAGTGTTCAGCACCAAGGACAGGTGTGTTTGTCTGTGTGTTGATGTTGTTCAGCACCAGGGCCGGATGCATTTGTGTGTGAATAACCAGTGTTTAGCACCAGGAATAGTTTTGATTGTCTGTGTGTGGCTAGTGTTGGATGCACGTACATGTCACTTACTTGGTTCAATTAAATCTTAAAATGTTCGCGCTGGTTTCATGTCCGCGGTTTTTGCGGTGACATTTTCCCCGCAAATTGATGACACAGTGAATATGCGTTTCAAAACATTTCTAAATTACTTTACTACAAAACTGCTTTTAACCGCGGAGTTGAAACACCGAGAAAACGCCTTTTCCCCTTCCCCTGCGGAATAGACCAATCCCAAAGCTCCGCCCACATTCATCAAAACGTAGAGGGACATAAAAAGGCAAATGTTTAAGTACAATATAGCCATTCTCTCATTTGTCGAACCTCTAATTGCTCTTCTCTCATTGGTTGAACTGGTAATTGTGTTGGTGTTGGACAATCAGGATCGGTCTGTGTCCCCGCGAACCCTGTGTACACCTGTTGCACACCTGTGTAAAAAACACGTCTTGCATGGTCAGTTCAAAATGGCGCTTCGTTCGACGGGAATACTCTGGGATGATTTTTGTAACTTTCTCTGTACTTTTTCGAGTTTTTGTCGGTGGAATGTTTTTCTTAATTGTGCAGTAGAACGTTGGGGGAGTTTGCACTGTGGATTTGCGCCGTTCTCGTGATATTTTGAAGAGAAAAAACGTATTTCCTGACCGGGTGAATTTTGGAGAAGACAACATGGCGAGACATTTGAGAAGAGAACGTTGCTCGGTTCGGAGACGGCTTCGCTTGTACATGTTGTTACAGGTAAACTATCGAACTGTTTGGATGACATTAATCCTAAGCAACTAGTAAAAACATGTCAAGATATATTCCGTAGGACTCGGTGTAGCTTTGTGAGTTCCGAGCGACTATGCTTGATTTAAGACAGGCTTTAAAAAGTCAAATTATTTTGCCGTGTTTTCTTTAACATTTTTATGTGCAATGTGCTTATACAGTATTGAATGTATGTGTATGTCTTATTTGTTAATTTCTCAACTATTGTAATGAGTTCATATTTGTAAAAAAAATGCTCTAAAAACTGTATTTTCTTTATCTCCACGTGGTTCAAAACCACCCGTTGGAATGTTGCACGTGTGCATAATTAGATCCTGTTGATGTTCCCGCCAAAAACTCGAGTAAACAATGCTGCAGGGCGTCGAAATAAACACGGTACAAAAGGTTTGGAAACTTCAGCCCATGTCTCCTTTTTTCCATTATTATTTGTAGCTAGATATCACCGAAAAGCTTGTTCATTTCCCTTTTATACTAACAGTATCCCATTTGTAATGACCAAGGCCCAAGCATTTGTGGTGCGAGCACTACATCTGACTACACTGGCGTCTCGCAAGTTTGCAAATATTTTGCGCCGAATTTGTTTAAATTCCACATACAACGTCAGTTGAAGTGGTTTGTTTTTTTTGTTGTTGTTGCTGTCCCTGTTTCACGTGGACACTAGGTACAACTTTGGTCAGTTTTAAAGTGAGGAAATTTAAGGTGTGTGTATGTGTGTATTTACTAGCCTCGAGGGTAAAAATTTGTTTTGTGTTCAAGTTGCATTGTCTGAAAAAAATACTTATATGAAAGTATTTGAAGCCTTTAACATGACATTTTCTAGCTGTGTGGCGGGTGATTATATCATTATTTATGATTTATATTATTGTAAACAAGCATCGAAATTCAGCCTTGTACGTCACGGCTGCCAGTTATGCTGTTGTTGATACACATAAACCAATAAACAAACAAACAAACAAACAAACAAACAAATTACTTTTGAAAGGGTATTTTTACATGTCATTCTTGTCATTCTTGCAGTGTAAGTAAGTAAGTAAGGGTCAGCCAGCTGTGCAGATGTATCTGTTCTGACGAGATGAGGCCTGTAATGGCAGAGGCATCTGGTGATTGGGTACGGGAGCATCAGGTGAGAAAAGTATGAATTTTGTGTTTTAACTGCCATTTACTTGGTGTTATTTGAGACAACTGTGTATCTTGTAGTGTCTGTCTGGTTAGATGGCTGCTGACTGATAGTGAGAACTGCTGTCTAAACCTGACAACTTCAGACTGGACCAGACCAGCTGATTTGAAGATGCTGGAGAGTGAGACAACAGCATCCACAGGTGAGACGATGCTTTACAGGGTACATAATATCATGACACATTTACCTGGCAACTTTCTTTATCTTAGTTCTTACACTTTATAACACATTAATTTCGTGACCACATCAATTTTGTGACTGTCAGTTTATTTCAATGATTGACTAGCCTTGTTCTCACTGTGCACTTGTCAACATTTCTGAGAAGCACACCTGGTTGCTTGTTGGTTATTCTTACCTTGTGCTAATTAATATTGTCCTTCATACTTATAGATGTGTCCTGATGTTCCTGTTGTGACTGGGAGAAACCTGTGATGATGGACGAGTTCTGTTCAAACCAAACCAGATGAGGGCTCAGTAAACCAGCTGGTTAAAGAGTTTGTACAGGTGAGACAGTGCATGTTCCTTTTTTCTCTGGTGTGTTAAGAACTGTGAGGCTTAACACACCACCAGCAACATCTTTAAAAAGAAAACAACACATTGTACATTTATTGTAATAAGTGTTGTTGCAATTTGAGTCTGTAAATGACATTGGCCTTAGTACCTTTGTGAGGTCGGTCTTTAGGATGTACCAATTGTACCAGTCTAATTTTTGTTCCCTTGGTCGTTTTCATTCAGTTTTGCCTGGAGATATTTTCACACCATCTAATATTTTTTCACTGTTAGGTGTATCCTGAAGTTCGGCTGTCCTGACGTTACTCTCCAAACCAGAGCAGACGTGATTGGGGCTCGGCAATCCAGTTTACTTGAAGATGCAGCGGGAAATGGAGACTTTTAACAAGTAAGTCTGTATTTAGCAACATATTTCTTGTTCTAATGGAAGGTACTTAGAAGACCTTCATGCCTTTAGAGACCCATTTTAATTCCCCGTTAATTCTTGTCGGGAAATTCTTTGTGAAGCGTAATTGTCGCTTTAATCGCTGCTTTCAATACACTGACTTTTGTTTCTGTCTTCAGGATTTGAAGTTGGAGACCAGAGCATGGTGGGAAGGACCTGAGGCTTTTATCGGCATAGCTGTATGAAAGAAGACGGGGTGGTGAGTATGGTCTCTTTGTTAACACAAGACAACACACCCCCACCACACACTTTCCTGCATTTCTCTCTTGATTTAAATACCCAGTTCACTCTACTGTACTCTTTCTCCATCACATTTCACAAACTTGTCTCAATCACACCTCTTTTACTGCTTTCATTGATTGCACAGTAACACTTTTCTGAATTCTTTTCCAAGCCAATTTTGGCGCCAAAAACTAATTGGGACCCTCACCTGGAAAATTGATTAAATCATCTTTTCCCGCGGTTTTAGATAGTGCAATAATCAACTCTCTGACCTTTGACCCGAACACCTAGCCACACTACATTAAACCACTCACTCAGACAGTATGCTAGTGACACTGTTCCAACACTTTGGACCTTAACTTCTCCGACCACACTCTGCTACATCAGACAAACCTTTCCAAACACTGGTTAATGGAGAGAAAGTTTTCCACCAAAAGACTCTGAAGAATTTCTCACTCTCCTGGTCAGTCAATTGCACTGGTATACTGATGTGTTGAAGCATCAATGTCTCCGCAAGCAAAGACGTTCCCCAAGGGAGTACGCTGAGTGCATTGACCGACAGGAGAGTGAGAAATTCTTCAGAGTCTTTTGGTGGAAAACTTTCTCTCCATTAACCAGTGTTTGGAAAGGTTTGTCTGATGTAGCAGAGTGTGGTCGGAGAAGTTAAGGTCCAAAGTGTTGGAACAGTGTCACTAGCATACTGTCTGAGTGAGTGGTTTAATGTAGTGTGGCTAGGTGTTCGGGTCAAAGGTCAGAGAGTGATTATTGCACTATCTAAAATCGCGGGAAAAGATGATTTAATCAATTTTCCAGGTGAGGGTCCCAATTAGTTTTTGGCGCCAAAATTGGCTTGAAAAAAAAAGAATTCAGAAAAGTGCATTACTGTACAATCAATGAAAGCAGTAAAAGAGGTGTGATTGAGACAAGTTTGTGAAATGTGATGGAGAAAGAGTACAGTAGAGTGAACTGGGCATTTAAATCAAGAGAAATGCAGGAAAGTGTGTGCATGGTGGGGGGGGTGTTGTCTTGTGTTAACAAAGAGACCATACTCACCACCCCGTCTTCTTTCACACAGCTATGCCGATAAAAGCCTCAGGTCCTTCCCACCATGCTCTGGTCAAATCCTGAAGACAGAAACAAAAGTCGGTGTATTGAAAGCAGCGATTAAAGCGACAATTATGCTTCACAAAGAATTTCCCGACAAGAATTAACGGGGAATTAAAATGGGTCTCTAAAGGCATGAAGGCCTTCTAAGTACCTTCCATTAGAACAAGAAATATGTTGCTAAATACAGACTTACTTGTTAAAAGTCTCCATTTCCCGCTGCATCTTCAAGTAAACTGGATTGCCGAGCCCCAATCAGGTCTGCTCTGGTTTCGAGAGTAACGTCAGGACAGCTGAACTTCAGGACACACCTAACAGTGAAAAATTATTAGATGGTGTGAAAATATCTCCAGGCAAAACTGAATGAAAACGACCAGGGGAACAAAAATTAGACTGGTACAATTGGTACATCCTAAAGACCGACCTCACAAAGGTACTAAGGCCAATGTCATTTACAGACTCAAATGGCAACAACACTTACAATGTACAATGTGTTGTTTTCTTTTTAAAGATGTTGCTGGTGGTGTCTTAAGCCTCACAGTTCTTAACAGACCAGAGAAAAAAGGAACATGCACTGTCTCACCTGTACAAACTCTTTAACCAGCTGGTTTACTGAGCCCTCATCTGGTTTGGTTTGAACAGAACTCGTCCATCATCACAGGTTTCTCCCAGCCACAACAGGAACATCAGGACACATCTATAAGTATGAAGGACAATATTAATTAGCACAAGGCAAGAATAACCAACAAGCAACCAGGTGTGCTTCTCAGAAATGTTGACAAGTGCACAGTGAGAACAAGGCTAGTCAATCATTGAAATAAACTGACAGTCACAAAATTGATGTGGTCACGAAATTAATGTGTTATAAAGTGTAAGAACTAAGATAAAGAAAGTTGCCAGGTAAATGTGTCATAATAGTATGTACCCTGTAAAGCATCGTCTCACCTGTGGATGCTGTTGTCTCACTCTCCAGCATCTTCAAATCAGCTGGTCTGGTCCAGTCTGAAGTTGTCAGGTATAGACAGCAGTTCTCACTATCAGTCAGCAGCCATCTAACCAGACAGACATTACAAGTTACACTCTTGTCTCAAATAACACCAAGTAAACGGCAGTTACAACACAAAATTCATACTTTTCTCACCTGATGCTCCCGTACCCAATCACCAGATGCCTCTGTCATTACAGGCCTCATCTCGTCAGAACAGATACATCTGCACAGCTGGCTGACCCTCAGGACACTGCAAGAATGATAAAAATGACATGTAAAAATATCCCTTGCAAAAGTAATGATATAATCACCCGCCACACAGCTAGAAAATGTCATGTTAAAGGCTTCAAATACTTTCATATAAGTATTTTTTTCAGACAATGCAACATGAACACAAAACAAATTCTTACCCTCAAGGCTGGTAATACACGCATACACACACCTTAAACTTCCTCACTTTAAAACTGACCAAAGTTGTACCTAGTGTCCACGTGAAACAGGGACAGCAACAACAACTAATTAAAAATAAACTGAAGTTGTATGTGGAATTTACACAAACTCGGCGCAAAATATTTGCAAACTTGCGAGACGCCAGTGTAGTCAGCTGTAGTGCTCGCACCACAAATGTTTGGGCCTTGGTCATCACAAATGGGATACTGTTAGTATAAAAGGGAAATGAACAAGCTTTCGGTGATATCTAGCTACAAATAATAATGGAAAAAAGGAGACATGGGCTGAAGTTTTCAAACCTTTTGTGCCGTGTTTATTTCGGCGCCTTGAAGCATTGTTTACTCTAGTTTTTGGCGGGAACATCAACAGGATCTAATTATGCACACGTGCACATTCCAACGGGTGGTTTTGAACCACGTGGAGATAAAGAAAATACAGTTTTGTAAGAGCATTCTTTTTTTTTTACAAATATGAACTCAATACAATCGTTGTACAATTAACAAATAAGACATACACATACATTCAATACTGTACAAGCACACTGCACATGGAAAATGGTCAAGAAAACGCGGCAAAACAGACGTTTTCAAAGCCTGTCTTAAATCAGGAATATAATAGTCGCCCCGAACTTACAGAACTACACCCTTTTAGGGAGTATAACTTGATACGTTTCACTTACTACTTGCTAAGGATTGATGTCATTCAAACAGTTTGTTGGTTTACCTGTAACAACAAGCGAAGCCGTCTCCGAACCACGCAACTCTTCCATTTTGTCTTCTCCAAAATTTAGCTGGTCAGAAAATCGGTTTTTCTTTTTCTTGAAAACATCACGAGAACGGCGCAAATACACAGTGAAAACTCCCCCAACGTACTGCTTCACACTTAAGAAAAACATTCTACCGACAAAAACTAAAAAAAAAAGGACAGAAAAAGTTACAGAAATCATCCCAGTCTTCTCCGCATGACCAACAGTCCAGACTGAATGGATCGTACCATGTGTAATTTTTACACAGGTGTGCACAGCAGCTGATCTAATTTTTATCCTGACGGCCACAATTATTTTATCACCAAGAATCGAACCCCTCCAAAATAGTGATGCCCACCCCACCATTTTGGACTTGTGCATGTCAAACCCACACACTGGCTACGTTTGAGACAACAAGTACTGGTATAGAACGTATAGTAGTGGGAATCTGCTAACGCAATCATGCAGCGTAACTCATTTCCGTGCACTACACATTTCTGCGCAAACATGTCTGTCCTTGGTGCTGAACGCCATCTGGAGGTCTGCCTACGGATTACGTGGGATGGCTGATTATGCTTCAGGTAAAAGGTCATGTAGATGTTTTTACGGCTCCCTACTTCAGGAAAATTCATTCATTTACGTGTTAAACAACTTTGATATAATTGAACTTAAAGGTTTTGTTGTTTTCAGTGAACCACAAAATTTGCAAAAGCCTTTCAAAGTTAACAAATTCAAGATCAAACATAACCTTTCATGGTATGTAAAAATCGATAAAGAGCAACTACAAGGCAAAGTGATGTGGAAGACAGACATGCGCAGACTATATATATAACTTTACATTGTTATTATCATTCTTAAATCTTTTCACCAACTTACAACAAACATGGAAACAAATTACAGCACACAAATATAAGATACAACTTTAATCAAAAACATTAAGCTTCCGCCTGCAAGGTTGGCACCAGAGCTGTATTGGTTGCTGGGTTAGGAAGCAGGGAGATTGTAACATATAGAATCACTAAATCTAGTCAGTATGTGCATTTTTCATAATTAGTATAATGTTACCTACCTTTTAGTCTTACTATTTTGTGCACATTGCAAGAACAAACGTCTCATCTTCCCTTATAGACACTGTACGTCAGGGTCACATGCATTAGTGAGGTCTATACCGATTGAGGCATACAAAGTGCAGTATTTAGCAACAGGTTGCTTTGCACGGTCTAAAAGCGCCTCGCAGCGGTTTATTTACAAAGTACACCTCTTAAAATTGGTGTTGTTACTCAGGCCATGTTGATTTGATTATATGGACGACATCCTCTGGGAACCCCAAAGCTGATGCAAGCGTGCGAATAAAAAAAGTTTGGCCCCCAAAAAGTTGTCTTCATTATGAAATCTAAGTGGTCAAGAAGCAGAAAGGTGAAACTAAACACACAGAGTATGGTATACCGAACAATAGATTTTTCATATTTGTTCTTTCACATCTTCTTCTTAGACTTTGGAATTGCCTTTGGCACTCTACGGCATAAGTATCCGTTTTCCGAATTTATTTGCGATATAATTTACGACACATATATGCAGCTGCTTTGTATGATTTACAGTATAGTTGAAAATTTTTTTGGAAACTAACGAAAATTGATGCGCGCGCAGATGTCATCCATATAATCAAATCGACATGGCCTTACCTGATTGACATTTGGTTGGTCTCGTTATCAATATGACTACAGTTTTTACCATAATTGATATAAAAGAAGTAGTAAAACTTTGTATAAACGAAAGAAAGGGTCGGCGTAGAGCGTCATTCGTGGATCGTAGTGTCTGTTAACACTTTTGAAGTTCCAGTGTCTTTTGTCTTTTTTTTTTTTGGCAAATCTGCCTGAATGCCGAAGGTAAACTGCGAGGACCACATAGCAGCGCCCCCATGCGGTTGCTTGACTATAAGTGCAACATCAAATTTAGCGGTGAACAGTTGCCACAACTTGTTGCCGGAATCCTGTGTTTTTGCTTTATTTCACTTCACGGAAGTTTATCTACAGTAGTCGGAACGTATCAAAGACAATGTAAAGTACAACTTACCACCCGAAACGGCCGTGGCGCGTCTTCCTGTGCGGATTTATTCGGGAGTAGTGTTCTTGCCTCCCATACACACTCGCCATCTTGAAACGGCATGTTTCACGTACAGGTGCCACCTGTTAATCATGAGCTTAATTTGAATTTGGTAATTAAGTCAATATTTGATTGACAGGCACCACACGCAAGCCTGAAAACTGCGTTTTTTTCATACTAACGTCAAGTTTTTCCTCAGTGCAAGCCTGACACTTTTAAAAATACGAGTTAGCATGAAAAGAATTGACTTGTTGGTGCGAAGCACAACCTACTTCACTTGTTGTACATAATGAGTAAGTTACGGACATATATGGACATTGTCCTTTTTCTCGTAACAACTTTTGCCTTCTGCTCAACTCTTTATCTGTTTATAGTCAAGTCAAAGTTTATTGCACAGCAGTTGTAGCAGGTACAATGTATGGCAGCATGATAATAATTTACTAGCTGGTATGGGTCTAGCAAAATTCTACATTGTTTATAATGACAATGGGGTAAGGGACTGCCAGAGAAGGCCGGCCGTCACCCCAAAAAAACATGACGATCTTTCACCCAAACATCTGCTTGGAGATTATGTAGATTGTCTTGTTTCAAAAAAGGATGTGACAAACTAACTTCTAAGCACTTATGAGAAAGAGTACTAGTATCATAATGATATTTGAACACACACCACTACTAATGGACTAGCCCCCTGCTGTAGTGCTAACAGAGATGGGCACCGCTGTTTATTTTCTTAATCATTCAAATCTCTTGCCATTTTCCACGCCCACAATGTGATCATGATCTGCCACTTCCACCCGGCAGCCATTGGCTCTATCCTGCCCTGTCCTGCTTTTTTATCTGCATAGTCACCTATATATATGATACCGCATTGACATTCGTCGTATACCGTCCTACGAGTTTGATGCCGTAAAATCGGGATATAGACCAACCGCCGACAGAGATCAGGCTGAGACAGCCTTTCCTGTATCTTAATTTTGTACTGCCTGTGCATGTACGACTATTCCAAGAAAGCCCTTTAGTTTGTGACTACGAACGAAGACCGTGCGACAGACTAGTGTGACACGGGCCTTACCAGCGATAGGAATTGAGATTCAATCATGACAAAGAGGAAGACACTGCATCGTCAAAATGTTCCAACCGCTAGCGGCCAGTCCAAACATCGGCACAACGATTCCTACCATGCCAAGGGCAACGCATTGGACCCGTCTGTGTTTTACATCTGTTCGGTAAGGCTACCTCAAGGAGTTCGGACTAGCTTATAAGATTAAATTGTAAGTTAGAATCATTCAGCACTGTACTGATAATAACCGATTGTCGACACACTTTCCTGTGATCCATAACTCCTCTCATTCTCTTCTGGATCATGTTAACTTGAGCAAATTATCCCCACTAGTTATATTTCACAACGGTGCCATCTTTTTGAGTCTCCTGGACAATGCCAGTAATATTATGACTGTTACAGTGTTTGAAGGACAGCTATCAATAGCCGTGAGAGCAAAATGCTTTGATTAGCGACAACATGTGATATAAAGTTACCCAAAAGTTTGCATAAAGCCGTTTCTTCCCAAGGTGGAAAGAAAAACAAGTCTTCAAACACTTGATGAGGAAACATGATCTAGAATTTTTTTCTTTCTACATTGAATGTTGTGCTCAGAAATACTAGAATCATAATAGTTGTACATCCACACCCTAAAAATTGATAAATAACCACTATCACAGCGGTACTAGTACTTGAATTGTACCACACAAAATTGGTCAAAAATCATCATTGTACCTAAATACATTGTATAGACTATCGGAATGCGGAAGCCCTTACAAAAAAAATCCTATAATCCATTGCTTGAGCCCGTACATGTGCCCTGAAAGCTGAGGTACAAAAATTAGCCAAAACTGCATAGAACAAGCCGCGATATAATTATGGAAAAACGTTTTAATTATGGACTCCCGCCCATAAATCCCAAACGCTTAACCCAACTGTCTTTATACTTTTTATGGTAACATATTAGGTGGTAATGAATATGCGGAAAGCGTTGATGAGTCCCTTGGGAATAGTCAAATTATACATAATTATACTATAATTATGTATAATTATACATAACGATTTTGTCATTATACATAATTATACATAACCCTTTTCTCCATTATACATAATTATACATAATGATTTTACCATTATACATAATTATACATAACCCTTTTTACCATTATACATAATTATATATAACACTTTGGACCATTATACATAACCCTTTGTACCATTATATATAATTATACATAACAATTATACATAATTATACATAATTATACATAATTATACATATTTATACATAATCAATATGACCATCATGTGTATATATAGAATAAAACAACACGGGGTATTCCGTATCGCCCGAGGTACCAGCCCGACCGCGCGTCGGATCGCCCGAAGGCCGGAGGGAGATCCGATCCGCGGGAGGGCTGGGACCGAGGTGGTCTGCTTGAAGAGGCTCGATTATCCCGACTCACAACATGACTGAGAGTTAATCGTCTCCGATTCGAGGTGTTTTGATGTCAAATACGGCAGGTATCTTAAGATTCCCAGGTCCTAAACTTCACAGTTCCTGGCAAATGAAGCAATACAGCTGTATATGAATATTTGAGATTCATCAAATTCAATCACGTAGGAATTTTCTGAGTACGCACAGCGGTATCAAAATTTTCAAGCTCTTTGAAAGACAATGGACCAGAATATTCCCGGCTGTAAGCCCCAAGCGAATGTATTCACACTCAGTTTAATGGATTTCTATCTACAGTGTACAGTGCAGTACGTACACCGACACCACGGATGATACAAACTGTAGTACAGTACTTTAATCGTTAAAAAACCTGCTGTAATAATCACGCACAGTAAATTATTTGAGTAATGACAAATGGGCGTAAACCCAAGAAATTCCCACCCATAACCATTGACCCAAAAAGAACCGGCGGCGGCCATCTTCGTCGAAAACATCATGTGGCAGTCGAAACCCAAAACAAACTGGTCAGTTTGAGAATCGATGTTCCCACTGATTGAAAACTTTACAGAATTATGACCCCGTTGTCCGGTCGCCATGGGAAGGGATTGGACCATGGGCAGACCCAACTCGTGGCAGTCGTGTTGGCCAGGTGGCCACACTGGGAAGTTCACTTAATGTTTGCGTCAATGGGGAAAATTTTCGGATCCAAGAAAAAGCGGTTGCGATGGCCAGGTGGTTGAGTTGAAGAGGTGGTCGCCTGGGCAGGTTTGACTGTACTCTGGTTTTACATGATGGATGACTCCAAACTGAAAAAATCCCCATAAGTTAACAAGCTGACCAACTACGGTTCACTACATTATCCAGTAATAAATTGTATCATATGCCACTGCTTTGCTATTGACAAGTTGTTTATAAGCACTACTACAAATGTATTTTGAACAAATAAGATGCTTCCAAGGACTAGTAGAAATTGTTTTTTGAGAAGAAAGCAGGCTGTAATATATCTAAATGAAGAAAATTCAATTCAAAGTGTTTCCAAATCTCCCTGCATGTTTTTCCTGGTGCATATAGACATGTCCAGAGCAAGTACACCCTTGTCCTCAAGAGCACAATTGACAGGTACAACTATAATTATGCTGACGGCATAAATGTACCAGTATGTGCAGCAGTGAACTGGGTAGATGCCTTTTTGTTCCTGCAGATTTTTGTTACAAATGGGAAAGTTTTGTCTCCTGGAATGTGATAAAATTTATCTCAAACGTTTTTACCTTCACCAAGAAGGTTATGTTTTCGTGGCCGTGTGTGTGTGTGTGTGTCTGTCTGTCTGTCATATGAACATATAGCATGCTCCAGATGTCCCAAATTCTCAGAGTACTAATCAATCATTTTTACATACATATTAAGTTTCAGAGACTATATAGTATAAAAAAGAAACCTTCGATTCCTTTGCATTTTTCAATCCCTCCCTGTCTCCTGTGGAGAGGGTAGAGGGTAACCTGTACCAGGCTTGGGGAGGCAGCTGAAAAAGAGTAGAAACTGGCCAAACAGAGTATCATGCAAGGGAACTTGGTCTGCTAGAGAGTACAGACTTTGCTGCACTAGCAGCTACAGTGTCCAGCAAATTTGATAGAGATAATTCACAATAGCCTGCTAATCTAGTGGGAGGGGAACCAATTTGTCACACCCTCCCTATGCTTACAGGATGGCTTCCCTCATTGTCCCAAGGGCCATAGTTAATCTGGCAAAACAAACACAGCTCTGGAGGCTAACCATCCCCAGGTTAGACCCAGGGTGGGCTAGGGGTAATAGACTCGATGCCATACCCATAACACACTTATGCAGTATACACACTGACTGGATATTACCAGCCTGAGGGTACTTTGGGTGCCATTGTGCTATGGGTCTGGCATCCAGGCTAGCCTTAGACCTTAGACCTTAGTTCCTCCTGTGCCTGATGGCACATCGGGCAGCAAGCTTCAACTTCTTTTTGTCAGCAGCTGTCTCTGCCTCCTCCCAGGCTAGCTAGCCAACAAGCACCATAATTATGAAGTTTGAACTGTAGTTTCCAACATAAGAAATTGGACCAAATTTTGTCAAGGAATGAGTTCTAAACTGAACACAGATGAAATTTCAAGATCACTGTGCTGTGTTATCCCATGCGTGAAACTAGCATGATTGATGATAACCAGGCTAGCTTGAAACTAGACTACTAGCAGGTTTCAAGACAACTATTAAAAATATACTGTCATAAGTAGAAGTAGAGTACAACTGTTAAGTGCAGAGTCTACCCTCAGGTAGGACATTATGTATGTGATCCTCTTCAGCCCATTATCATAGTGGGACTGGTCCATTGTTCGTGTGACCATGTTGTTATGGCAAGTGTCAGAAATTATCTACACACTTTTTTTGTCCTGTACACAAGTACTACTACAACTTTATCTTTAGGCAATATGTTCTTATGGTCATGTTTTCTTTAGATCTTTGCAAAATTATCTAACCTCCACCAAGCCTTTCTACGGGAATACGGATCATAGAATTCAGAAAAAAAGAGAGTAAAAATTAAAATTGGCCAAGGGAGTCTGGCCTCCGCAAGGTTGTTTTCTCCCTCTGAACCCCTGCCTCTGAACTGCTTGGCCAGTCAAACCCCAAGGTGGTCAAACTCCCCTGGCAAATGCTCTCCTATAAATAGCCAGTGTAGTCTGGGATTACTCCACCCTCTTCACAAAGCAACCCCCTCCTGGGATGAAGTATTCCCTGCTGAGATTCCCTGCTGCATACACTACAGAGGCAATTTTTGGGGAAGACCTATAGGTATGGGAAGTTGGGAACCCCAGTAAGCTGATAGGATGGTAGTCAGACTATAAATGGGGCACAACAACATTAGCTGCCAATCTCGGCATCCCTTTTCTGAAGACAAGCCTAGGTATACGTAGGTAATTCAGTGTCAGCATTGCGAAAAACGAATAAAGTCATCTTGTATCTTGTAGCTTTGTTATTCACACTTTCAGTATCAAAAAAAAATTGTGCAGCTTTCTGTTTAAATAGCACTGTAACAGTGATATTGGACTTTCTATGATTTCTTGGTTGATAATCCTATAAACAGCCACAGTGATGACAGTGATTGTTTTCTAAAACAGTTCACTGTCCTCTTTACAGAAGTCAGGCGAGGGACAAACTGATTGAGTTGAGCCAGATCTGATGACAATCTTCTTGGAGGGGGGTAGGCTAGAAATAGTATCTTGTGGTCAATTGAAAAACACATTCAAAATCCTACCAGATTTTCCATAATGACTTTCCTGGTGACTAAAAAGTATAAAAAGTCCATTGGCAAATGTAAAAAGATTTAGTTTTAACTTCTTGTATGGGTAGTTTACAGCAAAGATGTCCCAGCTCACTTCTGCTGTTGGACCATGCACAGATGGTACTGGTAGCTTGGCTGATGTCTCCACCAGACTCCTTTGCAGGCTGAATAAATAGTAGAAATCGGCTGATATGGACCCTCTATGGCCGGCCAACTCCTCTGGTAAATGATGTTCCCCTCATCCGATTTCTACTATTTATTCAGCCTGCAAAGGAGTCTGGTGGAGACTAGATACATTGTATCTTTGGTAGCTGAAGAAGCCTGACTCTAGACCACATGTTGTCCAAAAATGTGGTGGTGTTTACACACACAGCTTGATTGATCTTTTAACTCCATGATTGGAGCAAGGAGTTTCAATTCATCAAAAGCAGATGTAGGGTTTGGCTCAGTGTTGTTATGAAGCATTTGTACGTCTAAAATTGCAACATTACATCAATAAAAGGTTGCCTTTTTACCTCCGGGGAAGGAGGTATCCTTCCGCGGAAGGGTAGGGCGACTGTTCGTCATTTTCATGTTCGCAGCTATATCTCGCGGTTGGGTGGACGGAATTTTGTGGGACTCGGTATACGTTTTGCTGTTAGGCTGCAGTTGTGGCACGTTCTTTTTTTTTCGTTGTATGTGTGTTTTCGGGCGTGGAAATGAAACCTTTTGGAGGCCCCTGGACACCCCTTTTTGTCTGAAAATGGTTATGCATAAATTACTTGGCTGTTGTCAAGGTATAGCCGGGTGCGTCCATTTTTATCAGGCGTCTGACAGAGGGGGGTGTGGTTCCGATAAAAAGAAATTAGGTTTTAGTCAGATCGTAGGCGCGGGACGGGGTCGGAGATTAGTTGTTTCAGATGTAGGCGATCAGATGCAACTTGGCGCAGTTGACGGCAGTGGTTAGCTACTGTATTACACGTTATTTTTAACGTTTGATTTTACTGTTCTGGTTGTCATTCTGTGTTTCGTTCCGTGTTCCTTGCGGCTTTCATAAGTTTGTAGATTTATGTTTTAAGTTGCAGATGAAAATGGGTCGGTGGTTTGTTGTTTCAAATGTTAGCTTTTGACACTATCGTGCGGAGCTGTCAGAAGTGTGGACTACATGTAGTTAACGTTATTTTTAATGGTTGCGTTGTATCGTTAGTAGTTATCGAATATAGCGCATTCTGTAACCAAATGTTGTTTTAATTTTTTTGTATGTAATGTGGTTTGTTTTTTGTTTATTAAAGTTATGCTATACATTTTTATTTTTCGTGTTTAGAAAGGGTTTCGGTAGGTATAGTATTCCGTTAGTTTTTTTTATCGCGGTATGATGTGAGTTGAATGTTATAGACAGTCATCTGTTATATTTACACCATCATGACCGTTATATACACAACATCGTCAGTTTAGATGTAATTAGCCGTCAGTCAGCTCATATGTAATTAGCCGTCATTCAGCTTAGATGTAATTAGCAGTCAGTCTAGCGTCAGTCGGACGTTGCCAGTTATAGCAACAACTGTAACATAACACCGCCGTCAGACGGAGGTTTTGTGGCCATCAGTTACAAGGTTACAACGATATGGCCTTTAAAGTTTATAGCTAGTTTTGACCAAACAACGAAGGACGCATAACATAACAAGCTACTCACACTACAAAATAACACAAACCGATCAACAGTTATGTTCCATATCTCACCATGCTACATCAGAAACACTTGCATTTACTACCAGTTACAATGCCAACGCCCAACTATTACCCGACACACCTTTCATTAACACTATCAACTATATATAACAAACAACATATACAAAGAGAAATTACAACAAACCCGGAGGTACAAAATCGCCGATTTTACTTGTTAGTTTGTTGATCAATACAAGAAGGCTAACCTTCTTGATCAATGACATATTTATACTTTATAAACAATAGATGATATTGAATTAATGGCAAGAAGATTTACAAATTTTGTATGTTAAAAAGGAGGGAATTGTATACAAATCTGTACTAATGGCTTTAAAAATGTTTATTTTGGTCAGGAGTACTGGACTGTCAACACTGTCATTTTTTACTGTAGAGTTGAAATGTGATGCAAACATTTATTTTGTCATACAATATTTCCAATTTTGGTGCCAAAGTCCTGCTATATGAGCCTTAGTATATATAAAAATAATAAGCAAGGACACACAAGGACAATCCTGTAGGAAATTTCAAAGTAAATATTCTGCAGTGTGACCTTTATTATGTGGGTTCAAACTTAGGTCTCAGGTCATCTATTGTTCTTAGACATGCAAATCGTCACTGCCCAATTATCAAGTTGACATGAATTATCCTTGGGGAGTACTATCAGAGGCAACACAAATTATCGGGGCAGCCAGTATGGGTAGAGCCTGAAAACCATGGATCCTTTTATACCTCTATCTCAACTGGATTCAGCTTACTTATTCAGGATTCAGGAACAAGAAAGGATTAGAATGAAAGAAAACAGTCCATTTGCAATTATTTACTTTCTGCATTTTCCAAAATCCTTGTTAGAGTCATTCTAATCCCTCAGAGTGAATTCCACCTAAGTTTACATTTTGTTCTTTCCTACTTACCCTACCACTACTAGGCTCCCCAGGTTGTATGCCAGAGGAGTTTTATCGAAAGTGTGAGAAATGCTGCCCAATAGCGCAGTCCATTTGATACATTTGACAATCCCTTCCAGGTAAATGCTGTACCCTGTACAATTTCTTAGTGGAAGTCCTTGCAAATGTAAGCTTGTGGTTATGGTACACTCAGTCAAGGTAAGGTTAAAGATTGAACCTCCTTGACTCAGTAAAGCCTGCCTCCTTCATCTGTCCTGTCCCCTGAGGAAACTCCTTAGCAACAGTTGCTAAGGGGCTTCCTTGGGGGATAGGGCAAACCACAACAAGGCAGTGAACTGGGCACTGCATGCCCTGATGAGCAAACACTATCAATTTCCTGTCAGAGAGAAGCTGGCCTCCTTGTCTTTGTAGGACTAGGAGGGGGCCCGCATGCCCTTTTCGGTAGAGTGTAATCGGCCATTTTAAAAAGGGAATTCATTCATGTACTATAATGTAGTTAATCTTCTTTCTTCAAAAGCCTGATACAGACAGAAACAGAGCACAAACCATCTTCAATCTTGCAATTGATTAATTCATAATAATTGGCAACTACATGTAAGTTTTGTCTCAGCTAATATACCCCACAGTGAAAGAGAAAAAGTGTTAAATTATAACAACTTATTCTTCAACTTCGATTTCTTGGGAGGATTTTCTGTGCAATCTCTGCTTCGAAATGAGGCCATCCTCTGATTTGACCAAGGACTGATGGAGGTTAGATACAATTGTATACCTCCTTGATTTTACCAAGGACTTGATTTGACAGAGCATTTGGCTGAAAGACAGGGGCAGGCCTGGGAAATTTGCCGACTATACCAAATTTTATATGAAGGGGGAGTCTAATGGTAGTATGATGTAGTCATTTCAAAAGCAACTTCAAAACCATGCCAGGTTTTTTCCTTATGTCTCTTCATTATGACTAAAAGTCTAAAAATCTGATTGCCACATGTAAAACAAGCAGTTTCTCCTTTTTTGTATGGGGAGTTTGCCCTAACTGCCCCTGCAGCTAATCTCCAAGCAGATCTTACGGTGGCCAAAGACAGTATCCAATTGGCCAGACACCGAATGGTAACTGTCTGGCCAATTGGATACTGTCTTTGGCCACCGTAAGATCTGCTTGGAGATTACCTGCAGCTACTTCAGTCTGCTGTTCCAGGCCCAGATGGTGGCCTAGCTTACCCCAGGCCTGGAGCTTGCCATGGGTGGTGAACAATCATGCCTCATGTGACAATGAGTATGGTGCAGTTTCTGAGTCCCATTTCTGACAGGCTTTTCTGGCCACCCCTGGGTTTATGCTCAATCTCCAGCATTTACACAATAGGATTCTCTCACAGCAATGTTTTGTGAGAGGCTGTGAGTATTATTTTCAAGCAGATGTCGGGTCCGGCTCACTACGGTGTTTTAGACTGTCCAATTTGCAACATTTGTGGCATTTGTATCTCTCTTAACTTTGGTGGAGCTTAGCCTCACATGTACCAACGTACTAATATAAAGTCTGCCATCATCCTATCCTGAATCATTTTTCTTTATCATCTTCATGTTTGAACATTCTCACTAGCCTCTACCAGGCACCGCGGATCGCTGGAAAAAATAGTAGACATTGGCCGAAATAAAGGAATAATGCCAGGGGAGTTAGCCGGCCAGAGAGGGTCCAATACGCGACGTAACTCCCCTGGCATTATTCCTTTATTTCGGCCAATTTCTACTATTTTTTCCAGCGATCCGCGGTGCCTGGTAGAGGCTAGGAGGTCTCCACTTCAACCTCCTTGGCTGAATCAAGGATCTGGCCACCCACTGTGTTAGCCACTCCTTGCTAAGATCATGCTAAGATAAGGCCATGAGCAGCTGCATAATCTCCAAGCAGATCCGATGGTGGCAATACAGTATCCAATAGCCAGAGAAGTGTCCATTTATAAATCTTACAAAAGATTTTCAAATGGGGCAAAACAATTCAATTGCCCCCATAAACAAAGGTGCTAAGTCCAGTGTTCTCATGCTTGTGTGACTACTTCCCCCAAAAGACTTAACAGGAATCATGCAGGAATGATACTTTACCACCAAAAAAGTAGACCAATAAAGGCATCCTGCCTGGTACTACCAGGTACTACCAGGCTGTTCATGGCAGGATGCCTTTATTGGTCTACTTTTTTGGTACTACATGTATTTTCTTCTCCACATGGCCCATTCAACTGATTTCCAACATGTTCTGATGTGTTTATGCATTGGTTTATGCAAGGACATTATACTTGGTTTATGCAAGGAGGTTACCTGGTCTACGTTGCTGCCATAGGATTGCTTGGAGATTTACTACTGTAAGCCCTGGAAACAGCCTGGCATCCAGACCAAGGACATTATATCCTTGGTAAATTGTAAATATAGTAAAAAAAGATGTGGGAAAATAATAACAAGTGTTCAATACTATAACATTCCACACTCAAATTTTCAAGTTTCTTAACTCCTGCAATTTTTCTTCTTGCAATGCAAGTTTTGGGTAGTGGACCTCACATGCCAGGGCCAGGGCTAGTAATACAATCCCCAAGCAGTTGTGGGGTAGAAAATTGTATAAAGTTATCTGATGATTGGATATCTTTTTGGGGTTTTACCCAGTACAATGTGCCAAAATAATTCATGCGGCCACCCCACCCAGCAATGCTCCCTACGGGATACTTTGTTCAACTTGATAATTGAACAGTGACCATTTGCATGTGTAGGACAATAGCTGACCTCACTTGAACCCGCATAACAATAGTGAGACGAGTAGGATTCTTGCTTATACCAAGGACATTACTGGTAGTCGGGTGCGTGTCAAACGCCTAGAACACTGTCAGTTTTACACGCACCGACTATGACTCCCGCTGCGGCATGCTGCGTCCCATAATTTTTGTAATGAACCCTGGTGACAAGCTGCAATCTTTTTCTGTACTTGTTTGGCCTTCAGTAATCTGCCCAAATGACTCCTTCTTTCTTTGGAAGCATCTTATTTGATTAAAATAGAATTACATACACGTAGCAAGGCAGTGGCATATGATACAATAGATTACAGGTCTGGATAATGTAGTGAATTGGTCAGCCTGTGGGGATGTTTTAGTTGGGAGCCATCCATCATAAAACCAGTGAGAGTATAATTGAGTTGTGAACAGGTATGATTGAAAAAGCAGTGCTATTGCTCATACATGTAAGTATAATACGAAAGTTATGAATAATAACACAAATTATACTATACAGTATGTTACCCCAGGTAACAACAAATTTCATTCAACATTATAAAATACTCTAAAAAAAAAAGCAGAATTGCACTACAAAAGAATTGGATGGCCATGATTGATCTCCAAGCACTACACCTTTGGTGGCACTACACAGTATCCAATACAGTACATGTATGTGTGTCTCAGACTTGCCACCAAAGGGGTCTGAGATTTGGCCTATGGTGGAACTTGCTAAAGGCATGGTGATCATAAAATACTTTTCACCCAATTAGACCTAATCTTTCTTTTCTTTGATGAAATAAACTGCATCCATTAGTGCACCCATTGTGGAGGTTGGTTATCACCTATACACAAAGCACACATACTAAAGATGGGTGAGAATGGGGAGGGGAGGGTATTATCACATTATGGTGATACAATTAACAGTATTTAAAGTTCCAAAGCAGCAAGAGTGAGACTTCAGTCAGGTAATAGAGGTAGAACAACCTCCTTGGTCAGATGAAGTTGTACAAGAGTTACAGATGGGGACAGGAGTAGTAAATTAAAGCATTTTCTGAGTTATTGGCTAAAGTCCGAAACTTACAGTGTATGAATTATGCACACACACACACTCACACACACACACACTCACACAAACACACACACTCACACCGAAAATCAAGCGATTGATCATCTAAAAACTAAACTAAAAAGGACCACCTTGATACATTGATGTAATGTTGCCATTCTATACAGTCAACAGGACTGTTTCAATTGAGAAACAAGAAATGAATTCGTAATTGTTGTGCCTAACAGTGAGTTGTAAAACAAGCTTTGATGCATAACAAGACTCATATCCTACTGCAATGAATGGTTCCAGATATAGGGACATTTCCTGCAGATATGTCTGCAGGACATATTTAATTTCTGCATGCAGGAATTTAGGTTTCCCTGGCAAAAATTTCTGCAGAAATTCTCCTTCAGAAATTCCTTCATTGTTATGTATTAAAGATGTTAAGTATTTAGGAAAAATAAAAATGTAGCAAAGAATTCTCTTTGTTAATGTAAAGAAGCTGTGAAATGGGATTTTCAGCAAGGAGACACTCTTTAACCTCCTTAAGACACAATACTTTTAACTATTTAAAAATCATTTTGTTATATACATTTACGTCAGACCACCAATCAGCCCTTAGTGTCAATTAAGGCTGAGATAGAGTATTTGTAGGTCAGGCAACTTAAGACAGACAGAATTGAGATTGAATTCACTGCAGAGATCAGCAAACAGTACTGAGATCTTGTATTCCAGGTCCTGTAGTCATTGAATGGCAGTCAAGGTCATAACTAAATAGTTCGGAAGTGATATTGGACAAATTACTCCAAGCAAGTCTTACTCTCAAAGTTTACAATTAGAATCACAAAAGAATCTATTATAGAATACAACACATGCAGTGTATTCCATATCTCCCGATGTACATTTTACCAGCCTGACCACAGGTAGGATCTCTCGACGGCAGGAGGGCTGGGACCGAGGGTGATACGGGATACACCAAATTGTACCCACTCGAGAACACACGCCTTTCAATGCGAAATGAGCCAAAATTGGGGGGGAGGGGGTGGCGCACTCGGTTCTCTCAAAATGCTCATGAAATTATCATTATGTCCAAAATGTTATGTATAATTATGTATAATTATGTATAATTATGTATAATTATGTATAATTATGTATAATGGTCGAAAGAGTTATATATGATTATGTATATAATGGTCCAAAGTGTTATGTATAATGGACCAAAGGGTTATGTATAATTATGTATAATGGTAAAAAGGGTTATGTATAATTATGTATAATGGTCTAAAGGGTTATGTATAATTATGTATAATGGTCCAAAGGGTTATGTATAATTATGTATAATACCAAAATCATTATGTATAATTATACATAATTATAGTATAATTATGTATAATTTGACTATTCCCAAGGGACTCATCAACGCTTTCCGCATATTCATTACCACCTAATATGTTACCATAAAAAGTATAAAGACAGTTGGGTTAAGCGTTTGGGATTTATGGGCGGGAGTCCATAATTAAAACGTTTTTCCATAATTATATCGCGGCTTGTTATAGTTACTTGAATCTGCTTGGAGGATAACATCTTGTGTATAGTCCCACATGTTAGTTAAATCCTTTCTGAGCCAACAGTGGCTGAGTAGTCCGACTCCGTACCTGCTCTACCGTTTGCTGATGGCTGGAAGTATCCTGTGCTTCATCGGGTGGGACATCCTGCAGACCGAAGACGTCCCATGGATTTTCTTTGGATCCAACTGGTCTATCGCCTTTCTAGCTGTGTACTTTACATGGGGGGCTGCTCTGATTGCTACACACCGTACACCTGTACAGGTCAGTATCACATCCCACGTGATCCTCGGACCAACTGCAAAGTTTAATGAGGGCCCGAGTAAAAGAAAGTATGGAGTACATTTGTATATTTCTTAGAGTGTTGCAAAATAGTTTACCCGGTAACAGTAATGATGAAAGGGTGGTGGGTTTAACCTTCATCCTGCTTCCTAACCCCGCAACCAATAAGAGAAATTATGGTAACCAAATGGCTACATGTACATTTACTTCAGTGTGCCAAAGGTTAAAGAAGTTTCAAGCAGGATATAATGTAAATGGTAGGTTCTGTGGATGTTACGGGGTCTGAAACATCACTCTGTCCTATTGTCTTTATTTCGATACCCTTTATCCCAAACTGGATAATCTTCCAGGGTTCATCCAAATCATACAACAGATAACATGGTAAAAAAACACAAACATGGCACAAATAGACTATTGACTTTTCAGAAGACCCAAGGCGCGGCCAGAAAGTCTCTATTAGACAGAAAGCCACAACACAGTCCACACCAGCAGCCATCCCAACTTCCCTGGCACTTCCGAGCTTACCGAGCCTTCGCAATAACGACCTACACAGGGAACCTTCTCACCAGCACTGTTTACGCAGTCTTGCTCATCTCCACCTATGGACTCGGACCCCAAATGATCCTGAAGCATGTTGTGAACTCTGTTATCACTATTGTAGATGTCATCGTATCCCAGGTGCCAGTTCAACTGGACCACTATGTCTATTTCGCTTGTGTCAGCACTATATATTTTACCTCCACCCTCATATACTGGGCTGTAGGACAGATGGCTGGGAGTGACAATATTGTTTACTGGTTTTTGGACTACACTAAGGCACCTGGACAAGCAGTGGTTGCGATCATCAGTTTGAACCTCTTGTCTTTTGGTTTACATTGTGTGTTGGTGGGGGTTTCTAAAGCAGGAGACACTTTGTTTAACTTTATAACTAGGAAAGATGGGGCAGCATAAATATGCTATTATGTATACAACAGGCAAGTGTTATACAAGTTAACTAGATCAGAATAATGTCTACTGGTTTAGAGTTTCAATGGGATCAAAGTCGTTGCCACTCCTTGAACAAGATGGACTGATAGTCATCCGAAATTTGGAGGTTAGTATTCTTACCCTTCAAAAACTTGTCACTGCTGAAAGAATCCTCTAGTAGCTGTATCTATACGTGACAAATGAATCTCTTCAACGACGTTCTCAAGTTATTGTCAACAGGTTCATTTTTGCACAAATAGACGTTGCTACATGTTAATAGATAAATGTTAACTGGCTTTATTATAATTATAATCTTCATCATAACATCACAAAGGACTGATAAATTAATGTAGTCTATAAACAACAGTTACTTTACTCCTTTGTGAGTTCAGTAGTATATTTTAATCTTAAAAGATGGTCTGATATACAACTGTTACATCATATTTACATCATTATAAAATGTTTCATTTAGAGAAATTACATACTTTTGTTGTAATCATTAGATCTTATCTTACAAGACAATAGAATTATTACACACTACTAACTGTAACACCACATTTATATTTACAGTTGTAAAAGCTGCACCTTTACCAAGTTCACAATGATATGCATGTAAAATTATAAACAGGCAAATGCAAAATGTATTCATGTACAACTTATGAGCAGCATTCATAGGCATTATTATAGCTTGCACATTCTAAGTCACCGAGCAAAATTAGATCACCATAGATCAAAAACCAATATACAACAAGATACAACATTTGTCAGTCATTTGTCAATGTAGCCACATTTGTAATTTTGTATAGAATACTTATATGCACAATATGCACATATACTTAGTCACAGTATGATATATAATATAATATAATTGTAAATGTCCATAAAACTTTTACCTGTAACTGGTACAACTTTGGAATTACAAGGCTCTTTCAGCAGGGAAAGGGTTTAGATGAAACACGGGTGGGGGTTAGTTACAATACAGTTAGTGTTATGCAACAGAATGCAAACTACCCATTGACCTGCCCCCCTCCCCCATACAGCCCTAACTTTGCTCATTAATGTATCCAGACAAACCTCAGTCTACAGTGACTACTCAAAGGAGTCAGATAAATAGTCACAAAATATACAGAACTCTCATAATGATGGTGGTCCTTATGAAGAGTTTTCCATTAATACAGGTTTGGCTGTATTTACTTGAAGATACAAGATAATGCTAATAACAACAATACTAGTATTGACATTGAAACACACTGTTACATTATTGTCCTTCATGTAGATATGACAGCTCATGGACAAAGTACTTGGGTGCCATCTTGAGCGTGATGAGGATGGGTTGTTGCAGTTCCTCGTAGTACCAGTCCGCAGGGCTGGGGAAGGGGTTCATGTTGATCTTCTTGGTGGGGAAGGACAGGAAAGGTGTGAAACCTTCCACCAGGTTACGCTTGGGCAGGATAGGGGGGAGGGTGATGTCTGTGGAATGGAGGAAAACTATGTTACAAACTTAGTTGTTGTATGTGCCTGTGTAACTCTTATAATAGATAATGTAAAGAATATCCTGAAAAATGTATAACTCTTATAATAGAAAAATGTGTAACTCTTATAATAGAAAAATGTGTAACTCTTATAATAGAAAAATGTGTAACTCTTATAATAGAAAAATGTGTAACTCTTATAATAGATAACGTTAGCCTGAGTGTCAGCCTTGTTAGCTTTCGGTCCGCTCCCCAAGATCAGCTACCCTGCCAGCAGGGCAGGAAGCCGAAAGCTAACAAGGCTGACACTCAGGCTAAGATAACGTAAAGAATATCCTGAAAATGTTATGCATCTGTGAGTGAATCACTGCTTTTAACATTTTCCTGCTGCCTAACCCCATAACCAATACAAATTTGGTGCCAAACGGTTACCTTAGCAGGCTGAAGGTTAAGTGTTGTATGTGCCATGTGGCATTTTCTGCATGATTGTACATTGAGTTATCATTGTAGTACATAAAGTAGTCATTTCCCATTTTCATGTATGGTTACTACAATAACATTCAAGTCTGAATAAACTTCAACAGAGCCATTCCAATGCATTCTTGGTTGACATGATTTACTCATATTCACATACATGTAGATGTCTAAAATAACCTGAAAAAAAGTGAAAGATACAAATTATGTAACTCACCTGCCAGGCCTGTCTCCCTGTGTCTATGACATTTACTGGTGTGAGTCTCTCCCAGACGTAACAGGCTCCCCTTACTGTGGAGTACAGAACAGATATTCAGTATCAGAATATCCACATGGCACAGCAAAGCCCATGTACATGTATATGTTTCATCTATAAATGGGAACATGGTCAGAGATGTACATAGACTAAAATATGACCCAGGTTTACCACATAACTCCACTATGTAGAACTACATGTAGTTGTACCCCTTCTCTAAAAGATTCAAAGTAGACAGGCATAGCAATGTAATTGTACTGGTAATGTACATTTGTCTTGTATGTTTCAAGGATCTGTTATTCCAGTACCTGAGAAGAGTTCCTTTCAATAGAGATGCAGAGAAGACAGAAATGAGAGCAAGGTTAGTAGGCAATAAGCTAATACTACAGGTTTTAGTACAAAGATGTTTTGATAAATGTACTTTGAAACAACATTCAAAACACGATTAAGATCTTGTGTGTTCATCTTGCACTCCTGCACTTACACACTGTATCAATACCAGAACATAATATTATGCATTTTTTCTATCTCAACAACAAAAACTGGAGACCAACTGAAATCATTCATAGTTAACCTTCTTCCTGCTTCCTCATCCCATGAAAAATACAAGTTTTGTGCCAAATGGCTACCTTAGCAGGAAGAAGGTTAAGCTACAACACACTTCACCAAAAGTTTGGGTTATGTTTGGACCTGGTGCAATGGCCAAGTGAGTAGAGTGTTCGCCTTGTATTTGGTAGGTCGTGAGTTCGATCCCTGGTCGAGTCGTACCAAAGACTTTAAAAATGGTACCTACTGCTTTCTCTGCTTAGCACTCATTTGAGAAAGAGTATGGTAGTGAATACACAAGACTACAAGTGGACTAGCCCCCTGCTGTAGAGATTTCACAACTGTGTGGCCCAAGGGCTATTGAACTGGA
The DNA here is from genome assembly GCA_013266295.2 of Branchiostoma floridae x Branchiostoma japonicum. Taxonomy (NCBI): domain Eukaryota; kingdom Metazoa; phylum Chordata; class Leptocardii; order Amphioxiformes; family Branchiostomatidae; genus Branchiostoma; species Branchiostoma floridae x Branchiostoma japonicum. Next base: position 12,274,884 of record CM023829.1, on the reverse strand, counting down.
GATGGGTGCCGCCCTATGCACCATCTAGCGCAGGAAGGACTTTAACTTTTAACTAACTGTACCTGGGAATGTGTGGCAGGACCAGTACTGTGTTCTTGGCGCCCTCCGGCTGAGGGGTGGGGACTTTCTCCTGGGCTTTCCTCATCCTGGCCAGCTCCTCTTCCCGCACCAGCTCACAGAAGTAGTTCACCGCCTCGATCGGCTGGGCGTGCTCGATCGCGGACTGGTCAGGCGGGGCATCTATTGTAACTGGCGAGAGGAAAGGAACCAAAATGTATCACCATCCAGTGAGTGAACTAAAAAGTTAATTTTCCACTGGTTTTAACAAGATGGCTCTCTATACAGGCTCGATGTGCCTTGGAAATTCCCCTCACTCTTTTTTATTGAGTATGTAATCAGTTGATCATGGCACAGCCATTTACAACAGGTTAAAGAATAAGAATAGTTTACCAAATAAAGTTTTGCTACTGGTAAATGTTTTGGCCTCGATGCACAAAATCTATATAATATACTTAGAAATGTACCATTAGATTCCATTGTCGAGCTAAACCTAGGTATGTGATTCAGAGAGATTCGCTTGTCGCATTTCACTGCGTTTCACCGCCTTTCACCACCCACCTGCATCATCCTCTCCCTCTGTTGTTTATACGAAACACGATTATCATTTACAAGCACGCCATGTAGTGTAACAACTTATGCAGTAAGCAGTACACTTACCAGAAAGCCGTCTCCTTGGTTCCCCCTCATCCTGAAACACAGTGGTACCATCATCATTACAGGATACAAACATACCGGTAACCCTACACACGTTAAAGAACCCACCACACCTTTCGAAAAAGAGTAGGGGCTTGCCCCGGTGTGCGATGGTTCAAATACTACAATCTGGTGATTCACTACGGACTCCAAGAAGAATAGTGTAAACTTGCACTAATGGAGATTGTAATAAAACAAACAAACAAACAAACAAACAAACAAACAAACAAGCAAACAAAAAGGAGCTGCTTGTCGGGCTACTTACAGGTGTTTTCTTGAGGATGCCCTTGCCCTTCCGGCCTGGCCTGGTGGGCAGTCTGGTCATCCCCTGGACACCGCCGGATCTCAGCTGGTCAATAGTGGCCTGTAGGTGGACCTACAGAAGGCCGAGAAACATCTCAAGCTTTAATCTAAAGTATACATAACCTCCTACTATCAAGTTGTAGGTGAAAACTGCACCACTTTTCACCTATTCTTTGCAAGTTAAGTTGGTCAAAATGGCTTAAAGACCATGTAACATCAATAACATTGGAATACAACAGTTCCTGAAAATAGGCTTTGTTCAGGTCACAAGCACCTGTATGTAACTGTCAGCTGCCAGCACCAACTTAGGTATACAATGGTATTGGCACATTCCTTCAATGTCAAGAAGGTATTCAAAAACTTCACACGTTGTTTCGAGCAACAAGCATTTCCTTGCATTCTGATGAACTTTCCTGAGGTCAAGCCCAAGGTGGTCGCAGAGTGTCCTTACCTTGAATTTGCCCATCCAGGTGTCCAGCCATCCTTCTGCCATGTTCTTGAGCATGGAGTGACTTTCTCCTGCCACGCTCCAGGTGTCCATCTCCCGGTAAAAGTACCTGTGAGGATCCTGCATGCCGATGTCACTCAGGATCTTGTGGACCAGGAGGCTGCAAAAAGAGAACATCAGGAATGGTGAGGTTGAAAATATGACTGAAGTTGCATCATACAATTGCATGAGTAGTAATTCATTTAGCATGAAAGTTCATCTGTGTTGGTACAAGTCATTATGAAATAAAGACTAAGCTTTAACTTCCAACACTAACTACAAGACACTCAGTATCTTTAGATGGGGTTAAAATCCTCGATTCTGAATCGGACTTCTTTGCAAGAGGAGTGAAGGAGGCGGTCTACATAAGAGCTCACAGACCTACCCTGAACAGAGACAGGGGGAGACGCAAGTTATCTGGCACGTATGATCCACTACTACGGTCACGTGTCTCTGACGTCACGTTCCAAGAGTAGATGGGTCCATTCCGAGAACAAGGTTGATGGAGTCAACCGAAAATTTGGGGTAAGTCCCAATTCCTTGTAGTTAGTGTTGGAAGCTTAGTCTTTATTTCATAGTAATCCATTTGTAAATCAATTGGGTTGCCTGACTAAATTGTGCTTCTGTGTTGTCGGCCTGCCCTATGGTTGCCGCCCCCTTGGGGCGGGGGTCATTAACTCCCGGCCGACGGCTTGTGTAAACACACGCTAATCCCTCTGATCATACAGTACAGTTCCAAAACATTCACAGATGCTCAGGACAGTCCCGGAGGTCTGAAAACTCAGATTTCTTGTTCATATAGTGTTTACCAAATACATCGGTGTTGAACCTCTAAAATTATAGTATAGAAAACTGCTTGGATCCTTAGTAGAAATCATGTAGTCAAGGTATCAGGAATGGAGTAGACAGTTGAACACTACATGTACCTGTAGATGCACACATTCTTTAAATGGCTCTGTTTTTCTTTTTCTTTTCCTATCAGTTTCATTTCTAAGTGCTGTCACTTGTACCTTTACATCACATTGAACGCTAGCCATCTTTCATGAAGTCAAGAGGGATATTTACCGTAGTTCGGAGTCATTTTCCAGGTACAGCGCCATCAGCTCCAGGACAAACTCTTTACTCTGTATCCGGAGAGCGTTCAGGAGTTTCAGAGCGGACTCGACAAACGGCCTCTCCCTGGGGTCGCGTATGTTTGGGGCGGGAGGGCCGCCCAGGAAGTCCAAAACAACCTAATCAGAGAAAACACAAATTCCATGACTTGATTGTACAACTACAAAATAAAACAATTTTATAGAGATACAATGAATGGATAATAAGCATAATTTAAGACATTCAGATGGAATTTTTTCTCTAGAACAGATTGTCAGGTGCACCTATGGTATCATAACATTGACAAAAAGCTGTTGTCACGAGAACATTTTTTGCGTGATTTCTGTCGTTTTACATCTATCTGTGCAAGCTAAGATGATGTTAATGTTTGAAACATTGCCTGACCTTGACAATGTCAGCGATGTTGGTGAAGTTCTCCTGTGAGTGCAGCAGCGTGATGGCGTCTATGATCCCCGCCTTGTGGGGCCAGTCTGCGATCCTCAGCACACGTAACAGGTTGTTCAGGTACGACTGCATGGTCCACGGCTTGGAGATGGACTTTAATGCAAAGAAAAATAATTTAATTCATTGCCTGTTCATGCCCTGAAGACCTATAGATACTGCTAGTAACAAAAGAAAAATGCAAAAATTTTCCGAGTTCATGTAGCGCTTCACAAAACAATGGTAAAATAAGGTACAAAGTTTCACATGAAAACTGAAGTAGCATCACAGCTCGTGTAATATATACATTCTCCTTTGTTATAATATATATTTTTTCTATCAAGTAAAATGGATTTTTTCCATGTCTTTGAAAGTGATATATAGATTATAGATTGGAACAAGCATGTATTGAGAAGTGTATATTTTTATATTTCTTTCATCAAAACAGATTCCTGTCTTACCTTGGGATCAGAGAAGAACTGTTTGTACCAGTCTGTCCCGTCAAACTGCGAGATGAAGTCAGGCAGAGGGGTCAGGGGTCGTGGTGGTGAGGGGGGTGGTGGTGTTGGCTCTCGTGGGGGCGGGGGAGGTGACGGTGTGGGGGGTTTGGGCGGCGTGAGAGGCCTGGTGACCAGCTTCTTGATTGGCTGCCGCGGTTTGATCTCGCGTTTGGGCTTGGGTGGGGGTGGAGGTTCCGGTGAGGGTTCCGGTGAGGGTTCTGTGTGGATTGGAAGGAAAATAATGAACATATCGCATGACTGGGACAAAATAACGCAAGAGTCTACATGCTCATCAGGAGTTTCTAGCATGCCTGTGTAGCACCATGTAGGGGGTAGAAATTCCACCAGCGGAAAAGAAGGTTAGGGGTTTGATTCCTGGCTTAGCTGTCAGTTTAATTCCAGAATTTGCATGCTTTAGAGGATTGTTATGCCCTCAGTCCATTGTTGAAAGACAGCCACACCTTAAGCATGCTTAGAAGAACCCAGCCACCTTCCTCAGGAAGAGTAAAGGCTCACAAAGACCTGTCGGTTCTGAACTTACTGGCTTGCTGGATGAGAAATCTTGGCTGCGTGTCAGCTGAATGAATAGAATACAATCTTAACAAAATGCTTTTTGACACCAATACAACAGAGGAGATGACTTGTAGCACCAAGCAGTTGGTACATGTATTCATTTGATAATAGAAGCACTATCAAACCTACTAGTGGCTACCTAGCTCTACATAAGGTCATGTCCCTAAAGAACAATGTCTATAGCAGCTACATATCTCTGTGACCATCTCCTTCAAGTGCCTTGAGTGGTCACCATAGACATGTTTGACTGTACTGTATCTACCAAAACATAATATATAGCATATACAATCTACAATAATAGCCTGGTATCGATCCCTGTTATAGGGTCCCTTCTTTCCCTTCACAAATAGGTATAACAGTAGGTACAATAGGGCTGGATACCAGGCTACTATCACAAGTGTTGAGTGACTGTCCATCACAGACCCAGTAGGAACAATAGGTCTGGATACCAGGCTACTATCACAAGTGTTCAGACCCAGTAGGTACATGTAACAATATAGGTCTGGATACCAGGCTACTATAATCACAAGTGTTGAGTGACTGTCCATCACAGACCCAGTAGGAACAATAGGGCTGGATACCAGGCTACTATTACAAGTGTTCAGACCCAGTAGGTACATGTAACAATAGGGCTGGATACCAGGCTACTATTACGAGTGTTCAGACCCAGTAGGTACATGTACATGTAACAATATAGGTCTGGATACCAGGCTACTATAATCACAAGTGTTGAGTGACTGTCTATCCAAGAACTGACCTGGGGTGGGGGGCTTCTTGGCCCTCTCCATGAGTTTGGAGAGCATGGGCGTCGGCTCCTCCTCCTCCTCATCTGACCAGGTCTTCTCCTCATCCTCAAACTCCTCCTCTACAGACTCAGGTTTCTGGATACACAGATGAGGGGTACATGTGTGAGGTGAGAGTAAGAGAGAGTAATGTCAACTTTAGACTTGGAAAGACACCAGATAGACATTTTTACAGCTGTAAATGTTAATGACAGAAGACCAAATAAAGTATATTATTATACAGTGATATTGAAGTAATGTTTCAAAGGACATGTCAATTCAAGTACATTTAGCAAAAGTTAAAATGGAAGGCTGGAATTCAACAAAATCTCGAGTGTCTTTCCATGTTTTTCGTCATACAGTTTCATAATTTATAGAGTAATGTACATGAGCTTTGAAAGCATGCAAGTTTCTTGACATATTGTAGTGAGAGTGCATTACTGCAACATAACAATTGAATGTCTTTGAGGAGCAAGTCCTACCACATACACAAAACTACTTTCTCTGTGCTGGTACTAGAAACTAGACACAATGTGAGCTTTATCAGCACATGTACATTTGTACAGTGGCAAGTGGTGTTCATTAATTTTGTACTTTGATCATAACAAGTAGTATACAGTGTAGTGGTGCCATCTTGCATTTTTTATCAGAACTGCAGGTGCATGCATTGACAGCAACTACCATACACAGTCACGTCACAGCTATGGGTACTCCAAACTCACGAGCCAACTTAAAGGCAAACTGGTGTCTCCCTTCTTCACGTGCGGACTTAGAGGTAAACTAGTGTCAAGTTTCCTCTCAGGGGACCTTAAAGGTACTGTAGTAGTGTCCGCTTCCCTCTCAAGAAAACTTAAAGGTACTGTGGCATCCTGTTTCTGCATGTGTGAACTTTGAGGTACAGAAACATTCATGGAGGAACTCAAAGGTAACTTTTTGACTGGTTTTGAAGGATCTGTTCTTGTCTTAAGTTCAGCCTTAAGCTGATGTAGCAAGGTGCGTCTTTTTCTGCGGCTTTTAAATTTGTTAACGACCAGCAGAGCAAGCTCATAGTTGAAGGGAGTGGACTGTGGGAGATCTGCATCCACAGAAGATGAAAGCTGATGTTCCTGTTAGGTTTTAAAAGGATGTTAGTAGTTGAAGATTGAGTTAGTATAATAGCATAAGGTACCAATGTTAGGTCTGTATGGAGGAGAGACATGTCAGTAAACATAGCTCATTCAGATAACTCAACAGTCGTTACAAAAGTGAGCCGGCTTTTGATTATTTTGTTGAAGTTGAAGATCAATCATTACAAGTTAGTAGGAGTTACGTTTCTGGAGGCATTCCATTCAAGAAGAAATTTTAGACTATAGTGTGTGCAATATATATCAATTGGCCAAGAAGAGTGTTGCTAACACACTTTCATATGAAAAAAGGAAGAAACACTAGTGGTGCAGTCAATGTATAAAATTGACATAAATATTAGAGTAAGTTAAACATTTAGTTACAAGTTAGCAAGAATTAAGTCTTTGCAGGGCATAAAGCAGCTATCATTCTAGTTTAGTGTGAGTGAAGTGTTTAGAATGGTTTCAATCAGGACAATGGTGCACACATATATAAATAGTGCTCTTTCCAAAACGACATGTGTGCACATAAATAAGTGCTCAATGCATATATATTGTACTGTATTATTATACATGTAGTAGTGTCTGGGAGGGCAATTTGTAAAGCTGTTAATACACCTGTTTTGCCCTCCCTTCCACTTGTGTTCTTGTGGAGAATTCTAATAAACAAATAAACAAACCCACCTTCCTGCTGCCATCTATCTGTGCCAGCTGTTCAGCCGTGAGTGTCGGAGGTTTCCACTCCTCCTGTTTCTTCTTCTGTTTCTCCATCTCCTCTGCAGGCCACAGCAGCCGCACCAGGATGGAGTTAGGGATGAAGCCGCTAGGGTTGATCACGTACGTCATCGGAGGCTTCTCTTCTTCTTCCTCCTCCTCTTTCTTTTCTTCCTTCACTTCCTCTACATCCTCCTCTGCAGGCCCCTCTGGTAGGGACTGTATTCCTGGTAATTTACATGTAGGAAAAACGACAGTCAGCTTTTGGGAGTCACAACTACATGTATGACAGATATCTATTGCACTTAACTTCATTAGAATGAAGTAAAACAGGTATTAACATAATTATAGGCTTATATATATATCCATCTCTCTGAAAGTTTCATTTGCTATGATTATTCTTGTTTATAAACCAGCTATTTTGCCATAAATTTATTATAAGGGTATGTTTATAGATCACAAATAAAGGGAAACACAGCAAGAAATAGTCATGCCTTCAAGTACCAGAGTTATCAACCAAGGATTGAGGAGTTCAAAACCTCATTTTTTCCTAGAACTATGGTAGAGTGGAACTCGCTGCCACCAAGTACAGTAGGGGCATCATCAATATATAGCTTTACACAATGTTTAGAGTTGGACGTTCAAAGGTTAGGTGTAACAAGTCGTTCGGTGTAATTTAGCCAGCTGCTGCCATGCCGTGTGCCTGCGAAGCTGGTGTGTTACGCTGAAGGGCGGTTATACCGGCTATACAGATACAGATATGAAACTATCCTAATTATTTGGACACAATGAAGTCCACAGTTCCTTACCAGTAGGCTCCCTGGATATCTTCTTATCCCTGTCCAGTGATACAGAAGTTATCGGTGTGGAGGGGATGGACTTAACAGCAGCAGACCGTGGAGGGAAGAACCCCAAGGGACCTCTCTCTGGCATGTAGGGCTCCTCCTCTGTGAAGCAACATCATGTGAATGTTATCTTTTGCCATTAATATTAATATATTACACAGATCAAACGTATTCCACAAAATAAAAGGAACACACCACATGTATTGTAATAATTGCAGAGGAAACAGAGTTGACAGGTACATGTATAAACCCTACCTGGTTCTGGCGGCTCAAGGAAGTACGTATCAGGGTCAAAGTCATCAGGATCTTTCACCTGCTGCAGAAATCAAAGGTTGTCAAACTTTTATCTCGAGTTCATGAACATCTTAAATCCTTCCGTAATGTAAATGTTGTGTCATAGTCTGTCTCATTGACACAAAACCAACCATGATTTTTCAAAAGACATTTATGGAAGAATGTGAGTCCCTACCTTGATATCATGTGTCTTCCTGTAGAAGAGGTCTAGGTACTTCTTGAAAGCCTCACTCTTCACTTTCTTCTTGTTGAGCTTTGGTTTCCTCTGTCTGGTCAGCTCTCCGCTCTTGATCTTGAGGAGCTCGTTGTCTCGTGCCTGCAGCACTGCGTAGATCTGGGAGGAAAGACGCAGCAATGAGGACTACATTGTAAGTGACGTCGAACGGCCGAGCGGTTACTAGGCCAGCGGACACGAGATTGAGAGGTTACAGGTTTGATTCCTGGCATCCCTGGCAAGATGTTAACTTGTGTCCTTGGCATTTCCCAAAGTTTATCTCTCAGCCACATACATCTACCATACACAAATTAATAAATTGATAAAAAGATTATTTTTCAAGTCTACCTGTTCCTTCTCTCTCTCCTCCCTGTGCAGTTCCTCTTCCTCCTCTACACTCAGGATGTCCATAAAGTGGTCAAATCTGTTGGGAAAGCACACCTTTTATTGTAAACCAATGCTGACTAAGGTCACGTGGGGCTTCTGACTAAGGTCACAAGTACAGTACAGTAGAAAAGAAACATACACATGTAAACAATGATATTTAAAAAAGGCAAAAAACAAGCTTCACAGGCTGTATCATATCCTAACATCTCTACCCAGCTGACCTGAAGAGAGAAGAGTGTGCGTTCTTCAGTCTCTTGATGTCTCCCTGGTTCAGCTGGCTCACGTGTTCGTTGTTCAACGAGATTGGCTCCTCCTGGAAGGGCTCCGGGAACTGCATGGACACCATGCGGAAAATGTACGTCTTGGGCATGTCTGGAAAGGAGGAGAAACAACATTATTTTCTTGTGTATAGGCCTAAAAACACCATACCTGTACTGAAATTTACTATTTACTATTATCAGTATATCAGTTTTCTTGTTTGTCTCTTTTGATGAAAAGCTAAAAGATTTTAATGAAAGACACAGGGATGAAAAAATCTTATACTCAGTCTTATGTCTGGCTCTCATACTTTTGAGATGACTATATTAAGCAAGTTCTGTAAGTACTCACAGTGGTTATATTCTATCCTGTGGAGGTGTTTCCCAATGCCCACCAGTAGATCACCCCGCTGACTACAGAAGGCAACACTGTGTGGAGCAACGTTCAGCTTGATAATCCTGTATGGGAAGAGAGAGAACATCCATCTCATTACGGTAACTCTGTAGTACATACATGTCTACTGCCATATACATTTTGTATTATACAGCACAACATATAGTGCACTATATTTTAGATATTCTTCTCAAACTGTGTTGGTGTGAATGATGTTTTTTTTTTGCACCAAAATTTCCTACCTACTCCTGCATAATTCTTCCTGGTCTGCCTTTTACAATGTTATTTAGGAAAGCACATGACATGCACCTTTCCAATGTTATTATGTCATAGGCCCATGAAAATAGTGGGTCAAATGTAAGTTTGGTGAGTGAATTCTTTGTGTTGGAAAAACTTCATTCTTTTCTATAGAACAACCTACTGATGTAGTACTATTGAGAATTTGTGAAGAATTTCATCAGGTTGGTAAGTCACTGGGTATAAAGTTAAGGGTTCTTTGAACATTTCAAGGTTTACAACACTCAAGAATTTGCATCGTCAGCGTACCTGATGAGGCTGTTTTCTTCGTTCCAGATCTTGACCGTCCCATCCAGACTGGAGGAAGCGAACACTTTCATTCTGGGACAGCACGCCAATGAGGTGATGTCATCGATGTGGTCGTCGTCTGGCCTGTGGTCAAACCGATCTGAAACAGGGAAATCAGAGATGTCAGACTTCCTGGAATTCCGGAAGTATGCAATGCTCGCCATCCTGAATTCCCCCATGTTGACCTCTAATTCCTGCTGGCTCCCAGCCAGATTCTGAGACCTTTGACCTCCTGTCATTCTGCCTGTCAATCTTCCCCCCACCCATGCTCTCAACCTACTCTGTCTGGACAAACAGATATACAAACCCACAGCTCAGCCACCCAAAACAATACTTCCGTATCTGGAATTAGCGATACTATACTAACATTCCATACAGAACTAGCAGTGTAACATTCATTTGGTACACATTCAAGATACATGTAACAGTTACTCAAGCAATTGGATGGATTTGACAGTTTTCAAAATTTATCCAGTTGCTTGAGTAACTGTTTTCTTATGTATCTCATTTCCTGGATGTCTAGTCTTCATCAACACATTCATTTGGTACTTACTCTTCTCCACCAGGTTGTACATGACCACACTGTATGTGGCTGTGGCAGGCTCCTGGAAGCCCACACACAGACGTTCCTTCAGCGTGGCCATGTACAGGGGCGTCTGGGCACAGTAGAACGACATCAGGGGTGACAGGGCCTCCTCCGAGAACGGGAAAATCCGCCACACCTTCACTACATTATCTGGGGATAAGAAGCAAAAGAAACATTTAGTAACAAAAGGTCAAAGGAAGAATTGATGATGATGGTGATGACAGGTTTTCAAACAACACACACCACTGGTCATTTTAAATTTCTGTTTCAAATCAGAAACAGAAATAGATATCAGAAGTACCTGTGCAACTCCGACTTAACTATCACCACTACCCCACCATGTGGGGTTGTGTGGCGCAGCAGTAGCGTGTTTGGCGCAGGGCCAAGAGGCCCCGGGTTCGATCCCCATCCATGTCACCGATCTTGTGCCCTTGGGAAAGGCACTTTACACGACTTTCCTCACTTCACTCAGGTGTAAATGAGTACCTAGCTTCAGTTAGGGACGTCCCTCGGATAGGACGTAAAATGGAGGTCCCGTGTTTGGGGAGAGTCACACCCCACGCACGTTAAAGAACCCACCACACCTTTCGAAAAAGAGTAGGGGCATGCCCCGGTGTGCGATGGTTCAAATACTACAAACTGGGAGTTGGTGATTCACTACAAATCACCCGGGTGAAGGCCTGGCGAACCCCCATCTCGTGTAAGCTACATGGTGATTAACATCATCACCAGGACTCCAGGAAGAATTGTGTGAATTGACACACTAATGGAGATCCTTACTAACCAAATCAAACCAAAACCCTGCATACGCAGTTGGTATTTCAGGCCTTGTGATTACATACCTCTGCCAGCAGAGATGATCTGATTCTCCTTGTAGTTTGCCACCATGCTGATCACACCCCTTATGCCATGAGCCTGCAGGAGGCAGACATTTGGTCAGACTTTCACATCAATGAGAAGCAAAAGCAAAGAAAAATGTTTCTGAATAACAGATATATGACCAACTTAAGTGTTCAATAATGTACGTGCCAGAAAATGAAATATATCTGACAGTGTGAATATTACTAGAAATGACATCATTTCAAGTCCTCAGTTCATAATGCTTGCCGTGTCTCTTTTCAAGTCAACCTTGCAAGCACAGTCAAACCTGACCAAGAATAACACCCATGCCAGTGGACTTCTTGGACAGGTGGCCTTCCTGTGCACCTATGAAAAAAAACTGGGAGCCAGGAAAATGTGGTTGTTCTGGTCAGGTGGCAGGCTTGAAGATGTGTCAACTTGGGCAGGTTTGACTGTAGTGGAACAGATATCTGATATATTCCTTACATCAGTTTTGAAGTAAGGTAGCCCAGTCTCCCAGTCTAACGCAGCGATGTGGCCGTCCTTGCGTCCTCCCAGCACGATAGTCCGATTGGTGTAGGTTGTAGAGGGGACGATGGATCTCTTGGGGCGTAGTGCGAGGATCCCCTCGCTGTCCGCCTTCAGGGTCTTCTGCCACGTGACGTACTGTATAGCCGGGTTCACCACGTACTCATAGATACACAGACAGTTGTACCATTCTCCTCCTGCGAACATGGGGAAACGTGTTATAGTGACATATCTTACAACAAGACAATAGCATGTCCAGGAGAGAAGGTACAAAAACTGGAAGTTGTGCTGCAGCGCCAAGGAAAGCTGCAAGGGGGCCAAAATCGACCTTCATGTTTGTCTTTCGAGGGCTAGACGTGCTTACACACTGTATCTGAGGCTTGGTCGCAGCCCGACAAATATCCAGAAACACACACAAACAGACACACAGGCAGACACACCCAAAACAAAACCTCCATTTTCATTTACTTGAAATAATGTTCACAAAAATTACTCATATCACCCTCTACCAAACTTTGCATGATTCCCAATAGGACTACTTGAGGTCAAACTTAAGAAACTGTACGGAGAAATGATAACCTAGAATACTTACGAGCATTAGGATGGAAGACATCCTTGATGGTACAAGGGTTGCTTGTGGTGAAGGCCTTCACCAGGTCTCCATGGTCAAGTGCAACAAACATGGTTTCTGCAAAAAAAGAAAAGCCATGTTACAATGTTATTACTAACATGTGCACATTGGAGTGGCATGTTTTTTTACAGACATGTAACCTCACACAAGTTGACTGATCAGAAAGAACTAATGAGAAAACACTGATCACTTTGTAGTTAGAAAGGCCATTTGGAAAGTCAATTTTAACCTTCTCCCTGCTTCCTAAACCCAAAACCAATATAAAGTTGGTGGAAAACAGCTACAATGTACTTCAGCAGGAGAAGGTTCACTCAATCGTCAGCCTTCTCTTCCATCTTGATGGTGAATCAATTAGAAGTTTATTGCAAACACATGCGCGAGGGCTAAACAGTAGAAATCCAACATGTCCATGAAAAGTGCACACTTCCTTTATCCTTATTTCTGCCATTATGATCATAACTTTTGAAACTATAGCGAAAGTAAATAAAAAGAGAGAGGAAAATACCTTCTGCCTCGGCGTAAACAGCGTCCACGATTTTCCTGTGGCTGTCCAGCAGCACAGTCGTCAGAACGTTTCCCGTTGCCGGAGCGATGATGCGTACAGAGGAGTCCTCACAGACACAGATTGCCCTGGGTGGCAGCTGACCCTTGTGTTCTGTGTACTTGATGGACTTCACTTTACTCCTGTTTTAAATATTCAAATTTCAGTTGTTTTGTTTTGTTTAAATAAATATAAATTTCTCAAAAAGCAGCAAATATCCCTCCAGAGCTTGTAAGTCTAGTGCTTGTCAAATAAAATTTAATACGTTTAACTCTCACACTGCTAAGGTTCGCACCACTCAAACTCTATATGAGGGCCTGCATGGGGGGGTCACGACAACGCTCTACGCTAAATTCTGAGAGCTGGCTACGTATTACGCTGAATTCAAGAAGCCTCCCCCATTACGCTTTACGACAAATTCCGGGTAGCTACAACGCATTACGCGAAATAAAACGGCGAATTACGCTCTACGCAAAATGCACCGATTACGCTCTACGTTGAATTAGAGCGGTCCGTCTACGCTCTACGTAGAATTAAAACGGCCGATTACGCTCTACAGAAAAGGGCATACGGGCCCCCCTATATTGCTGATATCATTCAAGGGTGTCAGCTAGATGAAGGTTACCGGTAATACTTACCCCATTGTTGTGAAGAGGTTGTGGATGTGCTGTGTTCTCCACAGGTCGACGTGATAGCTACAGTAGCTGAACACGTGGTCCTGCTTGATAATGGAGCCCAGACCTGTCACCTCTTCCTCTGTGTCAATTCTGGAGGGGGAAGGTGCAAAGCAGTTAGGAGGATTATACAGCTAAGAAAGATCATCAGGTTTTTGCTTTAGGGGCAATAGGAAATGTACAGACATTCCAATATGCTGACCATGTGAATTTCAGTGAATTTTAGCTCATGAATACACAGTGCTTCAGAATCTGTGTTCTGTAAGCAAGCTTTTGACTACTGTAATTCCTGATTTTTTCACTGTACTGTTATGTTCACTGTTTTCACTGTCACTTCTGTACAGTGAACTTATCATTACCGTTATCAAATCATTTGTGTTTTGCCCCTTCCCTGCACTTGCCACCACCGTGAAGATAAAGTTCCGTGAACTTGTCCGACCGTGAAATTTTAATAATGATAATGATACAACACACAGTGATGATTTACAAAACTACAAACGACCTACTTGTCGACTTCATCGCAGGTCTCCAGACTCCAGACACGGATGGTGCAGTCCTGTGAGGAGGAGATGATGAAGGGACCGTACGGGTACACCACCAGGTCCGTGATGGCCCCCGTGTGTCCCACGAACACCATCCGCAGGCCCCAGTTGTCATCCCACACTTTCACTGTCAAGTACAAGTTACTGATATCAGTACATGGTCTTACAAATTGTTACAAAGTGAAGACACTGGGAATTAAAAAAAATTGATAGGTTAATTTGGCTCCAGTTGTCATTCACCATACATGTAACAAGAGCTATTTGCCACCCAAAAATCAAAACCCTAGCATGTTTAGACCATGAGATATAAAAAAAATGGAAGTTCTGCTGCAGAACCATGGAAAGCCACCAGGGGGTCCAAAATCTAATAAGTTCTTTGGTAGTTCAAGACCTAACCACATACCATATTTCAGGACAATCCATCAATAGCTTCTTGAGTTATGGTGCTAAACCACAGGCAAACACATATACCCACGCTACCAAGAAAATAACCTTCTAGGTGAAGGTAATAAGCAGGGACTGTATGCCTACCTGAACCATCCTTTGATGCTGTGACTAGGTTCTTCAGTGGATTGAAGAACAACAAGCTGAAAAGATACAGAAGAAAAAAAAAATCTGGTTACCCTTTGAAATACACCAAGTTACAAAAGTTCAGTTTCTTTGATCTGAAACTACTATCCAATAAACTTCTAATTCCTTTTGGAGAAATTGTAGTTGACCTCATGTAAGTCAAGATTTTGCGGCAAAAAAGCAGCATGAGAAAAAACAGAATGTTTCCCTATCCCTGAAGTGAAACATAACAAAACTTCAGAGCTCGGCCTTACCTGGTGATATTTCTGGCATGCAAGTCTCGTCTGTAGCAGAGCATCTGGCACTGATACAAATTAAAAACCTGCAAAAACAAAAAATAAAACTATGCCAAACCAAGCAAATAAAAAAATCCCATTATGACATGAAACTCATAGCTACTGCTGTTCCATAGAGTACTAGCAACTCAAGCAAAAGTGAAACTATACCAATCAAGCAAATGAAAACAAGAAAGCTTTTAAAAGAAGCTGGCCATAGGCCGCCAAAATGGGAATAGCTGGTTGGGTGGCATGGGTGTGCACTATGACTATTCATGACTTGCTCACCTTGCTCGAATTGTAGCAATATGCTAAAAAGAGTGAATTGAAAGACCTGAAAAATAGACAGTGTTGCTTCCCTTTGCTTCCCACGGATGGATCGCGTTCCTAAATGACGTGGACGTCAGAATTGTCCAATTGCTCCGAAATTGCCGAAACGTAATTTGGATTGTCCCGAGCTGAAATTTAGCGTCATTTTGACATCGGGATATTGTTAATTTCGAGGCCTGGCTTGGCATTGCGTAACGTGCGGTTAGACATTGTGCAACTTCTTGCGACCCATCGCCCAACGACCAACGTGATTCCGGGCGCAATACTATAGGCCGCATGGTGGCCTATGGTAAAAATTATACGACACTAGGGTAGTGTGAAAAATTATTCTTTTTCTTTAATGTTGGTTTATTGTCTTTAACCTTCTCCCTGCTGCCAAGCCCCAAAACTAATACAAGTTTGGGGCCAAACGGCTCCCTTAGCATGCTGGAAGTTAAGAACGTGTAACTCACAGCTACAGCTGTTCCACAGACAGCGTAACATCTCTGCTGTCTGCTAGCTGTGTCCTCCAGGGCCAGGTGAGTGAAGACGTCCTGAGATGTCAGCCCTTCTGTCACTATCTTCCGCTGAATCAGGTACCTGTTACAGTACCTAAAGCACCAGCACTGTGGAGGGAAAAATATGTAACAACATTGAAGATCATTTCATGTACTTAATAAATAAATATGTAACAATATGAGCCACAAGATAATAGCTACATCTTGTATGTATACATTGGCCTAAATCAATACTGTAAGTCTTGAAACATTTGAGGTGGTTTTATTTTTGAGGCTTTCGTGGTGACATCTCTACTGCAAATTCGTAACACCATGCACAAATTCTTGACACCACAAAATATACTTTTCCAGTGTATCACTATTGTATGACAGCATTGTTTCAATTGCAAGCTTAAAACATCCCGCGAAAGCCTCCTTTTTTCCTCCTATTATGCAATGAAATCACTGGGAAAGTAAAAGGATTTACAGTAACCATTAATTTAGAAGTATTAGAAACCAGTTTTTGCGCTGAGAAACTGTCTTATAGAATATCAGAACTAGCAGAACAACAAACTGAGATTATTTGACTTACCATAATGTGCCCCACTCCTGCTGTAACCACTTCGTTGGTGTTCTCATTGTATACCAGGCTGGAAAACAAAGAGCACAAAAAAAGTCTTCACCACAATAATTCCTTAAATAAATCTATAAAAAATAGCCCACAACTGACCACATCTCTTTTTCCACAGTTTTACATGGTTTTACAAGCTAATTCATTATACATGTACCAAATTAACAATATCCTTACTTCTACAAAGGAGTAATTAAGAAATTGTTTACTTACCATTTTATTTGGTATGGTGACTGTGCACATGACAGAAATTCAAACTCAGCATTCAACAACTGTAAGGGAACAAGAACGTTAACATGATCGACTTACAATTACATCCCAAAATCTTTTTTTTAATATCCCAAATCATGATCAATAGGATTTTACTTCTAGTATTTTGATACTACATGTATCTATCTGAAATGCTACACCTTGCTGTCAATTTACAATATGCTGTTGGTGGAGATGGTATTCTTATCAAAATGTATTAAACCAGTCCTGTTTTATCATAAAAAAAGGTAAAGGTAGTCCCATAGCTTTTTTCAGGCTGTAGGGGCAGTGGGTTGTTTATCCATTGTGTCTAGGGCACAGTGTTGGAAGGTGGAGCCCAACCCTCTCTTTCCACCACCTTTTACCTCCCTAACCAAATTCAGGTACTAGTACCCATTCTACACCTTAGTGGAGTAAAATAGAAAGTTGTGTAAAGTGCCTTTCCCAAGAACACAATGTCTAGCCAGGAATGTCAGGAATCGAACCAGTCTCGAACCAATCAAACCAGAAACGAATCAGTCTCATGTCCGGTCAGCTTAGACACTCGGCTATTCAACGCCACACCTTCTACTAAACCTGGTGAACATCAACGTGAATTCAAATCTCACCTTGAACTCATCATCACCTGCCCAGGTGACATACTGGTCCACCTTGCTGCAGTACAGAAGTCTGTCCACCTGTTCATCCAGGTAAACACTGTACTTCTTCCTGCCGTCCAGGTGGAACACGTGGACGGACTCGGTGTCCACACTCAGGTATTCCTATGGAAAAACATCATGGAATGGGTTTCAATCCAGGATAGCTTATACTGAAAAACTCAGGATAGATACAATGTGTGCTCTTGTACAACATTACTTTTGCAACATTCCCTGCTTTGTACTCAGCACTTACCATAGGGATGAGAAAGAGTATGGGAGAACACACACCACTACTAGTGGACTAACCCCCTGTGTAGCCCAAGGACTATAGATGCAGATGGGCACCGCCCCTATACACCAAAAAAATGTGGGACAGAGATTTTAAAGTAACTTTACAACCAATAAGAGGGTAGCTGTCTTTCAAACTTTTTGATTTCTATGTTTTTGTTTAGCATTTATACATTTTTGACTGAGGTGGGTGGGGCTGTGGGATGGGTCTTTTAATTTGCAGCTACTCGAGAATAAGAAGCTACAAGTTTCTCACCTGTGTGTTTTTGTTGTAAATGACATGTTGGATGAGCTCGTCGTGGTTCAGTTTCCTGACGGGGTGCATGCCGTGCTGGATGGCAACAGTCTTCATGTCCGCCTTCTTCACAGCCTCGATCCCCATCTTGATGGAATCCCGCAGGAGTTTCCAGTACATCCTAGCCTTCTCTCTGTCTAACTCAGGATCCCGCTTTCTGCCACCAGGTGTGGAGAGGCCGCTCAGCGTACTCATGAAGGTCCGTTCCCGCTTCATACTGCTGAGGTCCCGGTCGCTCAGATCGGTCATGAACGTTCTTTCCCGGGATCCATACGCGGAATCGCGTCCCCGTTCGGACGCGGTGATGGTGCTGCCACGCGTCCTGGGCATGTCGTCCATGGCGGAGTTCTTTCCTCTTCCTCGGGATATAAGTAAGACTTGTTGCTGTGTTTAGATTAGTTGCGGGCTAAGACGGTGGTGCATCGATGATCTAAGTTCATATCGACCACCTGTTGAAGATGAACAGCAACAACAACAACAGTAGTCAGGATCAATTCTATAGAATTAGATGTCACTATGTAAAAGCTTGGATTTTAAAAGTGTGAAAAACAATTCAAATTAGAAAATTTAAAAGAAATATTTCTGAAAGACTTGATATGCAAATTTTCCATCCTGTTGGTTATTGCGGTTTTAAAATGAACGGTACCTTGCTTTCACAAAATTATTTACGACTTGTTTGTTTACAAATCATGTACCTACAATTCAAACTGTCGTAGACATACACGTCTTTGAAACGTAAAGAATTACAAATATGATCGTATGGATATCAACCAGCACAGAACTAACCCGTGTAGAGTTTAGTAAACTTGTGGAAAACACACAGCAAACTGTCAAAAAGGCAGCAGCAAAACTGCAAAAGCACAACAAAACTGTTGTAAATCTTGACCTATATATTTCACGTCGAAAAGTAGGAGATTTCACGCCTTAATTCAGCAACAAAGGAGCTCCATGAAATCTACGAAACACTATCTCTTGGTGCAATTACTTCTATCTTCGAAAGAAAGCCCTGATATTGTAGAAAACAAGTGAAAGTTTGAAGTTACCTTTGCAAAGTTTGCTCCCGCCGCCATGTTGTTTGTCACCATGGCGTCCGTGGCATCATGGGAAGTTTACCTCATCACTCAAACTCATGAAAAAGTAATGCACTCATTAAACTTTAATGATAAATTTTATGACTTTTTTCTCAAAATCATATCATCGTTAATATATATCTTCATATTTATGCGTAAATTGTGTCAAGTACATTTGTCGTATTTTCTCCAGTGAAAGGGACAACTTTCGGCACTATTTTCTCTGTTTCCCAAGCACCAGTGACCGCGTAAGACTACAGGTCACGGGTATGCTGTCAGGCACTTCCGGTATGCGGGAAGATGCAGTGATTTCAGCGGTGAGTCTGCCTTCATTTTACGCGCTATTTCCTCTCCCCCAGGTGCTCCGATGTTTATGGCGAAGGAACGGCTCGCTTCTCGCTTGACACTGGAAAGTAGACGACGCCATAATTAGCTTGCTAATATCTCTGGAAGATCGTCGTAGGGAATCTGCGTACACCTGTTACGGCATGGCGGAGGTACCTGTATCCCGCACTGCAGCGTTTTTTGAACCATGCACCATAATTTTCGCTTGTTCAGCTGTACACTAAGTGTTTACATGCTATCATAACGAAAGATCGGATACGAGTTCACGTGCCAAAGTTGCCGCGTCAGTGTAGAATGGCCCAGCTGTAAAGATCAAGGCGAAACCGTGATGTTTTGGAACGAGAACATGCGTTGGGAACATTATGCCGGTTGGTCCGTCATTTGCATGAAATCAATATTTGATGGGACACACCCTCTCAGCACCTTGCCCTTGTAGATATCCCGCTCAGCAGGAAGGGGGGGGGGTACCCTGTGATATTTCAATACCACCTGTATGTATACCATAGCTGTACAGGGTAATTGTAATATTTTTTGCTGTCAGTTTGCATCACAATGTTGGATTGAAGTTAACACATTACCAGTATTGGCACACTGTGACTCACACAGTCACAGCATAGGTTCAGAATCAATCAATCAATCAATCAATCAATAAGTAGATAAATTGATCAATCAATTAATCAATCAAACAGAAGCTTGATAAATACATTGTACTGGGTAACATTAAAACCCCTTGGCCATGCATTCACCCAGTAGTTTATTTACCTTTCCTTGTACAGGTATGTCAGGTATTTGTTATGACGACAGGTAGAGCTTTTGTACAAGAAGATGAATAGGAGCAACTTAAAATTCAATGTTTTAACAGGATTAAGAATTTTTACAAGTAAAGATTATAAAAAATTCACATGCCTGCCTTGTAATTTGAACCTATAGCATTTAGACAACACAATGCAAATGTTAAATCACAGAATGCCGTTGTTTAGGAATAATAATTTCACGAGACGTTCTGCCTGAAGTATGATGTGGTCCTAAAAACTAGGACAATTATGATTTGTTATGGTACAGTTGGCAACCCATGATCTTTTGATTGAATCAGCTAAGGAATACCATGGCGGTAACGAAATTGAATTAATTCAAGTGGGTATCAAGGTTTGCTTGGCATGTTAATTGTCATCCTGTCAATGCTCGGATAGAACTGTACAAACCATTAGAAATATGATACGTGCGTGTGTGTGCCGTGAAACACATCTCCCGTGAGATACCTTTCCAAATCTACCCTGAACAGTTCTTCTAAATTCTGCCAATGTTATCTTCCTATGGTAACGAATTTCCTGATAGACAGTAGAATTTGATAAGCGTAACTCCAGCATGTTTTTTTAGGTCAATAACCTCGGGTGCCACATACGTACACATGATTCAAATATTTTAATTTCCGTTTGCGGTTCCAGGATGCATTATTGAATCCCCCATCCCTCTCTAACCAATTTCTCCAATCTAGGATCTGTCCCAGTTTTCAAATTCAATCATTACATGGAAATATATAGTGAGATATAATTTATATACATCATAAAAGTTAACTTCTTGCTGGTTTTGTCAACCTGTTTTAAGGCAACGAGTTGCCGAAGTATAGACAATTCTACAAGATTTAATTTTCTTTCTGACGAGAGCCCTATACTAGCAATTCTTGTGAGCGAGATTTGATAATGGACACATCTCGAGTGCAGTGAACTGATTCCGACTATAAAATCAATTTGACCTGCCATGAAGATGTCGGTCAAAGGTGGTGAGATAACCGCAGATATCACACAGAATCAGGGCTAAGGGACAATGATCTATCACATAGCACTGTGTGCGACCATTGCTGTAATGTTACTGTAATTCACTTTATGTTTATGGTAGCAAAAGTTCATGGTCTGAGAAAAATTGAGGTGTTCACGGAACTATATGTTCACGATGGCGGCAGGTGCAGAAAAAAGAAAGCCCGTGAGTGTGAATTATTTCTTATAAGGGTAATGATAAATTCGCAGTACAGAAGTGACCGTGAAAACCGTGAAAAAATCAGGAATTACGGTATATGAAGGGTGGTGCTGATAGAATGCATCACGGTAGAGACACGGCTTTGAATTGAAGTGTGCATAATTGATTGGCGTAGACAGACCGGGATCGCTAGGGACAGAAGGGATCCCGGTGTCAGGGCATCCTTATCCTATCAACGGCACGCTGCGTCAGTTTAAAGGAAAAACAGATGGCTGGAAACAAATAGAATAAATCAGTTTCTCTTTTGTTGTATTATGCAGTAGATCACAAGAGATTAATTTCTTGGATGACATATTCGCCTGCTTCATTTTTCTCTGATTTAAAAAAAACATGCACACGTATACATGCATGTGTATGTACATGTACACAATTTCTTGTGTTAGAAATTACGTATTAAATTTGCTTGCCTTCATAATGACTTCTACCAACACAGATGAACTTTCAAGATATGTAAATTCTCAATCATCCCCCAAAATGCTCATATTTTGGCACCAAAAGTTGAAGAAAGTCCTTGTCTTCCTAGTTCAAGTAGTTGTTACTGTTTTTCCATTTATCAATGTAGTGATTTGATTAAAAGTTTCATTCATTGTTTGAATTATAAACCAGGGTTGTAATATGTCAACTTTGTTGCTCCTTTGGTAGCATTTGGATGTCTTGGCAGAATTTTTTTTCTACTCGCTTCATTGATAATCCTGCAATAATCTGAGAACCACCAAATCAAATTGGTATGGCCTAATTAGCCATAAGCCATTGTAGTCTGCTGAGTTAGCTGGAAAATTCTTCCACACATTATTGGTACACTACGTCTAGTCATCATTGGCAAATAGCTGCAACATGCATATGGTCCTGCTGTTATTGACGTAATTGTCAGGGCAGGAGTCTATAATGGAGATTTGTTGGCAGAAGGCCAATATATTCTTCTGTCCGGCCAATCTGTTTGGGTTGATCGTTATTTCAGAGGATTTGTAGTGCATAAGCTGATGTAAGACATGCTTGTGGCAGAGCAAGGGACGGGAATGCTTGGAGAGTGCCAGGAAAAGTGACTGAATGGTACATGACTTCAGGGCATATTCTTGACGTCTTAGTGTCCGAAGAAATAATCTTTGTTGCTTACGATTATTCTATATGGTGCAACCAAAAGTTTTTTTGTGCACCCAATTTTTTAGGTCGGGTGCACCAGTGCACACCTATTCCTAAAAATGAATTTCGAGCCCTGGGTCTAAAACGGATGAAATTTGGTGATTGCAGCCTTATCTGCAGCATAGACATGATTAGTATCAGTAGCTTCTTCATGAATGTGATTTATAACTGCATGAATAGTTTATTTGTCTTCATGTGAGTGGCATACTGAGAGGTTTCAAGTGAGACATAAACACATTACTGTGCAGAACAATGTAATAAAACCTTGCTGTCAGAAATCCCCATGCACACATTCGATGATTCCTCTTGTCAGACTCTGTGAAATCTGTGAGTTACTGTTATGGTTGGAAAGTCTAGAACTTTCTGTTACTGTCAGGGCTCGAAATACCACCTGCACATGTGCAGGTAAAATTGGAACTGTGCAGGTATTTCTGATGTCTACCTGCACTAAACCTGTGCTGGTCCATGTACTAGGTTTATATGGATTTTTATTTGCTGCATTGACTGTTACCTCCTATGAAATATAAAATAAATAATGGCAATGGTTTCTGAACAGTTTTTAGTACATGTATGATCCATACTTCCCAAATTTTGAGTAGCACAGGTAAAATTTGTCTGGTGCAGGTAATTTTTAATGTTACCAGTGGCAGTATGCAGAAAAAAATATTTCGAGCCCTGAGTGTGTATGTGAAGTTTGTACTGTAGCAAAAAGGGTTCTTTGTAGTCATTGAAATAACCTCACTGTTTATGTTGGAGATATATTTTCTATCATAAAAAGTCTTGTTAAAACTGAAGCCTATTCACCAGTAAGATAACAAAAATATACACATCATGCATATTAGTTTAGTATAGTGATAATGCATGTACATTTTGTAGATACAAATTCATGATTCCATTTGTATAATTGGGGCTAATTTGAATTCATATCATATTGATCTAGACAGTACCGAATTCTATGCTGTTGTAATTGTCATGTATTATTCAATATATCCATTTCTGTTTCCATCTTTTTCGTGTATTCTGTTTGGAACATAAACTGTGGTGTTACTATATTGTACTAAGCACGTCGGCAGAACGTACTGCGCCTGCGCGAAACCCGTAATGTATTGTGCATAGCACTTCGGCAGAACGTCTCATATAAGGTCGAATTCGCGTATATAAGGGTGACATCCTGTCTGTAGTTTTCAAATGTTGTATAGAAAAAGATATGGTCTGCAACAGGCAAAATTCTGATGCAACGTTGACCAAAAATCCAGGTTTTGTGCAGGCGCAGTACGTTCTGCCGACGTGCTATTGTACTATGGCTAGTATTCTTTCCCATAACCCTATATCTCAAATCAGGCCAGCCAATTTGTAACGAAACACAGGTTATGTTGTCTCCATTGTCTCTGTCCTTAGCAACCATTGATTCCTGAGAGGGTCCTAGCCTTGAACTTTGCCCGACCAATACTGTCTGGTCCCACATCTAGCTAGCCAAGGGTCTCCAATCCTTGTTACTGTGTATCAGACAGTGTAATGACGTTCCTGTAGCTTATCAGTCAAGTACACGGACCGGATAGGAGGGAGGGTTGGCGTAGACATCTCTGTACAAGAACGGCTGCTTGTGTATGATTGATTGATTGATAGATGTCGACAGCTTGTACTTGACAAAGGGCTGGGAGAATATTACATTTACATCTAGCAGGATTTAGGGATGAACCAGGAAGGATTTGAAGGAGGAAGGGGTGAAGAATGAAGTTGAATTCAAAGGTTTTGAAAACAAAATGCAGAATTGACAGAAAAAAAATGATACAGATCAATGTATTATCGAGACACTACAAATGTCAAACCGATAAAACTTCACTGTGATATCTTTATTCTCAACCTCCTTTGAATTCCATGCACAATTCTTTTTGGTCTGCTCCTTCCTGAGACCAATTAACAGTTTACCTTTATCTGTAACAATTGAGCATCCTGTTTTCACCATGCATTGCTACCTTGGGGAAAATTTGCATCATCACCATGACAGAATGATTGTCTTATAATGACTTTATGATAGCAGAGTCCTGATTGCAGAGGCAACAACAAATGAGATGACACTGACAACAGCAACACTGTAATTATTGAAATCATTCAATGTGGTAAGAGTTAGAACTAATATGCCTGCTCCAGAGTTATTGCAGTTAATGTTATGCATAATGTATCATACATTCATATTGCTTCTTCCACACACGTGCAGTAAATCATTGTGTTGTGTTATATATTATAATCAACAATCAATGTCTTTGTGTAAAGTGTTTAAATTGTCTGAAAATTACATCTCTGTATAAAAGCTCTTATAATAATTCCTTAAATTGAACTTCTTACCAAATTAAAAACGGCATAGATTGGTGTATGACAATGCATCTAACAAACTGCTAGTAGTTTATCTACTGTAAATGTTGAAACTTTTGCAGTGGTTGTATTTTTGCCTTTACCGCAAATTTATGATACCATGAATATGCATTTGCACTGTATTGCTAACTGTTTTATTTTTTTTGTTTCATCACGAAAATAAAATCTCCTTTTCCTTAAAACGGCAAAATAAAACCAGTGCAAAAGTACATGCATTTACAGTATGAGTGCCTCTGAGAAGTACATTATAGCAGCAATAGACTTGATAGCCATTACCTCTCCACATTTCCATTAAGCAATAAAAATGTGGTATCATAGAGCAGCCACAGAGTGCCAAAGATTGAATTGACATGAGAGAAGTTTCCAGATAGAGTTTATCTGTTTCAGATTGGAAAGATTTTCCCTCGTTTTAACAGGTACTGGGGATGCATGTATTACGGAATGCTAACAGATGTTGACAAAATATTCAGTCACTGATGGCTTTTCTATTGATTATGACTTGATATTCGGGTACTGATAGTGTCTGCAATGGATTTTGATTTACTTGCATAAATGTGACCTTTTGCTTTTACAGATGAAATCAACCCATTCTGACAACGATTCTTTGTTACCATTTGAGATTCATATGTGTTACCTCTTGTAATGACTATAACAAGGAGTAATTCTGATAATATTTTTTCACGAGAAATATGGAAGTATACATTGGAGTTAATTGTGACATTTAGAATTGATGTATGCCAATTATCTAGTCTCAGGCTGTTTGGAAAGATGAGCTTCATGCTTTATTATTTTATAGCTAAACTTTGAATTAAGTTAACCACATGAACTCACAAACGCATAATGCTGCAAATACATGCACATGCCTCGAGAACCGCAAATCAGCCGGCAACACTGCCACGGCTGCCCGTGGCACTCCACGTTAGATGGGATGTAGATGGTTGAATTTTACGGTGCGTAGATCTTGTATCTCTCTATCTATGACCTGTGCATGTTGGTAGGCTGTTGTGAGTGCTTTTTTTGCCGGTGGCTACGGGATGTTCGCAATCGTTACGAGGAAGCATGTGTGCAATATGGTGACTTAGCTTATAGGGTGATGAGCTTGTTTTATTGATTTTTTCAGGGAGGGGAGGGGAGAGATGTAAAAGCAATATTGGGATGGCACAGACAACAGAGTACAATAGCTGTGATTTTCTACAGTCTTGTTTCATGAGGTACTAGTATCATACGTACTGGTATCTCTGATGTTGACAAACTTTTTTTAACCAAAAAAAGAAACTAAATTTTTTTGAGGAAACAAGTTTAACAAGTTACTTCTACGGCTTGTAAAGTTTCCTTTTTGCATATGTGGGAGCAATGATTGTTAATGTTAAGCTAAATTTTGTTTTATATCTGTATCTGTATAGCCGGTATAACTGCCCTTTGGCGCAACACACCAGCTTCACAGGCACGCAGCGCAGTGGCAGCTGGCTACATTACACTGAACAACATGTTACACCTAACCTTTGAACGTCTATGTCAGATATAATAATCTAATATTTACATAAGTATGTAAAGTAAGGAATCGAACGAAACAAGACTAATAACTGTTGCTGATTGTTTGTTTATTTTACTTTTTTTTGTACATCTATTTGGGTTTGGAGTTTATGGATTCATCATCATTACCTTTTGGTATTTACAGAGCTCGAAATACTGGGTGCATATGCACCTTAGTGCAGTTGAAATTGGAGCTGTGCAGGTATTTCTGATGTCTCCCTGCCCCTAACCTGCACCAGTCCATGTACTGGGTTTACACACAGATGTAGGTAACCGTTATATGTGTAGGTAACCGTTATATGATATTTGTGTATTTTCATTAGCTGTATTGACTATCATCACCTATTAAGTATAAAAGAAGTAATAGCAGTGGTTTCTGAACAGCTTTTAGTATGATCCATACTTCTAAAATTCTGAGTGGTGCAGATAAAATTTGTCTGTTGCAGGTAATTTTCAATGTTACCTGCATGAGTGCATAACATTATATGCAGAAAAAAAGTATTTCAAGCCCTGTATTTATGTATTCTGGGTCTGTTTAAGCCTTAAAGCCATTGTCTCGGCATAAATCTTTTGGAGACATGTTGAAGATAAACTGTAACAGCATACATGACCTATAACAGTCAACAGCAGCTCAACTACAGACGGTATGTTATGTAGTGTACCAGTACCAGGGACGAGGAATCAATTTCACGGAGATGTTGATGTTATACATGCAAGTGACCTATTTTACAAAGTGGACGGCATATGTGGAAATTATACGTGTAGTTTACATGTAAAGGCATCCAGAGTTTAATGTTTAAATAATAATCAATGCTCAAATTTGAACCCCTATTTGGAAAATAAGAATGTGGCATACAAGCTATTTAAAATGAATGCTGTTCAGTACTAGGGACAGGGACCTAAATGTCAGTGTGAATGTCATTCAGCACAAAGCATAGTGTATGAGTCAGAGGCATTCAACATTGGGAGAATTTGATTTGGTTTAGTGTCAATCTCAATGGCATGCTGTAACAGTGTTCACAATGTATGTATGTATCCTATGGTGTACCATGATAGTATTCAGACCAGGGACAAGGACCACAGTGCCAATGTGAATGTTATTTAGAGCAATATGATGATGGCAACCCTTTACAAGATCCATTGTTCTGCACTGGACAGTATTCAGCACCAAGGACAGAGACCATAGTGTTATTAAAGCTGTCTTTCAGCACCAGGGACAGATGCCATCCTTTCAGTGTAACTAGTCATTTAGGTCCATACAGAAGTATGAAGAGACCTATTCTAACCCTCAAAACAACAGAGTTACATCTTGGCTTGATGGGCAATTTATTCGGCGCCTATTTATAACTATAACTCCTTTTTCAAGAAAGTTTACGACAAAGTTGTACTATGTAACAACTACTCCTTTCTTAGGCAGTCATGCAGTTATGACTAGTTGTCTCCCCTCCCCCTTCTTCTCCCTTTCCTCACGCATACAACCTCTGGGGCCCCCAGCCCTCACATAATGTAGTGACATTCTTGAAGCATTAGCAGTTTACGACAGTGATTATTGATTCTTGGTGACTTTCAAGTTGGAAGGAAACACATGCCGGAAGATGCAATCGTCTTGGAATTGATTAGAAAAAAAACAATTGTCACCACCTCTTTGTTTATGCCAGCAGCTGTGATAATTCTTCTTTTAATGCGGTCTGACGCAAAAATCTACCTTTCAATCTGTAAGTACCGTAATTACCCTAATGACACAGAGCTATTATAACACTGCCTTTGAACTGAAAACCCGGCTGCTCATTGACGTAATGCTCCTTCACTGAACAGGAATTAACGTGGTCGTCACGGCAAGTCAGTCTGACTGAGGGAATTGGTGTGCATGAATTGGGTGAAATATTTATCCCTAATCCGCACAAGCAAAAGGAAGGACAGGTCCTGGAGACAGCCCTGGTTGTACATACATTGTTACACTGTGTTTGTTGGATCACTTTAGCCAAAATCTAAAAATAACAAGTAAAAATAGAGAATCCCTACCTACCAACCTTATTTTTTTCAGGACTCAGAAACATAACATTTTTTTCATAGGCCTAATCACCATTTGAACCAAAGAAACTGCAAAAGACCAGGCCAGGTAGAAATATGCACCAGATAGGTCTACTAGTAAGAGACACAATGAGATCATACATGTACATGTATGTGGCGTCCATACTAACACCTGTAGCCCTGACAGGTGGGGGAGGGGGGCACATCTGGCTGCAGTCATGACCAACCTTTGGATGATGATCTTGCATCGGATAATGAGACAGTGCCATCTCTGATTTTACTGGTTTCAGTAAGATGGACAACGAAAAGTATGCTTGTAGTTCACAAGTTGTTTTAGTATGATATTTTCACTATATCTACCCTTTTTATCACTGAATAATTAAATGAATGACAGACTTCTAAAAATAATGTAGCTCATGTGAACAAATACAAAATGTGACTCTCCATATAGAAGCTTGGGGCTGAGCTAGTCTCTGAGGTTTGAATCATGTATGTTTTTATCACAGTTGGAGTACAAGGCAGACTTCCATTTCCTTACACATTAACACTTGAATTTACAGTCTGATGTAGTTAAACGTGGGTCACCGATGTCACAAAATCCAGTTAGAGATGATGACCAGTTACCCCAACCGCTTTCAGCTGCTTGAGTGAACAGCTTGATTCTGCTGATTCAGATAGTCAGCACATGTAGTTTGTATTTCTATAGTCATTTTCTGCTCCTATCTCATAAGCTTCTTATTAGCTACTTGAAAGAATCATCTGAGATTCTCAGAAATGTAATGTCAGCAAATGACAAATACGTTCTGTTTAGGATGTATATAAGTTCTCTATGAAATGAGCTCAAGGATGTTATTTGTGAGCTTGAACAAGTTTGAATAGCCTTTCAGGACCCCATTGAAGTATGACAAAATACATTCTGTTTAGGATGTATACAGTCATGTAGAAGGTTTCTATGAAATGAGCTCAATGCTGTAAATTGTGAGCTTGAACAAGTTTGAATAGCCTTTCACGAACCCATTGAAGCATCAGTCAGAGCGGGCTTTAGCATGAGAGTTTTCCAGGTCTCCTTGAAATCATGACTGGAACGTTCTTTATGTCAAACATTCTTTATAGTCAGAAATCCCTCTAGATACAGATCTTTATTTTTATATACAATGTATTAGATGGATATGTATCTGTACTCGTCGTTTCTGCCATGACCTGTATGACAGGCAGTTTATCTGACTTTGTCTCCACTATTCATGTACCTGGTACTTGTGTGTTTGTTGGTTTGAAGTATCTGATGTCTTCATCTGTATTTATCATTCATAAGCTATAGGCTGTTACGGATGTTCAGAGATGCTGCTTTTTGACTTGTAGAATCTGCTCATCATTCATGGCTGTTTTTCATCATAAATTGGATTTGATGGTTTTTTGACATGAAAACATAATGCAGATTGGAATCAACATTTGAAAACAGAGTCTGAGCGGAAAGTCTGAGCCGTAATTCACATAGTAGGTGTAGATAAGTCAGATTCAAGTTTTCTTCTCTGCCTTCAGTTTTCATTTTGTTCTTTTGCCAAATCTTTACTCGGAAATATCAGAAGCAAGGAAATGAATTGTTGTTGCCCTTGTAAAAGTAGGAACAATATCATGACAGTTTAACAGCAGAACAGACAAACTACACAAAGCAAAGAGATTGTCGTGACAGGCTTGTTTCAATGGCAAGCTGCTACCCCGACCTTTGACACTCTCCTTCTTCACAAAATCCAAAGTATCCATCATTCTATTTTCTCTCCACCCAAATGACACATTGAGAACCGAAGCAGAATAACCTTGTTGATCTCCGGGCAAAGCTTCTCTCTTAAATTCTTTATCCCCGCTTTGCATCTACCCATCACTTCCAATTGGGGGAAACATTTCAATGGAAGGCAGTCCCTCTTGGCGCATTAGCACACGGATGTGTGCCTGCCAAGTCCGGCAGAGAGAGAGAGAGATCGGGGAAGGGATAATGCCAGGAGACGTTGAACTTGTGATTGACCCTGTGACGTGGTGTCAGTCTGCTCTCCTGAATGATGCCCCCCTCCCATTCTCTTGTCAGATTTTCGTCCCTGTTTTCATGGCAGCCACTTGTTTAAGGGGTTTAGAAGGATTCTTCTCAGAGTGTGTTGATACCCCTGGAGAGATATTGCTGTAAATCAGCTCCTATATCAATCTCGGACCTGATGTTTAAGCATTTTCTGTTCTTTTTCATATGCTATGTAAGGTTTTAATCCCTGGGATTCCTTGGTAGCCAGTGATTTCAGGTGTTAAGAAGGGTATTTTCTCAGGACTTCTGGGGATACCATAACGAATCAGCCCCCTTCAATCTGAGAGGTACACTGGCAGATCGATTGCCCCATCAGCGGCAACCCTCATCAATTATTCCGGGTGCAGCCGGGGTTAGGCGAGCTCAGGAAAGCTGTCGGCAGGAGAAGAGCAGTACGCCGGAACAGTCCGGATGTAGCGCGCTCGAGGGGGAGGGGAGAGACGGGTGTTCACCATCGGCAGGTAATCACGGTAATACTCTAATCATGATTTACTGGGCAATTTGCGGGTCGGGTGACACGTTTTGGCAATTATGCAAGCCTGGTTGATAATGGAAGCTACTTACATGTATGTTCACCATGGCTACTCATGATATAGTAAGTGGTTGTTTATAGTTGAGTGAAGTAAAATTTGGGATACGCAACATATCCCTGCACTAGGATTACTATTTTGTTTGACAAGCATGTAGAATGTTCTCATGTTTTTTGTCAATTCTTAGAAGGTTCATGTTTGATACGAATGTGGTTTGTGACAGGGAGAGCTAAATGTATTATGAAGGATTTTGTGTACTGCTTACTATATAATAGACAAAAGATCTATGTACATTGATTGAAGTGGCAGTATGAAAAAGATTTTAGTCTTAGTAAAAGTAAAATTGGTTCTTGTGTTAGAAACATAAGGCCACACCAATTTGATTAATTGGTTCTCAGATTTGCCTCAGTCTTTATTTTTTTAAAATTCTGATTTGCAAAAAAAAAAAAAGGTTTTAGGTTCTGAATCAACTCCAAAATGCTCATATTTTGGCCCCAACAGTTGAAGAAAGTCCTTGTCTTCCTAGTTGTTAAAGTTTTTCCATCTATCAATGCAGTGGTTTCATTAAAGTTCAAAATTTGATTCATTGTATGAATCATCATAACCCAGCCTACGTATGTTGACTTCATGGCTCCTCTCATAACATTTCAGTCTATCATGGGGTGCCCTGGCCTGTTTTTTTTCCCCAGTCACTTCATATTTTTTCTGAAAAAATCCGAGAACCAACAAATTAAATTAGTGTGGCCTAAGTCAAAATATAAAAAAAAGTTTTCAAGCACTCAATCCCCATTGGGAGGATTTTCTAATCATGTAAGCAAGATATATTATTTATGATATATTATCATGTTTTCTATGACTGAGCATATACCATGCATTTCTGTTTCTTTAATTTAGCTGCAAGCCATTTTGAGGGGTCAAAAATTAACATCACTTTTATTTTATCTGTAGTGTTTCAAATGTTATCTGGTGCTGAGTGTCACCATGAATTCTACCAGAAGATAGTACAGGTTACACTTAATTTACACGATAATTGTCCTGACATTTTACTTTTTTACGCCACACCGATTTATTTTCTTTATTCTCGAACATTTTAAGGTGAAAATCATAAAAATAAAGGGAAGAGAGAAAAATTAAATATGAACAATCCATAATACTGAGTGCACCAAGGCATAAACCCGGTCCTCAGGCTTTGTTTTCATTATGTTTTAAAAGTGAAGCATATTTTTTTCAAGTCCAACAACCAAAAAATTAAATTGGTTTGGCCTAAAAGAGAATCAGTATGGGAAGGGAATTGTCAAACTTTCTAATAACCGTCGAGAAAAAGCAATTCGAAAATTTCAGAATACAATTTTCTTGAAAGCAAAAACAGGCCGACTTACGGCCAAGCATGTATTAAGATTAATATTACCAATTTACAGTAGTTGTAACTTCTCCCAGTAGTTCATCAGGGTTGCAACTTGAGGAAAAGTGCAGTTTTTATTACTTCACATGCCAATCTAATCAACAAGGATTGAAGCATATTTCTGACTTCACACAATAAAAAGCTATAACATTCTGCTCTACTGTGAAATTGCTATTTTGAATTATAGCGTAGACTCCATCCTGCATATCGTTTTTAAGCAGAAAACGTTGACATACTTATTAAAAAAAGTGCTTTTAAAATTTATTGTATGAAGATTACAGTCCTTAGGGACACACAAAGATACAAGCTCTATGTTTCATCTGTATCCACCACTGTTTAGAGTTATGCACCTAATTAATTTTTTAGTTAAAAACTAATAATCAGAGCATAATATCACAGCTGGATATAGAAAGATTTGCTACGGCTGAATAAGATGATGATTGTATTATATATCATTTATATAAATAAATAATAATTGCTTTAATTTGCATCCAGACATTTCTAATGATATAGTCCAAAGCCAGACAACTCTATTCTCCTTTCCTCTAAGCCGTTAGAGTTCTAGCAAATAAAATAAAATGATATTAATGTAGACTTGATAAATCATAAGATTACTGAATCAGAATCATGAGCGTTGATAGTACTAAGTCATAAATATTTAAGCATAGGCACTGCATCAGGTGATATATGAATATTTAGTGTTTTAAGGTAAACTAAAGTGGCCAACCGCAAATTGAGGACAAAGCATGATGCTTTTTTGATAGGAGATAGTGCAATGCGGCATCACTATGGCTTGCTTTTATAGCCAAGCTCACTGGGTCACCCCTACTCTTCTCGATAGGTGTGTTCTTTTATGTGCAGAGGTTTGACACTTGAGGCCAATGCCTGAAGCTCCCTTATACATGGGCCGCCAGCTTTACGTCACCATCCAAAATCCCTCACAACATGTCGGAGCTGGGATCGGCCCTGGGATTTAGTTTTTAGTTTATTGAGATGCCCTTTATCTAAACTTCGAGGGCTCTTACACAAATTACATACAAAGTACAAGTACACATATTTACATGCACATTCGTAATACAGTATTTAAAAAATTTTCAATGTACAATGTATTTCAACAGCTCTGTGGTGTAAGTTAATGTCATTTTTGTCAGTAGGACACTCTGACAAATGGAACTCGCTGCCACCAAGTACAGTAGGGGCACCGTCACTAGATAGTTTTAAACAATGTCTAGAGTTAGACGTTCAAAGGTTAGCTATAACAGGTCGTTCGGTGTAATGTAACCAGCTGCCGCCGCGCTGCGTGCCTGCAAAGCTGGTGTGTTACGCCGAAGGGCGGTTATACCGGCTGTACAGATACAGATACAGAACACATAATGCTGTCAGTGAACCCTTACTTCATACCTCTTTGCCATTGTGTACACGAGTTTTCTTTCAGCTTACATTAGTCATACTAGCAATCTTTGAACCTTCCTTCTTGCCCAACAACGGACACAGAGCCTATACTGAGACATATTAATAGCTTAATCTCCGGGCCTTCTCAAAGCCCCAGAACTAAGTGGAATTCCCAGGATGCTTATGAAGATTTATGTTTTTAGGTCAGACTGTGACCAATTATGGGCTCTCTCCGCACAGACAAACTATGACATCCTACCTCAGGGGTCTGTACTTATAACAATACCTGTCTCCGTTTGCTTGGACGGAGGCCAAGTCTTTGCCCTGGTACCAGTCATAATTACACTCTAACTGTAACATATGCAGCTGAGGTCCTAATGTTCAGTCTGTTGTCTGTAAAAAAAACTTTTCCATCTGCTACTGACATTTAGTATAGATTGTTCATTTTTATATTATAAATATATAGGTAGATGTCATCATTATTATACTAATGATATGTGGATTAATGAAAATGAGTAGTATTCAGTATTATTAATTTTAAAAATCATTGTTTGCATCTGAAAGTTTGGTCTTTGTTAATGGATTCTGCAAAATAAGTGATATTGTTAATCATAACATGATAACTTGTTCTTATTGCATTGCATAATTCCTGCCATTTTGAAATTGCAGTCTGGAGTGTTGCGTATTATGATACTAATTTCTGTGAGACTGTATGAGTATGCCCATATTCACTACAACCACAAAGCATTCGTCTCAGCATTTGAACTAGCCCCTGGCGCTATGGTGCTTAGAAGACGTGCCAAAACAGCCTCAGTGCAATGATTCCTGTTGGTGGGGGAATTCAGTTTGCATAGCAGATCCTCAGTGGTCTCAGAGGGGCCTTTATGATGTCAGGGTGACGGGTGACAAAGAGTGCAGGTAATTGTAATCTTTGAGGAGATTATTCACTTAACGACCTATTGAGAACGTGTGTGTGTGGTCTACATGTACATGTACATGTACGTGTCCATGTACATGTATGTGTAATATACAAAATATAATGTGTGTGTGTGTGTCTGTCTGTGTAACTATGTGTGTGGTATAGAAAATAGTAAATGTGTATGTGATATACATGTATGTGCATGTGTGTGTGTTACTGTATGTATGTGCGTTTACATGATATGTGCACATTTATTTGTGACTACAGGACATGTAAGAAAAGTTACAAGTAGATGCACAGCTTAATAGTCATTAATCAAGTATTGTACCACCAGATTTTCACAGTTTGTGACCTACTAAATTGACCCATGACAACCAACAGAAGCATTTGAGGCATCATACAATTATATCGAGCAGGGAAGAATAAGCTAGTAAATGTAGAGGTGTCTTGTTTCATCAGATTCTTCACTTTTATATTGTATCATGTTGTTCAAATATATTATAATGATTTTGCCTATCTGGCTGATATCAGTCAGTTAACCTCAGTATCAATTCCTCCTAAATACGTTGTATTATGGATGAACTGGAATGGATAATGCCATTTCAATGGCTGTCAGTGTCAGCAACATGATTTATCTCACTTGGCTAGAAACTGTATTGATTTTGTTCTTATATTCTGTAGGCATCTTCAATCCATACCATGCAAATTTATTTGTCACCATCTGTGTTTATCTGTAGAACAATGAAATAGCATACTGTAATTCCTGATTTTTTCACTGCACTGTTATGTTCACTGTTTTCACTGTCACTTCTGTACCGTGAACTTATCATTACCGTTATCAAATCATTTGTGTTTTGCCCCTTCCCTGCACTTGCCACCACCGTGAAGATAAAGTTCCGTGAACATGTCCATTTTCTTCAGACCGTGAAATTTTGCTACCGTGAACATAAAGTGAATTACAGTATCAATACATTATTAATGTATCAATATCATTCAAGACCACGTCACTTATGCCCTCATTTTCAGATAATTGTAAGGAAAGGTTTAATTTAGATACATGCACAATTTCTGCCAATTTGGTATACTTACTGATACGGAAAATTGGCTTTCACCAAATTTTAGAATTTTCAGAACATTGCTTGTGGTGATTTTACTAGCACGCAGGTAAAAATGCTGGCGGTCTGTCATATTGTAGTTAGTAGGCAGTAGAAACGATGCTATTTGGAGCTTAATGTAGAGTAATGTTATATTTGACCTTCCTGCTGGATGAACAACAGTTGCTGTTTGTATGGATGGTTATCCCAGCTGACCAGGCAGTCTGTCCAGGCATACTGTAATTCCTGATTTTTTCACTGTACTTTTATGTTCACAGTTTTCACAGTCACTTCTTTACCCTGGACTTATCATTATCTTTAACAAATCACTCATCTTTTGCCCCCCTCCCCCTTGCCACCACCGTGAAGATGAAGTTCTGTGAACATGTCCATTTTTCTCAGACCACGAAATACCGTGAAGACAAAGTGAATTACAGTACGACATTTGGCGGTGCCATAAGGTGATCACCTGCCACACTGAACCCAAACCTACCCGAAAATTGGTAAATCTGGGGTTATGTGACCGATGGTTACGTTTGTACTAAATCGAAAGGGAGGGACTATTCAATGGAAGATGTTCTTTTGTATACCAAGCCAATAGTAAGGTGTATATAGTGTACAGTATATAGTGATAATACTTAACATTTCAGACTTACAGGTGAACCCACTGAACTCAAACCTACCTGAAAATTGGCAAATCTGTGGGTATGTGACCAATGTACGCATTTATGGGAAACTGAAAGGGAGGGAATATTCAATAGATTGTTCTTTTGTAGACCAAGTTGTAACAAGCCAATAGTAAGCCTTAGGTCAGTATATAGTGATATACCTGGTACTTACCATTTCAGACTTACATGTGAAATCTAACATGTGATTCATCAATAAACATTCATGTTATGACGTCCTTTTGGCAATTGAAACCAACTACGATTGCCTTTAATGTTAAACTTGACATTGGCTACAGTTCAGCTGACAGAGAATGATTCTAAGTTGTGACAATAAACTCAGCTTCACCTGAAATACCCCCAAGCTCTTGATACTGATTTTATTAGTTACATAATGTATTTATAGAGAAAGCTTTGCTTAGTTTATCATAATGGTAAATTATCAATGAAGAATGCATTATAGAACCACATGTACATGCATAATGCATAGTTTACTTAACCTTCTCCCTGCTGCCTAACTCTATAAGACTATAACCAATCCAAATGTAGTGCCAAATTAGCTACCTTAGGAGAATGAAGGTTAAAATGAACTGAGGTTACCTCTGAAGAGAATATTGGGAAACACAGTCATTCATTTTGGAATGGTACATAAACTTGTAGAACCAGCCGGTGAATTGGCAGGTTTTAACGCGGCATTATTTACCAGAAAAGTATGATTTTGATATATTTACAGGGATTCCTACGATTAGTTATGGTTTCACATAAGGATTCGTCATATTTGTTAACCAATAGCGCGCATTAATCAGGGGTTTATATGATAGGATCAGGCGGGTGTGAAATTAGACACCATCCCATTTAATACGCATTTTCCAACCTTTGGAATGCTTCTGTTCTACTAGAATGCCTTCTAACATTTACACAGTGCTTAAAGCTGGGGGGGGGGGGGTAGGCTGAAGAGACTCTTTTCCTTATTGCACATCTTTAAATGGGTATATTTAATATGTCTCAACTATTAGCTGTTCATACATTTGTATATCGTTTTCCAGTAGTGAAACATGAAGCTGTCAACAACAAACTTGAATTTGTTTTAAACTGCAAAATTACAATAATTAATATGCATTCATCCCAAGTAATAGCTTGGACAACCAGTTTTTAAAACAATCTATCGGGAGGAAGACCGCATCGAAATGCGTCCATCCTGCCCATAAATGTCTACCCTATGATGCACCCTTCGTAAACTTTAAAACAAGGCTTGATATACTGGGTGCATAATGCACTTTTATGTACCCACATTTGAGCATCAGATTTTAACTTTTGACTGTGGGTGCACCTGTGCACCTGCATGTACATGTAGATATTTGTGTAGTGTTACATACATAACGTTAAAGGTACTATTATACACTAGAATACACACATACATTTACGTGTACATATATGTACATTTATCATTGACACACCAGGGGTCTTTGTCATATTCAACTAGTTTTTCCAGTGCCTCTTATATGTACATGTGTATATTATTATACAATGTAATTGTTGAGGGGTTCTGTCAGTTCATTTAGTGATGCTCGAAAAATCCAGAAGTACATGTACAATTATTCAGTACTGTACTACTTAGTACAATGTAAGAGTTTGAATTGTCTATGAGTATTGTTTAACTGGATATCTAACCTTCATCAACGACGTAGCATATTCTTGACATTCAAGTGTAAGAAAAATACTAAACTTTTGCTGTTGTTTGAAATTTTCAAAATAGCTAATAAAAGTTCAGATTTCAAGCTCTGAAGAGAGGCAGAAGGTTTTGAAATTTACTTAGGAATCGCTGACATTCTACTTTGTTTCATCTGTGTGCCCCTTTTTTTTTGCACCTAAATTTGGAGCTTAGGTGCACCAGTGATTCCCAATAATGAATTTCAAGCCCTGAAAAGTCAGCCTTTCCCATTGACTGTCAAGGAAAAGTAACAACATATCGATCTGTGCGGATGAATCGTGAGATTGTGCAAAAGGAGCGGAGATTACTTGGTGTTAAGTCTCTGCTGAAGCAGATGTCTGATGAACTGTCGTACAGGGTATAAATGAGATGGTGTGGATTTTGATGATGAAAATTATGGGTTACAGGCTTAAAAGTAATAAGATTGTGTGTATCCAGGCCTCATGGGTAGCCTGACAGGCTGTCACAGTAAAGGAAGCACTGCATTCGCTGACTTGGCTTGACTTTTGTTTTTTTTCCAGTGTCTGATAGCCTATAAATTACACATCCTACAACTACTTGCATACACACGTGCCAGACATTGCCTCACCTACATGTATATAGGTCTTTCATTGCATCTGTACATGTATTTGTAGACCAAGTTTTGTTAACATACATGTCAAATGATAATTATCACAAGTTTGTAGATACAATTGTAACAACATCACTGAGAGAGTTAAATGATGGTCAGGAGCAAGTTTTTCATTAATTTTTTTTTACAAATCTGAAAGGACAATTATTTAAACAAAGGTCTTTTCTACAACAGTAACTGTTACTGAATAGAAGAATATCACAGATGTATACTATGTACAATAAGTCTATATTTTACAACATATACATATATGAGATACATGTATGGTAGAAAAGTAGTATATGGATTCTGGGAAATGTCATATTTATGCTATATTTATATCACACAAGAGGGCAAATATTTTGTTGCAGTTAGTTATTCAGTCATGACTTTTATCACTCCTTTCATTACGGTACATTAGAGATTCTACACAAAGACTTTTATGTGTCTTTCCGGCTGTCTCCAAATTCTATGCCTGGCACGACACCAAACGCCCCTAGTGTCTCTTGTTCCAGATACCAATTAATGTGGCATGTATCGTTTTCCAAAAGAACCGTGTAGCATGCTCAGAATGTTGCGGTGAATTCAAATCAGCAGGAACAAATTAAAGTGCACGGCCGAGCTAGAACTCTGAACTGATCTCTGAAGAGTTCCACCAACAGAATCGAAAATCTGGCGTAATCTAAAAACATAGGGTGTGCTTTGTGCATCTGTGAGGGAATAGAAAATGGGGGTGCAATTTGGTTGATTTATATTGTGTACTGCTAAAGTGAATGGTCTGTTATTGATATGCGTACAGATGCCAATGTCGATGGCGGCTTTGATGTTCACGCCGTGGAACCACGGCAGTGTACTTATCTCTCCCACGTATCTGCTCTTTTCTTGCCTTGGAACTGATCCACGACTCAGATGGGGAAATTGGCAACCAGTGCCTGCTCAAATCTCTCTCCCTACAGCGTGGCTTGTACTAATGGTTCTGTGAATTGACCCGACATTCTTCGCCGCTAAAACTGCTCTATTTTTTTTCCTTTTCCATCCAGCCTCGCCGCAAACATGCCGTGATTCCCGCAGAAGGTCACTCAATGGGTGTGGCAGTGATTGGCAGGACTTGATTTGATTGACAGTGATTGACAGCTGCCGCCATGAAACCCATCCACTTTGTGGACCCCAACAACCTCCTGCTATGCGCCATCATCACAGCGGCCATGCAGATCTTCTTTTTCGGCATAGCGGCGACCTTCAGATTCGACAAGGTCACAGATTTTGCGGGAGGGACAAATTTCATGGTGCTGGCATTGATGACACTTCTTCTTGCACAGGTAATCAATCACACCTGGGAAGTTGTATTTAACTGTTCTAGACAAGTGATGAGATTATCCAAGGTCATTGTATTAGAAAATGGTGATGTGTTCAACTTATTGAATGAAAATATGGGTTCATAGGTGCAATCCTCAAAAGTATTGTTCACAAGATATCAACATTGGTGTATTGGTTCTAATTCAAAAGTAACATCTTTTCCTAATCACAGAGTTGTAGATATCCTCTGGGAATGTTCTGTACAAAAATTACAGTTAACAACTAGGTTGGTTAACCATTATAGTGGTTAATTAAAGGTTGATAAGTCAATGATGCTCTTGTACAGTACATCAATAGAATTGGAATTCAAAGGGTCTTACTATTTCAGCATAGAAATACTTCTCATTTGAAAAAATATGTGCGCAAAAAGTGTATAATCCATATTGACTTGAAGTTCTAATACCTTAAAGCTCGGCTCGCACGATGCTTTAGCGGAAAACAGAAGTTGAGAAGTATCGACCCAGGAGAAATTGTTGAACCGGTCTAATCCGAAGGGATTGTAGTTTCATTTAAAGCTACCGTGCGTTGCTTCAGGGCTGTTGCTTTTGTAGGTCCTTGATGGAATGCATTGAACTGACTGGACGGAAATAGAATATTGGAGCCGACCTTTGGCAAGTCTGAGACAAATATCGGTTGTCACTTGTTATTGAAGGCTTTCCAATAATCTGGCTCTTTTGTGCAGGCAAGAAGGTTTGTATTGCTTGGCGTTGATGATAGTCTGGATCACGTATCAAAGTTGATTTGCGAGAAAGGATACTGCAGCCAATTCATCAGCTTACTGTTAGCTCCTTTTTGACAAAACAAATGATTTTGTGGTCTGGTTGTAAGAGCTTTGAAATTCTTACAACAGTGGTGTTCCTTAAATGTTTTAAGAAACTTCCAGATACTGTAGATTTATGAACATGGGGGCATCATTTTCCAGTAGGAAGGGAAAGGAGGCATTCACTGTGTTTTACGCTTGGAGCTGAAACACTAACAGAATTAGTACATACAATGTACATGTAGCATTGTATATGTATGTGGACTGGGCATGTACATGTCATGCCACCTACTGATTTTCATCCACATTGCAGGATTGTAACAATCATTGCTGTTCGAACAAGTTAATGCATTTGTGTATTATCTAGTGACTGTGGCACTGTAAGTGCTTGTGCACCCATGTTTAATTTGAAGCATTTGCCCAAGAAAAATCATTGCATATCTTGCTTTCTTCTAGAAATGATGTTCAAGTTCAACTTTCTAGAACACTTGTCGCTGATTTATTGATGTTTAGAGGCAAGCTTGATATACCCATTCACAATTTAAAGAAAAAAATGATTGATTTGCAGTTTGGCAGGCTGAAAGAACACAGGATTGTTATTATGAATCGCAGAAGTCCAAAATAAATTATTTCAAGCCCTGAATAATAGGGTCAACCATTCAGATTGAATCCATATCTCAGTTGATTGCTTCATGTGTTGATGTATACGTAATTACCTTACCTTAGACCTTAGTTCCTCCTGCAACTACTGTTGCATCGGTCGACAAACAGTTTGGACGGAATTTCTCCAGGTACTTCTGTCTTGTGCTGTTGCAGACATGCCTTCTTCATACGTAATTATTTGGTTAAATTGTAGCATGATGTCGATTTGCAATTCTGCTTCTGAACCACAAGGTGTCCTTCCTGTGTCTACAGTCCCCTACCAGCTACAGTGAGTCTGTGGAGTTAGGGAGCCGAAGCCTGTGTATTTGGCATTCAAGTGAAGAGTTAGGCATTTTTGTCTGCAAGACTATTCTACATGATTGTATATTATAGAGTTAACACCTTAGCACTGGGAATGATACGTGTACTGTGACATGCTTAGTTAGGCTGCAACACAAATGGTATGGTTCAGCCAATACAGTAGTTAGTTTTGTTGGGACTTTGTCAAGTTAGGCAGATTGCAGTCTTGATCTGAAGACAGAAGTCTTGAAGTAGAGTCTTCTGAGGAAGTACATAATTACATAAATGAAAATTAAAAAAAAATACTTAAGTCATCAACAGTTCCTTGCTAGACCATTGCTAGTTCCTTGATTGACCACTTATCACATAGCAGATTTAAAATCCACTTCTTTTATTGTTTGACAAATAATTTTATGTTGTACAATCATCATTGTCATCGTAATTTCTGTGTTGACTTGCTTGTTATTTCCTTAATGACTTGTTGACTGTAATGACTCTCAATGTTGAAAACGTACATGTAACAGCCAACTTGGCTGTTCCAACTACTGCCTGCACCCTGCTGAGGTTTTACTTGCTTTTGCCCGTGAAATCATTGCAAATGCCTTCTTGGAAAACAGAAAGAATAAAACTAACACTCAAGGGCATTGGCCCTAGCTGCACTCATATCAATATCCTGTCATTTGGCCAAGAAATAAGAGCATGACACCCTATATACAGTAGTTATGATTGAGTGTTTGTTTGTTAAACATGGAAGAAACCAAAAGAGAAAACAACATACTTCTATTTTCCACACATGGAAGGAAAATATGAACGTTTAGTCAGCATTCTGAAGGTTAATATAACCCCAGAGGGTCATGGGGGAGAAATATGATCAATATTTCATTTTCAGTACACACATGTAATGCACTGTGGTGCTTGGAAGGTATTGACTACTCTGTGTGTTGAAACATTGAATTTTCAATGGATACCTTGCTAGCTGGTCACTGTTCTTGGCACATGTTCATGTAATGTTAGTTATATCACATCAACTGTGTGTCATTTATACTTGAGGAAAATGAATATTAAACCATATTCCCATGTGTGACAAACATTTAATCTTTCAACTGTCCATTGTTTTTGGTGTTAATTGTATTTTCGGTTGAAGGTTCTATAAAAAAACTACCGGTGTAAGTGTTCTGCAATTTTCATGAGGAAATTCTCTACCATCATTTTCTTCACTGATGCCCTTTCCCTTAAAAAAGTCAAGTTGGCAATCAATAGATCTACAGTACAGCTTGCGTTATAGTTAACAACTCTGACATCGCGAACGCGTGCGTATCGCGATAAGAACGAGTTCCGCTTGAGTTAATGTTTTGACAGGAACGCGATAAGTAGGCGTGGCGCATTCAACTATAACGCGATCGCCAAGCGTCAGGGTTTGCCGAGAACGCGTCTTTCGTACGGCATTCATATGCACGGGGCGGTAAGATCATAGGGAAGTAGGATGGGTACTAATTTAGCCCACGCAGGGCGGGAAATGCGTGGACTCCTTGGTGGACTCATGGAGTTAAAAAGTTTTAACTCCATGGTGGACTCAACACAACTTGGAAATGTTACGATCTTCCTTCGCAATATCGTCCACGACAAATCCGACGACGACCCAGGAATGTAGCGAACACCGGCACGGGGAGCTTGGAACGACATTGATTCGTCCATAGCATGTTTAGATAAGAATGTTAACGAGTGGAAATAAAGTGAATCTTCAATGATTGAACATATTTCTTCTGTGTATCGTCGATATTGCGGTACAACAAGAAGTGACGCAAGGTAAGCAAATGTTGGTCACTCACGTCCCGGACGCCCGGTCATGCCGACGGGATGGTTCACCAGCCAGCCGGCGCCGATTTCAGTGGAAACCCGGCCGAAAATTAATACCACCGTAAGTATATACACAATTGTAAGAGGGTTTATGAATGGTAAGATTTAAAATGGTCCGCAAGCCGTGAACGGTCTCGATCGTCGTAATGTAACATACTAGTATAACCATAACACAACATAACAGTTGTGCCTCGACTGATGATCAGTTCTAATGCACTTCCGGCTCGAGCTGAACACATAAAATTTTAAACAAAGATTATATCCATGTCGTTATAAAGGCTCAGTTGACAGAAATTGTTTCATTTCGTATCACAAGTCTCTTTAAATCTTGATAAATACCGCAGGA
Source organism: Branchiostoma floridae x Branchiostoma japonicum (assembly GCA_013266295.2). NCBI lineage: Eukaryota > Metazoa > Chordata > Leptocardii > Amphioxiformes > Branchiostomatidae > Branchiostoma > Branchiostoma floridae x Branchiostoma japonicum. The sequence goes on along the minus strand of CM023829.1, from coordinate 12,230,888 downwards.
ACGAGTCAGTACGACGTGAAAGTGGGTACAATCAACCTTCTTGGTACAATGTAGAGTGCACGAGACGGCATGCTGCAATGATTGGGGCGGAGTTTAAAATGTAGTCCTTTGAAATCTCTTGCCGCCCGGCCAGTGGGTGGGGTCCCGGTCTGTGCTGTGGTGGGCTTGCCGCCACTCTGTCTGGCTCGCTGAGCACGTGTTGCAACGCATCGTGGGAACTGCCCCAGCGGCGTAAAGAAATGTTTATTCCTTTGATTTTGTGACATCATCATCATCCGTCGTCCCTGCCGGGCGGGGTAAGTGACATAAGCATTACTTACGAGATATGTTTTTTTTAAACCTTTTCACTCGCTCCCATTCAGAATCTCAAGTCCCAGTAGCCCTTTGTTGTTGTTTTGGTTTCGGTGTCAAATTTTAAATACTTCTCCGCCTCGATGATTGTTGCTCTCCAGGGGGGGTGGTCAATTGGGCTAAGAACTGTTCGGCGCCTTTCGTACCTTTCGTAAAGAAGAATAAAGCTACGTACTGCGTTAACATTCAAAATTAATGCCCCCCTTACCGATAAAACCAATATTGTAATATTGTCCTTTTTCACAAATCTTTATTGACCATTGCTTACTTGATCGCCAACACTCGCCAAAGCTGCACGTTTCGCTGCACTTGCCTTACCTTTCGTTGCGGTGGTGACGTCATTCGACCCGCGGCGAAAACAGCCGTGGTTTCAGCAAATATGACAAAGAAAGTGGCATGTACAGACGCGTATTTCTATTTAAAAAAAAGAGGTAGGTAGGTGTAGAAACTTACATGTTGATCAATATGAGGTAGCGTATAAATTCTTAGCATGTACATAGGAAGCGGTTGTAGATTTTATTTGTTCATGTGCTCTGTTTGATGTAAGTTATATCGAACTTGAGAACGAAGTTACTCGAATGTAACAAGTTTATAAACATATCCTTCCGTTATTGTTTGAAGGACATTAATAAGTCCTATAATTCTCAGTTCTTGATGGAAGGTTCTCCTTACCTACGTTTCTGAGTCCTATCTTCCGGCCGATTAGCCCAACTTACCTGCGACATGTGGATGGAGGACCGCTGGCCGATCGCTTGGTCAGAGTTTCCCAGTCAGCTTGTCTTATAAATATTTGTAAATAAATTATGCCACAGTCTACATCATTTTATTACATCAAGCATATACAGTAGCGGTATAGAATATCTCTTGATTCGGACGGTAAGTATCAGGCTGCTACAGTGACGCTGCTATCATCGCCGGATGGCCCGGCATGGCAGCGGCGACTTGTGGCTGTTGGACCGCCGGACGATCGTCTCCCCCTGCGGATCGGCATGGTGAGGTTGCCCAGTCGGCCTAATACTTTGAAAAAGTGATACCATACCATTATTCAGAATAATAAAGCTATAACATGTGTTTTTATCCAGTTTCGTGTGAAAATACCCCCGGAAAATTAAAAGTATTTATGGCCAAAATTGCCGAAGACTGCACGTCCGGCGGCATAACGTTTGCATGCGCCGGGCTGGCGGCTAGTCGGCACTTTGTGAGATAAATTTTCTTACGGCTGTTGACTTGTGCAACATTATAGACGCGCTAATTTTTTTGTTGAAAATTGTACATGTAGTTGTAGTTGTACCTATTCCTGTACCGATATGAGAGAGGTGCCAACATCGCTACATGACGCCGTTCAAGGTGACAAGTCGGTATTGTCTTACTGGCTGGTAAAACAAACATGAAACCTGACCCCATCTCATTAACTTTGCGTCTGCCGATCGGGAACGCGTAAGGGTTTAACTCTATCGCGACATCGCCACAACTCTACCGCGTTTGGGTTAATTCGGGTTTGCGTTATGCATAATCGCTAACGCGTAAATGCATAATGCGGAACGCGTGCGTAACGAGACTGAATGTTAACATTAACGCAAGCTGTACTGTACATAATAATAATTATATACTCTTCACGGGCACTTCTAATTTATTTCTTTGCATTTATCATAATTTAATGTGAAGGTCACATTTTACATGTTCATATAATGATCGTGTATCCAGCATATTGCCACCCCATAATACTTTCTGTTGCAATAACAGCATCCAATAATTTGTTTCATGTAAATTTGAAATGAAACTTCAAACATAAAACCATGTGTACAGTGACTTTTACATTCATCAAATTTGTTATAGTCACTGTTAGTGGTATCCATTTATTCAACTTAAATAACAGTGGTTTAGTAAGGATTACAGGATACAGTGTTATTGACCCTACCAGATCAATACAATGTATAGCATCATCTAGAGACATGTATGTACAGAAACGGCTGCAAAGTTCTTTCGGGTTCCGGGCTATCGCTAAACCCAAATGACAGATTGATTTTTCATCCGCGTAATGAACTTGGGCAAATGCAAGCTCATAGAAACGGCAGCCATTTTGATATCCTTCATTGTTCCAAGCAAACCGCATTACCAAGCCATTAGGTACCAGACAAGGGTTTCCAATTTGTAAAGGATGTAAAATGCGGCGGTGGGAATTTGTATGCACCACATGCGGGGTAGACTTGGGACTGCACTTGTTTGCTATGCAGCTGCATGCATGATACATTGATTTTTGAACAGGTCCTAACGGGGCATTCGGGTGTGCATACATATGCACAGGTGTGGTGTCGGCCATCTTGGATTTCTCAGTTCCCCCATCCAATGACTGTCAAACATAGAATAGAAGACATTTGGACTGTTTTGTCAGGAAACAGTGGGTTGGTTAGGACTAATAAGTAGCAGATTGCTATCTGTGTGAAACTCATTTGATTTTGACACATTTATTGTCAGAATTATCGTTGAAGAATCCTGAATGAAGAAAAGGAAAATTCCTATTGAATAGCTTCCTTTTGTAGTACTGTGTCATTTATGATCAGAAATTAGAACCGACTTGAACATTATTTCCATATCGAACAAGAAGTCAGAGATTTCAAATCACTGGGAAGTACGGTGTATTGTGAGTTTTTGTGAATTAATTGGCAAAACCAAAAACATGGCCTGTCATACTTTGAACAGACCAAGTAGAGCATTAACCTTGTTGCGAACAAGTCCTAAGTAGGTGACTTGCATGCGTGGAGTCGTCCCTTCCTATAGCTACCAGTCCACCAACCATCACTTTCAACTTGACCTTAAGGTCAATCTGCAGGAACTAAATCCTCCCTTCCAGCAACACTACTGTAATCAAATAATTATTAACACTAGCAGACATACTCAAAAAATACCTCCAGATATGGAGGCAAATATAATTTTTACTGAGACTTAAAGTCTAAATATTTTAGCCATATTTCAGAAGAATGTCAGAGATCATTTGTCGAGTAGTCTAAGCTTCTAACATCATAATGCATAAAATACTTCATTGGAATGTTTCTTTTTATGAGTTAATATCATGCAATGTAAATAAACAGTATGTAAAGTATAATTATGTATATATTATTATGAACTTCATACTTGATAAGAATAATCAGCAATGTTAGAGGTGACAAATGATGAGGATGAATTGGTATGTCATGTCTTGATGAAAATTGATTCGTCCACATTAAATATTACTGGTCTAACGTTCTATATTACTCTAGAAATATTCACTAATATTTCCATTAAGTCAGTAATGTTCAATTTTTAATATGTATCATCAATGGCATTCAATGGCAGCAATAGGTATAGCCAACTTTACTGTGTCATATTTGATTAGACAGTGTTTTTCATTACCTTCCACTGCATCCAAAGTAAGTAGACTGTAATATAGAAGACTGACACTTGACCCTTGGCATATAACTCACCACCGTGCTTACATCTGATTGGTTGAAGGGGTTCCATAAATGGTGATGTTGACCTTCAGTGTCACCCAGTGCTCCAAAGGACATATTTCATGTAGAAGCAGAATTCAATAAATGAAAATGCATATCCTCACCAAGGACACATGATTGTTTGGGGAACCTCTGTCCAGATTTGTTCCAGGACCTTCAGTTCTTGACGTGTTTGCTTCGGTTGGAAGCAAATCATTATATGGTCCCGACTATTGTCATTATTTCCCTTAGTACTCAAGGCAGGAATCAGAGTACTTGTATGTTTTTTATTGCTGTTGCGTAAAGACAATGGAATGCAACACAACAGTCGTATAGGTTGGGTTGGAAACCATTAGAGTCTAAAAGGCTGGAACACTAGGGGCAGAAGCAGGAAAACCCTGGCTCCCGGGACACCGGGAATCGAACCCATGCCGAACCCATGCATAACCGCTAAGGCCAAAAGGTCCTGGACCCATCAGACGAGTCAGTTTGTAGCACTTGAAACCTGACTGTTACAAGGCCTCGCTCTTTTAAATGGAATGAGGATTGAACTGTGGTTACAATGTGATTCCTGATTTTTTCACGGTACTTTTATGTTCACTGTTTTCACAGTCACTTCTGTTCCGTGACCTTATCATTACCGTTATCAAATCACGTGTGTCTTACGCCCCCCTTCCCCTCTCCCACCACCCTGAAGATTAAGTTCTGTGAACATGTCCATTTTCCTCAGACTGTGAAATTTGCGAAAGCAAAGTGAATTACAGTTACTGCAGCAGCAAACGTAGGTATTCAAACTGAATGAATTATAGATGACATTGAAGTAGAACTTGTGAACGTTAATTTTGCAATCTGTGTTCATCTTCCATTTGCTTTCATGTACATGATTGTACATGTAGAAGAATTTCTGCTTCTGTCACCAAATGCACACTAAGTTTCATTGCCAAATGTGACCCCTGACCTCCACGTTTTATCTCGCCTCTGCAGACGTTCTCGGTTCGACAGATCCTCGTGACGGCGTTCGTGTGTGCCTGGGGCATCCGGCTGTCAGGTTACCTTCTCTACCGCATCATCAAGATAGGAGAAGACAAACGGTTTGACGACAAGAGGGACAACTTGTGTGCGTTTGCAGGATTCTGGACATTCCAGGTTTGTTTGAATTTTGTTGTTATTGTTGTTGTTGCTGCAAACAATAACAGCCACAGCTTACACGCTGCTTGGTGACCATGGAAAAACAAATGTATTACCGTTAGGCTTAATTGTAACAAAGAATTCACAAACTTTCACACCTATGCACCACTGGGTTCTTGCTGTTCAAAGCATCATGGGAAGTCACATGATTTCCATTGATATGCTGTCCTTGGTACTGAAATATTAGCTGTTGGCTATGTACATGTAATTCTTGTATTTTCCTTCACGTTTATGGTATTTGCTGTTCCTTGGCCATTGTTCTGTCTTGTCTTTTTTTGATAGTTGTGACCAAACTCTGGTAGGACAGTGCCAGACTTTTATAAACCACTAAATTTGGAATGATGATAGCTTGCAAGTATACTTCGAGACTTTATTATCCTATATATAATATGAGAAATCACAGAGGGGGTCAGACAGTGTTTGGAATAGACCTCCATATATGGACATCTATAGCTGCTACCTTTTCCCTAAATCTGATGTATGTATTCTAGATAACATATTTAATAGCTGGAAAAGATGAGGAGAGAAATATTCTGCATTGACTAAAAGCAAATGTTGGCACTTTAAACCTTCCCATTTCTAAAGCCTTTGTCACAATTGAAGCATATACCTTTATGTAGGCTGTGTTTAAAGATTATTATTATGTTACCAGTAGTGGTTATTGAGTCATTCGTCATTGGCAACACAGACAGCCAAGCATACATGTGTGTATTGACCAATAAATCTACCTCATTTTGGGGATTAATTTGGCATCAGTGTCAGCAGGTAGAAGGAACAAGAGCTTTGTGTCTAAATGCCGTTCATTCATCATAAGATCAGAGGCTTACAGGAGGCATTATACTCAATACACAGACAACATAGATGTTATAGCCATAGGAGTGTCGATAAAACCGTTATGAAAGACTTCATTCCATCCCTAACAATTGCAGGCCATTCAGTAATGCGTTTGCATCAGAATATCAAACTTCGTTTTATGTACGGCACATTACTGTTGGAATTGTTCTGTATATTCTCATTTGGAATGGTTTGTTCCATTTGCCCGGGGTTGTTTTTCAAAAGCAGGGTTTGAAATCATTTTTTTTTTCAGTTTCGTGCAAAATTGCATGATGGCAAAAACATTACATGCAATTTGAAAAATCTACATGCAAAAGTATATATACATGACTGTATTTAGTAATCTACAAAAGCTCTCAAACAGTATAGTATTACAACATATACGAGAAAAACTTGACTGAATGTTTTCAGTTTTTAATTAGTAGCATATCTAATGTAGCAACAACACTTTTCCATTTTTTATGGAGATCCCAGACTGCACTAGGCTTTTACAGTTTGCAAATCTGATATACAGATAATTTTCAACTACATGCAATATTGCAAGTTCAGACTATTTTTACCTGCAAATCTTTAAAATCACCTGCAAATTGCATGTTGCATGTGGGTATTTTGAGCCCTGAAAAGCCAAGGGATGTTCAATAGTGTAGAGATGTATATATGATATTCATACTGGAATATACAATGTCATGTACCATGCAACATTGATGAAATGATATCTTGCAACAAATTTCACAGTCTCATTGATTTTGTTGGAACATATTATTGAAAACTCTTTTTTTTTTCAAATAATTTCTTGCTAGTGCCTGTGGCTTTGTGTGTGATTTGGGTTTGTTTGTTTATTTCTTTGTTGTTTATAAAGTCTCTCCACATGTTATTAGCTCAAATAGGGGCACAGATGTTGTCCTGTTGACAGGGCTGTTGTCATCAGGGGATCCATGGTGCATAATCTAAAAACATTATTTTATGAATGTATGATAAGTACAGCACTGATGCTTTGACAGTCCCTTGTACATATTAAATACTTGTACATGTTAAATGTTAGATTTACAAGTATTACTAAGATGCAGGGTGCTTCACTGTCTTACTTCTTTACGATGACACTAACTCAATAAGTAGTCATGTAAAACCGTATTTTGAACTCTAAAACAAGCCAAAGCACACAAAAAAGATCAAGTCTGTTATCATATTAGTTACATCTACAAGTACCATTTGTACAATGTAGCTTGTGTAGGCAAATGTAAAATCCTCATTCCTCCAAGCAGCAAATATGTCAGCCTTTTTTTTTTACTGTCAAATTTGGTCTGATCCACCTCAGTATTTAGTACCCGGAAGGTACGTTTTCAGCAAAATTAGAAACGTCATTTCTTGCTTTCATATTGTACTTGTACGTAGGCTCTCTGGCTGTCATAAAATTTTGGATCCCTTCTTTGTATCATATATCACCATGTTTCATTTTGAAGATAGTCTGCTTGGTGCTGTTGGAACAAATTTTATGGCAGCTGTAGGGCTGACATAAATGAATGTCTGTTACTTCTGATGATAAAACTTGCAGTAAGATTTCATTTTCATTCCATCCTTGTCAGCAAGTCTTAAAGATTCTTGGAAGATGTCCCAACATCTTGAGCTCCCAACATCTTGAGCTTGTATTTCATTGTAACTGTTAGCAGAGACATGACTTGTAATCTCCATGTAAATGCATGTCATGTATGGTGCTGTCACTTGATATACATGTATGATGTACATGTAAGGCAAGGAAACCTTCAGATTCTTATGATTCAAATTTCTGGAATCTAAATATGCTGTTCTGGGCTTGCATTCAATGTAATTTGAAATCTTAACAGTTAATAGAAAGCTGCAACAAAATCAAATTATATTGTACTGGCCTTGAATTGAAACTGACTATTGTATTACGAGTATAAGCAAAGGCAAACCACATCATCAAGTGCATCTGTACATGTGTATGTGATGATCATCTGTTATTACATCTGGGTATGGAAGTATTGTTTTGGGTAGCTGAGCTGTGGGTTTGTGTGCCAGTCTAGACAGATAAGCTTGACATACAGCATGTGGCTTGGGAAGATTGACAGGCAAATGACAGGTCAAAAGGTCAAACACAGGAAATGGGGTTAACTTGAGAGTAGGTTGACAGCATGTGGGTGGGGAAGGTTGATAGGAAGAATGACAAGTCAAAATGTCAGACACAGGAAATGGGGTGAACTTTTAGGTAATGAAAACCCAAGGTACTTCCCGCAAGTCTCAAATCTCCTGTTGGAATTTGAAGTGTTTTACTTTTCTGTTATTCTCCAGGCCATCTGGGTGTTCACAGTGAGCCTCCCTGTGATCTTCACCAACTGTTCCTACTCCAATGTCAACAACACCTTCACTGTGCAGGACATCGTCGGCATCTCCATGTACGGGGTCGGCCTGCTCACAGAGACGTTCGCCGACTTCCAGAAATTCAACTTCCGAGACAACCCAGCAAACAACGGGAAATGGTGTGACTATGGTAGGAATTTCATTTTGTGACATTAATTGACAGTATAATAATTATGTTTAGTCTTTCATGACTTGTAGCCTTTAGTGTCCTCATGCAAGTTTTACTCCATTAAACTGTACAAGTTGGACCACTAGAGATTGCCAAAGTTTAAAAAAAAAAATTTAAAAAAAGACAATCCCTACCTACCGACCCTAATTTTTTTAGGACAGGAAACACAACATTTTTTTCCCTAGGCCTAAGCCTTATTATCAGTCTTTAGCAGCTAATGTTGAAAGAGTTGCGTTCTTTCCATAGGCCTGTGGAAGTGGTCGAGACACCCTAACTACTTTGGAGAGATCCTGCTGTGGTGGGGAATGTTCCTGATCAGCACCAGTGTGATCCAGGGCGGACAGTGGGCCGGCGTCATCGGACCCGTCTTCATCACCTCCATCCTGCTCTTCCTCAGCGGCATCCCACTCCTCGAGAAAAAGTCCGACGAGAGATATGGAAAGTGAGTTGTCTCTTTAATATCTTTCCCCCACTCTTTCTATACTTACTTTATTTCAGTCAAACTACATGTATTACTAGCAACCACCTCTGCATAAGGACCACCTGGAAATTGCTTGCTTTTTCCTTAGATTATTTTCCCCAGTTTTCCAAACATGAAGAATCTCGTTTAAAGTGGCTACCTGACTACTGCGACAAATTTCTTTATTGTCCTTCTCGAATGATGTATTATGAAATATGTTTGCCTTCACGAAATGAAAACTTAACTGTTTGACTGTTTTTCTATGATTCTTTTTTTTCCAATGTCATCTGTTTACAGAATTTTGAATTGCAAAAGCATCTATTAGTATTATACGATATGTTCTGGATCATAAATCGTGCTAATGATAATGTTTTCATGCAAATCTAATACGATTGAGAGAATTCTTTCTGATCAGGGCCACGTGTATGTGAAATGAGGTAAAAGAAGTGTTGCACTGGGTGGGTGGGACTTGCATGTGCTTGACATGGATTAAAACAGTGCATACACATTTGTCCCATTTCTTTACTCTGTAGGAAGAAGGGAATGTAGTTTCATTTCATGTTTGTTGTCCTTGGAGCCAATCTGTAATTTGCATCTGATCATTTCCCTTAGGGAAATTGAGTACATTGTAAGAAATTCAGATTTTATCTCCTCATCATTCTTTTTACCTAAGGTTAGGTTGATGTTGAATGGAACTTACAATGATGTATAAAACTTTCTTTTTTATGTATTGTAATAAACAATCTGCTGCAGTACTTCTCGCTACAGCTAGGTGGCGCTGCAGGATAGTGTCATTCGGTTATTCCACTTTTTACGCTTGGGGGGGGGCAAAAAGTCTGTGACATGGAGAGGGAAATATTGTGCATTTTGAAATTTTGTCTTACTTTCTTCACTTTGTACAGGTTCTTCTAACGTCACAGTGGCATGATCACTTTGTTGCTTTCGTTGACAGACCACACTTTGCCAAAGTATTCATTAAACCAGCCTTTTGAATTGCTCGGCGGCGTCGCAATAAGTCCAGCGCTTACAGAGATAATTAAACACCTGCTCGTTTTACGCATCACGGTTCTTCCGCAGTATTGAGGAGAACCACAGAACCGTCACTCTCACCTTGCCCTATTTTCCTACCAGCCAGTGCCATTAATAATCGGCTTGGTTGATTCAACACCCCCGCCCCCAGTGTTTAGCATGTAATCCCCACCCCGGCATGATTGTTACTGCATGCAATATTACAGCAACGATGTCTGGGGGATACGAGTGACATTGCAGAGAAATGAGCCTCTTTCTATCTATGGCACCGCAAATTTTAGCACTGCAGTCGACTACATGTGCACAATTGCAACCTGTGCACTGGTATTTTAAAAGATTTAATAGCAACAAGGATTTTGTATCTTTGTACTCATTATTGTTAAATATTAAGAGATTCTCACACATGTGAGATTGTAAAATTATTGGAAAATTAGAAAGAAATGGAGGAGTAGAAAGAAAGGAATGCTTGTTAACAGGTTATGAACCAGTGCAGGCTACATGTAGGTATAGGTAGATGTCAGAAAAAAACCCACAGCTCCAATTTACATAAATTATGTACCTGCACTAACCTGCATATGCAGGTGCTACATGTATTTCGAGCTCTGAATTTGCATGTCAGATAACTTTGAATTTTGAAATCATGCTATGTACTGTAAATCTTAAAATGTTCCTGGTGGTTCTGTTTTCGTGGTTTTTGCGGAGACCTGTTACCGCGATATCATGTCAGCACGAGTATGTATTTTTATTCTTACCGTACTAACAGAATTGTTTCCACCGCAAACTCCAGACACCACGAAAACCTCCTTTTCCTCCTACCGCAAAATGAAACCACTGCAAAAGTAAATGCATTTTACAGTATACTACTGGTATGTAAATCAGGGCTCTAAGGCCACTTTCTGCCCTCATGTCACATTTGCATGTAATTCTCTCAACCAGAGGCTTAATCTAGAAAACCCCGGGGGACACAGAGATATTGGGATCACCCAATATACGTCATAAGCTAGGCTGGCGGACTTGAGTGACAGATCTAGGTGATGCTAGCCCTGCAAGTCAATAAGGTACATGCAACAAGAAAGATAATGGTTTAAAACCTGCAACAAGATAATGGTTTAAAACCTGTAACAGCATCTGATTCAGGTTGAAATAACCAGAAATGCAGTGTTAAACAAAAAATTTTAGAGTCGAACACATCATTGTGATGTCTGTTTTGAATATCAGATTTACATGTACTAGGTGATGCTAGCCCTGTACCAGAAAAGGCACATGCAACAAGATACATGTACAATTGTACGTGTGCATGTTTAAAATCATAAAATGACATAATCATATTTATTGATGTTTAATTTTGTCGCACATTCACTGTACTTAATATGATTTTTGTTTTATGTCTATGATTTCCTCTGTAACATAACTTGTTTTGTTGGGCTACCTTAGAAATCAGTTGTTTTAACTGAAGGTACCACCCATTGTTCTAAGATCAATAGATAAATAAATCAGACTAAATTACCCACAAATACAATGTCCAAGCGGAGAACTACTGGTATAGGCTAGACTTAAGAACACCTCACTGTGGTGGTTCTATGGATACCCGAGTGTAAGATCCGGTAACTTGTTGCTTAAGACAAAGCAACCTAGTTTCATCTATCAGCTCGCAGGCATGAAGAGAAATCCAATCAAGTGGGAAATTGGTTCATTTTCTTTAAGTCGGGTGAAGTAGGTGATTGATCACTTTCGTCTACTCCTTTTGTTTTTAACAAGGAAGAACCTTTTGAGGAGTATGTGTGTTTCTAACACAGCCATCTTTGTTGTCGAAACTTAAACTGCTGATTCAGTGAAAGCTAGCTTTGTGCATGTGCATTTGCTGGCAATAGTGAAATTTTACGATATATGATTATGAAAATTACGACAAATAAAATTACCATGATTGAGATGGAATTATCCCCTTTCAATACACACATGAAATGTTACTTGTCAATTGGCTTTCCAAATTTAAAGTGCCAATGTTGTGTCTAGTGTGTTTCCTTTCAGTCTGGTCTAACATCAATCTTGGCACCATGGACTTCAAGTCCATCTAACGAGTGTCCGACATGCCACACTCTGGTGGGGTTCTGTGAGCATAGTGCTGCTAGCCATGTGTTTTGGTGATTTGGTGTAACCCTCCGGGGATTACTGTTATACTCCACCTTAAAAGGCTGCCAGACTGAATCATTTCAGCTCCACTGCAGGATGGGGCACTGGCCCTGCTGTAAGCTAAAGGTAAATGTTGTCCCATAGCCTTTTTCAGGCCAGAGGGGCAGTGGGTTGTTGGTCCACTGTGTCTAGGGAATGGTATTGGAAGGCGGAGCCCATCCCTCTCCTTCCACCGCCTTTTACTTACCCAACCGAAGTCAGTTACCCATTTTACATGTGGGTGGAGTAAGTGAAGTCGTATAAAGTGCCTTTCCCAAGGATACAACGTCTCGCCAGGAATGCCAGGAATCAAACCTGTAACCCCTCAGTCTCGTGTCTGCTAGTCTAGCCTGCGACTCGACCATATGGCCATTCAATGCCCTGCTGTAGCTTTTAGAAAAAATGTATTTCCACTACCTGTATTACTCTTCTCCCTACTGCCTAACCCCGTAACCAACATGGAATTTGTAGCCAAACAGCTACATTAAATTGTACTTCAGTGTGCTAAAGGTTACACACTCAAAAACAAAAGTCTTGTCTGCAAGTTTCAGTCTTATCAACCCAGAATTAAGTTGAGATGCTTTAACCTTCATCCTGCTGCCTAATCACTAATAACCAATACAAATTTGGTACCTTAGCAGGCTGAAGGTTAAACAAAGATTGAATAGCAGAATGTCTAATCGTTGCAAACACTTTGTACTACGGTATACTGTAAGCTTGCTTGCCATAATCAGACCCTTGTTTGAAAAATCTAAACTACAATTTGTTTACATGAGTCATGTTTTCTTGATCAGCAATTGATCTGGAATTTGATTGTTCTGGATTACTAATCTATGATCTGGTAATATGCTTCATCTTTCATTGCTCATTGGTGCTTAGTTGATCATTGATATTTAGTTAGGTACAATGTAATTATTATGCAGCATCTGTGAATGATTATTTTTCTTGCCATCTTTCTGCTGTGCTTTACAACTAATTATTTTGTACATGTAGTTTATCATGATTATGAATTGTTATCTAATTAGCACAAGATAATAATTTGATGGTAATCAAACCGACCCCCTAGATTTGAATCTGCCTCCGGGTTCAACTAGGACTCATATTTCATAAATTGTTGCACGCCCCCAAAAATTATATAGAGACATAATTGTTGCCATTAGAATTCAGAGATGGAAGCTGCATGGCCCAAATCAGTTCCAGTTTTCTTAAAGTTTAGATTTTAATCATGTTTTACCTGCAAACACTGATGAGTTTTCATGTCTTCCCTGTAAATTTGTCTACTGTATTCAATTTCCTCTTCTATACTTGGTACATTCATATCCCCAGTACTTGTTTTACATCTGTGTAATGCTATAACAAGCAGGAACAATTTCATTTGGGAAAAAGAGAATGCTTTCAAACCCTTTATGATATCATACTGTTGGAAAATGAAACAAAACATAATCATCATTACTGTCAATCTGGTACAATCTAACAACCTTAGGGTTGTCTGTTGTTCCATCTACAAGTCAGAGCAATAATTGCCATTCCTAGAAAGTTGACCTTGGAACTATTCCCAATTTTATATTTGACATTTACATGTACATTCCTTTTACATGACATATTTCATCAATAGCTTAAAGTGTACTTGAGGACTTTGCTTTCTGTTGAAGGGACTAGAGTGTGTCCTACATGCCACATACAAATAAATCAAGTACTAGATGTAGTTTAGGAAGGTTGAGTGGAATTTTCAGGACTGTGACTGTAATCCAATCTTGTTTCTCAGATGTTCAGACACATGTTGGGAGACAGACATACCACTATATACAATCATCTGGGCCAACTTGTATAGGGTACAGGTCCAGGACATACAGAACATCATGACAATGACGCTTGAAATAGTTCACGTAGTGGGCAGCAGATACCATGATGATGTAATTTTTAACCCAATGATATACATTTGTAGTCTCAAACACCTACCTATAGCTAAGAGGAATTCTTGGTATAACGTCAATAGAAGACGATATACATGTAGAAAGGGCAGCCCTTAGATGGCTAGGGCATGGAAGATGGAAGAATTCCAAAGATAGCATTCAAACACAAACCAAAGGGCAAGTGCCCTCTAGGCAGACCCAGGAAAAGATGATAACATACAAAAAACACTAGCAAAGTACTGAGAGGGCAGACTAGATAGGCTTGAGGAGGAGGGGGTATTTCAAGACTGAGAGGAATGGAGAAGGCTATACTCTCAACTGATGGGCCCTAAGGTCTACCTGGGAAAGATGTAAAGAGTAAGATGTGGTCTCAAGTTGTCCGTGTCACATGCAGTTCCCTTAACTTTTCTGACTGCACATTTTGTATCTTACGGGTAGAGGTGTGGAAAATTGACTTGAGACCTCTCAGCACTAGTAAGTAAGGTGCCCTGATGCCGTGATGGATGTTTGGAAGATTAAGCAAAGTAATTCCAAAGTAATTATCACCCTCAGCAAGCGGTTAGAGTTTTATGACATGGACTGACGTCACTTTGACGTAGAATTCACAGTACGCAGGAACATACGTCATGTAGAGATGCGACTAAATCCTACATTTCTCCTTAGTATGTAATGTAATTATACAATGATTAGACAGTTTGTTCATGGTCTTTGTCTGTGTTCAATATACATGTACATTGTCATTTTGTCTGTTTGCAATTAGCATTTGACGCATGAATTTGAATGAAAGAATATTCAATTAAGATATGAAGGAGATTTCCCTCCCATCTTTCCAAAGTGCTGTGCCAAATATATGCACCAGGAAAGAAAATTCTGTTTACAGAGGGGGTAGCACAATGATACAATAGCCATAAATGGCAGTCAGCTGTTCCAAATACTGCTTATCCTCCCGTATGGCTTTTCCTATTTTCACCCATGATATTTTAAGCCATATTGAGTTGGAAGTGTAAGACAGAATCAAACACATTCCTTAACTATCCTTTCACAAAATTTCACATTATTTGGCCATAACACAAAGGTATAAAACACATTGTTTAGAAGAAACTTGAAGAAATGGGGGAGTGAAATGTTAATGCAACCTACTTCCATATGTAGCATTTCTACAATGTAACAGTTACAGTAACTATAATACTAGTAAGCATTTCTTATGGGAGAGGGCATTGTACATTGTATGCCCATGCAGTAACGTTAGCAATGGTTTCACCTGTGACACATACAAAACCTGGCAGCTCTAAGCATAATAAATGTAAGAACTGTGGAAAGTGTCAATAATTGATTAATGTGACCTTTTACAAAGGAAGTTTGATGATAGTTGCAGTAAATTGTGTCGGGGGAAACAACGTTTTATGGCAAAACAGCATTTACTAAGCCAGATGTTGTTTTGTATCTGCTCAAATTGTTATTTTACTAGCTTTAGATTCATAAATTTACACAGTACTTGTTTATAATTAATTGTATTTGATGAATTCTCAAGGTACATCAATATTTTAAAAATGTTAATAACCTTAATGTATGCACATTTTTCATAATCCATCCTTCGTTTTTAGATTGTTATTCATATCAAAGAAAATGGGGTGAATGTTTGGCACCCAGTGCAATTATCGATGCATGGCAGATAACGAAAGCAGATCCCCAAGTGTGATGTTCAGGAATTGTGATCCGGCAGTGCAGATGGATTAACTAAAGCAATTAAAATGCAATTTCTGGGAGCAACAAAGTTTTGTGGGGAGATTTTGAGGTCATTCACCTGGGAGCTGTAACATTTTTGTGGAGCAATTAGAGCAAATTACTGGGCAACTTTCATGGCAGAAGATTTTTGGATGACTCTTAGTACCCTCTTGACTATTCAGAAAAAATAGTCAAGAACAGCAGCTTTGTTCATATACAAAAATGGAAGCTTTATCGGCTCATTATAGGGGTGTTGGTACCTTTCATGGTTTTCATTCAAGGTTGGTTACTGATTTTGGGGCTTGGTTACTGTTGTTGGTCTCAAAGATCATGAATTATAAATATCTGCCACTTTTACTTGGATCTGTCCAAAGTAATGAAAGCCATGTACTTGCTAAGCTGAGTGGAAAGTGTAAATTGTTCAAAACGGAGGCACAAGCTCGGAACGGTTCTGCTGGTGATACAGGTAGCCCTTCTCCGTCACATTGAAATTAATGCAGATCAAGGAGTTCCTTACTGTTTGTGTTAGCGTTGACATCACCAGCTAGGGAAAATGGCAGTGCTGGTGACCTTGGAAGTCCTTGGCATGCAGGGACAAGGTTACATGTAGTTGGGGGAGGGGGGCAATAAAGAGAACTGTAATTCTGGGATTTTTTGCTATTTCAGTTTTGCATATTGACACTCCATACCGTAGTTTATACTCCTGTAGGACAATATCTCATATCATCTTGAAGAGTTACGTAGTTGCTTGGATGTTCCTGACTCTTTTCCTCCATCTCCTCCATAGCTCAAGGAAGGTCTTCTAGTTCACAGTACAGATCCTCACAGACTGTCTAATGTAAACTACTGTGTGCATTCACCCGAACTAATACTCCCACAGAGGGTTAGAGATGGTAGCACTGGCAGCAAATGTGAAAATCAGATCATCAGATCTATTTTGCTGGCAAGGTGCACACAGAATTATCAGCAATCACAACTACAGCGCGGTCTAGACAAGGGGAAAATGTGCTCATAGGAAATAGTCCTGCCTCTCATGCCAGGAAACTAATGGAGTCTGGATCTGATTTCTCCATAATTAATGCCGAGACATCAAGATCAGAGTAATCCTTCACGGCCATTGTGCTTGATAAGCTAACAGCAAATAAGCGATGCATTTCCAGATATGTGCAGCAAATTTCATTTCCATTGATGGCTTCAAAGGGAACCTTGTCCCTGCATCACCATATTTTGCCTTTCAAAATGTTATTAGCATATTAAACTTAACACCTCAGTCATTTCATGTTGTTGTGAACTGTACTGACTCCGTGATCCTTTGATTTGCATATCAAAAGTCCCATGCATTTTTAAGGTTTGGAATCATATGATAATCACATTTAACATGAAGAAAATATTATTATATGGTACATGTACGTGATAGCAATAAGAAGCAACAGAAAATGAAGGATGTTGCTTCAGTTAATCGTTTAAGAAAAATGTCTCTAGCATTTAAAGGAGATGTACTAAACGTGAAGTCTACACCGGCCGTTGCAGTTTCAGAAAGCACAGGTGTTTTTGGCCCCCCGGAAATGATCCTAATATACTGACCAGCCCAGAAGGGGGGGCCGGAGCACCATTAGATTCCATTAGAATCCCCGACCTCCCTGCCCTTCATCTAGAAGTAGTCCTGCGGGAGTCAAAGGAACCAGCACCATGCTGGAGTCAAATTACTGCGCTGGTCATGGCAGGGGGCCAAATTGAACTCCGTATTCATCAGGCATGATGAAGCTTTCTGTAATTAATTTTTCTGTACAAAAGGCTGCTCAATAGAGCGCTGCAGCATTGGCAGAGTCAAGGTGTGTACCACGAACTGTCAATAAGGGATGGGGGCAGGGCACAGGGTTGTCCAAAGTTGCCTGTTTTAATGCCCTCTATAAGGAATTCAAAAAGTAATATCTCAGTTCGAAAAGTAATAAATTAGTTCAAAAAGTAATATCTTAGCTCAAGAAGTAATATCTCAGCTTTTATCATTTGTAACCTTAGAGCAGGCTACATGTACATGTTGTCATCCAGTATTTCGTACTTGCTACTATTTTTTTGCGTCTGTTATTTGATAGAATTCAATCAGTCCAGGTGATAAACTACACACGTACCGGTCCTACATAGTAAAATCCAGTTAACCGGTGCAAGGCCTCTGTTGATTTGATTCAGCAGATACAGGAAGCCTTCCTTATTCAGGAGGGAATTTAACAACGCGCCTATCTTCCATGCAATCTGCTGAAGTGTGGTGACGGTTTAATCTGTGGCTTTACAACAAGATGTTCAGGGTTGTTCAACAAGTTGAGGCATAATCTGGACCCCAGGCCTTGGTGCCATGGCCCAAAGAGTGGGAGGGTAAAATAGATGTAGCTGTACTAAAGCATAAGCATTCTCAGTTCAACATTAACATATACCTGGTAGGTTAACCTGTTTTGAACCCGTAAGGCATAGTGTGGACCCCCAGGCCTAAAAGAATGGGGACCACCACACTTTAGGTACAACTGTGGATGGACCCTGGAAAGCAGGAGTCGTCCATGGTACTGAAATCACTGTAGCTGTACCACATCAACATTTTAGGTTTACCACCAACATATAGCTTCAGTGTTCTAAATCTCTAAGGTACAGTGAGTCATAGTCTAGACCACCAGGTCCAGAGGATTTGGGGACCACAGCAGCTTAGGTACAGCTGGCAATTTTCTGTGTGATGAATGCAGGTAAAAGAGATGAATGGGTTCCATCACAGTGGGTCAATAATAATGGCCCATAGCTGCAGGCGATCAGCTGTACAATAGGTGATCAATATAAGCTGGCACTGGCCCCATGGACTGTCCAGCACTTTCTTTCTCAGTGCCTGAATTATGTCTCTTTTTAACCCTCCCAGTGTCATGGGCCAGTTTTAAAGCCTAGTTCTAATATTCCCTGACACTTTAAACCCTGATGAAGATTAGACTTCTGGCTTAAGTATATTTGCTAGCAGAGTGAATCTCTATGACTAGACAAAACATCTGACAGTGTCCATCCTTCTGTGAAAGGTTTTGTTTTTCAATTCAATCAATATTTATTAAAACAACTTGCAGACATTCTGATTCTGAATTGTGTTGTTGTGACAAAGTGGTCGGTAAGCGCCTCAACTAATCTACTTATCCATTATCCACTTTGTTCACAAGGTGGATGAACGTCACGCTTTTTTAAAGTATATTTGCTACAGAGCTCGAGTGAATGTCTATGTCTGGACAAAACATAGACACAAAACATAGATGTTTTATATGACACCTGTCCATCCATCTTCAATGGTAACATAGGTTAACCTGCTCTGTTGTTTCAGTGATTTAGTGAAAATAGCTATAGTGAAACACTATCCAAAGCATCTTACTGCTACTAAGCACCTACATGACTTTGTATACTTTGTTATACTTTCTCTCATCCTATAATGAATGTCCCTATTTTTATTAGTACGTTGTATCTGCTGTCCACTTCCTACATGTATTTTGATATAGAGTAAATTTGGATTTTTTAATATGGTCCTGATGTGACCTGGAACGCTTGCATGTGAAACGTGATGCTACAAGTATGTCTGAATTGATCAATACCAGGTCATTCATGTCTGGGAGATTTATGTGAAACATCACTCTATTGTATCAGTATGTCATCATTGGAATCATTACAGCACATTAAAATACAAATAGAATATGAAGCCTCATTTTGTCACTTCATTTTCACAGTTTCATTTGAGACAACTTCTGTATAGAGACAACAAAGAAACAACTGATGATAGTCTAAAAATATAAGCTGAATATTCTTGAAATATATGTATTTAAAAACACACATATATACACATACATTGTGTGTGTATGTGTTTGTGTGTATGTGTGTATGTGTTGTAAGTACAGTTCATTGTTTTGCTGGCTAGAACTGTATTCCAAGAGGCGCATCCCAGCGTAATCAATACAGCCTTGTGGCAGGTACAAATTACTGCCACCACGATGGACCCTGGAAAGCAGCAGTCCATGGTACTGAAATGATTGTAGCTGTGCTGCAGCTAAGGCTGAGCCATCCATTTTTCAGCTTTCTGTCAGTCTGTGGGGCCAGGTAGGGTTACATAGACATGCTGAGACACAAAGAACTGGCTATTCACAAGGAATAGCTTCAATTTTCAACGTTCTGAACTCCTACGGCTATAGCAGAAGTGATAAAGATGCCAGATGCAGTATAGAAGGCTCCACATATGCTGCCTTTTCATGTTTTTCTCTCCTATGATAGCAGGCCATACCCAAATTTGTAATATTTCTGATGTGATAACTAATATCATGGCATGACCGAGAGTTGGAACATTTGTGATGTTAGGACTAATATCAGAGCAGGCCATGGCCAAATTTATCTGTGTTTGCTGCACTGCAGAGGCCTTCGGCAATATCAGAATGGAGTTTACGACTCTTAATGGCCCATGTGTCATGCTGTAGAAGCCAGATTTAGCCTGGGAGACCATTATTTCAGCTGAACCCCCTTCTGACGGGATCAGATGCATGGATTGTATCACAGGTCCTGCTTGGTGACAGTCAAGAATTATATGCTGTGTAAGATGAAAAAGCAATAACTATAAAATGTACTGACTCTCAAGAAAGTAACGACAAGAACAAACAGTATTTCACACAGTTTAGCCTAGTGGAGGGAGGGACGTTCTTGGAAAATTAGGGAAGAAGAGGAAGAAAAGGAGTTAGAGGTACAGAGTTAGAGGTATAACTTGTCTCCAAACTCAGGTATAGAACCAGCATATCACCATATTGACTCATGGCCTTTCTTGATGATACAGTTTCACATCATTGCAACTTCTCTAACAGGCATCACCAGTGCAAAGAAAGAATACAAAGCAGTTTGAATGATGAACACTATGAATTAGTAAAAGGAGATGGTACTAATAGCCTTGTCCTACACAAAATCTGCTGTTAATTGTGGCCCATAATTTGCTATACATGCGCTTAGTAGGATGCTCACACAAACCCATTGCCTAACTGTTGTCTCATAAAACATACAACAGCCTGTGGTGGACCCTAATTCTCCCATGGTTTACCGTGCTAATGCAGAAGGCCTCTCAGGGGACCACACCCCCTGTTATAGTAGTGGGAATGGCTCTTCCAAACCCTGCTGAGGGCCCCTGGTTAAACTATGACCTGGTGGCCCACATATCGCTGTATGACTGACACCTGCATCAATCTCTTCTGTAGCCCTATCACCTCTTGCTAGTTGCTGCACTTATATGGATCTGCTTATGATACGAATATAAGGATTCTGTATTAATTTTATGTACGGTGAAAAGTGCCTCGCCAAGTTTACCAGGCAGAGATAGATGTTAGGAGGGAAAATGATGAACAAATGCCAGCTACATGGTTTTGAAAATAGATACATTTTTCTGGGTAGAGTATTAATACTATCAGGGTGTTCCGGATATAAAAAAGGTAACCAACTTCAAAAAAAGACATACAAAGGATGCTCTGGGATAAATGACTGGAGGAATGTCATCAGGGTATCTGTGGAAAGCACATTTAGTTCTACTCTATGGGAAACTTATCATGATATGCTTCATGAGTTATAACAATATTTTAGGATAACCTGTACATATACATATATGTATCAAAACTGTGATACAGTCCCAGTCTTGCATTAAACAACATAACCATAAATCCCTAGAGAACCCAAAATAATCACAAGGTTTCCAAGTCATTTCTGAATGTACCATTATTGCAGTTTTACCCCCAGCCCCTTTCTGATATTGCTTGGACCTTCTGCAATTGAACTGAGTCTCATTATTTGTCCCATCCCTTGAAAATTGTGCAATTTATCATGCAGGTATAATTGGCAAAATGTGCCCATTACTAAGGCTTGGGTTTGGAGAATTTAAGCCCTTTTGCCTTTAACATGCACAACAGATATTTGTCCTCTGCTCTCTATGATAGCACATTTACTCCAATATTTGAATGTATCACAAACAAGACCTCCTTGCTCAGAGCTAACAATTTGATTGACAGTGTTTCTTTTGAGTGTCTAGTCCCTCCCCCTCACGCAATATGGCTGATGCACAGATTCCCAACATTCGTTCTTGTATATCTTGCTACCTGGATTGTCCATAGTATTGTCCTCTTCAGGTAAAGTCTATGGAATTAATAGTTGTGGCTATGCATGTATCAAGCAATGATTGGTAACCTGTGTTTAGATTTATTATTACAGACTTGAGTGTGGTGGATGGTGACGAGATAGTGGCTATAAATTTTCCAACATGGCTGCGGCGAGCTCAATAACAACTAAGTACATTACTGTGGGAGTCTTTGATCATACAAAAGAAAATGAATGCTTGTTCACCAATTTGATTGGCCTGCATTGATTTGGTTGTACCTTACAATATCTGCAGTAAATTCTATACCTGGAAAAAAAAGCAAGATGAATTGAGTGAAATTTAAGAATATATCAAAAACATTATTGTGTAAATTTTCACAAAATGATTAAGTGAATGATGTTTGGGAACACCATTAACGTGTAAGTTCTAAAAAATTGCTCCTGGTACCAATTTGATAATGTATCAAATATGATACCTAGGGTCAGGAGCTGATTGATTTTTCACTTCATCATTTCATCATTTATATGTATTTAAATATGAGAAAAATTCATGTCTGAAGGCAAAATGTGACAGGCATAGATTGACAAATTGCATTCATAACATTTGGAACTGTTTTAATAAAGATTTTTATTATTTAATGATTACAGAAGTTCCCTTTGATTTGAAACATTGGTATGTGTAAAATTAGTAAAAGGTTTGAAGGACTTAACTGGAAAGCTAAGTCTAAAGCAATTTATATTTATTTAGTTATTTGATGCAAAAGACCTTAGCTAAGGTAAGTTACATAGTCAGGATTTATTGTTGCCTATGGCAGGGCATCAAACTAGGCCATTGTGCTTTAATTCAGTGGATGTCATACCCATTTAAGATTCAGAAGTTTTAACAATGATCAAATCTCAAAAAATTTCAGAAAAACATTTAAGAATGTGCATTAAAGATCATGGCATGTATAAGAAAGTTTGGTAAAATATTTAAATCAGTATTGCAGGCTGAATCTATTATGCCATGTGTAATATATTTAATGATATAACCCATTGAATGCAGAAAAATTAGGTGATGAACTGATGATGATAATAACATGACCAGTGATGAACACAACGATATGATACGATGTAGCTTGAACCAGTTTGATTATGCCTGCTTATTGTGTTTTAGATAATGGATAATAATATTGAATTCATGCATTGTGCTGGATTATGCTAAAGAACCAAAACATAGCATGTCCTGAGTTGGTACATGTATATCTTCATACTGTTTTACCATTTTGTATATCAGGCACAGTCTATACATTTTTCCTTGCTGCTGTAGGTTAGCTTTCCTGTAATGGTCACAGTTGCCGTTCTTGTGGATAAAGAGTCAAGAACCTAGCAGTGCAGTTTTGTACCCTTTCCGCTTGCAGAGACATGACATTTGCATGAATGCAGCCCATGCTTCTGTCATGTGTCTGGCTCTCACTTGTCAGGGCCAATTCAACATGTTCTCCTTCTATATGCCAACCATGGCTTGACATTTGTTGTAATAGGGTGACATTTGCAAGAGGTTGAGCATTACAGGGTGGGCGGAGCCTGTTCGGCCGTTATGATATAAACAGTCGGTGTGACATTCTCATGACAGATGCAGGCATGAGGGAAAACGTCTTGACACGAAATCTGTAATTTTCTTGCAGCCTGCCTGTGTTGCACATTTAACATGTTAGTCAGGGATGAGGCCTGTTTCAAGAAGACGAAGCATTGCAAACAATATGATTGATAAAGCTCATGGCTATTGATTTGAAACCGTGCTTCTTTAAGACACTCACAATTTACTTAAGATATACATTGTAGCTGATCAAACTCAGGAAAACTTTCCTTTAATCATCTTTCCATTTTCTTGCAGCTTTTAATTGTGATGGTCCATGAAATGTGCAATGTTTTAGTTGTAACCAGGCCTTGTTTTCCAAGTTTTCTTTCTGTCAAAATGTACTGTGATTGACTGAGTAATAATCTTTCCATTTTAATTTACTGCTCAATGTTGTTTATTTCTATATTTGCCCTATACACTACGCTGCACTACCTTGTTTTCTAACAGTCCTTAGATTTAAGTTTGCAGTTATGAATTTGACTGATGGGAAAAAAATCTTTTAATGATACTGCCTTCAATTTTCAATTTCTTCTCTATATTTTCTAACAGTATCAAATGCTAAGCCATTTCAAGTAGGATTATAGCCCATTTCCAGGGTTTTCCACCTGGCATTGTGCTGTTGAATTGATCTACAGTGATGGGCATGCAAACCAGATGGCCTGGAGGGCAGGGGTGTAACCTCCAGAGGTTGGTCAGGCCGGAGCTCTTAGGATAATTGGCATTTCCACTGGTCTTCTTCACGGAATGAAGAGTATGGCCGTGCACTTGCCCTTGACCCCACATGGCCTCTTTCCATCTCAGTCAGCTACTGTAGCTTAGATATCGAGCTCGTTATGACGAGAGACTTCATGTTACTTCAGAAATAATCAGTGTTAACATTTGGGTCCTTAAGATTTGGAAAAAAATGTTGGATTTGGAAAATGTAATCAACTTTATTAGTCAAATATCAACTGTGTTGCCCACGTTGATCAACAAATATGTAAGTTATGACAGTTACTTACAGTAGTGACTTTTTGCTATCTATGCCAGGTGACTCAACTGAGACAAGGGGGTACAGACTTCCAGGTACCTTTGACCCCTCAGTGACTATGTAGACTAAGACAACTACATGTACTTACATAAGAGACTTTGTGCTATCTACATCAGGGTACATTAAATGTGACTCAGCTGAGACAAGGGGTACACACGTTGACTTTCAGGCATCTTTAAATTTGACCCATCAATGAATATGTAGATGACAGTTAATTATAGTATAGTAGGGACTTTGTGCTATCTACATCAGGGTCCATTAAATGTGACCAGAGCTGTGTGTCCAGAAGATCAGGTATAAAAAAAAAAATGTAACATCGTATGTAATGCTGTTTTGTTTTCTTCCTCTCAGGGTGGAAGCCTACAGGGAATACAAGCGCAGCACCAGCCCTCTGGTTCCTCTGCCTCCGTACTTCTACGGACGACTTCCCGACGCCGTCAAGTGTTTTGTCTGCTGCGAGTTCCCGCTATACAACACCATGGACGAGGCCGATGAAGACGAACTCGAGGTCAAAGTTGACGAGGTCAACGGAAAGGCCCGGGCAAACAGTGCATGATGGGACAATGAGGAACTATGGGAAAAGCACATCCGGATGAGGCATGGAAATATCAAAGGAACTTACAACTGGTTAACATTTAGATAAAGAGACCATGTAATGTATTAAGTATTCCAATTTTGTTGTTGTTAATGCCCAGGCATGTACATGTATTATACAGCTCAAGTTGCTACAGGTTCAATTAGAGATAGTCTACAAAGAAATAGAATTGTGTAATCATGGATAACATACAAGGTAAGAGAGAAAAAAAATAGCAAGAAGAGCATCTGAATCTGTCAGCTAATTTTGCATAAAAAGATCATACATGATTAGGATTTCTACTTGTTTCTGAATTAGATAATTATTGTATATTCTAGCTGCTGAATTAACCAGTTATGAAATGACATGGTGCATTATTATGTTGAGGGAACATACTGAAATAGTTTGTAAATAATATACATGTATTGGGAAATAACCCTTGGAACAGTAAAATTTATTTCTTTTCTAATGTATGGTGAAGAGTTAGGGGGGCACATTGTGGAAAATTAGATAGCATGTCCACAACTAAATGTACATGTAGATGACTGTTTATTTAAAAATCTGTCAACCACCTACAAAAATGGTTTTATGTGACAGGTTTAAGTAGAACAGGATCGTGTAAAAGTATTGAAAAAAATCATATCATAATCATGAACTATGCAGGAATTTATTTTTCACTTTTGGAGTCATCGTTTGAGACAATTTACCAGGCGAATAATATAGCTGTGAACTGAACAATGTTACATTGGCTTCTAGGAAGCTTTTTCTTTTTGGGTGGGAGGGTAATTTTGTCGTCTACTTTTCCTAACAAATTTCCCTACTGAAGCTAAATTTGAGGATGACCTGCTTTTGAAGACTAGAAGTAGGTGTAGATGTGTAGTAATATCATACACAGAAGGTGCACTCATTCTCCACAATCATGTATGAAATTCAGCGTGGATTATTTGAGTTTCTAATTTTTAGAGGAAATATTACATGTTTTAGTCTCTACCAGACTGACTATGCTGGCGATAGAATAGGGATAATAATTTGCCAGGGGAGTTTGCCTACCAAAGGGGTTGACCAGCTGCAGCTTTTCCTGAAGACTGACTCTCTAGGCCAGTTATTACGGTGTAACCTTTTTTGCCGAATTCTACGATCTGTACCCCCGTAGGAAGGCCTGGTGGAGGCTAACAATGTTGAGTCAAACTTGAGTTGACAGAGTATCTTTTAAAGTCTTATTTTTGTTTAATATTCAGTGCAATGTTGCATTTGGTACCTTTTGTTGTACAATTTAATGTTGTTTTTTTAAATGCTGCAATATTACATACACGGAATACAGTATCAAATTTTTAATTCGGATTATTTATTGGGGCTTTATTTTATATATTATATGGTCTTACTAATGCTGTATTATATCATTGTATATACTATTTTATGGGGAATGTACATAATACTTGAACGGTATGAACTTTGTCACAACTGGGTGCTTCTGTGTGCCTCTGTGTCTTAGACTAGGTAGAAAAGAGCAGGTACATAAAATGTAGTTAGTATGATAGTACATATAGTTAAAAATATACTGTGATCATTGCACTTTTGTGAACTCAGCACTCCCTTGTTAAACTAGGGCTTTACGAAAGATCCACCCTTTTGAATGCTGTGCTCATGGGTCTTTGAGATGTACACCTTTGTGATCAAAGTACCCTAAGACTTGTGGAATGTACACCCATGTCAACAATACACCCATGTCAACCCATGCTTGTAAGCTTAAACCATTGTGAACCATGTGGGTTAACCCATGGGTCTTGTGAGCAATACACCCTTGTCAACCTATGGGTATGTGCAGTTTGCACTCACAAGGACCCATAGTTTTGTCAACAATACACCCATATGCATGGGTCTGTAAATTTTGTGCCCTTAACGACCCAGCATCATGTGAACCCATGGATCTGTGGATAGCCCTGGACAGTGTTGAAAGCTCGTTTTTTTGTACAATCTTAATATTATATAGCAACCCATTTTTTTTGTCAAAAGATTGTTGTAAACAGTCCAATCCTGGAAAGTCTTTTAGAAGAGTACTTAGTGCATCTTTAATTAAGAAACCAGGGTTATTCACTGTATCATCTTTGCTCCCAAGTTTCATCATAAGTGATTGGGTAGTGTATTTCAGGAGCTTGCAAATGGGATTAAAAAAAATCCCCATCCTGCAATTTGTATTTGAATACCAGATAAACAAAATGTATACGTAGTAGTAACACAAGGTCTTCCATTCCCCAAAAAAGTAACAAAAATGTGCATTGTTTGTGTAACAAACCATACTTTCTATGTTAAATGCAATGTGACATTTGTTGCAGACCATATAATGCAAGTGTAGTGGAATACTATGTCTGATGTCATAATTCTTTTCAGTTATTGAATACTACTGATATACTACATGCAGATATTTCAGAGGTTGCCTACAGTAACTGTTATCCAGTATTACATCAGCATAACACCGTTTTATGACCTGAGCATGTTGTAATACATTGACTACAGTATATAGCACTTGCTGCAAAGTGCAAAGAATGTACTAACAACAAAGACAGAAACTTACTTACAAACTATGTCAAGTGAGATAGGTGTCTGAAAGTGATTGGTTACTCCAATTGATTTAAACAGAAATTTACAAAATTTTTAAGACAATACATTTTTCCAACCATCAGATGCATTGGTTTGAATGATTCTTCACTCATCTAGTGATAAAAATGTATGCAACAAAGAAGCAAGACTGATTGTATGCTTGTATATCTGTATTCCAACAGGCTGCTCTATAGGAAGGTAAAATGTATGCCTTCATTTCACGGAGCCTTGGCACAACAAGAGTTGTTTATCAGCACTGTCCGTTTCAATCAGTACACCTGGCATCATGTTTACAAAGTTCTAGAGCTAGTCGACTTTCCTGCCCCTTTGTATAACTAGAGATAGATTTGACAATACTGAATTCCCTCAGATTATGTATAATCATACATACATACATACAATGTGCATGAGAACATAAAATGCAATAAAGCTTCCAAAAGGTTGTATGTCAACTTGAGTGGCGTCTTTGATTGTGTGAGCTGTCATTTTCTGTTCTGTAGAGTATTCGATATTAACACTTGTCACTTTGGATTTGAAAGGACTCAAGTTATTTCAGAAATCAAATGAACTTTAAGCCTAATGATTCAACCTGTTTAAAATAAACAGTACAAATAGATTGATTTTATTAGGTTTTCTGGGATTCTCTGTTGTCTTTTTAAGTCTCAAGTAACAGCATATCTGATTAAGAATGTGTTTTCAAAATTGCCTTTGTGGTGAAGAAAATGGGTGAAATCAGGGCATCTAGAGATTATTCCATTTAAAGACGGGGGGAGGAAGATTTCAAAATGAAAGGGTGAATGGTTATTGTCCATTTAACCCCCCTCCTGCTGAACTGATGGAACCTACCCCGAGTTTGTAGTGGCTGTGAGTTTATGTAGCATGAAGATGGTTAATAGATAAGGAAGTGTTGATTAAAATGACGGGAGGGGGTCAGATATGCTCATGATTGCCCCTCCCCATGAGATTTGAGATGGAATAAGCCTGATGGTGTTAATGCTATAATGGTGTCTTGGGGGGCAGATATTAACCACATGGTGGAAGGAATTGACCTATCAGCCAGCATAAGCCATAGTACAGCAAGGTATGTGAATGGTGTAAGGCCGCACTAAGTTAATTTTGTTGATGACGTCCTCTGGAGAATCATAATCTAATTCAAAGAGCAAAGAGTGCAAATCAACATCCTATTGAATACATTGTGATTGAAGGCAAAGATTTGAAATTTTTGTGTAATGTAGATATAACCCTTTCTTTAAACATGATACACATGGAATATGTCTTTAGTGCTCTTATTTTCAGAGCCATTCCTTGCACCTTGATACAGTTTGATGAGAAATCAGCTTCTAGAATTCAAATAATTTGAGCATTTTCGACGAGCCTGGTATAAGGGGAAATAGTTCAATCAACTCTTTGATTGGTTATATGTATATAGTATTTCACTATACTTTGAGTATTATGTGCATAATACATGTAATATTGATAGGGCCGGGAAATATGAATCAATCATTGCAAATGAGATTGTCTCCTTATACATTGAAGAAGGTGCTTTTATTTGATTTCTGGCAAGGTTTCGTATATCTTATACGTGTCTTCAATATATCTCTAAGTATCCAGCTTAAAAATGAAATGATTCCTACACAATTTCAGTAACTTCTCCCTGAGACTTCTCTGCGTATAGTCTCCACCTGACTCCTTTTAGCGGCTGTAAAAAAATAATAACATAAATCTATGGCTGACAAAAGTATTGTGACCAATTTTCGCTATTTTTACCGCCACAAGAGAGCCTGGTGTAGACTATTCCGTGTCGCCCTCCCCACACCACGTCTGCCCATATGTATTCCAGCCACAGCGGTTCCTCCGATGTCGTAATGGCCCTGGGAGCGGCCGGGAGCAGGTGCAAACCCGCGTCTTTTATGCATGATACGGCAGTTTTCCTCGTCACTCATTTCACAACCAGCGATCACGTGGATTGATGGCTAATTTGGAGCTCAATGTTGCAGGCTCTCACCGACCATTTTCCTGCGCTGCGGCATCTTAGGAACCATAACTCCTGCAGCTAGATTCCGTGAAGGAGGATCGTAAACTAAAGATATCTCATTTCATGGCAACAGATGCGCTTCATTGATCACCGCTGTACGCTTCGCTTTTGTTCTCAGTAATGTCCCGCGCAGTCACAGCGACAAAATATGGAATAAACTATGGAATTGTCGCTCACTCCTCATCAATTAGAATTAAAGATTTCCATGGAAATTATTTTCCATTAGCGAACACTAGAAGTAATACCATCGTAAAGCAGACATGGAATCAATCTGAAAAAAAAAAACACTACGACTTTTACAAAAAAATTAAAAGTTCAGTCTTAATAAAATTCAGTAATGTGCAATGATGTCGGTAGGTTCAAAACATTTACACGTGATCGACATCGATCAGGTTATGATTCATCGCATGCCTGTTATTTCGCTATTTATTTTAACACTATGTTCATACTGCATACTAAACATCATGCGAGTCTTTCTCTCGGCTGTGTTCAACCATTATATGTAGAGTACGAGGATTCTGTTGAATCATTGATAAGCATTGATAACTTCCGAACTAAACAAAAGTTAATGATAATCATGACGATATGTATGAATGGGTTTTATATTAAACATAGATGCGAATTAAACCGTTTTTATTGTGTAAGAAGCTATCAGAAGCTTGCTGTTGTTTCCTTTGTGAGTGTATAACGCCATGAGATAGTTTGGACCCCCCAGAGGTTTGCTATAATGACTGTACAATCAGCAAGCCAAACACGACGGAACCCGATGAAAGGGGACAGATCGATGGAGGGAAATCTAGTTGACACCGGTTGTGATTCCTGCATGCATAAGAGAACGCCGTCCGTTTTCGCGTACGGTCGCTCGGCCTCCAACTACTCTCCAATCAGAGGTTTAGGCTTCGGCTTATTTTTGACGTCTTTTATACGTTTCTATTGGGCTTTCTTTTCTGTACTGGTATCCTTTTTGTGCCTGGATACTGCCTGGCAAATGATGCAGCCTAGCCTGGCCAATTTGATACTGTAACTGTCTTTGCAGCCACCAAAAGATCTGCTTGGAGATTACGATCGCTCGGTCTCCAACTACTATCTCCAATCAGAGGTGTCGGCTTCGGCTTATTTTTGACGTGTTTTTAGACGTTTTTATCGCGCTTTCTTTTCTGTACTGGTATCTTTTTTGTGCCTGGATACTGGAAAGCAAATGGATACAGCCTGGCCAATTTGATACTGTCTTTGCAGCCAACAAAAGATCTGCTTGGAAATTACGGTCGCTCAGTCTCGGCATCTCGAACTATTCTCCAAGCAGAGGTTTAGGCGTTTTTATCGCGCTTTCTTTTCTGTACTGGTATCTTTTTTGTGCCTGGATACTGGAAAGCAAATGGATACAGCCTGGCCAATTTGATACTGTCTTTGCAGCCAACAAAAGATCTGCTTGGAAATTACGGTCGCTCAGTCTCGGCATCTCGAACTATTCTCCAAGCAGAGGTTTAGGCGTTTTTATCGGGCTTTCATTTTTTGTACTGGTAACTTTTTTTATGCCAATCTTCGAGTGGGAAATGGTAACTGCCTGGCAAATGGATACTGCCTGGCCAATTTGATACTGTCTTGCAATTGCAGCCACCGAAAGATCTTCTTGTAGATTAATCTCGAACCCCATTTGGCAGACACAGCGGTAAACATATCTTGTAATGCATATGTACATTGTACACGTTGTGAATTCTTCTTATTCTTCTGTCATTCTCAACTGAGTTGAAGCATAATGCTTTTGTGAATAACCGTATCATAAATGTGCCTGATCTTATGGTTAAATCATCATGAACAGCAGATGACTTGAATAGAAACCTCTCTGTACGCGATGTATGTTATAATGCAATATCCAGATTGTTGCTTGCATTTGTGTTTTCAATGAGCGTGAATCCTGTTCTATACAGTGGTAACATATCAATAATATGAACAATATTTTCCTTACACCAATTGGTAGAATAGGACTGATCAACAACTAACACTGACACAAACAACTAACACCCGGTTA
This sequence comes from Branchiostoma floridae x Branchiostoma japonicum, assembly GCA_013266295.2. NCBI lineage: Eukaryota > Metazoa > Chordata > Leptocardii > Amphioxiformes > Branchiostomatidae > Branchiostoma > Branchiostoma floridae x Branchiostoma japonicum. Next base: position 12,199,197 of record CM023829.1, on the reverse strand, counting down.
CGGTACGCCTACTAGTAATAGCGCGTGGATAGGACCTGGACTGGATGGGTCTTCATCTTCAAGCACCCACATTCTCTAAAGATCTGACACGTGGAGGCACCACCGTCTTGCCTTTGCAATATCAGTCTACTCTGAGTCATAGCTTCGCAATATATGATGACCTATAACACAGGTGGTCCAAGGGTGTGCATCTGATAGGAAATTACATTTTCGAGACGACGTTGAACTATCAAGGCGATCGCTTGGCACAGTATGTGAAGATTGTTCTTCAACGCATCAGCAAGTGCGATAGCTTTGAAACCTATTGCTGAGCATGAAACTCGTAGGTAAAAATTGTCATCCCAAGAGGACCTTGACCCCAAGCTCAACCGTTTGTCAAAGAGATGTCAAACGGTGCAGTGCGACCTGCCAATCACGAAAACAGCCAACGGGATCTCTGATGAAGTCATGTAGTTTGCGCAAACTTTAAATCCGTGACAGTAATGTAAAGGCAATGACTCATACGCCAAGCATTTAACCCAGTATATGTTCTATTGCAGCATTTTGTTTTGTATTGTAGTCATTACTGCTGTTATCGTGTCTGATATGTGCCAACCAATAGCTCGGTAGTTTCTAAAGAACTCCAATCTGTCCAGCTAAGCCACCATATCTTTTTTTTTTCTTTTTTTTTTTAATTTTTTTTTGTATGATTTTTATTTTATTTCAAATTTTACATACAGATGTACATACAGATATATGGTGTGTTATGGCTTACCCCTAGTTACATCACTTGTTCTAAATGTTGGCGCACATTTTGTAATCTAAAAGGTTCGTTTCGTACAATATATTTAAAGATGTAATATTTAGCTAACAACATAGCTTTGTTTAGAAGAATGTCTGACGTGTGTCCATAAAGGATATCTTTTTCCTCTAAAGATATTGTGGACTGATTTTTGGTATTCCACCAAGTGGTGAACTCTTTCCAAAAAGATTTAACAATTTTACAATTTACAAATACATGTGATATTGTTTGTTTTTCTGAACAAAAAGGACAGAGGTCAGACTCTTTCACATTTATTTTCTTTAAATAGGCGTTTGTTGGTAGAAAACCGTGAATAATTTTGTATTGAAAATATTGTACTTTTGTGTTGTTTGTACATTTATAGGGCATTGTATATACATTTTTTAATTCGTTTTCATCTTTAACATGTTGTATAATTTCTGTTTGACAAGTAGGATTTACAAAGGTCTCATTGACAAGGAATGTGTACAGCTGTTTACATGTAAATCTTGGAAGTTCAACCTTAAACTTAAAGGCCTCCTCTTGGTTGTAATTCTGCCGATTCTTTCTTAGAAACTGTTTCCATTTTGTAGGTATAGCCGTTTTTAAAGAATTATATTTCAAAAGCCACCATATACATATACGTCGAAGTGCTCCAATGGAAAGAGCAAAGCTATGAAACGTACATTTCGGAATTCGATGTCGGATATAGATTCTATGTTTCCTCGTTTGATCCTAGACAAGTTCGTATCTTTGGAACAGTGTCTTAAAAGTACTAGATTGTTGATACCATTGTTGTCAATAACTTATAATGAAACCCAAAAACATCTTAACCACACATCACCTTCCCCCTTATGATGGTCTTACAATCTATCACTGTGAGTTATAGACATGTATAAAAGACACCCTATAGTAGCGATTTAGCTCCTTGCTCATTGACCTTTGAAAGGATCTACAATATTTATTATGATATTGAAATCCTGCCAATATATATATTATGAAAATTAAGAAGTTGATAGCACAAGACAATCGTATCATTCCTACACACACCAAGTGATTCCTTGGTATCCTGGGAAATAACTCTCTATCTAGTCCCACGAACCAGCAAGGACAGGACCGCCCCCGCGCACTTGTAATGACACTATCGAGTAACTCCGCAAAGTTACTCTGGCCGCAAGTGCAGACGTAGGCGGTGAGGGTATCTCCATTCGGGACTCGTTGTCCTATGCATAGCTTTACCGACGAGGGTCGTAGGTTAGGTCGCCTACAGGAGGGCAGTCTGAGGAGACCAGATACAAATCTTCACGCCTGCAATGGCAGGGACGAGCTGTCCGTTGAGATAAGACGAGTTTGGGACGCTTGAAATGTGGCCCTGTCATAGACAGGGAAAAGGTCAAGACTTGTACTACTGAAAAAGCGCGAGATGGAGGATATTGGAGTTTTCTGGTTCACAACCAGCCAAAGTTTCGTACGAAAGGCACAAAAGTTGGCAGGTAAGAACTTCTTGGTTGTGTACAAGAAAACTTCAATATTCTATGATCTACCATCTCAGTAAAACTACGAGAGTGAGCTGTGTTTTCATTTCAACATTGCCGCGATCATCTCATATTTCGTTATTTTTTTATCAAACTTCTCCATCTACAAAATGTTGTTGTGCTTCTCGAAGAAACATATTTAACCGTACCAACCCTTTCAGAGGCATCGTTCAAAGGAAAATGGGGTCACCAGAGATTTTTGTTTTAAAAACATTTCAAGGAATCGTTGAAATGACCCATACGTCAGTAAGTAGGCGCAAGACGGCACACGCACACGGGGCTAAAGACTTCTCGTGCTTTGAGGTATTTGTGTGAGGCGGCGGTCATTTATCAACTACGGGAATGTTGTCGCGAAGCATCAACGTCCGTAGATTCCTCACCAGAACCTAGCTATGTAAAGTTACACAAAATCAAATGTTACGCTCATTACAGAATAAAAACACTATTTAGTCTTCTTCAGAAATCTTGTTCAAGTTGTAGTACATGATAATACGTCTTGTACTTCTTAATTTTTTAACCAAAAGTATTAGTATTTGGGTACATTTTGAATGAAATAATTGCCAGTGAACTAGATACGATCTGCAGTACATATCCGATCTAAATGGGTATAAAATAAAGTAGCTCATCCATTGGTATAGAAGATAGAGCTATCAAGTTTACGTAAACCTATCCATTGATTGATGTATTGCATGTTTGATTACTTGTATCCTGACGCGTTGACGCCTTGAACAGCGCCTGCCTGGCGTCAAGTAACCGTCAAACGTATAACAAGTACCGCTGAACAGTAGATCGATGGGAATAGCTTCAATATAGAGTAGCGCCAATAACTAAGCATTCAATTTGTATGCCGAGGGCACTAGAGTTGCTTTCTTCTTTTTGGCACATTAGGTGTAGGAAATTGTGCATGGTATTGTATCAAGTGTAAAATGAAATATGCCACTGACACGATCGAACTTGAGCTTGTAGTGTGATGTTTAAAAAGGATAGTCACGTACTAATGTAATTAACATTTTGCCTTGGAAAGAGGCACAGCTCTTGCATACTGTGCTAACGTAACATGCCTACTCAAATACTCGACCTCCTACATGCACGACTAACCCAATACAAGCGCACCAATAACCAGGGATCTCCACCACAACTTTGCACCGTAAATCCGTTTGGACCGCTATTCATAATTCATAGAGCATGAGGCCGGGGGAGGGACGACCGTGCCGAGGCTGAGCGCTCTGTAAGCTAGCTGGCCCTCTTTTAATGGCGCCTTGTACGCCAACCCATGCGAAACATTTCCAGGGGCTTTTCTGTCGATCAAAGATTATGGTTTCATCCGCTGGAACGACTATAATAAATATCTGTATCTTTTTTTGTGGATATTTTGCCTCGTTTGCTTTCCTGTGACAAGTTACTACCGGTAGCGACGTACTAGGTTGGGATTGAGATGGAATCGCTGCATTTTCGTGACAAGGAGGGCAAGAGATCAGCACATGTGGCTGTGGCAAAAGCTCTAGAAGGGTGTTTGAAGTAATTTCAAATATGTAGGTAAAGCCACCACAAGGAATCACTGATGTGTGTGCCGAGTAAAGGTGCGAATTTGTGGATTGGAATAAGAGAGACCGACTTAATGTTTGGACGCATAGTGTGTGCCTTTTTTGAAGGTTTGGCGAATAATTCACCAGACGTTATATCTTCCTCTCCCGAAGGGGCTTGGTTCAACTTAAAATCACCTCAGACAGACCCGTACGCAGCTATCAACGAAGTGGAAGGAGGACCGCGCGTAAGGCTAGTGGCGAACACACTGGATGAATGCTAAAACAGCCAGAACCGTGACTCCAGCACCAAGGACAGACACCACACTGGGTGGAATGTGGAAGGGCCTGCCGTTCCGAATGTGGTCGCGTCTTCAAAATGTGGCGAACCTCTTTCATTTGATCCTCATGTATCATTCAGAAGCAGCAGGTGCATGACAATGGTCGTTCAAATCCTAATGTCAATCACAGTTGAACCATAAATCACACCCCGCAACCAATAAAAGCGGCCCGGCACCCCGCAGCCCGAACGCCAATGAATTTAGCTGTGGCGCGCCTCTGCGCACGTACCCGTCAAATTTCTCCAGACTTTCCGACGGAGACCCCTTCTTTCCCCCCCATGAACAATGGCCTGCACGTCGTTTTGAGCGCGGGGTTGGGGAATTCCCCTGGCCCTTTCCAGGGTTTCACAGGAAATTTCCCTTTGAGTTGTCTCCGTTAAATGCACACAAGGGACACCATGAAATATTAAAGATGATGGGCCCCTGGATTTGCTCCAAAAATGGAGGGGTGCATGTTCACGCGGGGTGTTTCCGCAGAGCACAGTTATACACTGGCAGATAAACATTTACTAGAGTTTATAGATGCATTAACTTAAGTAAGCAAGGGCGGTGAAGGTAACGAGTCTTACATTAAGCCGGCTTACGCAGTGGCGAATACTTGATATATGTGGCAATAAAAGTATTGATCATGGTAAATGAAGAAACTCGAATAGGGAAGAGATTGTGGCTCGATGTATTACATTACATATCAACTTACCTAGGACTGTTTAGAAAATGTTTTCAACTTCATTATTGATGTTAGGAAGTCAGAGTGATGTTTATACTAGAATCGAGTTGTAGTTCAGGTTCATGTTGTCTGTGTGATTTGTTTTTGGATGTGACGTCAATATCCCAATATCTCTACAGCTCTTGTTTTGTCTGATATGTCACTGTATGTATGTTGACCAACAGCTGTACCAAACTCCCTAATACTGCACATATAGATGAACAGGAACTATATTTCATATTTTGAAAATGAAGAATATAAAGTATCAACTAGATAGAAGCAAAGGTTTGCTCTCCGTCGTATTTGTGAGTTCTAAAGCGTTTATCGTAACACGTAGCGGTGCGTTTTCCCGCGCAATCTGAGATAATATGCACGGTTTGTAAACATGACGTCACGGTGACGTCATAACCTCCGTGTTCTGCTACCCAGGTGTGGCCTCCTTTTGATCCTAACCTCAATCTTCGCCAGCCCAGCGCCATCTTCGGCAAGCATAATTAAGGTCTTACCAGCAATAAGGCCTTGGGCACCATCGCCTCGCTTGAACGATAAGGTTTAATTTTCATGCACTCGTTGACGGGGCGGTGAAAATTAAAAGGCAATACTTTTAAATAAGACCAGCTTCCCTCAAGAGCCAAACCTTCGGAATCGTTGGAATATGGGACATCTATATGTCATTATTCCTACAGAAAGCATGATAGAAGTGTAGGTGTACATTGTTGCCACTGTGCACGGTTAAGTAAAGGGTTGTATAGTTATGAAATTTTGCAAACTGACGGACTATGGCTACTTGATTGGAAGAAAAACATCTTTATGGGGCTGAATAAGAGTTACAATAGTAAGTTACTTTATTCGCGGTATCAATCATGCAATTAAAGGGCAAGAAAGGCCTTGGAACAAGTGAAACAATTTTCATAAGTGCTTTCGATCTGTCGCCGTTGAATAATTTGTGGGGCGACCCAGTAGCAAAAGTGCCAGAACACCTTGCAAGGACCTCCCCCGTCCCCTGGGTTGGCGCGTGCGCAGTAGATATTTTACGAGAAATCAATTTTTGAGCAAAGAGGTGTTCCTCATTACGTTTCCTTGCCTCGGCTGTCTGGGTATTTTCCTTTATCGCGACCAAGGATGGCGGAGGGTAGCGCTGCTTTCGACGGCTTTTTAGCCAAGTACACTGGAGATCTAACCTCCGCTCAGTTCATGGAGGTCTGGGACCACTTCGACAAAGACGGTGGGTTGAAAAAAACACTTGTGTCTTCTTATCGTCGCATTCCTGTACATGACGCTACCTCGACCATGTTTGGTACCATTACTGATTTCATCCCCATCCCCTTTTTGAATAAACCTACTAAACAATACTCTGTTGTTGTTTTGTTTTTCTTTGTAGGAAATGGCTTTATCGAAGGGAAAGAACTGGATGATTTCTTTCGCGAGCTGGCTCGGCAGAAGGGAGGAAAGGTATTAAATCATTCGTTACCATTCTCTTCCGCCGATAGCAACATGATCCGTCTTTCTCTTTCCATTTTCCGTAATGGTGCCACATCAGAGCCAGTGTGGGGGGTTTTCTGGGCGATACACTTCCCCCCAGTGATTGGCGGCGATGTCTGCTAGTATGTCGTCGTCGTCCCGCTTAATAGACAGGGGTAAACTCAATCGTGGATTATAAAGGCCCCCCTCAATCGACTGGTAGAATAATAATAATGCGCAGGGAAAATGAGCCAATATCAAATTAGGCATAGCGTTCCCTCTTGTGGGGGAATGGCCCCTATCAGTGACGCTACATCTCTCATTTCGTTATTTTTTTTCTCTCTCTACGTTTGCGCCGGTGAATACACCCAGAACCTAATTTTACCTCTCCATGTACAAGGCTCACTACGGTGTGAAACGTTCGGAGCGGGAATACCAACCGACGCCAGAAGCTTTTCACCTGTCTGCTCATATTGTTCCATTAAAGGGTTGGCGTGAAATAGTGATTCGGCCGGGGGGATTGTGCGCCGAAATTGAATTTTGAAGTGCGCAGGGCGTTTTCTCCCGCCAGTTGTTTGTACAATCCAGGCTCCCAGCCCGGCTTGTGGCCCAGATTTCGTCTCAGCAATGTTCCAGCTAGCTGGTGTGATGCATGGAGCTGCGTTTTGTAACACTGCAGGGGAATAAACGATTAAAAAAAAACACCGTGCGAAAGGCTGGGAAGCCCCTCAGGGGCCATGCTCAACGAACTGTCAAAAGACGCGTAGTTGGAGGAAGAACGCACTGCCGTATCAGATTCAAAATAGACTGTTGTTAATCCGAGAGTGATGCAACAGAAACACAGAAGAACCAGAGAACGAGTCAAGGATTTACGAAAATGTTGACACCAAATTTAGCTAAATTACCCCTTCCCCATCATGTGTACAAGATCTACATACAAGCCCCGCCCCCATTGGATGCAAAGAACCCCGAGAGAAGGGGGTCCTCTACATCGGGCAAGGCATGTCGGGAAGCAGCTGGGTTACACCTGAAGTGCGCCATTTCCTGTAGTCTCTATCAGACTCCTTGGGTCCCTAAAGAAACATCAGACATTAGCCTAATAGTTTGAATAACTTGCCAGAGGAGTTAGCTAGCGATAGAGCTAGGCATATGATATATATGGGTTGCAAGTTGCAACGCTACGAGTCTGGTAGAGACTATATTTTTTACACCTCTTTATTTTATCAGTTCGAAGTGTGGATCTTTTAGGGATTTCGCAAACGCGGTGCCTTCAACATTGCGGTTCTAAAGGGGTTGTCGTGTTGTGTTCACATCTAGTTCAGTGCTCAAAGACAGCGTCACCCCCAAAACGCGTTATCTTTCGAGTAAATACAAGGCCCAACAAAGTTCATGTAGCTTTAAAGTTTTTGCGTCATTTAAAAACGAAATCGCATAGACATGACATCTCCCACAAGCGATACTCAAGTGGTACCCTAAAACTGAGCCTTGAACTGTTGGTGGATGAATTAAAGAGAAGACATCGATCAAAAGATACATGAGTAATACGGTACAGTTAAGATGATATGATAATAGTTTAAGTACAGCACAGTGATAGATCATTTACGAGTAATCAATATCATTGCAGAAACATCCCCGTGTTGCTTATTATCTTTGATTTACCAACTTATCTTTCTATCCTAGTCAATTTTGATGAAGTAAACACTTTGCTTTTCCTGCAAATTCATTGAAATTTCCGTGCTGGGTTGAATCAGTTGTCATACGTGGTGTCTACACTGTAGAGGTCCTGCTTGCCAAGTTCATTTGATAGAAGGATACAAGATTTGATGACATACATGTACAGTAACATTTGAAACCCTTGCACGTGTGTGTTTCTGCCAATTGCAATGCACGATATACCGACCCAAAATGGAGCCCACACCGCGTAGTTTGGAATTACCCCAGATTGGTGGTCCAATTTCCAGATCATATTTTATTCATGACACCTTCTGTACAGTCACCGTACCTGGCGGGCTGTGCATGCAAAGATGGCGGCTGCGACCTGACGCCGAAGGGTGCTCCCCCTGCGCACAGGTGATGAAAAATTGAAGCAGTGAGCGCAAGCTGTCGTTATTACTGCAACTCTAAAGATTCCTCGGTGACCCCAATTTCAGACCCGGCTTTCTCAACACCTCTCTTACCCAAGAATCTCTGTAGTGCCCCATTTCACATAAGGTGGAGGGCGGCTATTGTTCAAGCTTAATTACGTAAAAGGGTCACTGCGCCTGTCGTAAACGCTTCACTTCCTGTGTCGTAAAGTTCACAAGCTGGCGCATCGATTTACGGCCAAGCGAATACCCAAATGAACCCTTGCAAGGAACCTTCGCCATACAATCATCCGAGGAGGAACTCAATATTGGGCGTGGGTCGTAAAAGTCCCCCCCCCCATCCTTTTACACCCTCAGTTGAAACAACTCTCCTTAATTCCTTATGCCCGACGAAAGCAATCTACTCCGAGTATGTACTTTAATTTTTGAAACGCCAGGGAAAAAATCAATACAGTATTATTGGAGTTGCCCGATGCTTGGTAGATTTAGCATGCCGAGGTCGGGCTGGCAGAAATATCGGTTGCCGCCTGTCGATAGGCAGAAGACGGATGGTCAATCGGTACCGTTTCTATTAGGGTCTGAGGAACTAAATTGTAGGTGAGCGGTACACGCTATGGCTGATGCAATGTGGGACAGGTAACGCCCAACGAACTCCGGTGACCAGCTTCTTTTAATTCTGATCAAAACGAAATAAGAAAGTTGAAACAAGCACGCAGCTAAAACTAAAATGCAAAATTTTGACACATTTCTTGCTATATAACGTTATGTGGCCGTGAACGAGATAACCGAAGGCGAATTTTAACTAGAACATCAAAAGAACTTAAAAGGTCACAAAGGCCGTTTTTTGTTGAAAGCTGTTTTTTTGATTGGCTCGTGACGAAGTACTAACGGTTACACTTGAAACCTGGTGTATTAGCTGTTGCGCCTACCGCCCCCACCCCCCGTATGGTCATGAAGGAGTCACAAATGAACGTACGTCACTTTACAATGCCCAATAGAGTACTGTTGTTCTTTCGTGTCTTTTCTCTGGAAGAATGCATTGGGACATCTCAGTTCGCAGTTTAGTGAACCCAGGGAAGCTGATGTCACAACATCTCGTTTGTAATCATAACGATATGTAAACACGCGGTTACCAGTAATCGATTGTATGGATTGATTCAAATCATCCTGAAGGGGGAGGGGGGCTTGCATAGTCTCAAATGTAAATATCAGTGAAGATTGCCCTTACGATTTGTCGGTAAGATGAAGTGTAACTTGAAGCGAATGATGCTTCTATCAACAGAAAATTGTCGTGTTTGTCTTAATGACGTCACAAAGTTCGTTAGAAATTAGTTCTGCAGTGCAGGCAGGTTATTTGGGTATGCAAGAATGTGATGGGGGAGGGGGGCACATCATGGACTGGATTGGTCATTGGTTGCACTACTGATTCAAAGAACAAGGGGAATTCCCTTTGTACATTTAATTTATAGATAGCATCTGCTCTTCCTGTCACTACCAGTGAAAGCACAGCGTCAGTTGGGCCTACAGGCATTCTTATGTTGCAAGCGTTTGTCGCTACAAGCCTACATCAATGCACAATCTTTCAGAGTTTTAAACAGAACAAAACTCCACATTGGAGTGTTGCCAGGAGTTATTGAAGACGAGCTAAATTTTCCTCTCTCTTCTCCACTACTTTGAAGTTCGGCTTTGAAGTGGAGGTTGATGTAGTAGAAGAGTGGGGGCAACATTTGTGGGGGCGGCATTCTGCCAAAAGAGATCACATAAAATAAGGCCAACAGCTACCAAATGAAATGAGATACATTGAGGACAAGTGAAAGTAGAGAAAGATGGCGCAAAGTCACGCCACTAAGAAATAGAAAGTAATCATTTTCGACAGGTATTCTGTGCTGTAGCTATGTCTTCTAGGTCCCACAGGGCGTATAAGCAACGATCGGTTATTCAAAGTCATCAAAAGTGTTCTGTACAGCAAAACGCGATGCGGATTTCTGGAAAGTTTACAATCTACTGTTACAGCACAACTTCTTATCTCTAAGACTGGAGGTGGAGTTGCTTCGATGAAGATTTCCCCTCGGCACTGACTAAAATAAACACACTTGCACGGAGATAGCAATCATGGCTGCCTTGGAGCTAGAATCTGGTTGATAGGCTTGGCTGCGATCATGGAACGCGATTTTTATCTCTCGACGTTTTATTGATCGGCCTGTCACGTTGAACGAGAATTGACGTTCCAAGTTCCGGAGAAGCAGATGAGAAGATCGTTCAAGGTGCAGGTGTGGCGTCGCGGTACGTTAGCTGTGCGAAGAGTTTTACAGTTTACCTTTAGGCAACGTCATTCATTCAAAACGCACCGAAATTGCAAAAAAAAATCCCAAATGATAGCGTGTAAACGTTATAAAACTGTAGTTACTCCAATGAAAATAAAGAACAAGTAGATTGTTTTTGTATCTATTTCAGTTAGATATTCACGTGGAATAATTATCGGAATGATTTATAGTACGAAACTCTACAACAAGTAGAGAAAACAATAGGTGCCATCTTCATAATTAAGTTGCCTCAAGAAAGGCGAAATGAAACATTGCTTGCACATTGCTGTATTTGATCCCTTTTCATTTTCCTATTTGATTTCCTTGTTTTCGTAAAACACTTAAGGGGTGCTTTGTTGCCTGTGTCATTTCGTTATGCGCTCTTTATTGCCCGCAACGCCGAGGAATTTCAGACCCTCTGGCGTCAAAATAATACAATCTGCCTTTGAATCAATCTCGGAGACAGTTCTCTTCCACGGGCAACTTAGACAATAACATAACCTTGGCTTGGCTAGACTAGTTTATTGTATGGATTTTTAATGGCTCGATTGACGGAGACACTAAGCAGGGCGAGGACATAGCTTTCATTAAAAAGGGCGGGGTCATCTTAATGGATATGCCATAGGTCGAGAACAATAGACTTGTAAAGAATGTTTCTCGTCAATATATACTATGGCCCTAACGCTTGTTTATGGTGTATGTGTGTGTGGGGGGGGGGGGGGGGGCACAAAGACAAAAAAGATTTGCCAACGAATGGAGACAATTAACTGTCTCGCTGAAAAGTTATTTAACCAGTCCACTTCTTAGAACATGAAGTGCAGATCATCTTTAAATTTGCTGCAACTAATATTCGCAGCTTGGTCTCGTCTCCTGAGTTGTCTGTAGCGTTTGTTGAACCGATCGGTCAAAGGGCAACCTATGAAGGGTAGGCAACGACATGTAATTCGGAGCGGTGGAGCTCCGTGTTGTTTTAGATGTGATATGTGATATGTGATTGACTGTACAGTAAATAATTTACCTCCATTCCTACGCCCTTCCCCCCAGCAAGACTGTAACAAATTTCCCCCAAGAGCTTTTAAATGGGCGTCTTTCTATATCGTTTGACCCTGTTATGTTTAATTACTGCACAATTCTGCAATTTTTCCAGGGCCTCTCGCACTCACTGCACTAAACCAATCTGACCCGCTGTGTGCTCGAGAGCGACACGGTAAATATGAAGCGCCGGGAGCGGGCGGGGGCTCTGTACCGTGTGAGGCGCCGGGAGCGGGCGGGGGTTCTGTACCGTGTGAGGCGCCGGGAGCGGGCGGGGGTTCTGTACCGTGTGATTTGTTTTCATCTTGCAAGAATCTCAAGATCGATACGTGGTGTTGGTCACCAAATGGCGGCACATTTCTTCGGAAATAGGCGAGTGGGCAGATGTGCGACGAACGCAATTGGCTTTTCATCTAAACGCCCCCACTGCGAGTGATGTACCGCGTCTTTCAGACAGAGTGCCGCAGACCAGTTTGCCTTTTATATTTACCATCAACAGCGAGGTCCGCAGTCCGGGATATTGCGGTTGAACAAGTCATGAAATATTGATCACAAGACCTTCCTTATTTCCCGCCAAGGGAGGGGACCGACGATTTGGACAAAGAAGTTAGACATCCAACATTTAGACATCCCATCTTTTCCAAAAAAATTGTTGTTTCCAATTATACGTACCAAATGAAGTGGAAGTTAGGAGGTAGATTGACTTCCAGAGGGGGTAAAACGTAACTACCAAACAGGCATGTCGGCTCTTCTAGAAGCTGTCAGTACCCAGCGGAAGTTTCGCCATAGAATCTTAAAAAAAACGGCTTCATAAAAAATAGAAAAGAATGGCTCTTTTGGGTAATGGCCTAAGAGCCCTCACATCAAATAGCATGTCATTTAGCATTAAAACGAAGGCATGGCAGTCTCTGCTTAGGCATTTGCTTCTCTAAGGAGGATAGAAAAAAACACAAGAATCTGAAAACAGTAAAATTTCCCCTATAGGTGATGGGGATACATTACCATCATCTCCACTGCTATCTGTCTGCCTACAGTCTATTCCCCTTGCATGATGGCGCCATCTCGGCCATTTTGAAAGGAAATCCCAATCATTGCCTCCATCTCATTCCTCTTGATTAGCTTTCCGATTCCGTCTAACCTGACCTAATGACAGAGGCGAGGCCATCTGTTCCAGGAAGGGGAAATGGCGCTACGATATCGCGCTCTGCCTTATCAATTCCTCCCGGTGTAAATGTCAGATGCACACCAAATCGCCATGTTGACATCCACGGTCTTTGAGCACCCTATTTCCTTCTCGAGCATCTAAGGAATTATCGTTTGCGATGCTGTTATGTTGTTCTATACGATGACTTCTTAAGAGGATCTTGAACTGGAAATTGGGAGTTCTTGAAACAAAACTGAGGAAGAACAAGTTATGTTTTCATGATTGATCAATACAGCGATTGTAAGTCCAATTGTGGTGGTTGGTTACATTGGTTGTTTGTAATGTCTACTTACATTTATAAGGCAAACAGCCCATTTAACCCTATCTAGACTGGGGGGGGGGCTAAAATTGCCCGCGCTAACTTTCATGTCGGATAACGTTCGAACGGTTTGCGCTAGAACCACCAAACTTGGTGACTTTTCCTAAAATCTATTGCTCGTGCTGCCACGGCAATGGGTCTCTGACAGGCATTTTTTTCAAAATTCAGTAATTTCGGTACAATATATCTCGAAGGCATCCCGTGTCAGTAGAGTTGCCACACCCTTGCGCTAGCTCATCAGACAAGCCCAGCTTCTTCAGAAATGACTTCCCTTGCCGATGGGGCGCATACTGAACAAACCGCATATCTCCTAAGGACATGGCAAATCTTTTAGATCTATCTCGTGACGTCACAGCGAGGCCAAAAGGTCGGGTAATCTTAGTCGTAATCGCAATGAGATCAGGGGGAGCTCAGGTCCTTAGGAAGAGAGATAAGGGGGAGAGGTATAGTGTACCTACGCAGCATGCCCTTTAGATACTGCATTTTAGCGTGGCTAAGGTTTCTTACGTGTGTACGGTATATACGTTACAATGTCTTTCTGTGATGCTCACTTCTGAAAGCTGTAGGATATCCGTTAACCCCCGGGAAGTTCTAATAGGTTTACCAAGGAACAGTGACGTAAGACGCCACAGGAGGTCTGCAAGGCGCGGAAAGTTCAAGGGACCCACAGATAACCTAGACGGGAAGGGAGCAGCCTAAACTGCTGATAAAAGCAGAGCAGTGAGGGGTCGCAACACTCTTGCATGCCATATACGGGGAATTCTGCAAGAGTAAGCCCTATATAATGTCGCGCTTTCTTTAGTCATGTCTCATAGACTGATATCTGGTTTTTACATGCGTATAAAAGACGACATCCTTAAAAATATGCCCAGATGGTTAAGCACTATCCTTTCGAAACGCATGGAGCAATTTTCCTGGTTATACGGATGTTGTATACATGCAGAGGCGCCGCAATCCCAAAGGGAATTGGCCAGGAAAGTGGCGTCATCAATAAATCAGGATCATTTATAGGTTCTTGTGCAGTGTTTATTGTTCGCAGAGATCGTCGCCGCCCCAGAAAGACACAACGCAATCATCAATCACTCTCATCCACCGCTATCATTATCAGGACAGACCCGGAATACAAAAATCATCCCCGCGCTTTCTGCCGTATGTAGATCGATCTTGTGCAACATTAACGTTAATCTTACATGAACGTCTACGAATACGTGATGGGGAAAATTTACTGCTTTGTTTACGCTATAATGGAAGAGTTGCAATAATCATTTAGAGTTTTAAAGATGTGTGATTAATATCCCGAGCCAGTTTCGTAGACAGTGTTTTGTTTTTGTGTTAAACATGCAACGATACTATTTTGAAAGGCATTTCTATTATCATTTATATTTTTAGATCTATGTAAAGAAATTCGTAAGCAAATCGCAAATGAGGTTTCATTTTGGAGAATACGGAACACAGGCGTATGTTTTGGTTTTGGGGCGGAATCTTGAATCCGTTCTGTCCCATGGCTGTACTCATGAAATTCTTCGCGGCATAGCCAGGAGGCTATAGCTACCCCATTAGCAAAACATTCTACCAAATCACGTCAATGTTCGCAGTTAATGACGCTGTCCGCCCTAATTAACGTAAAGGTACGTCTGTTGTGAGAAGTCGTGCCTACACAGGACACAGCCCCCTTTCTGCACCAAATGTAGATGGTAATCATCGGCAATTGTATTCAATACGTATTGAACTACAGGCACTCCGCATCAAATTGACTGAAACGACGAGAGAGAAGAATTATCAAAAGAAAAACTTCTTTTGGGGTTGGTAAAAACTGCAAAGGGTCTTAACTTAGATCAAACTTTCGTCTCAGGAAGTACCAGACCTGAAAAATCCTAGCCTCATGCCTTTCAGTGGCAGAAGAATTAAAATTCAAATGTCTGTGTCTCCTTTTAATTTCACAAACGCCAATACGTCTTTCATTATGTTTCGATTTCACTTTATTCTTACATTTCCAACGAAAGCAGTTACGTCCAATGGCGTCTAGTGTGCAACGTTACCCTTTCTACCAAACACCTTTTGACGGATCCCATTACATGCTGAGAGACGTGGGGCACTATAGGTTGTGCAAAGGGCATGACATGGCAACATAGACCAAGCACAATACGTGTACAGGACGGTCTATGTTGTCATGTACATGTACCCACAATGCACATTGCCTCCCAGCATGCAATGGGATATGTGAAAAGGTCTATTTCTCATTCGGGACAAATCTGACAGTAATTACGGAATGAGACGCAGAAAATGACCAAAAAATAAATAAACAAAATGAAAAATATCAAGTCCCATTTAAAAATCTTGAGTACGGGTACGATGTAACTCATTGCCATCTGAATGATAAACCATGCCATGTCATGCCATGTGAACATGGTGTTGTCGCTATGTGGCTTGTTCGTCATGTCCATTGTTGCTGCGCTTTATTTCGTGCAGCGACGAACCGCTTTAAAGCTGCGATACTTGGATGGACCCTGCGGCTGACTGCCGTTTGCTGCAATTCGAACCTAACTGAACCAGCAGTTTTTGGAAGCCACGCTGGTTTATTTATCATATGCAAGTTTACCTGTGTTGGTTTTCAACATCGTTCATAGCTAACTGTGATCCAAAACAATAGATAAAACCATTTCTGCTACCCCTTTCTTAAGATTTGAATGACTAATGACTAAGGAACATGTGACGTCAGCAAATCTATCAGGGATTTGCTGACATGACGTTTTTCTAAGATCACTTGTGATTGGTCATTCCTGTAGACCGATTATGATTGGTCAATTACAGGCAGTATCAAAGATGGCCGAAAACTCAAAGATTTGGAACACAGTGTTGCTGTAAACAAAGCTGGTTTAGCGTCCTCGGCAAACGCTGTCTGCCCACAAAGTGCATTCGCGTATAGCAGCAGCCATCGTGGCTGGCTAAAATTCTACGCCAAACCAGACTTAACGAGCGTCTTCGTGATGTCGTATTTTCTGCATTTGCTGACCTCTGACCTTGACCTGCAGTTTGCATATCGAATCGTTTTATCCAAAATATCCCTCTAGAAATATGGAGATAGAAAAGATCTACAGGCGAACACATGCATGAGATGTGTGTGTTTGTGAGTCAGATATACAGGTCTAGATCGCCGGCCACACAGCTAGTGAATACGGCATCACGAAGAGGCCTATCATCATGTGTTAACCTTGTAACCTACTGTGCTTTTGAAGGCTTAGCTTATCTTTGTTTCATCGCACTCGAGTTTTGCCACTCTCCTACTAACAGCATGCGAGCTATAGGGTTGTAACCATGTGTGATGTACATAATGTACTCTGTAAGCAGTGTGCATGTCGAAGGGATAGGGCAGTGCATTCGGAAATGGTTCTCACATGGAAGAATGAATTTTCAGTACTGACAGAATTTAAAAAAAGGAGATGACTTCGTGACCTGTTTGTCCTCAGAGAATGTTGTCACAGTGTTTATCTGTAGAAAGAATAGAAACAACAACTTTTCGCTAACACGTCTTCCAAAGAATAGGTGGTGATGGTCTATTTCGACCAATGACGTTACATTGCCAGGTACATACATGTCATTTTCAAGGCCTGGCGCTTTAGTATTATAATAGAAAATCGTGTACGCATTGTGATGAGGTCAAACATAAAAGCAGGCCCACTGAAAGTTAGGTCATCTATTTGAGAGTTACTTCTAAATTACTGCCCTATACCTTTGTATGCTACAATGTATGCTTTTGCTTGCTTGTTGCAAATGTTAAATGCATTTAATACATGTATTGTGGCTGTGTCTTGTCATTCGCTTTGGTCACATGGAACTATTGGAATTGCTCCGAGCTCCAGTAATTCCATTGATCAAAACCCTTTTCACCAACTGCCTTTCACCAACGATGCAATTCGCAACTATTCTAACTTCTATCAGTCCTTGGGGGCAATCGAGTATGAAACTGGTGAACTATAAAAGTGACCAGTACTATGCTTTAGTCAGCCAGGCATCCGCCATCAAAAGACTGCAAGTTCTCTCCGTAAACTATTGGAATTAACCTCCAAGTTAAAGACAGAATGTTTGCATCAGATATAGTTGGTAGTAGGTTTGATCAATGGCAATTACGGTGACGCTCAAACCCTTATTGTATAGCTCTGAGAACATCCAATTTTGTCATGATAGAAAAATGTTAACAAAACTTCCATGCTTAGTTTTTATCCATATACGTAACTTCAGCCCCATAGAATAGTCATTTCTTAGAAGGACGAGTTAACTGTTGCATTCCTTGTTATGTCTTTCCCACCCACTCAGGATGAGGTAAGACAGTCGTAGTCCCTGGTGACTCGCACGATTTCATCATCTCCTCTAGACTAACAGGTTTAAGCTCTAGTTAGTAATAAGAATAATAACACACTAAACAACTAACCAAGTTTAACCAGAATGGTTACGACCAATGGAATATGGTGTTGAATCCCTTTGAGACATTGCCTTGTGTCAACTCACCACCCATTCATAGTCAAGTTAATTCTCAAAAAAGATTAAGCTTAACATCTACTAACAAGGCCAATATTTCTCACCGCTATTTCATAACATATGGTACAGTTGTATGTACACTTTTACTATGAGGAGTAAGTACTAGAAATAAGACTGCTTGCCACATACATGTTGAGTGAGACATTTGGCACATTTCTTCTATGGAATTAGAGTTGATTACAAACGATTAAGGTTGGTGTCTGAACACACACACACGCACAAACACACACACACACATACAAACAGACAAACAAACAAACAAACAAACACATAAACACGCCTGTTAGAAATGAAAAAAATTCTAACAGGTAATGGTAGTTTGCATGTTAAACATAGACTCAAAGATGTTTTGCTTCCATGTCTTACAGCAACCATCCGACCAAGAGATCTCGGACATGAGGGAAGCTATCATGCTTAAGTTTGATGACAACAAGGACGGCAGAATTTCGATGAACGAGGTAAGAACTTATCATTATCAACAGTTAGACCATTGATTACAGGACAATACGATATGAAAGTGTTCGAAATATTTGATAATCTAAATATTTGTTTTCGAATCAAGGGTCGGTTATGCTAAGGTCACATTTCCAAACCGGGGCCCGGTCGGGCTGTTTGCGTGAGCGAAAAATAACCATTCAATATTTGTGTATATTCAAGAATATACACAAATAGTGCTCATGATTAGTTTTTTTCAACTTTGTTTTGTATTTTCTTGTCTTTTATATCATAAATTTCATTGGGAATTGTTTCCTTAGCATAAGGCTTCAATTTACAGGATCTTAGAAGCGTACAGTCTCATACGTATATTTCTGAAATCTTTTATTTTAGATGTCGTCTATCCTGCCCATGGAGGAGAGCTTCCTCCTACTGTTTCGCCAACAGGTTGGAACAAGTGTTGAGTTCATGGAGGTGAGTCACCTTTCCTCAGGTACATGTGACGTCAGCAAATCTACCAGGGAACCGCTGACACGACGTTTCACTAAGATCACTTGTGATTGGTCATTCCTGACGTTTCCCCAAGATCACTTATGATTGGTCATTTAAAGGCAGTATCAAAGATGGCCGAAAATTCAAGGAGTTCGTCCTTTTAGTGTTGGAATACAGTGTAGCTATAAACATTCTTATGGTGTTTGTAACACGCCAAGGGGTGCGTGTACATTTGTATCATTCATGTCAAGCAATGTAGAAGCGTTGTTGTCTTCGTGACACCTTCAATGCAGTGAAAGAGGGCTTCCATATAGGAGACCTATTACCTGATGTTGTTCAGTGATTTTCACTCTAAAGTCCCCCCCCCCCCCCCGTCATTTAGTGTCTTGTATGTTGTTGCAGTTAGTTAGTTACTTACTTACCATCTACAACAAAGCAAGGTAGCGCATACCACTGAGTGCCACTGGCTGGTAGAAATAAACAACTCTTCACTCCATCTTCACAACACACGAGGGCCAGCGTTCCAGTGAGTCACGGCAACACCTTCACTGGTTATGTTTACCTTCGCAGAAGGAAAACATATTGTTTTAGCTCTGTTTCTTCCTGTTCTTCCTTTCCAAACAAATAAGGTCAATGACCTGGACCAGACGTCTGTAACCATGGTAACTGGTGCTGGAGCAGACACCCTGTCGTGTTGAGTTACATTATGTACCAGGACAGATTTGGAGAGGCTGGTCACCATACTATGATTCTAGTATATGAATGTGGATGTGTTTGAGTTTGTTAGGCTATACGATGTGAAGGTAAACATTATGCATTTGCTTTGCAAATGTTACCTTTCTAGTTAAGTTCTTTAAGTAGTTTCTTCACGATACAAGATGTATTGCTCACTTCTATAAACTCGACACGCCTGCCTGTCTGCTGTGGTTCCGAAGTTGGTTGCCCGTCTGTGCAGGCAGCAATCTCCGCAAACAATCGATCACGTTTCAAACGAAGAAACTAGAAAGTAGCTCTTCCACGTCGATACGTCAACTGGCGTCACCGATCCCCACGTAGGCGTGAGCGTGCTTTGTGAAAACTTTACGGGAAACCGGTTTCCAGGGCAGAGATCAATGTCCTGCGACGCCAACATGGCTGGATTCTCCACCGCTTTTGCCTCAGAGTCCACCAGCCCCGCTTTGAATCACTCCCGTGGATTGAAAGACAGATGGATGGGCTTTAGAGCAGTATTATCAGAAAAGTGTTTAATCAGTGCAGGTAGCGTTACGGGAAGATGGCTGCTGATCCTCCTTTGAGCTCGCCTCTCTCGAGAGGCCATCCGGAACCTTTTTGATTTTCCTGAAGGATGGCAAGTCAATCCGGGTAAAAGCACCAGCCAAAGGGAACCTTGCATTGAAAGCTTACGCAGCGAAAAAGTCTGTTCGCCCATCAGAGATTCGAAATTGCCCCGGAAGAATAACTTTAAAGTTGCCTGCATCTTGTGCTTCACGCAGTAACGCGACAAATTGATCAAAAAGCCTCTCTAATGACTGAAGATGTAACACTGCATTTCCTAGTTAGGTACAATCCATCCATTTCAAAGTCACTCTGCTGCCTCCTCTTCGTCTACAAGTTTATAGTTTGATCTACAGGGGAAAGACTTTTTACTTGGCCTGGTGGACAGTATGGCAGAAACTTCGAAGATAGCCGGAAATGGATTTGCAAGTTATTCATCGTAAACCAGATCCAGTAGGCGGGCAAATCAGGTGCTTCCGGTGGGAGATATGAAGGAGCAGAGACTCAACTCTTTTTGCTCGTAATGTACACTCAGAAGAGAAAGTTCCACAAACGTCGTTTACTTCATTGGATCCGATGTTTTGGCTTGAGGAAGGATTGAAGAAGGATTTCAAAGCTTTTATGGCGAAGTAGATCTGCTTACATTGGACGAACACTACCAGTCTTGTATCGGCAGACCTGCTTATATGGAACAGCCAGTAATGGATATGTCTTTGCAGCTGCCAAAAGTAATCAGATGAAACACGTTAGATTTGTTCTTACCAATGACAAACTGACTTTTAGAAAGTTTTTCGTTATTCGTAAATCACATTTCAAAAGCCGTTAACTTAATCTTTGTCGGAAAGGGGTTGTGAGCAACGCCAAGGTACATGGGGGGGGGGGCTATTTCCAGAGAAGCTGACAGGAATGTTCATCAGAATATGGTGACGTAGTCCCAAGTGTGTTGAACGTTTGGATAGGATCATTCTATGACATTTCTACATCGTATATGCGACAATCTAAAATACATTTAAAAACTGTCGATCGGGGTCAATACCTCTTTGAAAATACAAGGTGAACAAAATCTTCCTACAATTACAAATACAGCCGAGACTCCGTTCAAGAATTCTCGGTTGCAAACTGTGGTAAATTCGCGATTTCAAATTGTGGTAAATTCGCGATTGCAAACTGAGGTAAATTCGCGATTGCAAACTGTGGTAAATTCGCGGTTGCAAACTGTGGTAAATTCGCGATTGCAAACTGTGGTAAATTCGCGATTGCAAACTGTGGTAAATTAGCGATTGCAAACTGATGTAAATTCGTGATTGCAAATTGAGGTAAATTCACGATTGCAAACTGAGGTAAATTCGCCGCTGCAAACTGTCGTAACTGGTTCCCTTATTCACTTTAGCATTTAAAGCTCTACATCGCTCCTTGTTGGGTTAATGCAGAAGTCGAACACCCACAAATGAAAAGACCTTTCTGTTGTTGTCGCTCACTCAACCGAGGTGGGTTCCCGCGAGTCGGCACTGGCGCAGTGGATCGATAAAAAGACACTTATGCGTGCCCTTCAAATTCTCACGAAGGTTACAATTTTTGGTCACATTATTTCCTTGATTCCCATGTGACCTAGATATAAAAGTGGCACTTTGTTTGAATATAATATAATAATAACAGCTCTTCCCTCGGATTTAGCATAAAGCTTACACATTCTTTGGCAATCTGTGGACGTGTTTGTTGATACAAAAGAAAAAGGTTGAATATTCGACTACATTTACGGCAGAATTCATCCATAGATATCTTCTAACTGCGGTTTGTAAAGGTTTTAGGGGGCAATGACGAAGATTTGGCGTTCAAACGGGCTGTTCAATAGAATTCCAAGCATGTAATTCCACCCGGATTGCTCCCCTGAAGTATGGGCTTCAGCCACTGCGGAGCTGCATGTTGGGCTGTTGTCCCACTCTATAAACCGCTGCATTCCCAATATCGATTTTTGTAGGGGAGGGGAGGGGGGCGCCTGGAAAAGTGGCGATAGCGCTTGGCATTCTAGTGTGTCCTCCCCCTCGATGGCTCACAGAAGTAATATCAGGGTCTTACGTGAATGCCTTGTCACAATGATCGAGACATACCCTGTCAAGAAAGAAAAAAAACAACACCATTGCAGATTTAGTTTCTGTACAGTATGCCCAAACCGCAATGGATGATTGCGATGCAAAGTATGTAACCTTAACCATTGTTACAGCATTTCCGCTGTTAATTTTCTTATGGTTAAGTGTAAACGAAGAAGTTAATGTTAGCCATATCCTGGATCCTAGATGGTTGTTGTAATCTTCATCTATATCTTTGGTATATCACATTTTGCTGCATGCCGTCTTGCAGCGTGAAGTGCCATTCAAATCCTCTCTTTAGCCCCGTTGTAGCTGATAATGACTTGGTTTGATTTAGCGGTTTCGCAGACAAATCCCTATAAGAATGAAGGTTCTTTCCGTGTAGATAAGGTTCGTGTCGTCATTTAGGCTTAAATCTCTGTCATTTGCAACCGCTGTTGCCACAGAATGCAAGATTCAATTCCGTGTTCATCGGTGTGGTTACGAACTTCAGTGAAAATATTTACGTTACGTTTGACATCGTTGAAAACAGGCTTTGGTATATCTTTACTTTTTACATTATGTAGTAGGTGAGAATGAGTGCATGTTATTCCACCATGTTTCTGTGAAACTGTGAAAATTAGTTTTCCTTTTATCGAGATTAGTGAGGTTCAGCTGGACACGATTGATCACTCTTCACTCGGGCAGGCCATATTGAAATTTTCGGGGGAAGACGATCAGCTATTCACGACCCAATTCCTCATCCTCATGAACGTCAAATTCCACTGCCGCATGGCATCTTCCAGGATTTGGCGTGTTGCAATTGAACCCTAAATCGTTGACAATTTAATAGATGTTTTTATAGCCACCTTCGCGCCAGAGAGATGGCTTGAAAATGTGTTTATTTCCTCCGGGTTTACCTGTAATTCCCCTTTTGATTGATACACCGACAGGACACACAATATTTGGGCACCCCAGCGCTGCATCGATTGGTTAAGAGTGATGTGCAGACGTGACCTGCATGTACAATACGTCCTCCCCGCTCTGTCCGCCATTTTACTTCTTCTTCTAGGGTGTAGATCTTTCCAACCAAGATCTTTAATAACATTCTTGGGTGAATAGTACCCCCTTTTCTAGCCTTGTTCATTAAACAGGTTACTACTATGTCCTGCAGCCCTGTAAGTTCATTGGTGCTCATGACATGACCTGTGGGCCTCGCGAATCTTATCTTTTGCATCATCTGGATGATCAATGACCAAATTAGGGAAACTGCCTCCTGTACTCTTGATAACCTTTGGACGGCTTCCGGTAAATAAGATGAACCATCGTTTGAGCAGTTTAACCCAGCTGCATACGCCATACAACGGTGGTCAGGGCTATATTAGGGTTACATGCTGTTGCCCCCCCAACAGCTCTTTGGGCTGTTTGAGCGAATTCCTTGTTCGTGCTGGTCCATTCTCTGATGTTATCCCCCCCCCCCCCCCGGATTTTTTCCGATGTCTATCCCTCTTTCTTCTTCCCTGGACTGTTTCTTGCATAACGGTTTGACTAATCCCGATGACCGTGACCATAACGTGGCTTTCAACCTCCTTCAGCAATGGAATAAAAGGCAGTGCTTTACACAAGCCTTGGACACAAAGACACGAATATTGCTGTATATGAAGGCGTAATGTAAAAATTATAATACAAACTGTCCTCGAAGAATTTCTTGCATATTGCTATTGCAGGAACCGACTTTAACATTTAGATAGTGACGTGTAGAAGCATTCAGCTACATGATGTTTGATGTTCAGCACATGTATGTATATATATAATACGTTGCTCGCTTTCTACAGATCTGGCGGAAGTATGACGCCGACTGCAGCGGTTATATCGAGAGCGAGGAATTAAGAGTAAGCACACGATCTTCTCTTACCTGATCAACACACTATTAGAACAAATATTAGGACTTATATTATATCAAAGAAACAGTTCCTCAAGCAACTGGATAGGTGAGAATGAGTGCATGTGCACCTCTTCCAGTTACTTGAGTAACCGTTTCCTTGTGTATCTCATTACCTGAATGTCTAGCCTTCATCGACGATCCGGGGATAGTTTGGCATTTAGAATTCTCTACACAAGGCATGTCTCAAAAATGTTGCACCTGAAATTCAGAGGCAAAATGTAAACACTACTTGAAGTATCAAATTGCATTTACAACTCTTGCTTGTATCCTTTCCAACAGAGTTTCTTAACAGATCTGCTATCGAAGGCTGGGAAAGACGTCACCGAGGATAAGCTAGCCGAATATGTGGAAACCATCGTAAGTACTGTCAACGACGTGCATATTATATATTACTACCCATGTACAATCCTCATTCGTACATTTGAACGCACAGTAGGTGGCACTAGTGTTTAAATTGTTTTTAGAAGACATTGCATAAGCTATTACGTATAAGCTACTGCATGTCACACACTATGTGAATCCGGATATAAAATTGCACGAAAATATCAGACGTTGTGTGGTCTTCTAGTTTCCCGAATACGTTTTGACTCTATTCAGTAAAGTGACATTGAATGTTGTTATGTTGCTGTTGTACAGTTACGTTCTAAAATTCTAAGACAATATAGTCTAAAGATTTCTTTAATTTTGACAAGAATATGCCCATGCGTATCACAATTTTATTAATACCTGGCATCCTAATTTTTATCCGACATATCCCTTCGATATTACTGTCCTTATGCGTTTGATAATAAGATTAATATCTTTTAAGATTTTTCTTAGTTAACTGGGCCCTTAATAACAAACAAATAACAATTTTAACCAATACGGAAAGGTATAATGTTGTTGTCCCCTCATACTATTGAAATGCCCCACTCTTGCAAGTAGTCCAGGGACCTAACTCTACTTCTCCGCTCTGGTGAAAGCTAGGGACTACGTAAAGAAAGTTTCGTAACTAGACCCCCTTCGTATGTTGCACCCCCGCACTACTAACACCCTAACCAAACTAACACCGCTAAATGTTTCCCCTCTGCAGTTGAAGATGTTTGACTCCAACAATGACAGGAAACTGGAGCTGAAAGAAATGGCACAGTTCGTATCCCAAACCTTTTCTACCCTCCGTTCGTAACTCGCTAACCATAACCACCTAGTTAGTAGATTAGTTAGCGGAGGTTAGTTAACTCCAAGGTGAATATCATGATTCTCTCGCAGCTGAAGATATTCGACACCAATGAGGATGGAAAACTGGACCTAAAGGAACTGTCAAAGTTTGTATGAAGTGTCTGTCTATAAGTGTACATTCCCCTATTTCTTATCATTCCCCTTGTGCTAGAATGCTGCTGGCACTTGCTTGTAGCAGGCAAAATATGCGTTGAGAATTTCCATGTCTACCCACACCCATACTACATGCGTTCAGATTGTAAAGTGACTGACAAACGATAAGAAATCATGAAGGTTATCCTCATTTTTGTATTTAAAGATTCCTTACTGAAGAAAAAGAAAGCTGTCAGCAATCTTTGAAACTATATATTAAAGTTTAAGAATTTTGAAACTACTAGTATATAAACGTTTTGGAATCCTACTGATGTCCCACTAAACGTGTACTCACTGTTGTTATATCATATCGTGTGCTTAAAGAATGATATAACCATCAAATTATTGTTATTTTATTCGCATTCTTCTTTTCTTCAGGCTGCTCCCTGTCAAAGAGAACTTCCTCACGCAATTTCAGGTGAGCCAATGTTCCTGCAACCTGTTCCAAACCTTGTAACTATAACGTTACTACCATTTCTACATACGTGACATCTACAGTGTATTTGCAATGTCTATTTGTTTAAGACATCACGTAAACTTCCACACGTCGCCTTTTGCTGAAGATAGACAACTCGAAAAGTGTCAAAGCAAGGACATTATAGGAACCTATAATGTCCTTGGTCAAAGGTATTTCTAAAAACGTCTACTGAAAATATTGAAAGAACCTCTGAAAAAAACACATGGATGAGGTGTAACGAATTCACTTATTGGCCTAAATTTTCGGTGCCTTTGATTATGCTAAATATTCACAATGAAGTTTTAAGTTTTGCGATGATGTTTGAACGTCCGTTGTGTTTGGCTCCAAAATGGCGGATTTTACCCATCATGCATTTCGCGCCAACGAAAAGGCTTATAAGTGGCAAAATAGATGTTTCTCTTTGCTGTAGACAGCAGTGTCTGGTCTGGAGCCAGCTAGCTGTATGAATGGTAGTATAGCCTCACATCAGTTCTCGTGATCTTTGACTGTGGTGGTTCGTGATGCATCGTGTTGTTCTCTCGTGCTGAGACATTTGCCACTCGTCTTGTGGCCCCCCGTCATGCTTGGTGGGTTTTTGTCAACACTATTAACCCCATCCACGCACCCAGTCACCGAATGACAAATGCAGAGTCTAGATCTACACTAGCAGATCCCAGCTTTGACACAAGATTGTCTGCAGAGATTGCATATGACCAATGACACCGGACAGAGAGGCGCGAAAACTTGTCAGGTGTATTCCTATTGACCATTTGTCATGGAACGCTGTGGCACCAGACAGCCTCTATCGCAAAGGGCACTGACCTTTTTGTGACAGAACCTGATGCCCATTTAAGATAAAGAATGGAGTTTATCTGCAACACTGAAAGGAAATCAAACTCGCAAGTTGCAAGGATACCCAGCAAATTAGATCTATAGATCTATAGATGTATCCACTGAGACGTTCATGTCAAATCTAAATACGTGTTAGATATGATACAGTATATGGTTTTGAAACAGCCATTTTCGTAACGTAGTTTGATTGTTAAATGAACAGCGCAAATAGGTAGTATTTTCGGATCGAATAGCAGAAAATCTAAAAAAGTCTCACAACATTTGATATGTACAGAATGTCGGAGTGTGTACATAGATTTCACCCACAATCTATGGGCTAACACAGCGGGCAAGTATGACATGTTGTGTGTTGTGCCATCTGTGTCTCACGATTCATCGACACCACTTTCTTTCTCCTCACGCTGTTCATGTACATAGATCGTGAGTATGCTTTCCTGGGAGGAACTCTTTACCTGCCTATCTGAGATATACACCGATGCTAACTATATTTATACCTGTCCATTGCTCATGGCTTCAATTTTGCATGCATGCATCCTGCTATCGATGTCTGTCTGTTGTTCAGTGCTCGTGTCTTGCTGTATCTCGCTCTATTTTGTAAACATGATGATAAACTCATACACATCTTCAAGCCTGGAAAGCAGTGTGGCCGGCAACAGCAATATGACCTGCTTCCTAGTGAATAACCTCCATTTTTGTAGTCAAACAACCTGTTAGTAAGCTAACTGGCATGACTGAGACAACTGTGTTGCTACCCCGTCAGTAAATCGTGGCAGCGATGAGTTTAATTTTTTGCCGATGCATGAAAAGGATCTACTCCAAATGTGTTGCTACTAATGAAACAAAGAAAATAACTGCGTGCCTGTATCATTTACAGTAGAGAAAATGCCAATTATCTGCGTAAAAGTTCATAAGATTATCAAGGCCCTAACCAGCCTTGTGAAAACTGCATGTTATGACAGAAATGACAGAATAATGTTTACCATTTTTCGTATGTCTTTCCCTTTCGACAGTTCGAGGTAAGAATTCCCTCCCTCCCTGCTTTTTTTCATCACACACAATAAAACAAAAAGTACTGACAGTTCGAGACAACTTCAAAGCTCCTTTAAAAATCAAGTTGTCTAACATTAAGCTATTAGTATCTTCCTTTTGTAACTTTTAGGCGCGTAGTTTGGTTGGGAGATTCAAGTATCGGTTGGTCACCTAAGCCTTGCAAACAAGCGCATTTTGCGATCACAGCTGAAGATTACACATTAATGCTGTATCTTTTCCATAGGGGTCAAGGGTGAGCCGCGAGGAGTTTGACAAAATCTTCGCTCACTATGACAAGGTAAGGTTTTGCAAAAATCCAGTCCAGAATGTTTGTTTAAAATGTGCATAGCTAGGTATGGGGTATCGAGTGCCTACGCGGAACCTGCATCACTAAAAACAAGCGATTTTAGTAAACTAGTATGTGGACATTAGACATAGAAATGATAAATATTTGAACTCAAATTTTAAAATGTCGCCCCTGCTTTCGCCATGTAGAATGACGCATTACTTCCGGTAGGTGATATTTTGTGTGGACCATACCCCAAGCGAAGAATCGTATTGCATGCCGGTATGTTAATAAATTTCAATCTGAGTCCCTAATTTGACGTTCTTGACTTCTTGCAGGATAAGAGCGGCACTATTGAAGACAGTGAACTGTGTGGGCTTCTGAAGGACCTGATGGAGCATGGCGAAAAAGACGTAAGTTTCATAAAGCGTCCTCTATCGATTGAAGACAGAAGTGCATATTGAAAAGATGGCCATTGTTGCCGTTTTCGAAACGCATCAGTATAATTTAGGCCAATGCTGCAATACATTGCTGATCTTATACATTCACTTTAAGAAAAATGTCAATTCACACAATTCCCCATCTGAACCCAAACACTACTAATACACGAATCAAAATATGAGATAACGGTTATGACAGAAATCCACATGAATTCAAACCTAAGTTTCAAATTAATGTACTTGATTGATACATGTAAGTTACAATTATTACAACATGAACATAGGCATACAAATTGTCCTACACTACTGATACTTAAGTTGTCATGTACATGTCTTGTTGTGTGTCTTATAAATTGTACTTATGTATCTTGTGTCTTTCAAGTTGCTCACATTATTTGTTGATCTAACACTCTTTTCTGTTTATCTCTCAAGTTGTATGTGTGTATCAAATGTTTGATTACTAAATAAATGTTTCTAACAGTCCAGTCTTTTCTACATCACACTGCTATCCCCCACACACTACACCAATCTACATCCAGAGGAAAGATGTACCAGTAATTGTTGAATCAATTGCACTCTGTAAATTTCATCTTTGACACACTGTGCTGTACTTATACTCCATGGACCAGTCTCATTTCTTTAGTGCAATTCTGTGTATCACAAAGTTATCTCAAAGTTTCCTTTCAGGAAAGTGCAAGATTCTGTCATACTTTCACATGAAAAGTTGTGTATCATTATACTTGTAACAACCCCCCATTGTCAATACTTTTGTACTAAAGAATGCACAAGCTGGACTGGTCCATCATATGTCATCTAAATTGTTGCTCCTTTTTTCTCATGTCTTTGTCTTGATGTATAGCATCATATGAGAACAACTCTACTACAAAGAGCAGCCAGCCAAAATTGAAATATCATATTTCACCTCTCATTCAGAAATTATGCACCCAGCTCGAATATTACCATGTCAAAAAATGTATCCATGGATGAAGTTGCTCTTTGGTGGTTTTGTTGTGTCTAAGAGCTTCCTTGGGTTTGTGTGTGCCATCGATGTCCAGTGGTCTGCCGGAGTGTATCACAACTTGTCTTGGTATCTTATCTTTTCAACAGACCTCCCACTTACCACAGACTCTTTCTGTTGAGGTAACCCCAGCCCTTTGTTTCCTACGTAGCACCGCCCAAGCCCCGATCACTAGGATCAATAACAAACGTAGAGAAGCTCTAGATGGCATGCTCAGTGTGTCGTCATAGACATGGCGCCTCATCAAGCTCTGTCTCACAACCTCCCTGCATAATACACTTACCGCGGCTTGCCATTCATATTATCTATTGTGTTTGGTGCCTATTCCACAGCAGGCAGACTGGCTTGGAAATGATTCACTTGGCTTTATAAAGGTATCGCACCCTCCTCGATCTGCCAAAATGCCATAGCTTGTGGGAAATGCCATCGAATCTGCTCCGTTTTGTTTCTTTACAAAACTGTAGAAATGTAGACAAGAGCAGAACTTCAATCACTGTTGCATGTCAAATAGAGTTAAATGATGAGAATTACGGTTCATATTGTGGGCAGACCAATTGACACAAGTAAAAGGTTTTGGCTCTTCAGATCTTACTAATTGCACAACTCCAAAGTCACATTAAAGTTAAGATATGTGTCATGCAGATTTTCAAATTACATAAGGAAGCACTCAATACATTTTTCAAATAAAAACTTTTTGATGGCTACTCTGATGGGCAGTTTCACCTCAACTGCATCTACATGGAAAAGATGATGTACTTTGCATGAAACAACAGTACTGTTACAATAGTTCATTGTTTTATAGATATCGCATCAAAATGATATCAGGGGAACTTTCTATATCCCAGAAATTTTTCTGATCCAGTTGCTAAAAAACCTAGCTGCTTTTTGTCTGCTGCAGTATGGACCGTAATTGTTATGAGACAGAGACATGTCGCAAGATAAGCAAACTAACAGCATGCACTAGGTGTTGTCACAATTGCATGAACTGTCCAGTAGAAGAGACTTATAGCAATAATGAACTACACCATAGGCCTATCCATTTGGCTCTATAAAGACAATTCTAAGCTGAATTCAGTGATTTCTTTGAATTGTTGGTTTCCTTGGAGACTTTTTAAGACTGAATCGTTTTCTTTTTGCCAAGGGCCTGCTGGGTTGGCTCCAGAAATTAAAGGCACGATTGACAAACAAGGTAATACCTTAACGCTTATTCCTTTGCTTGTGTATCGCTGTGTTTGTGTGTGTTGCCTGCATGGAGACACAAATACTAAAAACGGGACACCAGACTAACTCAATAACCAACCCCGCCACTTTCTTTCAGAAACTATTTTGATTCGTACTTGTCTTGTGTCGTGTTCCCGTATCTGTTTCTTCGCTGCCGAAGGCCAAAAATCGATTGCATTTTGAACCAGGAGCGGTCTTATTTCACATTAGGCGGGGTGGAGTGTAAGTGAGGGGTGCGTTATTGAAATTCGCTGAAGCCTGGGGCTCTGCTGTCCTTAATTTACTGGGAGCCTTTGACGTCACAAATGCCAGTTCTTCCACCCAGGCACATCCTTCATAGCATGTCGGGTATAAGGTTACATCTGGTATTGGGAAACATAAATAACGGATTGTATTGTGTAGAATGGCATTGATAATTGTGATGACATGATACTAAATGCTGTATCTATGTGTACATGAACATAAACACCCTAAAGCAGTCATGGTTTTGCTTCAAAAGACTGTATACGTAGCTTCATCATAAAATATTTTGCATTGGACATCAAGGATAGGACTACCTTAAATGAAAGTATGTCAAATAATACTTATAAGGCTTACAATACATCACAAATCAAAGTGTGTAAGGTACAATATCTCTATGATATCCAGGATGTGATTGTCAAGATCCTAAGAAGACAAAATATTGTAAGGCCGAGCTCATGGCATAATCTGATCATGATACTTGGTGCTGAACTGCCATCACCTACATTTTGGCTATTACCTACATTTTTTAAAGTATGAAAGACATAATATCTCTATGATACCCATGATGTGATATCAAGATCCTAAGAAGACAAAAAACTGTAGGGCCGCATAGCATAATCTGATCATGATACATGGTGCTGAACTGCCATCACCTACATTTTGGCCTGTCCATTGGAGGCAATTTAGTGCCAACCAAACAGACATATTTTAACCATTCAATACATCAAGGAGGCTTTTAGAATGTGCAAATAATATGTTTACTGATTTTATCACTTTTGGTTACAAAAAGACCAATTTTATCACCTTTGGTTACAAAAAGACCAATTTGATTTAACAGTGGTATTTGAATAAAAACATTCCATTGAGCTCCACCATCAAGGTGATTTCAAAAAACATCACTGTTCTTGGAGATAAGAAACTGGCCAAGCATGTGATTGGGAAATAAGGTGTAAGATTGCAGTGTGTGGCTGTATGTACAGATGCAGGTCTACATGCTCCAGGTATTTGTGATGAAATAATATTTTCTAGTCCCCAAAAGTTGTGATCATGATAAAACACTCTTACCAATTGATAATTCAAGACAGTTTTGCCAGATAGTCTATGTGAGTTGTGCATGTTTGAAACTGATATTACTTTTAGCAGTTATGGTACTTTGTAACGTTGATGGTAACATTTCATATACAGATGATTGACTGTTGTCTGTTTTGACAGGAGTTGGACGCCAAAGTACTTGAAGAGAACAAGGAACTGTTGTTGAAAATCTGTGACATTGACAAGGATGGCAGGCTGAGCAAGGACGAACTTGCCATGCTCCTCTGTGACGCGGAACTGTAGATTGCATGCGTGGCTGGCAGACATGCACCACGGCTCACACAGCGCATTGCTGCGTGTGATATTCACGTGACGTTCACGCGATACTGCCCGAGGCCCGTCATAAGTTGCCACGCTTCTAGCGGGAATAGAATGACAAACAAGTGAGGTTGCTTGATTACTTACTCTACAAGTTCACAGTTTGAGCGTTTAAACGTCACCTAGCTTACTATATTCTAAAATGCTGGGCAACAACTTTAGAAGATTAAGAATGCCTACAGTGTCAACAGACTTTGCAGCAGCTCAAAATGGCTTATCAATTGTTCAACTTCTGTAATAATAGCTATTGATATTTATATAGATGGGGGATATGAAAGGAACTTCGTATGTTTCATATGGAATGGAAGGGCTTGGGGTAGAATGGATTGACTGGATATGATACACCGTCCTTGTAGATAGAGGTACCTATACTCTAGAAACATGAGAAAACTAACCATAGCCATAGATTAGTGTATGAAACAAATGACAAGATTGCACCGACAAATCATTCGTATTGTATGTAATGCGAGAAAAACGCCCCATGTAACTTAGATTACGTTCTCATCCTTGCTGGATCAATTTGTTTGAGGCATTAGCATTACTTGATGCACCCTCTCCAATGTAATATCCACATGTACCCAACAGATGGCAAGGGATAGAATTACGTTATGTTGGAACGGATCGATACAAGGAAAACTGCCTGGTTTTGTGGTTTCTCATGTTACTGAGGCTATTATAACTGACCCAAACATGTCAGGAGCGCAAAAAAACAATAGGAAAGTTTCAAAACACTGATTATCACGTGATTCTATCTCAAAATAGTAACATCAC
The DNA here is from genome assembly GCA_013266295.2 of Branchiostoma floridae x Branchiostoma japonicum. Lineage (NCBI taxonomy): Eukaryota > Metazoa > Chordata > Leptocardii > Amphioxiformes > Branchiostomatidae > Branchiostoma > Branchiostoma floridae x Branchiostoma japonicum. Next base: position 12,166,103 of record CM023829.1, on the reverse strand, counting down.
CCTTCCCATCCATACGACTCCCAGTAGAGATTCTCCCTCATCTCACTTGTTGATCATCACGCAACATCCCTCGATAGATGTAAGTATAACATGATAATGGATAAACCTGTAAATAAGATAGTGGCGTCAATGTTGGTGTGTGTACCTAAAGAGCAAAGAATGTCTGCTGTATTTGTAGAAATAAACAACTGTAGAGAGTAGAGGCTAACTTCACTGGCTAACAACAACTATACCCAATGTTCCTCAATCATTTGAACTAACTGCAGAGCATAAGCTGTTGTGAGATTTTGTATTCTGCAGTAAGTTTGACCGGCAACTCTATCCAATGATACTGTCAACCTCCTGTATAACTCATTACCTTGTAAGAAGCTAGTTCGACTAGTAGGCGTAGTAAAATGTTTCTATTGTTGCCCATGAACAGCGGTTCGATGTAATGTTATGGAAATGATGGGACAAAGTGCGAACGCCTTGATGACTGTGTAGCACTCTGTTGGAAGTTTAGTGCTGAACAGTGATCGTCGCAAAGGTCTTGATGTTTACCTGCAGTCAGTCTTTCATAATGTGTGCTGATCAACACCTTTGCATACGTTTGTCTGGAGTCAATGTTAGCAAAAAGTCTACCATTATATAGCCAACAGAAGGACTACAGGCAATGTGGAAACTGTACGGTAGATACATTTTGCAGTCATAGAAAGAGCTGGTTCGTAGGCAAATGTGCATGTAAGAGCTGTGTGGAGTTAAAACGAACATCATGTCACCTCCTTGTCTGTACTAATCCCACGTGAAAGCGACTATACGCGAGCTTTCGAACAAAATCTAAACGAAGGAACTAATTGACATTATACCGCCAAGCAATAAATATGAAAAAGAAGCTGCCAGCCCTCCTTATCAATGAATTTTCTTCTACAAAACTAGGTTAGATGGTAGATAGTGTGTACAATTTTAAAGTATTTAGGGGAACCTTGTAATCACATGGTGCAATATTCCTTTCAGTGTGCATGATATTATCATCGTAACCTGTAGCGTTTTCAATGTTCTTTCTATCCTATTCAGCTATCTTAAACATGATAATTAAATTGAATGATGGGTAATAGAGTAACGCATGTGAATTGCTGGTAACCTTTGACCCCAATGTGGTCCTAAGCATGATAGTATTGTCATGGAAGCGGCAGACAGTAGTATCAGGAAGAAGAAACGTGCGATGCCAAATGCACGGCAAACACTCTCTGGTTGTTGTCTGATGACATGTTGCTCTTAAAGATGATACTTATTTCGTCAAAGTCTGGAAGAAAAACCATCAACACATGATGTTCAAACTGCATGCATGGTTGTCATTTTTGGAAATGTTACGCCGGGATTTTGAGAGATGAATAAATCGTTTACAACCAATTGCAGTGTGTCTGTTTCTTTCTTTTTTTCACAACAAAGCGTCACAGGTATATTCAGAAGTATAAAGCAGGCATATTGACTGTGAATAACTTGTCTGTTAACCCTCTCAGTGTCATGGGCCAGTTTTAAAGCCTAGTTCTAATATTCCGTGACACTTTGAGGGTTAAACTGCTTATTTGCATGTCATTGAGTTATATCTAGACCATATTGTACAAATATTTCTCAAGAGTAGAGGTAGCCAAATCATTTTTGACCTTTTCACACAAATCTGCCTAACAGTGGGAAATGGTTCTACCAATGGTGAATAGGAACTTTGTTGCTTGTCAAGGTGTGCAGACCAGGTTACAGAAACATTTTAACGTGGGAATAGAAGTAAAGATACTCAATCTAAAGGACAGAACCTGGAGGGGGAATATACAATATTTACACAATCATTTAGATGTGCCAAGACCTGTTAATCAGGCCGGCTTAAAATCACCCAATGCCCCTACCCCCCCACACCCTTACTGTTATATGTTGGCAGAAAAAAAGAAAAGAAATACCATCTGGTCAGTAAGTTTCTGTTCTTGAAGCTTCCTTCCTTCAGAATCTGAGACATCTGGCATCATGAAATTGTCTCCACAGCAACCTCATCTGAAAGTAAGAAGTGATCTTCCTCAATATTCCTAGTACAATGGAGTAAGGAACAAAATCCTTACTTAGGTTTCCATGGTGCTGAATTGCCATCAGATCACTGCATTGTAGTAGAACTACTTTGTGGAAAAAAGCAGCAACTCCATACATAAGAAGATTCTCGTATGTTCTGCTTTACCTTCTTGTCTGTTGTATTTGTCATTTGATGTCTGCTGTGGAGGGCACAGTGTTCATCTGTCAGTCATAGCACAGGAACACTTTCCTCAATATAACAAATATAATGTTAGATTTAAGGATGGAAAACGTATGCATAATGTTGAAAGTACAGTAGTAGTGATACACCAACGACAGGTTTCCTTTTATGCAAAAGTTGCAGCAGTATTAGTATAAGTAGATGATTAACCTGGGAAATGGCAGCTGTTGTCTTGTTACTGACTGCACCTCGTTCCTTTTCGGCAAGGTGGCGCCGTTGAGCTGTAAGGCAAAGAAAACAGACCAACCAAGGACGTTCAAACATTTGAACGTCCTTGGACCAACCAACGAAAACCGGTTTCAGGATTTGCAGCGTGAGTTCTCGGGCTGATTCTCCAAATCCTCAAGTCAAAGTCTAGGAATGCTTAGAGTGAAAGAGAAATGATTATGAAAGTTAATGTAAAAACGTCGAAATAGTCTACGAAAAAAATGGGGGGGGGGGGGCTAAAGGAGAGGACCGTACCTCAGAGGATCTCAGAGGGAGTCAGGCGGGATGATCAACAAATTTCACCGATAATGCAAGGTTTCGCAGTACGATACAGATATTCCTCACCGTTAAACAAAGCTTCAAATGATGATACTAAATGTTAGAACATACATTCCGATAATGCTGAGTAAAAGTTGTGGCAAAATGCTGAGGTTTATTCTGCTGGGGCTCTGTCTCCGAGCGCCGCCTAGCGTAGACAGGGGAAGCTCCACCTGCTATCCTGTCCGACTTGTGGCTGGTTCTAACAAAAAGTGGCTAAGCACGTTTTTTGTTCAGATAAAACGTAAAAGAGAAATCTTTTTTGATTTCATCGATATTAGTCAACCTTTTCCAAAACTCTATCACCAACGATAAATGACATGACGTTACACTGCATAAAACATCCATTTTCAATGCCCTTTAATATCTTGAACTGGTTGTTTATTGAAGGATTAAAAGATGTATCAATATTTCCCTGATAGATGGTGGATGCAAGATCAAATTTACTAACATGATCAAATTTACTTACATTTTCAGCAAATCATTCATTTATGCTAGTATATCATTTCTAATTCCCTTGACACAATAGATATTTTTAATATTTGACATTAATGTAACAGGTTGTGAATTGTGGGGTGTCACATGTGCATTTCGGTATGGAGGGATAGTCGAGAAAATGATTTAAAAAAGGTACAAAAGTTGAATCTGAGCTCGGAAATTAATAACGTCACAGGCAGTACGTTTCTCTGATAGGGTATCTTTTTTGGGAGTGAGGGGAGGCGTACATTGCAGTCAGAGAAGTCTACCTCCCTCCTACTGCCGTTGGTTGGTCCCTAATTAGAATGCACGCGAGACATTCAACACTGGCACAGAAACGGGGACACGCCATTTCCAGACAACAGGTGCAGACCTTTCAGGGGCTAGTCCATTTCACACTTTGGGGATGGAGAGCTTCCTACTTTACAAAGAAAAGTACCAGAGCCCTGTACCAGAGCTCTGGAAAAGTACCAAGCTTGGGTCGGTTTAATAAAGACCAACTGCATTCGAAATATTCACCATATATCTGCTGGTTGTTGTAGGGCCACGTTTATTAAGTCAGCAGGATAAAAACATTATGGGGGTTCATGATCATTTCTAAATACAAACCGTTATATTTTCTTGCGCGATTGCCCCATTTGTCTGACACACACAACTGTAGCCAGAAAACGGACACACTTTTCCATCCCGACATCTACTTGGAGCTGTTATATGAGAATATGCAGCATGTGTTTTAAATTACAGTGTAAGGGGTGCACCAAGAAATATGTTGGGGTGGGAGCCGGGATGGCCCTGTTATCGAGGGCTCAAAAATGCGCACTGCTTATAAAAGATTTGACAGAAATAAACAGACCATGACTAGTATCGAGGGTTGCATGTCCTTTTGATTATAATGGACGTTGACATGTGTGACTTTTCTGTAAATTCTCAACAATACTTTTAATAAATAAATACAAGAAAAAAAAGAAGAAGAAATGAAATCAGAACACAGCCGAGACAAGTAGGAGAAAACAAAGGCCAACAAACACCATAATTTCAAAATTCCAACCGCAGGCCCTGCTGCTATTAAAAGATAGGTGCGGTTTTTACTACCGACAGAGTTTTACAGGTCCAGCGCCGTTAAAAAGCCGGCTCGTTCCATCGTGCCAGTATAGGGGTTGGACACTAACAAAATATTTTTTTTAGACAAAAAGAAACCACCAATACGTCCCGAACTTATGATACGTAGGTTTGAATGGATAATAAAATAATGTTGGATTTTCTTGCTTCATAGACCTCCGGCTTTTACCTTTCTTTTTAATTCTATATTTCTTCCAGGACCTGTATTAAAGATCTTTGATACCTGCACTTTGAAAGGGGCAAAAAAAGGCATTTCATTCATTTGTATTCCGGCTGGCTTTATTTGATCTGCATATCTAGATATCATAACCATTATGTTTGCTCTGCTTTATTACGTTTCCCCACACTCGACACAATCATAACTCTCTAAAATTTCTTTTGACATCGCGCCAAACGGCGAGTCCAAAGATTGAATCTTTCCTCCCCTCCCCAAGCCCGCTCCTGAATAGAACAGTCCAAGTGTCAATCCAGATCGAGGCCGGGCTCCCTGGGAGCGAGAGGAAAATTTCAACCAAAAATTTCTCCAATAATTTCGCTTTTCCAGAATCGCAGGTGAGTTCTGTAGACAATGAGTAATTTCAAAGCAACAACGAGCCTAAATCTTGGCGTCTGTCTTAATGAATGGTGATTGTTTTTCTGCGTGAAGCAATGGGACGAGTTTATTTTTGCAGGGGGAAATTTATTATGCACGCTCGGGGTCTGCGATTTATTTTTGACCCGGCGCCAGGCTCGCTTTTCCTGCACGACCCACCATAACAAACAATCGCCTTTTCCCACGAACTCCCGAAAATTCTCAGTCTAGAAAAATCTACACAAGCTCTCTAACGTCCAAGTTGTCGTGCAAGTTGTACATAAACTATAGGAAAGAGAACGAAGCGTGAAAAATTTGCTGTTATTTTTTTGCGATGATTGCCCTGCGCAGGGCCCCCTGAAAAATTCCGGGCTTTTTTCGGCCTGTGTGCCGCGGGGCCGACTGTCTGGGTAATTCGAGTACGCAGTTTTTTTTCTCCCCGGCCTTTAATTCAGTAACCTGCATGCATATAAGTCGCAATCACTGCTTTTTAAATCAGCAGGCTAAATAGACGATATTATTTTAGGAGAATGATTATGATTTTGTTTTGTCGTAATTTATACTGGTAAATTATTTCGATTTCTTGATTTTTGGCAACAGACTGATTTTGCAAATCTTAAATTGATTTTGTGATTTTGTAGTTCAGTGCAAGTATACAGGGTCGCAAATACGATATTGTTGTTGCAGCGTCAATGGACGGGTAGAGGGGCGTTGCCTTTGTTTTGTTTTCACTGGGCCGTTTCAATTTTATAATTTGTTTAGCGTTTTGTAATGTTAAAAGGGGCGTGATTGAAGTTGTTCCTACTGTATACGGTATTATATTGTTTTGAGGAGGAGTTAGGGAGGGCATTTTAAATGTGTGACAGAAATTATGAAGTTTTTTTAATCATTGGCTTCCCTGTGAAGCTTATCCATACTTTGCACTGCCGTTTCTTTGTTCAGAAACACCTTCAGTAACATTATATTACTATTATCCCTCACCAAAAGGCATTTTTTGCCATACTGTGTCACCCTAGAAAGGCATTGCAGAGCTGTATTTTAACACAAGTCATATAAAATCAATCTTGTAACATGGACAATGTTCCAAGTCCATATTAAAGTTTATAAATGAGTTTACGAAAAAGGCTGGGTGCTAGCCCGGCAGGGCTTGGGTTTACGGAAAAGGTGGGTAGGGCTAGGGTTACTTTGCAGGCTAGTAGGCTACATAAACTTTTCTTGAGACAGTTGCATTTTCACCATTTCAGGAATGGAGAGAGGAGAAGCTGCACTTCCTTCAAAGTGAGCTGTCAGTTTCTTCTTCTCATCTGCCCCAGCGGAACTCCTGCTTCCAAATATGGAGATGCACTTGACATCGGCCTTGTCGGGTAACAGCTTCGATGACCTCATAGAGGTGCTGTGCCTGTACAAGTGCAGGCTGTGTCACTTTGCTGTCTCTACCGGGAAGGCAGATGTGATCGTCCACATCAAGACAGAACACCAACAGACCATGCTGGGACACTGCTTCCCGGGGATGAACAGCTTCACCACCAGGCAGCCGGGGAACAGCGGTATTTCCACGTTGTCGGAGGCACTTCGGTCGCGTCATCTGATGCTTCAGAAGGATGGGCTTCAAGGCACTTCAGCTGTCTCAATTGGCAACAACTTACCTGTCCGATGGTCCGTGCCACCTGTGCAACTGTCACGGGATGAAAGACTGAGGGATGCAGTGTCGTACGTTACACCGTCTTTCGAACAGTTCTCGCACGCTTCAGGTCCAGCTGTAGCCCAGAGGAGGGGACAGTCAAGTTCTCCCATTGCATCTTCTGGACGGTTAGCGAGAAGCGCTTTGTCTTCCAGTGCATCTTTAACAAACTGCCTTGGAGACGGCAGCATGACAGTTAAGGAAGAGCCTCTGTCTGAAGGAGAAGAAGATACAGACAGGCTGGATCCGTCTTGGGGAGACTCGGAAGGAAGCACCAGGATTGGGGAGGAGGAAGGAGCTAAGGGGACCGGGCAGACATCATCAGGCATTAAACTGAAGAAGACAGTGTCCATAGTGTGTCCCATCTGTAACGCACGCCTGTACAGGAAGACTGTGGACAGGCACATGGACCTGCACAACGATCGAGGCGGCTTCACCTGCGATGGTTGTGATTTTGAGACGGACCAGTGGCACGAGATGCGGTCGCACATGCAGAGGAAACACAAGCCCAAGCACAGGTGCCAGAACTGTGACTTCGAGACCTGGTCGACGGAGGTGTTTTCAGAGCACATGGATGTGTGTGTTGCTGAAGAGGAAGGAGAGGGAAACAAGGACAGAACAAACTCAAGTGGTGCAGGACATGACAGTGACGGCAGCATGAAAGTAAGTCGTCAAGATGTTGAGAAAGAGGACAAAGCCCAGGAGGGCGTCTTGGAAGACAAAGAAACCACTGAAGATGAGGAGTTTGAAATCTGTGCAGAGTGTGGGGAGCAGCTTCAGGGAGAAGATATTACAATACACAGTGAACTGCACAATCGTGGAGGAGGTTTCTCCTGTGATAAGTGTGAATTCAAAACAGAGTCTTGGCCTGAGATCAAGGATCACCTCAAGGAAAACCACAAACTAAAATGTCAGTCATGCAACTTTGAGACATTGTCAGAGACATTTTTAGATAAACATGTCTGTAAAGGACAGCAGACAGCGGCGGCAACTAACCCTGAAGTAACAGCAGAACAGTTTCAGGGCAGTGCTGAAGAAAAGACCGGCACAGCAGAGAAAGAACCAAACACAGACAAAAATGTGGAAGGGAGGATCGTAGACAATACAGAAGATACTGAAACATGCTCGGTGTGCAATTTACAGTTGAAGAGTCCCTCGTTGCAGAGACACAAAGAGCTTCATGATTCAGCAGGAGGGTTCAAGTGTGATCAATGTGACTTTTCTACAGCGACTTGGGAAGACATGGAAGCACACCTTGCCTCCAAACATGACAGTGCATACAGGTGTGCGAATTGTGAGTTTGAAACGACATCAGAGGCGACATTAGTAGAACATTTTAAAAGTGGCTGGTGTACCCTTAGCGACAGGGAGTCTGAGGGAGTGCTGGAGGAAGGAGGTGAGGAAAGCCTTGCAGATGTGAGCATGGAGGATGACGAGGCTCAGGACTTGGAGGCAGACGACTTCGAGAAGTACAAGGACAAGCTGACGCCTTCGGGACACTGCTGCGTGTGCGGCGTCAGGCTGTACAGGAAGTCGGTGCAGAGACACATGCAGCTGCACAACGACGAGGGGGGCTTCTCCTGCCGCAGGTGCGACTTCAGCACCGACAGCTGGAAGGAGATCGTAAAGCACGTGGATTGGCACGACCGAGTGAGGAAGAAGTACAGGTGCCCCAACTGCCCTTACAGCAGCTGGGCCAAGACCAAGATGCAGGTGCACTTCAGGAAAAGCCACTCTGGTCGGAACACGAAAGAAAGTGATCATTTGATATGTCCACTATGTGGAGTAAAGCTGAAGCCTTCCGCTCTGATAGCACACATGGACAGTGAGCATGTTCTCTCCACAGACAAAGCCACCTCTTCACCTGGTAAAGGTGAAGACAAAGAAGCAAGCCCCTTTGTTCAGTGTCCTTTGTGTCAGATCAAGGTGCATCAGAGGATGCTGAGGAAACATCTGGACATGCCGCATGTGCAGTGGCCTAAGGGAGCGTTTGCAGCACCTGTCACACCAAGCCCTAGCTCACAGGGAGGTCCAAACGTTGCAGCAGCTGCCGAGATCGAGTGCCCTCTCTGTAGCAAGAAAATTCCTTCCGCCAATCTGAGAAAACACCTGGATGAACCTCACCCTCAGTGGTCGCAAAATCCTTCCAATGTGTCACTTCAGGTCAACCAGGGACTCATGACAATAATGCCGGAGAAGAAAGACCTACAGGTCCAGTGTCCGCTATGTGGGATGTGCATGCACCGCAACATGCTCACCAAACACATGAAGATGCCACATGTGAGGTGGCCACAGGGCACAGTCAGCTGCACAGCAGAGGACAACAAGGGAGAGAACAATGCTAGGGAAACAGCATTGCAGGGGGAAGGGACGGGGAACAATGGCTTGTCGTCTCATGGCACAGCCTCAGAGCAACGTGATGAAGTTATGGTGCTGTCAGATGACGAACTAGAAATGGACAGCGATGTCTTTGAGGAGGAGGATCAACAAGGCAGCGTAGGACACTGCGGGATTTGTGGCGAGCAAGTCTCGGACAAGAGCGTCGAACGCCACATGCTGCTCCACAACGACAAGGGCGGGTTCAGCTGTGACAAGTGCGAGTTCACCACGACCTCGTGGCGGGAGATGAGGACGCACATCCGGAACGTCCACAAGGAGAAGCTGCTCTGCCCGGAGTGCGGTTTCCTCGCCGCAACGGTCGATCTCCTCCGGGCGCACGTGATGAACTGCAGGGAGAAGACCAGTGCGGCGGTGTGTTCCATCTGCGGACAGGAGGTGCCGGGCAACCAGCTGCAACAGCACGTGAAAGATGCACACTCGACGGTCACAAACATCATGGACATCGACCTCCCTTCCTCACTCCCCTCTAGCAAAGGCGAAGAGAATAGTACAACAGATGTCAGTCAGACCAGTCAGTCCAGTCGGGGTGATTCTTTGATAGACAGCAGCCCGCGATTGCTCCCGCCGAAGAAGCGCCAGTCCGTGGCGGGAGCGCACGACTGTCCCATATGTGGCTGTCACCTGTACAGCAAGACTGTAGAACTGCACATGAGGCTGCATGACGCCCACGGCGGGTTTGTGTGCGATCTGTGTAACTACATCACGGACGAGTGGAGACTGATGCGCACGCACTACAACTCCTCGCACAGCGGACAGCGAAACTGGCACGCCGCGTTAAAAAATGACATGTAGGGATTCGATGCTGCATGTAGAGTAAGGGTTAGATACCAATAATCATAAAAATGGAGTTTTTATAATTGACAAATTGTAAATGGAAGTGTAATGCATCTGTCTATATAATATAATGTGATGCATGAAATAAATTTGACACAAAGTTACTTAAGAAATGTTTGCTATATCACTGCCAGTGTTGACAGCTATATATACTGGCACCTCTATTCTTACTGATGTGAAATGATACCTAAAGCACAATATTGCATGTCTTGGTTTGAAGACAAGTATGGTGTGTCCCTCTATCCTTAGGATAAATGTACTTGGATCACGTTTTGGCACAAATTGGGACTATATGACAGAATGGCAAAAATTAACACAAAGCCAGTATGTTCTGAAATGTGGGAATGATGATGATGATGATGTGCAATGTCAAACAGACTGATTGTATTTCTATGGCCAGTTTGCAGAAGAGTTCAAAGGGCAGTTTAACACTATAAGAGCTATTTGTATTGTCATGATTGCCTGCCAGTACACCAATTTGAATGCAGTAGGCAGTTAAATACAAGACTACCTAGTACTTTTTATATACATGTGAATTGACAGAGGAATGCTAGTTTTAAGTGGCACTTAGTTACTTTGACCACTTGGTAAGTCTCCAAATATTGAATCTAGATGTTGTCCGTTGCATATGGTTATTTATTGTTATTTATTTTCCTGCTATCATATGCTGAAAATTCAATCAATATTTCAATCTGGTATTATATAGAAAATTCCCACCCCCTGAGTGTACCAACTTTATACAGTAGCACTGTAGTTTTGCCATGTTTTTACAAACAAGACATTATCCATTTTTTTAGGGATTGAGAATACATATTTATCAATTATTTGACATTTTTTATGTCAGTGACAGTTTGTTCATTTTTTTGTATATGCACATGTTGAAATAGGATGTTTTGGTGTTGAGATATTGACCTGACTGTGATAGGTTATTTCTTCTTTTACAATTGATATTCTTTTGTGAAGAAATATGGCAAAGAGTGACTGTTTTTTCTCTTTTCTTAAACGTGGTCAGAAACTTATGGCAAAAGTAGTTGAAACATAGTCATTGAGTATAATATTATGTGGAGATGCCTTGGTTCTAGATTAGATACCTAAGTGGTTGTTTTTATATACCTTTGACAGTGTTACAAGTAATAGCTCTTAAAACTATCTAGTAAATTAGTGTTACTATGTATGCATCACACATTGGAATGGTGCCAGCACAATGCACTTGCACTTGTGGGTTGGTTTTATTATTTTATTTTAATAACAATGTTTTTTATGCTGTGAAATTGTTTTACATAACACACAGTCTTCACATGTACTGGTAGTTGTGTTGAGTGAATATCTCTCCAATGGGAAAAATAATATTGTGTTTTGTAAGAGAATTGACGAATTGTAATAAACACAGTATGTTTTTTTTATCCTTATGAAGTTGATGTCATCATTGAAGTGTTAAAATGCAATCATGAAATTGCTTTGTGTTACAGAGTTTCTAATGGTTCATTTACCAACATCATAAACACTTAGGTTTAATATTGTAGACTTTATCAACTGGAAGTATAAATTTTACTTCACATTTTATATTTTGGTCTCCTCGCAGTTTCATGTTGAAAGAAGTATGTAAGTCCTTGAACTATTAACTGGAAGAGATCATTCTTTGAAGACAAATTAGGCCACAGCAAGTAAATTTTATGGATGACATCCTCCCCAGACTCCAAATCTAATGCGAGAGGGCGAAAAAAAAACAAGGCAGGCAAAAAAAACAAGATTTCTACATTTTTAAATTTTGAGATCGTTAACCTTGTTAAACAAGAATTGTGGCGACAAAACATGATATCACAAACCAACAGGTCTTTTATACCTGTATCTAACAGTATTACCGTCCTTGTACATGTGTATAAATCTCAATTAACAAGAACAATTGTAGAAAAGAGCCTGTACCATCATAGGTAGCTACTACATGGTAGTAGCTACTGGGTATTTGTTTGCAATGCAACAACTTAAACTGTCAACGGTTGCCATCAAACGTAAGTAATTGTGCCCCATCAAGTTTGTTGGATCCCTGATCATGACGGTCTCTGAGATTAGACACTGCCTACCAGAAATTGGGGCTCAATAACTGACAGAGTTCATTTATAATCTGAACTGTCAAGAAAGCCATACTCTACTTATATTGTGCCAACTATTACAACATCAATTTGTCTCTGAAACAACTTTGAAAAAAAATGAATTACTAAATAAAAGCTTTCAATCTTTGTATAAATGGTTTTGATTCATTGGCAACATCACTTATAACACTGTATCAAAGTAAAAATGAAATACTAAACAATAAATCAGAGCCTTGCCTTGCCCATGGCCGTTTATGACATATTTTTGGCATGTTGACCACAGTTGGTTGGCATCAAAATTTCTTTTTTTTCCCCCGAAATCGAGCGAAAATCAATGCGCGCGCGGATGTCATCCAGAAAAATTATTTGCTGTGGCCTTACCTCACAATCAGTTTCTGTAAAGTACAGGGTGTCTAGTTTTTAAAGATACATTTTGTATATACAAAATAAGATATGCAGTATCATAATGATATAATTGACACCACATTCGATGTGCAACGGTATCTACATACTTTGATTTATGAATCATACAAATTTTGATAATCATCAAAATTTGATTGAAGGTTGATATTGTCTAGCTGATAGTTCAAGGTACATTAACTACAAGCTACATCAATATAAGGCTATTTGTAACAACTTAGGTTATAAAAAATACAGGTTATAATACATATACATAATACATAATATCTGTAAAAAATTGTTCTATCAAAGCTGAAGTTACACTTTCATAGACGTTACATGTTAGCACAGTTATAATAGACCCAAATCTAACTTTTTTCATAGGCTCGAGATCTATGCATAAACCAGAATAGACCCATTTGTTAAATTAAACTTCTTAAGAATATTCTTTTAAAACACGCGATATTACACGCACCAACAGCACTCAAAATACAACAGAAGTACAAATGTCATCCGCATTTGTTGCCAACCAGAAAGTCGACACAACTGTGCAATATACAGCATGACAAAGCGTGATAGTTAGAGACAAGTCAACGTGAGCGGACGCACAGCTGGAAGGGACGTGGAGACATGGTGATGCCAAAGCACCCCAACGTGGACGGCTCTGCAGCGCCCTCTGGCAGCTGAAAGGTGAAGTGCCGCAGTAACGAGGCGAAGAGAAGGAAGAGCTCCATCTTCGCCAGTAGTCCGCCAAGGCAGACGCGGCGACCTGAAACAATGGGGGAATGAGTAGGTGAGAAAAAAGAACATTATGAGAAACTTTTTTCTAAGCGTTCCATTCATTTGCCTGAATCGAAGTCGGGACCTAAACTTATAGTGAGTAGCATGACATGCAGCCCAGTCCAAAATAATATCATACAATTGTTCTTTGTCTATATTGATTATTTTACAAGAGAGTGAACTAAAATACTAGTAGTCCAAGAGTTTTGATTTAGCAGAAGAACTACATGCAGTCCATAAAAGAAACCGTATAACAAAACACTTCAGGTGCTAATAAAGTATTAGTAACTAACTATGAAAGTACGAACTGATTGTTTCGTAGTTAGTGTTGGCCATTGGAACGCCACAGGTTGGCGATTCGTTACTGTTTCTTACCTGCAGAGAAAGGTAAGAATGAATCCGGATTGTTGATGACCTTCCCCTCCACATCTAGGAACCTTTCCGGATCGAACCGTTCCGGATCCGGCCAGTATTCCGGATCCATGTGGATTGACCACAGGTTGGCAATAACCTGGACAAAAATATCAATGCTAGAATTAGCAATAAAAAACAACATTAGTGTGTGACATGTTCAACAGCTTAGGACGTTCAACTGTATTGTCAAATGTGATTTAAAATTTGACTTCAAATTGCAAATCCAACATTGCAAAAATTACTTTTTTTTAAATGTTCCACAGTAGCAGGCCATTCTACATTGTAGAAAGCTGGACTTGTATTGCATTAATTGCCGAAAAGCTGGGTCAGTCCTCTTCCTTCGCTTCGAGTGTTGGATCTGCAGTCTAACCCTCTCCCTGCTGCCCATCCCCATAACCTATACAGATGTGGTGCCAAATGGCTACCTTAGCAGGCAGAAAGTTAATCGGCGCACTACATTGTACAGTTATATACGACGTATACTAAACCGTAGTCCCTGCCGGTAGCTGGTAGCCGCGGAAGGATACATCAGCGGTGGTGGCGTGCGGGATGCTGAGCGGCACGACATAGCGGACACGCTGTACCTCCATCAGGGTAGCCTCGGTGTAAGGCAGCTGGGGACGATGGGCGAGGGTCACATCAGAGGAGGAGTCTTTTCCCATCACGCTGTCGAGCTCAGCCTGGACCTATCCGCATTAGATAAAATTTCAAAATAACCCAAGATTAGTTCCAAAATAATCAATGGTTTATACGCAAGTCTTTACTTGCGTTTTTTTTTTTCATTTCGAAGTTCACAGGGTGAAACCACAGTAACCAAGCCGTATGTGCGATTAAAAGAAGTTCGCTCTTGTATTCTAATGATTTGCAGTTGGAAGTAACGAAATGAGAAAAAAAAAGTTGCTTTAGCAGTAAACATTTAAACGATCGGACCAATCAATAAAAAAGCAATGCAATGAGCACTGTGAGTAAAGACAAGATTCCAGACGTTCTGATGCCGTTTTCTGTCTATACCTTTTCCTGGATTTCCTGGTGCATTGCCAAGTACAGAAAGCCCCAGAGCAAGGTGGAATGGATGGTCTCTATCCCCGCGAAGAAAAGGTCGTGAACCATGAAGACCATGTGTTCCTCGGTAATTCCCGCCCCTGACGTCATCTCCACCTTGTCCTTGTCGATCTCCAGGAGACACAGGTCGATGAAGTCCCTGGGCTCACCGCTAGGGGACGCGCTTTCGCGATGCCGCTGTATTTCCTCCCGGATGAAGTCGTCCACCTTCCTGCCGCAGTCCAGTGCTTCCCATCCTGCCCTGTTCACTGCAGACGACACCATACGGTCAGGGTTTTTTTTTTCAAGCAAAAACTACGACAAGACTTTTTCTTTACTGGGAATATTGACATGAAATCTACCTGAGATTTAGTAACAGTAATGTCGACAAGTTCATCTGGTTGTTCAGATTGGAAAAATAAAAATAAAAGAGAAACTATGGACCAATCCTCACCGATTGGCACAAACCGTAGCGCGGGGAACAGATTAATGGCCTGGCTATCCCCAATCTTGATGTAGGCTAGCAACAGGGCGTCCGTCAGGTCGCGGATGTACGAGTCGTCGTACTCAAAGCGCCTGCCGAAGACCATCGAGGCTATGACGTTGGCTGTGGCGATACTCAGGTCCCCCGACAGAAAAATGGGTTGTCCCTTACTCTGCGATATCTGAGATGAAAGAAAAAATGAAGCGGATTATAAAGGCTAAAAGAAGCTTTGAATGCGCCACAACATATCATTGAACAAAGAAACAAACCAGTGAGTTATCAAACATGCAAAACTACATTTGGTTCGAATCTAACGTATTCACAATGACTTTATTCAAGGCAAGTTCAAGACGTTATCCTTTTTGTCATGGTCAGTGACGAGGATGAAGGTTGAACATTATGCGTTGGTGCTACACAACATTACCACAGCAATTACAACGGTTTCTCGTTGTAAAGTAAAGCAAAGGTGTGTCGTAAATGTCTTGCCCGATCTCGAAGACTGTGCACTTCTTCCAAGACGCTTTTCTCCACAGTGTCGCTTCCCGCCTTCATTCCGAGCGTCTTCAAGGCGGTGGAGGCGAACCGTCTCCTCTCTCTGTAGGACTGGCTCCACTTGGTGGTTGCAATACCTCAAAGAAAGTACAGACAGAAGGGTACTCATTTTGAAAGGCTCTTGTCGCGGACACCAACACTTGAAGTTTTTAACGGGTCGCCCCTGAGACAAGCGCGGCTCTGTCTGTGCCTCTGTGCGATTGTTTGTGTTCATCTCAGGACAAGGCTGCTACATGTGTAGCACCTAGATTCTGGGCCAAGGGCGCCGCCAGCATCAGTACTGAATTTAGGTCACGTACCGAATGGCGTCGTCCTCAGTGCGGCTAGCAAAACATTGGGACAACTCAATAACCAAAAGGTTATCGTCTTCATTTTTGTTCAAATCAACACTTGACGATGTGTGCTTCCGTTGGTAAATCTGCTGAACAACCTTTTTGTGTCCACTTTTGACAAGGATTTCGCATGCGTGCTTCAAATAAAAAGTCTGGTATTTTGTAAGAAGCAAACATTGCCACAAAGAAATGAAGAAAGAACTTTTTTTAATTGCTTTACGAGAATCCTCTCAAAAATGTTTTGCCTTCAACACCGTTTCTTTGCACCGCATCAATTTTAAAAGTCATACAGAAAACTCACCTTGACCCCAGCCGGACATACCATCCACAATGTAGTTGTCTGGTCTGTCGGCGAAAACCTCTCTCTTGTCCACCAGCGCCTCCTTGACGGCACGGTACCCGTTGAGGACGACCACGTCTGACATCGCCATCCTGATGCTGTAGACGTCCCCGTACTGTCTCCTCCATTCCGTCAGCTTCTGGTACGGCGCTCGGCTGCCAATCAACGGCAGGTGGCCAACAATAGGCCATCTCCCTAACGGTGAGGGCGGGAAGTTTTTCTTCTTGCCACCCCAGAAGACGTGAAAACCGAGGAGAATCGTACAAGAAACCGTTATAAGGATTTGCAAGGGCGAGATTGATAAGCTGAGGAAGTCCAGCATGGGAGAGAGCCAGCTGGCCGCCATCTTTAGATGATGACATTGGCCGCACGGCTTGACCTTGATTTCCGGACGGCTTCAGACGTACGTCTGGAACAGCGCCATCTAATCCAAACAGGGGACGGTTCATTTACTGAACAGGGGGTGGGGGAGGTGACTTGCCAAGGCGGCCTCTGTTAGCTGGTCAGGGTCAACTGAGCCATTTTGTTGTCCACGCAGATGTAAGGAGGGAAGATCGCTAGATTCTGTCAAAATGGGACAAGATATCTAGACGTTTCAGTCTGCCTTTTCCCAACACACACACACACACACAGTATCTCTCACTCACATACATACACACACATGCTAACATACACACCACACACACATACAAATGCATGCAAACACACCACATACACACAAACACCCCCACACACAGACACCTACACACACACACACACACACACACACACACAGGCACACACACATGTACTACCTTCTAACACTAACACTACTAACGTTACTATTATTCACATTCACATAAAAAAAATTACAGTCACAACAGTATGAAAACAGGGAAGAGGATGTTTAATGTTGATTCTTTCACACATGTATTACAGAAGTATGGGAATTCTACACTGTTTTTCAGGCCAAATGTGACAAATTTTCAAAGAGTCGAGTTTTTTTCATACAAGTTGTTTTTGGTCATGTGCATGCTAATAAGACAGGTTGCAGATGTTAAATCGTTTCTGTTGATAGGCAGTACTTTTTTTGAACACTTCACATTGTTTTTTTACACGTAAAACAGACTACATTAAAGCAACAACTGCCTTTATATAAAGTATCGAAGAGTAATTGTTGCGAGTTCTAAGGTCAAACATCTCGCTTCTGTGTCCAGATAAGGTTGTATATATTCTCTGTGTGACTCTGTGGTCGTTAATGTGTGCTAGTGAGGAGAGCTGTGTTATTGTGGGGGCCTGTAGGCTATCTTCCTGCTCTTCAGCACCGTCCACTTGTGGCGCTTGAGGTAGTAGAAGAAGGCGATGAGCATACTGGCGATCATCAGGGCCTGGGGAGAACAACAGGAGACATGAGCATGTCGGCAGAACGTACTGCACCTGCGCGAAACCCGTAATGTATTGTGCATAGCAATTTGGAAGAACGTCTCTTATAAGGTTGTATTAGAGCATATAAGGTTGACAGCCTGTCTGTAGTTTTCAGATGTTGTATAGGAAAAGATGTCGTCTGCAACAGGCAAAATTTTGATGCAACATTGACCAAACATCCAATGAAAAATGTGAAAAAATCAGGGTTTTGCGCAGGCGCAGTACGTTCTGCCGACGTGCTGGAGACATGGATCCATGAATAGTTTCATCAGATGGGTAGATCATTGGATATTTCTAGTATATTACCAAGTTCTTATTCTTAAGCCCCTGTCACGAATTTGGCCTCCCGAACGCTAGCCGAACGTCCGCCGACCGTGGTTAGAAGTGGTTCGGTGCAGAGTCGGCTGGCGTTCGGCAAATTCGGCTACGGTTCGGCTGCGCCAGCCGAATGTTTCAAAATGTTTAAAACATTTGTAGGTCGTTCAGGAGGTTCGAGCACAGTTGGCTGGTTTTCGACCATAAGTCAGCAAAACACCAGCCAACCATCTGGGAGTAAGTCAGCAGTGTTCGGGGAGTGTTCAGGGATCAAATTTGACTCCAATTTAACTCAAATTCCTTTCGATTCGTATAGCAAGGTAGGCATGGCCTAAATCTGGTCAGAGCGTACACTAAACATAGCATTGTCAGTACAAAAGACTGTGCTTTGATTTTAAATGCTGCCTACCTTGAGCCCCATTCTCTTGCGTTGATCGTGCTCAGGTTCGGCCGCCCACCGTAGGAAGGTGCACACGTCCTTGGCCAACTGGCTCTGAGTAGCTGGGGTGCCTGAGGAAAGTGTATAGCTTAGTTTTCATGACCATCCTTACCCAGCTGTTCTGCACATACATAGGCCCATTTCACAAGCTACAAGACTTCTACAATATTCCAAATATACAGTGAAGGCAGCCTTGTAAACTTACAAAATGTACTCATCATCATTTTGTTTTATTGTTTTATTTCGATACC
This sequence comes from Branchiostoma floridae x Branchiostoma japonicum, assembly GCA_013266295.2. Taxonomy (NCBI): domain Eukaryota; kingdom Metazoa; phylum Chordata; class Leptocardii; order Amphioxiformes; family Branchiostomatidae; genus Branchiostoma; species Branchiostoma floridae x Branchiostoma japonicum. Next base: position 12,147,380 of record CM023829.1, on the reverse strand, counting down.
TTTTAGCCTGTAACAGGCTAATCTTCCAAGGCTCAATACATAAATAACATGAATACATAGTACAAAAGACATATAGTATATACAATTAAAGGACATAACAGTATCACAAGATCAACAACGAATGGACAAATCTACATTAACAATTAAAAAAATTACTGGTCTAAAAATCATTTGTACTTGTCACTTGTGCCTGCTAACCAATGCAGATACAGAAATTGTCTTAACTGTCAGACATGTATGTCAAGTCAACTGGTGAATTGCAGTCTTAACTTTAATGCAAAGTAAATTTCACTGTAGCTTCATGTCAAACAATACAATCACACAACCTTTCTGCTTTAATACCCTATTTCATAGTACTGTAATTCCTGTTTTTTTCACAGTACTTTTATGTTCACAGTTTGTTTTCACAGCCACTTCAGTACCGTGAACTTATTATTACCATTATCTAATCATTTGTCTTTCACTTCCCTCCCCTTCTTACCAACACCATGAAGATTAAGTTCTGTGAACGTGTCCATTTTCTTCAGATCGTGAAATTTTGCTACCGTGAAGACAAAGTGAATTACAGTACATCCAGAACTGTCATGCTTCCATAAGCAATCAAATACTACATGTACATCCACTACGATCCTTACCATCCTCATACTCGATGATCTCGTTGTACAGCGCCTGTGCCATGGAGATGGCCTGTCCAGGGAAGTAGGGGTTGTAGTACTGTCCGTCCCTTAGCTCTTTTCCGGCCGGAGCGTCACAGTATCCAGTCAGGAGTGAGAACACATAGTCCTGCCACAGGGAAGGGAAAAAATCGTCTTTAGAAATGTGTGTCTTCAAAAGTGGTAGACTCCGTAGTGATCTACAATTAGGTGTTCTAATCCCGTCCCCTGCTGTATTAGTTTCTTCCTCAACCTAGTATTGGCTGAAGGAAAACTAGCAGTAACATTGACAAGGACAGTATTTTATACAAATAGTTCCATCTGTGAGTTTGGTAACTCATTTGAAAGTCAAGGCGGCAGGTAAGAAATTTTGGTTGTGAGATGAAAAAGAACTCAACTTTCAAAGGACAATTTTTTAGTTAAGCCCAGGTCAAATACAATGTTTGATGCACTTATGATGATGTTTTTTATGACGATTGTGCCGTACCACGTAGATTGAGAAAGGGCACAATAGTTTAAAAAATTGATACTTTTACCAATGTCAACCATGCTTTTGGAAGTGAAGAACTGTTGTAGTTGATGTAGGAAAGCCTACCTCTCCTCCATGTCTGGCCAGGATAATGTAGCTCAGGTCTGGTGGGTATGCCCCTGAAAACACAACCAACGACCAACCAGTTAGGCAAACTAAACACAACACATAACACATACATGTAACAATACTATAGCTTGCCTATATACACAAATACAGAGCTTAGAAATACCTGAGAAACAAAGACCATTGCAACTAAAGACTCATTTTACTGCCAAATACTGGCAACAATTTTCGGTAAGAAACCTTTTTTGATTTTTTTGCTTCTAGCGATTAAGGCCAACATCGTTACATGAGCTTGGCCTGGTGTTTACCGTTGTTTGCAGCTCTGGCAGCTTCCTCGTTGGCGTAGGGTTGTGGGAAGTAGTCGGACAGCTTCCCCGGTCGCATGAACATCTCCCCCTCCTCATCAGGACCATCTAACACCTCGATCTAAGGGGGAACAGAATCATAATCTCAAACATCGATGAAGGTCAGACATCCAGGTAATTAAATGGCAATGTAGTAGTTACTAGTAGTAGTACTCAAGCAACTGGATAGATTTTGAAAATGGCCAGATGTTTTAGGTAGCATCCACTACTTTTTGTCAGTGACATAATTGTACTGACACAATTCTAAGTACATGGAACACTGGTGGTTTTAAGTTTGGGGACATTTAACTGACTCTAATGAATGTCAAATATCTTCATAATCTAAAAACTTACGAATGACAGAATGAATATGAATGAAAGTATTCTCCTCCAATTAACATGTAAAACTTCACTGTAGTGAAAATTGTTATTTTGAAGACCTGCTATCACAATTTAAAATACATGTCCATGGATCCTCCTACCATCCAATCCAATCCAATCCAATCCAATTGATACTGGGCATACCATGGACAGCTAAATGACATGACTATACTACTTTAAATTTCTTTCCCTTCATCAGAATAGCAGTGTTATTATATTGAGATGAGTGCCTCTATCACTGGATTGACTATGAGTTTACCTCCTCAGCGAGTGCCTTGGCCTCCTCCTCTGTGTGAGAGACACCTACAAGGTTTCTGAAGGCCAGGTACTGCATGGAGTGGCAGGCAGCGCACACTTCCTTGTACACTTGGTAGCCTCGACGGATACTGGAACATCATGTGGTAAAACAAGTAAATACATATCCAATTAAACATGACATGCTTTCAAAAAAAAATTGGCAGCAGCAGCTTTGCAATTAGCACGAAATCATCATAAAAAAGGCAATTTGAGTTGATCTTAAATTTTGGCAACACTACATGAAAACAATTTCCCTAGAATAAAACTAAAAACAAAACTACATATATGTTGGTGAAGGTTATTAATTAGACATACAGGTAAGAAGATACTAAAGAAACAGTTACTCAAGCAACTGGATAGATTTTACATGAGCTCCTGTACTCAAACAACAGGAGAGAATTGGCTCATAATTAGAGTCAACCTTGTATTGAGTTTGTCTTATTTTTTGCTTCCTATTGTTCTGTCTAAAACTTGTTTTCACTTCATTTACATTTAAATTCATAGTTTTTGTAATAAATACCTGTTGACTACAGATCTCTCTCAGTCACTGACTAAAGGTAGTGGATGCTACCTGAAATGTCTGATTGTTTTCGAAATCTATCCAGTTGCTTGTGTAACTGTTACTTTGGTAAAGCTACAGAGTACATGTACAGATGTATATTGTTAACCTCCTCCAGTGGTTACCTTGCATGGTCCAGTGCGTTGAACAAGCCGTTGTGGCTCCAGGGGAACTTGGGCGGGTGCAGCTCCAGTTCTCCTGCGTGGACGGTCGTGGAGTAGTGCAGGGCGCCCAGTAAACCTGCTCCACCTGCCGTCACCGCGCCCAGGGTCCCAAACAGCTACAGCAAACAATACATGGGGTTACAGGGGTTTTTCTAAACCAGGGAATAAGGGCGCTGGTCCCTCATGTAACCAGCCAGCACCCTCATGTCAATTTTCAGATTGAAACCTTGACCCTAAGTGGCTACATGCTAGTACACAAAATGATCTTTTTCCAGGGAAAATATATAAAAAAACATCATAACAATTCATTCTAGCATTACAAACTGTGTTACTCTTGTAAAAATTTGCATCGCTCCCTTGCCAAGCTAGTGGTCTACTCAATTTTTTTCTAGAAAAAGCCCTGAGGTTAGAATACTTTCATAACTTGCAATTGTAATGTTTGTTACTGCATCTGCCTGTATTGTTCCAGTGTAGCTTCAGATGCTGAAATTGAATATTTTGTGCTCTGTGCATACTTTGATCTACTGATGTTAAATTGTCACTGAAAAATGGCACCTATCTGGAGTGGTATCTATACTAGTACTGTAGGCAAATGTAAGGAGAAAGGTGAACAATATCATGTTTGTCATTTCATAAATAGAAGTATTGCTTGCTTTTGTTGTTTATGGGATATATTACAGTGTACGAAATACTTTTTTGAGCAAGGTTGCCCAGTGGCAACCTAGGATGAAAACTAGGTTGCCCATAAAAATTCACGGTTGCCCCGAATTTAAACTTTTCTACATTATGATTAACTTTGTTAGAATGCAATGTGAATTTATACATTTCTGACACAGAGTTGTTTCCCCTTACCTGAAGTGACAAGCTCTTCCATGGGAACTTCTCAATAAACAGTTACCAATGGAAGAAAGGGGCATCCTTACCACAAAATTTAGGTAGTGCACTGAGCTACCTGGGTGTAGAAATAGGTTGCACCAAGCAAAATATGGTTGCACGGGGCAATTGGGCAACCTAGTATTTCGCACACTGTATTATACATTGTAGTTGATTGCAGAAAAATCAATTCTTCGACCCAAGACTTACCACTTTCTTGCCTGTTGACATCTTAGCAAATGCTGACATGTTGGCCTGAGAGGGAAGAAAAACTTGAATAAATTTCAGATACATGTACTTGTGAAGGGTGAAGGGTGGTTATGCTTGCAAATTACACAATGCAGATACTGTAGGAACATCTTTGGCCAACTGTTAAAAGTGTCAATGAAAATTATACGAAGAAATTAAAAAGGAAATAGATATTATGCAAATATAGGGTAAATTTGACTTTAACAACTCTTATGACTGAGAGGTACCATAGTACAATGTATGTAGACGTAGTTCGTGCTTGCATAAGGGATTTGTCCTTTTAGAAAATTATGAAATCATATGTAACACGCTGACGTTCCAAAAATAAGTAGTTAACTGTTTTAACGTAAAAGTTTTTTCCACAGGCTTATGTGTAGTTACAGGAGAACCAGTACCTTGAAAACTATGCCATGTGTATACTTGGGACTGTTCAATGTTTCTATGGTCGTTTTGATTCTTTTAACACCAATAACGGCGGTGTATGAATGTAGGGAATAAATGAAGTAAAGAGTAATTTTCCTTTGACCTTCATTTAGTTCAACATGTCGGACTCCCGTTGCCAAAAAGTACGAGCCGGCTCCGAGAAATAAGTCTTTGAAACGACCAGATTAATCCTTTTCAAAAGTCTAGTGGGCCGTAAAAATAATCCTTAACATCTTAAGACACTGGAAAATTTAAAAGGAGACTTACTTTTGCTGGTGTGACCACATTTTGGACCTTTAGAAGGCTTCGGCCGGACACTCGACACAAGTTGGCCGCCATGATGTACTGTGATCTACCTTGTACCCTGATGGTCTTTTATAACCTCTTGTGTAATCGTTCAGAAAATAAGGCTTCTGTGGGCATAGTTTATCATTTCATTTGGCAGTGGTTGCGAACACAAATATTTATTCATATGCGTTGCAAGAATTTTGCTGAGAAAATTAGTACCTTCAAGTTTTTATCTTTCTCTGATTGTGTAATTTGGAGTTTCTGTAAAAGACAATCTAAGAATGAGGTAATATGAAATTGGTTTTCTGCACAGGGTCACTGCGCAGGTCACTATCATGGCGGCGTGAACAAAGATTTGTTGCAATTTTTCTTGTCATTTATTTGAATTTCTATAAATTGTGAGGTTTCTCTGGGCAGTAATTAACAGACCATGGGCCTTCTGTCAGACCCGAAGTCCAGGGAGCGGTTCAGCAGGATAGCGGCCAAATATAACAGCCCGTTATGGTAAGAATAACATGGAGGGTTACGCCCAGGTGGGCTGGGCCAACCTCAAGCATGATGGAAGAACGATGAATGTATATTTAATATGCTGTCTTATATCGTAATATACCATATTGAAGCAAAAAAAGAGAGTACTGGTATGTTGACACTTCTAAATTTACTATCCTGAATAAATGTGCAGATATACAAATAAACCCGAACATAATATAGAAAAAAATTCTAATTTTTTTTTTAGGAAAAGGTTGTATGACTATGAGCAACAGTTAGTAAACGTATCATATTAGCACCGTGCTAATATGATAAATGATAACCTCATAAATCGTTTTTTTTTTCTGGAAATTATGAATTGTATCATTTGACATTACTGCTGCAAGATACTGTACATCAAAAGATCAGGTTATGAAAAGATACATGATATTAAGTTCAGATCATTGAAGACAGATGCATTACGCATTTTTGTGACACCTCATATGTACCTGTTTGTTTTTCTTATTTAGTTTCATAGCCTACGTGGTCGGTGTTGTGTGGTTCCTGGCTCTAGCCTACAAGCCCTTCAACCACAAGACCTACTTCTCGGAGAACGCTCTGCTGCCAGGCCTTGTGGAGGGCAAGTTTCGGACTGAGAACACTGCCACCAGAATCTCCCAGGCTATGAAAGATATCAAGAATGTCACCAGAGATGGGTGGGTATTTACGCCATTAAATGAAGAAAAAAAAGCAGTGTGTTGTATGTATGTAGACCATAGTTTACCCATGTCAAGGCAAAGCTAGCTCTATTCTATAATATCTTGTTTGAACAACAATGGCTTTTGTAAGGGGAGCTAATCAATAATTCATGAGAGGCCATTTTGGAGAGACTCATAAATTATTCATTGATGAAATATGGCAGGTGTTGGTCATATTCTGTATGGAACATCTCAAATAGATGAACAAAAGCACATGTTTTTCATTGTGCTTAAAATGGGATTGCATTGAATGTACATTTGAAATAAAAAAAATAAAAAGAATAAAATTGATTTGGAATGTTGGCATACATGTTGACAGACTTGTAATAAATGTCGGCATACATGTTGACAGAACTTGTAATAAAATTCTAATACTTTTATACGAAGAGTAGGCATATGAATTGATTTTTAGATCCTTTGAATGATGACTTATGACTGATCTGTATGAATTGTTGCAAGCTAGGTCATTCATTCACTCACCCACTCACTCACTCACTCACCCACTCACTCACTCACTCACCCACTCACTCACTCACTCACTCACTCACTCTCACTCACTCACTCACTCACTCACTCACTCACTCACTCACTTACTCACTCACTCACCCACCCACCCACCCACCCACTACCCACCCACATGAACTCTTGTGAGGAATAGATGAGCTTGCAGGTATCTGTATTTGTATAGCCAGTATAACTGCCCTTTGGCGTAACACACCAGCTTCGCAGGCACATGGCGCGGCAGCAGCTGGCTACATTCCACCGAACGACTTTTTACACCTAACCTTTGAACGTCTAACTCTAAAGTTCTAAACATTGTTTAAAACTATCTAGTGATGAATACAGATAAAGATTCTGGCAGCCTGCCATATGACTGGTGACAGAGAGACAAAAGTGTGCCTTGCCCCCTCTCTGCAGGCCAATGCCGGTTGCCTGGGTAGTGAACCAGTTGCGAGACCTCGGTCTGGACACGTACACACAGGAGTATGTCCAGACTATCCCCGTACCTTCAGCTAGCAAGAAGTCTCAGGAACTGGGCAAGGACATGTTTGTGGTGAGCTGTTCATTGGTTTATTCATATTTATTTATATCAACAACTGCATAACTGGCAGTCGTGACTTACAAGGCTGAATTCAGATGCGTAGACTGTTCATGAGAGGGTCATTTATACAATTATGTCTAAAACGACAACTCAGTGGGAATGCTTGCTTTCTACAGCCAAGTTTATTTTGTTGAGATACATGTACAGCAAAAGTTATCCAATTTTTAATGCTGTCACTAAAGCATTAGCCTGTATTTTTTCAGACTGGTAGCTTTTGGTCTATTTTTAAAAGAATAACACACCATGGTTTACTGGTAAAATTTTTATATGGACATTTCAGATGGTATCTGCCACTTCTTGTCACTGTTATAAATGTGTTCTAAATTGCATTGTACATTGTATTTGACTTTTTAAAAGATTTTTTTTTGCTTGAGTATTCAGTAGTCTTTTAGAATGTCTAAATTCATGTATTTGTGTTTGAAAAAAAAATAATTTCTGCCCATACAGACGCTGAATGGCACCAACGTGTACGCCATCCTCCGCGCTCCACGAGCGGCCAGTACGGAGGCCATAGTCCTGTCTGCCCCCTATAAACATCACATCACCATGGATCACAACAACCACGCCTTCGGCCTCATGGTCGCCCTGGCTGCTCACTTCAGAAGTAAGTTTCCTTCTTCTTCATATCCATTAGGTGTAGATGGGTTTGATTCCTTGCATTCCAGTGGCTAGAAATTGTGTTCTTGGGAAAGACACTTTACAGGACTTTTCTCACTCCGGCTAAGTGTAATGAAAATGGGTACTTTAGATGGGGAGATAAAAGGGGGTGGAAGGAGAGGGATGGGCTCTGTCTTCCAATACCGTGTCCTAGACACAGTGGACTACCAACTGCCCCTATATGTGGCCTCAAATGGGACTACCTTTACCTTTGCCACCAATCCATATGGATGATTTTGTTTTATTCTTGATTAACCTTCATCCTTGTTACATGTAATTTACAAAACGTAACAAATGTCTCATTTTAATGCCTTTGCAGAGTCTAGCTATTGGTCCAAAGACATTATCTTCCTGTTGGTGGACTATGATGAGATAGGTATGGAGGCCTGGCTTCAGGAGTACCACTACACCAAGTCAGCACGTGAGTGGTCTCATCCTTCAAATAATTCTCGAAGGTGCTATATCATTTACAACCATCCCTAAGACTGTTTAGAAGACTGTGACTGATTTTATCAAAAAGTGGTGTTTCAGCAAAAGACTGGTTGCTGCTCCCACTTTTCCCGACCGACTTCGTATCTTCCTACCTCCCCCACTTTCTGCCGCTCCCACTTTTCCCGACCGACTTTGTAGCTTCCTACCTCCCCCACTTTCTGCCGCTCCCACTTTTCCCGACCGACTTCGTAGCTTCCTACCTCCCCCACTTTCTACCGCTCCCACTTTTCCCGACCGACTTCGTAGCTTCCTACCTCCCCCACTTTCTACCGCTCCCACTTTTCCCGACCGACTTCGTAGCTTCCTACCTCCCCCACTTTCTGCCGCTCCCACTTTTCCCGACCGACTTCGTAACTTCCTACCTCCCCCACTTTCTGCCGCTCCCACTTTTCCCGACCGACTTCGTAGCTTCCTACCTCCCCCACTTTCTGCCGCTCCCACTTTTCCCGACCGACTTCGTAGCTTCCTACCTCCCCCACTTTCTGCCGCTCCCACTTTTCCCGACCGACTTTGTAGCTTCCTACCTCCCCCACTTTCTGCCGCTCCCACTTTTCCCGACCGACTTCGTAGCTTCCTACCTCCCCCACTTTCTGCCGCTCCCACTTTTCCCGACTGACTTCGTAGCTTCCTACCTCCCCCACTTTCTGCCGCTCCCACTTTTCCCGACCGACTTCGTAGCTTCCTACCTCCCCCACTTTCTGCCGCTCCCACTTTTCCCGACTGACTTCGTAGCTTCCTGCCTCCCCCACTTTCTGCCGCTCCCACTTTTCCCGACCGACTTCGTAGCTTCCTACCTCCCCCACTTTCTGCCGCTCCCACTTTTCCCGACCGACTTCGTACATTGTATTCATGTCAATATTTGGGCCAATGTAAACGCATTCACTTTTGCATTGTTTTTATTTTCGTGTTTTTTGCGATGTCCTCATATCACAAAAACATGACACCAAAATTAAAAAGTAAAAGGCTGTAGCACTGTAACATCTTAGATTTGCAATCATTCCTTGAGTGTAAAAGAACACTGCAAGTTTTTATTTTAACAGTTGAACTAATTCTTCATGTTTGTATTTCTGGTTAGTTCTGAAAAGCTCGCCCCTTCACGGTCGCAGTGGGTCGATCCAGGCAGCAATCAACCTGGAGCTGCACTCTGACCAGGTGTCGCATTTCAATGTCAAGCTGGAGGGTTTGAACGGGCTCCTACCCAACTTGGACCTGGTGAACCTGGTCGCTCAGCTGTGTAACAGGGAGAGGTTCACAGTCAAGCTGCACCAGCAGGTACTGGAATTCCTCATTTTTTCACGATACTTTTACTTTCACTGTTTTCACAGTCACTTCTGTACCATGAACTTATCATTACCATTACTAAATCATTTATCTATCACTATAAAGATCAATTTCACTCATTTTCAGTGAACATGTCCATTTTCCACAGACCATGAAATTTTGCTACTGTGAGAACAAAGTGAAGTATGGTACTAATGCCAATATACAGGCTCCAATATAATCAGTTTACGTTGTTTCTCAGCCCCATTTGATAAAAAATATCACTACAAGTGCATAAGGTTTTTGGTTCACAAGGCTCAGGTTTGATATACTAGTACTGATGCCAACAACAAAAGAAGTAAATCATCTGACGTGCCATCACAAAAAATTAATGTTGACTACACATACATTGTGTTTTTGAGCCTTGTTTTCACTTCAACTCCCTTTACAGTAAAGTACAGTAAAGACAAGTTTGACTGTACATGTACTATCATGAAAGTTCATCTGTGTTGGTAGTTACATGTTAAAAGTTAAAACTTTTGATTCAACACAAGGTAATTTCTCACCTAGAACTTTTGACCAGCACCTCTGGTCTTCCTCAGTAGACTGACCCAGTGAGACTGTCACGTGGCTTCATTATTGACCCAGTGTTGACGTCACACTTCAGTGAAGCCACGTGACAGTCAACAAGTTTGGCTGTATTTGATGATATTGATTTTACCTTATCTTGTCAGCACGATCCATTTCCATCTGAGGGGTGGCCAGCCTTCCAGCAAAACCTGAAGACCATGAGCCTCATGATGCTGCACCAGGCCACAGGGATGCCCAACGGCCTGCACGGCCTGTTCCTGCGCTATCACATCGAGGCCGTGACTCTGGAGGGGGTCCTGGAGCCGGGACGCTCCGCCGCCGGCTTCTACAGAATGGGCAGGTGAGGGCAAGTCTCGCAAGTTCACTGGCCTGCTTCAAACAAAAGGAGTTTTGTTCAGAGTGAGAGTTTTGGAGTTTAATGTCATTTTAGGTTTGTGACCTTACTTCTGGATCAGAAGTTAGAGATTTCAAATCCTACATGTATCTGTTACCCAACCTGTAAGCTTTGTTTGTTTGTTTATTTATTCGCATACAAAGAAAAAACAATAAAATGAACATATAAAAGCTTCTGAGAGAAGTCCTTATGATGTTAAGCTACGGTCCAGTGTTCATTGTACTAAGGAAATCTTTTATGGCCTAAGGCCATGTACATCTGTTCATCTTGTATCAGCTAGTGAAAAGTTAATCTTACCTTGTAATCTCACCTTGTAGACGGTCAATAGGTACCCTCAGTGGTAATGAGACTGCACCTAGGTTGTGTCTGTACGGCAGTAACACTAACAGTTCCCCACATGTGCAATGTAGTTCAGGGAATGGATCCTTGCATGTGTTAGTCAGTATGTGAATGTATACTCAGTCTGGTACTCGTGGTTCCGCTACTCGTCTGCCAGCCTGGCTTTAAGTATGTTCAATGCTAAACTGAAATTTCTAGCCATGCTTGTCAACCATCACAATGTCCTGAAACAGAAAAATTAAACCATGATGGTTTAACTTATTATCTCCCTGTCTGATCCAGGGTGCTGGAGGGAGTGTTCCGAAGTCTGAACAACTTGCTGGAGCGTTTCCACCAGTCTTTCTTCTTCTACCTGCTGCCAGCCTCGGACCGCTACGTGTCCATCGGGATGTACATGCCACCGTTTGGCCTGATCCTGCTTGTTACAGCACTTAAAATATCCTTTCCAACTGTGTAGTGTGCTTGGTATAGCAGTGAGTGACCAGGGGGTCATGAGTTTCAGTCTTTGTCATTTACCCAACTTACATGCTATTGGAAAGGGTAGCAATCCTCAAGATGGGATGGGACTGCTCATTTTTCTTGTCAGAAAGAGCTGGGGGAAGGGGTTATTTATTTACCAGTTCGGCTGACATACAGCAAGGTCTGCCCCTTGGTCTGCCCAAGTAGCCACATGCTGTTACTAAGGGCTACATGTAGTCTTAGAGTTAGCCAAAACGGTACACAGTATGTACATTTGTAAATACATGAAGTATTCTGTCCTTCTTGTTGTGACCAGTGTTAGATAAGCTTCTCATTCCAAATCTATTGCAGTCGTTGTTTAAGTGTTGGACATTATGATATGTGTATAGAATATGAACTTGACTAAAAACTATTTTCTCCTTAACAACTGCCATGCCATTGCATTATGGATCAGCATAGGTACACCTGACCCAGACCCATGGGAGGGTGAGGAGAATGTAGTGATTGAGCACATCAAATCAGGGAAGACTGAAGGTGGTCAGGGAGACAACAAGGACTCTAAAAGAGGAGTAACAAAAATAAGAACTCAAAACGTGAGTTTAAATTGTGGCAAACAGAAGAAGTTGGTGTTTTGATGTATGGTAGAACCATTTTTGAAAAATTTGCTTCCCTAATTCCAGGATCTGTCTATTGTCTATTGTGGCCATTATTTTGAAGTGCCTTGAGTGACTATTACAAACAAGCTTGACTATTACAAGAGAAAAGTATTCAAGTATCAAGTTGACAGTACATGTAGGTTGACAACACATGGGTGCGGAAAGATTGATAGGCAGTATGACAGAAATTCAGAATCTGGCCTAGAACCAGCAGGAATTAATGGTCAATGGGGGAATTCAGGAAGCTGAGCATTGCATACTCCCCAGAAGTCTCCAATTTCTTGTTTATGTTAATTAAGAAACAACATTAGTGAAACAACATGAGTCTACTAATCTTCCTAGAGTCCTTTACATGTACATCATAATTAAAATACAATCAATTACATAACTACAAATACATACAAGAACAGCTTAAATGACTGTTGATTAACAATAACCTAAACCTGAGACGACTTACTCATATATATAATTGTGAAGCTAACAAAAAAACTAATATAATTGTTGTATGTTTAAAGTTAAAACTTTTGATCCAACACAAGGTAAATTGTCTCACCTATAGCTTTCGACCAGTTCTTCTGGTCTTCCTTGGTAGACTGACCCAGTGCGACTAGTCATGTGGCTTCTTTGAAATGTGACATCAACACTGGCCGTGGGTCAAAGGTATCTAGTAAACAATGTCGGCCCCCGTCGAGGTTAAGTGATGGGTGATGTGCCCTGATGTAAATAGCCGCTTTCACCCCTCTCAGGAAGTAGTCTTGTTCGGTGTCCAATATTCTTACAGAATTGTTGTATGTTGTTCTGATGCAGTACTTTGATGGGGACGCCTGGTCGCTGGTACCCGTGGTGTCGTGCTGTCAGATAGCGGGATTCATCGCGTCCATCAGTCCCATGGTGATGACAGGACTGGGACACCTGTTTGGCACCAAGCCGTACCAGGCTATCATCACAGGTGCCACCGGCATGTTCTTTGCCAGCCTCTTCATGCCAATGTGCATTACCAGGTGTGTTTACAAGTTTTCAACCACCTGTTTGTATATACATGTACCACTGCAAGGTATTGTTTATGTTCTTTTACACTGAAGGAATGATTGCAAATCTAAGATGTTACAGTGCTACAGCCTTTTACTTTTTGGTTTTGGTGTCATGTTTTTGTGATAAAAAGACATCGCAAAAAACACGAATTAAAACCAATGCAAAAGTGAATGCGTTTACATTGGCCCAAATATTTACATGAATACAATGTACGAAGTCGGTCGGGAAAAGTGGGAGTGGCAGAAAGTGGGGGAGGTAGGAAGATACGGTCGGGAAAAGTGGGAGCGGCAGAAAGTGGGGGAGGTAGGAAGCTACAAAGTCGGTCAGGAAAAGTGGGAGCGGCAGAAAGTGGGGGAGGTAGGAAGCTACGAGGTCGGTCGGGAAAACTGGGAACGGCAGAAAGTGGGGGAGGTAGGAAGCTACATGTATGTACCTTCACAGAAGGAAAACATATTGTTTTTTGTTCGTTTCTTCTTCAGAAGTTCCATTCCAAACAAACAATTAACGTCCATGACCTGGACCACATGGTTGTCACCATGGTAACTGGTGCTGTCCCAGACACCCTGTGGTGTTGGATAACATTATATGTATCAAGTGGCAGGACAGGAGCTAGTCACCATATACTGTAAACCCCATATGAATGTGTTTGAGTATGAATAAATAGAGTAGTAGTTTGTTAGGCTAGACCATGTAAAAGGTACTAGTAAACACAATGTATTTGCTAAACAAATGTTACCTTTCTAGTTTGCATTAATTTTGCCAATACTAATAGCAAATGTTAGCTTTTTGTTACTTACACATGTAGTTTCCCACAATGACAGATATTTCTGATATCCCCAGGAACCGTCTGGCCTGTACAGTGAACACCTTACGGTTATGGAAGTGTGCAGCGCTCGTCCTACAGGCCATCATACTAGCTGCCACAGCTGCCGCCAACTTCTCTCTCGGCATGCTGCTGGCAGTTACCATGGTACCTGTGTGTGCTATGGTCAGACCAGGCAAACTCAGGTAATCATTAACTTTCAATTATTAGTTCACATCAAATATCTGTCTTCAGCTTTAGTTTATTCAATACCACAAGTCATAACTTTAATACACGAAATTGTTTGAAAAGGTACAGCCTTGTAGATGTTTTGATCAGCGCTATGTACGTATATGTGTGTTATGGATATTGGGAAATTGTAAGTTTTCAGTTAACAGTTGTCAGTATGTTACTACACGTAGTAGTAGTAGCTATATGGAGAAAGATATGAACTTACATTGTCCTTGTCAAGCTGACTACAGGTAAAGCTGTTCCGGGGATACATCAATTGGTTGTTATGTTTTTCCTTTGATTTTACATTATGCATTCTATTCGGGATGATTTTATGTGTATTGTGACAGGCCAGTGTTACACTTTTGCTGTGCATTACACATTCAACACACAAGAGAAACTAAGGGTAGAGGTTCTCCTCATCCCAGAAGTCGCACTTGTCTTGTAGGTAGCCCTGAACAATGCTGTTCTTCGGAACATTGTAGACCAGGTTGGCGTAGTTCTTGGCAGATCCGAAGGATGGCCAGTCCAGGACTTGGTCAGCAGGAAGACTGGACTGTCGAGTGCCGGGGGTGTTAGGGTTGCTGGTGTGAACAAAGTTGCCATAGTAGTAAGCCATGGAGTCAGCTAAGGCTTGTTCTTCTGGCGTGAACTTGTAACCACTCAGTGAAATGGACTGGAACTCGAAGGGTAGATCGCCAGAATGGCAGACGTGGCCTTTACAGTACGGGTAGCTGTTCCAAGCTGCATCAAGGGAACTTGAAAGGGGATGTGCAAAGACGTACAGCCATGTGTTAGAATTTCCGTGCTTGAGAGCGCTCTTGAGAATGTTACGTGTTGGACACGTGAACATGAACTGGGTGGCCAATGTTGCTAAGACTGGACGTTCATCGCCTGTATCAGAAGGGGGGTACTCTGAGAGAACTGAGAATGCTGAGGTTCTGAAGACAGCGAGGGCAAATTGTTGATATCTGATTGCCGGTACAGGAGATGACAAAGCTTGATATATGAACAGAAGGGCTTCTTCCGTGTTTGAACCAATGATGAGAGGCTTTCTCTGAAAGTTTCCAGCAGAAAAGCTTTGCACCATCTGACTTGTGATGATGTTGCCATCCACAACTGGTCCCCAGGGTTCAAACAATTCAGTTATGTGAAGTGGATTGACGACCTCAGTCTCAACTGCATGCTGGGCATGTCGGACTTTTGAAATGTCAGCTTCTCGCATGCAGTTCATGTCTCCGACTGAGCAATTCAGGTTTTTGGCAAAGTCGTCACCTAAGATGATAGCCTCCAGCTGACTTCTGAAGTAAAGACCTGTAGGTGCACTTGACACAATGGCTTTGTGGAACAGCTTGTCACTTCCGTCGTTGACCAGGTGGAATAGAACTGAGTACCCTCCTGCACTTTGCCCAAACAGAGTGACTTGGTTTTCATCTCCGCCAAAGGCTGCGATGTTGTCCTGTACCCACTGCAGCGCTGCTACTTGATCAAGAAGGGCTTGGTTGCCCCTGGCGGCATCCCTCCCTGTCCCTGCCTTCAGGAAGCCTAGAGAGCTTAGCCTGTAGTTGGCTGCCACAACAACAGCGTCAGTCTTGTTGGCAAAGAATCTGCTGTCATACAGGAGACCCATGGCAGAGCCTCCATAGAAGTTTCCCCCGTGAATGAAGAAGATGACTGGTTTCCTTGACGTGGGGCTGGCAGTTTTTGGTACAAAGACGTTAAGGTAAAGGCAGTCCTCCTTGTTCTGCCTTTCCGAAACTGGCGGGCATTGCCCACCGTAATCTGGGTCAGTGGGACTGCAGGCGGGCTGAATGCACACTGGACTTCGTTTTGTGGCATTGTAGATGGCAGGTCCCCATGGCTTGGCAGGCTGGGGTGGGCGAAACCTTAGGTCTCCTGTGGGTGGAGCGGCAAAGGGAATGCCAAAGAAGATTTGTCCTTCCCTGACGTAGAGTCCCCTTACGGGACCATGGTTTGTCTGGACAACAGGGCTGTCAGTGGTACCACCACCGGTTGTACAACTCAGTAGTACAAGAACCGTGAGCAGAGACAGAAAGGCCATGACTGTGTAGGCCTACAACAGTGTGTCTATTCCGTAGGCTGTCTGTTGCTAAGTGGGCTTGTACGTACCTGCTGATTCAAGCAGTTTATGTTTGTTAGCATGACAAATTATGCAAATGAAGCACCTGATCTCAAAGATACATGATTGTACACATGTAAAGCCCACACATCTAAATATGTACTGCAACTGATTCTCCATGGTATCATTTATATAATGATTTTCCCTGTGTAAAGTTTGATTCAACTTCTCTAATTGTAGACCAAGATTAGATTGTTTTCAGCTGGTTGCTTGGATTGATGAGGTGATTTGGTTACCGGGTCATGTAAATACATGTAGAAGAACCTTATCTCTGGCCAAGACACAGTGTTCCTGCTGTGTCAGTCAGCTGATGATACACAGCTTGGACATTGTACTTTGTCTTGCAAAGCTTTGGATTGTCTGTTTACACAACCTCCATCACTTCACATACGGGTACCTTTTGACGTTACAAAGAGTCAGCTGCAATAGACCATCATAACAAATAATTTGTGTATCTTTAACTTTATGATTAGTTTAATTTCACAATTTTATTGTTCAAACATGTTGAATACTTGATCAGCGTTGGATGAAATGACGTTGAGGTGAAACAACTTCTAGTCCAAAATGTATAAATTGAAGAGACAAGATGCATAGATATACCATTTGTACTATTTCTTCTTTTTTTTTTACATGACTGCAGGTTTTTACAAGCTGTGCTGATGTTACTTGTGTCACCGTTTGGCCTGCTGATCATATACACAGGACTGTACCTCGGCCTCACCGAAACAGAGTACCACGGCCTCTTGCCATCCGCCTTCCACCTCTGCACCGTCGTATACTACAACATCCTGAGTGGAGTTATCCATAGTTATGTGTTAGGCACATGGCAGTACACATTACTAGCCCTGGCAGTTTTCCCTAACTGGTTGTTCTTCTGGTGTATTGTGTTTAAAAAGAGGGATGTGCCAGTGATAGAAAATAAAGAGGAAAAGATGAAAAGCTAGTCTACAAGACATGGTAAAAATGATATCTGTGGGCAGTGATTGTTATTTGTATATACAGGATTTTCCTTAGATTATTTCTTTTACAGAACTGGTGATAGAAGCTAAATATGGAGGTGATTAAATGTTATGTTGTACAATTTTTGGCATGCATGTACCAATGAATTTTTGATAGGATATTCCAGGTTTCTTGTGAATCTGCTTCAGTAAAGTGAATTGAAATGTATCATTTTTGGGGGTCATTTTATTACACTTGTCAAAATAGGAAATTTTCAGTTAGGCCACATCAATTTGATTTCTTGGCTCTCAGATTTTTTTGGAAAAAATAAGCGACCGTGCGAAAAAAACAGGCCTAGGCATCCTATGATAGCCCCAAATGCTACAGTAGGAGTCATGAAGTCAACATACAGTACCAAGAACAGTAGGGTCATCATCACTACTCGTAGATAGCTTTAAACAATGTCTAGAGTAATGTGGTGCCTGCGAAGCTGGTGTTACGCCGAAGGGTGGTTATACCGGCTATACAGATACATAACATACCAGGGTGGTTTGTAACTCAATGAATTTTAAACTTTCAATCAAACTGCTGCATTGATTGATGGAAAAACAGTAACAACTGGGAAGAAAAGGACTCTCTTCAACTGTTGAGGCCAAAATATGAGCAGTTTGAAGTTGATTCAGAATCTACTTTTTTTTTTCAAATCGGAAAAAGATGAAGAGGGCGAATCTGAGAAACACTTGATTAAATTGGTGTGGCCTTATGACTTCGTGAAGTTGTGAGCACTCGGTGTGTTTTAAAGACACAAATCACAAAAGTAAGCTGTTATCAATTTGTTTAATAATTACAAGCTATAAGCACTTTATACAGGACCTCTCCTTTTGAGTGGCAAAAGGATCATAAACATATAGGTATCAGACAAGAGCTGTATCCGTTGTATACGTGTACATTTGTACGATATACACTGAGTAAACAACACAATGTGCAGGCACACTGCCGAAGTTATGCAAGATTTTGAAAGGTCTGGTACTACTATAGTATTTTGTCCGCTACATTATCAAACTGTTGACGTGGGCACCACAGGGAAAAATGATGCTTCTAAACATACAAATGAATAAACAATCTATTAAAAAGAAATGTTGTGGTCCCTGTCGGTGATGAAGAGCGACTTTTACAATAATCAATGTATTTTTTACAAAACCCTGTTTACTAGTACATGTAATACTACAGGGGACAAAATGTACAATAGTTTAGCACACAACTCCAATCACACCTTTCAAAGAAGGCTATCATACCATTTGTAATCAATTCTACACTTTTTGTTACCTTGCATTCTCCGTATGTGCTATACTTGTAAGGAAAAACTGATACAGCCAAGTAAAAAAACATACCAGTCACACTTGCCTCTTGTAGTTCTATATCTGACACTGAGCATGAAAAACTGGCATATCACACAACTGAAGCATGGAGGTAAAAAAACTTCCTTTTTGAACCTCCTTGACTGAAGCTACCCTTAGTTTCTCCTCATGTCATATCTTCTGTTTCATCACATCAAATATAACTGGTACAAACTATCAACTACCAAGGAGAGAATCATACACATGTCACACATAAGATAGGAGGCTGCCCAGGCCATCGGTTGTATTACAAGTACTTGTTCTTTTGAAAACTGATCAGCTCAAGAAATTACACACTTTCTTCAAACAAAGAGGGTATCTTTGTAACCTCCTTGCTTACACATTTACCACGAAAACTGCAAGGTTTACAGTCTGACTTTAGATTTGTAAAATGTACAAAATCAGGCAACCCACTGGTGCTAAATACATCTACATGTAAGTCTGACTCAAAGATAAACTGTGTGCATGACCCTTGCATACTTCTGTTCCCTTGGAGTAGTTAACCTTTGTTATAATAGATTTTGGGATAGGCACCAGATTGTACATTGTATAAACTGAATTCTTTCCAATTTTCCACCAAAAATAAGTTTCACTCAAAAATTTTGAAATACAACCTTGGGAAAAAAACATGGACATAAAAGTCTTTCCATGTTTTGCCCAAGATGATATACTGGTGACACAAAAGGTTCACATAGAATCCACAGCAACATCTAAAGGCTGTACATAATTTGAGTGCTTTAACCTTCTCACTGCTGCCTTGCTGCCTAACAATGTATCCAATACAAATGTTGATGCCAATGGGCTACATCAGCAGGAAGGAGGTTAACAAATTTAAAGTTGAAATAAATCAAAGGCTTTTTTTAAACGTACACCATGCTTGGTGTTACTGTTTGGGCAAATCAGTCATACTTTCAAAGTACACAGTATTTCAGAACAGAAATACATTATACAGTTAGAAATACATTATACTGTATTCCTAGCAATTCCTCTGAGAGACCACTAGGTTTCATCCCTTGAAAAGGAGCCAATGAGTGCAAAGCTAAGCCTCAGTTGGCTGCGCTCCCTCTTCGCCTGGAGTCTGATCACCCCTCACCTCTGGCGGAGGCTCGATGGGAATGGCGGCGTTTGGGCGACGGGCCGGCGATCGCTTCAACACCTGCGGCGGCATTTGGTTGTTGAAGTACGTCACGCCCCGTACAACCTGCGCCGACGGGGGATGTGGAGAGGTGTAGACAGGAGGGACGTTGGGGGTGGGGGCTGTTGGCCCGGCTTGGGGGATGGGGGCGTATGAAGACACAGGGTTGGGGGCTGCTGCATAGTTCACCATCCCTCCTGCCGAGAAGAAAGGAGGCGGGAGTAGCTGTGGAGGGACGGGAGGGGCCATCGTCATGGCAGGGTTGTACATGGCCGGGTGGGCCATACCTGGCGGCAGGTTAACATCGGACAGAACCATTCCCTGGTGGGGGGGTGCAGGGGGCCCTGTGGGGTGAGGGGGGATTGGTCCATCAACAACCGGGGGAGTGCTTCCTCTGGCAAACTGCTCCCCACGGTACCCCTGGTTGTAATACGTAACCCCCTTCACCATGTTGGGCGGCACAACCTGTTCCGGCATGGGCCTCTGGCGGAGCGAGGAGTACCGTTTTGGTCGATCTGAGCGGTTGGGGCCATGTCTCTCCTCGGGATGTTGCGGCGACCCGTCTGCATGCCCTCGATCCTGAGCCACAGGCTCCTCGCCAGGCTGCAGGGAGAGGTTTTCCATTCGTTTGCGGATATTCTGCTGCTGCGGTGGACTTGTCCTGGGCGCCTGCGTACTGCGGCGGTACCGTGTGTACGAACGTTTCTCCTGCGGCGCGGGATGCTGGTGCTCACTCTCTGTGCTTGCAGCAGTCTTCACTGGTACTGGAGATACTGTGACACCATTCTCACTGTTCTTGGGCATAGAATTAGTAGGGACATTGCTGATAACGTTAGACACAGCCTGCTCCTCACTTGGTCTCTGTCTGAAGACCTCAGGCTGGTTTCTATTTTCATCACTAACAACATTATCCAACGGTCCATTGTGTCGGTAATTGCTAGTATTCGCAGCCCACTGCCTGACATCCTGTGTATACTGGGCCCTGTTCCTTGTCTGTACATCTGTCCTATTTCTAGGAGGAAAACCCCGACGTGGTGGCGGGCGCTCAACAAAGTCTCTCAGCGTCCGGGGAGGTGGACGATCGCCACGCCCCCCTCCCCTGGGCGGCCGTCTTCCCCTTCTTGGTCGGATGTTGTCAGGACTGGACTCTCTCCTCGGATCGTAGCCGTATATCGCAATCAGCTCCTCCACAGGTTTGGGCCTCTGTTCGTCCTCATTGAACAAGTCGTGCTGCCACTTCCCCTCGTCCTGCCACAGCTTTCTGCGCCCCTTAACGGGAGGGCGACCTTGCTGTTTGTCGTCTTCCTCCCCACGAATGTCATGTTCAAAGAAGTCTCCCTTTCTGGGAATAAACGCAGGATTGCGACGATCCTCGTCGTCATCTAGGTTTTCTGCCTGATCCTCACTGTCGGGAGCTTCCGATCCGTCCCCGCTTTGTCTCTCCAACTTCTTTCCTTTGTCACTTCCGTCAGTTGACACAGTGGATTTGGAGGTGTCCAGGTCATGTGTCTCTTCTGTTTCTTGGGTCTCTTCTGTTGTTTCCTGCGTGTCCTCCGTTTCTGTATCATCATCTGCTCTGGTGTCCTCATGCTCTGTGTCACTGTCCCCCTGCTCAGCCTGGGAGTCCTGTGAAACAGACACAAATTTTCAATATTTTATGCTGCATTGGAACAAACAAGGACAACCTGCTCTAACTTAGTGATACCTCTAACAGCTCTGGAAATGATTTGGTACTAACATTCTTTTTATAAGGGATACAGCTTACATTTTCTACCCATTTAAAGCAATAACATAAAAGTTCAGATGTCTCTGATCCAAGTGCTTTGTCATGACTTGTCTGTGTAGCATGTCTTTGTCAGACTACTATTTTTGTAGTACTTTGCACATGGATTAGCTGCACTTGGGGTAGTTTTCATGCTTGCTGTAAAGTATGTAGGCCAGGCTTTTAGCTAGGATTTTTTTGTTGGGTGTCCATTTTTTTTATTGTATGCTACATGTATAAGGTACAAGCTTTTTAGGGGGGCTTTTAAAGTTTTTTGAAATTCGTAATGCTCTCAAACACTACTTCCTGCATTTTGAGGTGGAAATTTTGAGGAATACAGCCAGGTTTTTTTCCTGTTACTTCATTTTTGTATTTATAGTAAGGCTAAAGGGAGGCATGAGGGCATGGCAGAGGTTAGGAGTGGAAAAAATAGGGTGTCTTTAGGGTGTCCTACCAAAAAGTAGGGTGTCCAATTTCTCAATATTTTCAATACAGGGTGTCCAAAAGACACCTGGACACCCCCCTAGCTAAAAGCCTGATGTAGGCTTCTAGCAAGATTCAACACTACAGCAGTCTGAAACATCCAATTTCAGCATCATCGAAGCCACTGAGATAATAATTATCACAAACAACTCAAGATTTACATAATTTGTACTCAAATTGTAGTTCTTTCAAACAATGACTCTGCAATCGTAGGGCGTTTCCCTCCTAACTATCATTGCTTAAGCAACTGTTGTATAAATAACTAGAAAAATAAGATAGTGTAGTTCATAATCCCTTTCTGGCTTGATTAACTATTGAGTGTTTTTCTCTTCGGAAGATATCTTCAAACCCTGGTTTCACAATCGCCCATTTTTATGGACCATGTCACATGTGTTCCCACATGCATACACATGTACTTTCCACGTGTGCTTAAATCAAATTCCTTTAGAATAGCAGTTTGACCAGACATGCCTCCCAAATGATCCGAGAGGGCTTACAAATTGCTGCCAAGCCCAAATAAAGCTTATCAAGGGGGGACATTCGAAGCTATATCCCGTGAGTGATTCAGTGTTCCGGGGCATATAAAATTTATACCTCGTCCGCTTCCCCCGCTCTGTCTTCCTCGGCGCTCTCGTATTCAGACAGCGCTTCGGCGTGCTCCCCCTCGCTCTCACATGGCGACTGACGATCTCTGTCGTCTTCACCGGAGTGAGATGGGTCCTCTGTGCTTCCCAGACTAGCCTGAGACGTCGATAACGTCTCTTCCTCGCCTTCTTCGCCTTCGCTTTCGCTGGGTCGACGTCGACGCCTGTCCGCCATTGTTGCCCTAAGTCGAATTGTGAAGAGACCGCAAGGAAACGCACAGAGATAATAATCAATTTCCTAAACAGTATTGTCATCACAATATATCCATATATACCATCTAATGTAAAAAGATACATATATAAAATTTGTTGACGTACAAAACTCTTTTCAGAAAGTACATTTACTGGAAATAAAAAGAGCAATGATTCCTCGTTGCGTTTGCATGTCAATTTTGGCGGGATTTGCGCTTGCTCAAGAGTTTGAACTTTGAACCTAAAGGAATGCTAGGTACAGGTCCAGCCGATGAATGGACATTGCAAAGGATTACGCTGAGTTGGCCTAATTTGAAGGACAGTTGGAGTAAAGTTGCGAAGAGAAAACAAATGCTTCGTCCTTCAAGTGAAGAATACAGAGTGCATGTATCTATGCTGGTAGGGTTTATATCTGCCACCGTGATATACCATTACTGATAAACTTACTTGGTTTGATCATCTTTAATACCTCCATGGTTTGATTCATCTCTAACCTCCTTGATTCGTCCAATTAAGGAGGTTAGTTTACTGAAATGGGATTCATCAAAAACTTTCGGCTGACACTAAAGTTTTGCCAAAATGCGCCCAACACCTTGAGTAACTTATCCCCAAGTAAATGTTTTAATCGTCTAGAAAATTGATAAACAAAACATTTGCTAGGATCATGCCATTTGCCGACCCGTTGTAACATTAAAGTCTCCTAAAGTTTTTGCCTGACATTCGATTCTAGGATGCAAACGTTAGTCAAAGAATGACTCTTATATCATGTTTGTGTGCTGTTTTATTGAGAAAAAAGACATTGCCATATCATGGACAGTGCACAAAATGCATAGAATTGATGAAGCCCCATACGGGCATATCAATGGTTGGACTCGAAGTAAAGACCCTTGCTCTGTTACCTGTTCCACCGAAACACACTGCGTACATATGCCCTGGCCAAACAAAATAAAGACGCTAGCGCTTCAAGCTCCATTATCTGTGTACCGGTAACCGGTACGGTAACGGTATTTCCTATATTTAACTGCTGTAAGCTGTTTAGGACTGAAAATTGATGATCGTACTTTCCTTAAACGCTTTCCTTTTATGAGCTAACTGGGATCAACTGAGGATACCACGCCCCACCACCACTGTCATAACGATGAGGATGGCGACAAGAAGAGGATGCGAGGCGCCAACAGAGGTCACGGCGCCGCCCCTCGCATTGACGATCTCCTCAGCGCGAAGCCGGGCCACCCGGTCGTTCGGGTTGGTCCCGTTGAACCACAGGGTGAAGCAGGGCGCGCTGTCGTCCACCACCTCGAAGGAACCGTTCCAGATGTTCCGACAGAAGTTGCTCGGGGTGCCGAAGTAGTCCTGGAAGGTTCTGCACTGCGCCCCCTGCCGACAAGTATTTTGACCTGCCAAAAAACAAGCGTGTTGTTCCTTGTCAGGGTTTTATTTTTATGCTTCATCAACAATATAAGAATAAATGCAGTATCTTCTGCAACGTTTACCTACCTACTACATACATGCGCCCGAGAATGTCTAAAAGCATAAGTTTAACAAAATTTCCGTACTATTACAAATGTTGAATGAAGGTTATTTTACCCATAGATATATGTAACTTTTGTATGTCATTTTAATGTTGTACATGTATGATAATTGGGCCTCACACCTACAATAAACAACAACAATACAATTCTAATGTGGCCCACCAACCAGAAATGTCAAAATTGACCATGAACTTTACTTTTAGACCACTTGACTTTCTGTTAGAAGTTTTCCCAATATGATTTTGATGTAGTAGGATACTAAAGGAATGTCTGATGATCATCTGACCAGACGTCCAGTTCCAGCTGACTCCCCAGTTCCCTGAGCAGGTCATGTCGTCCTTACAGGCGTTCCACCAGAGGTTACAGTCCGTGGCGCACAGAGGGACGCCCACGTACCGCTCATTCCGAATCTGCATGTCCACCTGACAAATAGGGAGAAAATATCAGATACCTATCAACAGGGATCATTGCACCCCCCCCCCCCTTCATACTGTAATCCCAGCACCATCGCACTGCTTTTCGGAAAAAAAAAGTTTCCTTCTGGTCTCTTTTGAAGGCAATATCAGGTTAAATTCTAACTCCCAGAAACTTATGGGCCACCGCTTGTATTTCAAAACTTGTAAAATGCTAGAAGTTCCACCTCAAGGAGGGGGGGGGGCTGCGTCCATCATACCACCTAGATTTGTTGGGAGGTCCCTGTTTTAGCAAACATGCGATAGCATGGTATTCATGAAGACAACTTTTTCTCAGACAAGATATAGCTAAAGATGGCTATGCTTCCATTCTCACATACAGACACTGCCCTTCTTCAGAAGTGGCCGTTTCTCAGTCTAGCTCCAGCTCTTTGTGGTCTCTCCTGCCGCTATGTATATTTGTCATCATTGTTTGCTTAACGTTCTTGCACGGTAGAGGGTGAAGGCAATATCTTACCGGTACCAGCCACGGGCCCACGTTGGGAGAACACTCGTAGAAACAGAGGTCCTGCATGAAGTGCCTCTCACAGGACTCCGACAGCTGCGCACAGTGGTGCCAGTCGAAGTTCAGCCACAGAGGCTGGTGGAGCTGTTCCGTGGTACTAGCGCGGCAGCAGGCTCGGTCCTTCCATGGGCTGCACTGTGAAAAATTATATTACATGTACATGTATCACTTAATGGAAAGAACTTTGGATTTTTAAACAAATGTAATACTAGTAAGACCTACGTCTTATGCCTAGAAACACAGAAACTAAAACCCTTTGAGAGAAGTCATTCGTTGGACCCATATTACCCCCCCCCACACACACACAACCTATCCCATACATGACATTTTCACAAACATTTCCATCTAGCCACACCACTCCAACCCTTATTTTTAGTCAGCCCTGCTAGTTATCCCCGCGTTCACCTGTCTGTACAGCGAGCCCTCGGGACCAGGTTGTGTCTTGTGGTGTCTCCCGTCCATGCACTTGTCCAGCATGTCTTCAACACCCAAACCGTCCGTTACCGAAGACTCCCCTCGGACACATCCCACAAGCAGCGCGAACGTTACTGTGACAAAAACCTTCATTGTCTGTGAGAAAAAGGTAGAAAAAGAAAAGAACGTGGCCGAAAGACGATGTTCGTTGGCTCTAGATGTTATGTAACTGCTCAGTAAGATGCCCTTGCCTAGGTCGAGGTCGCTAACACGTGTTTGTGTTCAGAATTTTTTACTTTAAGCAGTCATGTCAACAAGTTGACCTGCCACTTACAGTACCCGTGTAAAGAAATAAGTTACATATTAAAGTAAACCAGTGCGACATTACTATGTATCGTGCCGACTGCATGATGCAATACTCCGCATAGTGGTCAACACTACGTTATCAGAGCACACTGTCTGCCAAGCGCTGATGCAATCAAATGAGCAAATTGTAACAAACTAGTACTTACATTTGCACAAATGTAAACCTTCTGGAAGAGTGACAGTGATTGATAATATTGGTGGTGGAACAATTGTACAAGTTAGTGAGACTGTTCGACATTTGCCCGAGTAGGGTAAACTAGTGACAAATCTTATAGGTTTAGTGAAGGTGGCATGGCGCCTTCCCGCCTGTCACAGGAGTATATATCGTCCTTTGATAGTATTTATCGCCATTTGGAGGGCAGCCAATCCAATGAGGCGTTTCAACAAGGCTAGGTCAGAGTGCACCCAGTCTGGTAAACACCTTTCCACACGTCATCATCATCATCATCATCATTCCAGCACGTACAACAGTTGACTGTGTAAGCTATTTGCATAATTATAGTGTTATCACGTGTGTACAGTGTAAGGTGTATGCGTACGTGAAAACACTGCCATAATGCAAATATTTACTTGGTTTGCGATTTACAAGGTGTTCGGTACGTTATTGGAGTGACACTTGTTACAAATTTCGGCCACCAGTCGTTTTGTGATGTTTGTACACCGTTTTTTTTCATCATCATCATCATTACCACAGACCTATTTAGATATTTTAAACAGTTTGCCTTGGCCTGTTACAGTTAAACCGTATGTGATTTTTTTAGAGCTCCACCATCAATAATGTATCAAGTAGACATTTGTCGCGCCGAACACATTTAAATATACATGTAGTTGAATCAACTGTAGTTCTGAAGGCTACATACATAAGATAGTAAAGTATCCAAAGTGGGGGTAATAAGCTGAAAATGAACAATGGCATTTGTTAGCGATTACCTTTTATTGCATCAAAAGCCAGTGTCACAAAACCATGAGTTCATCTATGGGATTATCTTCATATGAAATCTTAAAACAGAATTGCAGTAGGGATATCGAAGGATTGATGAAGACATTACGGCAGTCAATGAGCTTGCAAATAATATCATCACTACTTGATATAAATTATAAAAACATATAGTAAGCAATATTCCTAATGGGAACTTCTACATTGTAACAGTCATTTACATGCATTGCATATTTCGTGTTATTTTACAGGGTATTTCTTAATGAACATTTTTTTCAATGTTTCGTAGCTAATACTAACTGTTCTAATACCACGAGCTAACTGTTCTATATTCAAAAGGAAAAGTATTAAATGATATAACTAATCATATAGATATACACAAAGAGTACATACAACATATAGCATATATATATGGTATACATACGTTTGTGATACTGACCATGGTCTCAGATTACTTAGTAGTCGTACCTACTAATAAACATCAGTTATCAATTCTAATTCTCTTAACTAAGCGTCGGAAAGAAAAAGAAACTTTCATTACGGTACTCAGAATTGGACAATCGTCATAACTAAAAAAAATTCAATACAGAACATTTCTCCTAATTTTATAACTCTAATTTTTAGAAGAATCAGTTTAGAACTTTCATAATAGTCTAACTACCTACTTCAATGGATCATTCATGATCTCATCATCAGGCCTTACATTTGCTAGACACTCATACAATCATGCATTTTCTCATTAACAATTCCTTAAACGATCCCTATTGATTACTTGTTCGACACGAGAAAGGTTCGTCAACAGCCACATTAGTCAGTCTATAACTGTGCTAGAAATAGTACATGATAGCCGCCTCTTGACATGCTTTTCCATTTGTGACGCTATGGCTAATAGTAATTGCAGCTGGGAGTGCAGCCATGTTAATTTAAATTGTTTCACCTACGGTGAACTAGCTAGACTTGCTCTCTTCTTCACTTTGGATTTGATGTCACTTGCCAACTTGGCTACATCAACAGCACCGTCTGTACAGTCCAGGTATGTCAGGTGAGCTAACTCAGTAGGAATCTCACACTCAGACTTCAAAATGGGCAGTACACAGTACTTGTCACTACTAAGTTCTTTCTCAATGGCTGCCTTGAGCTCAACCTTACACCAGTTACTGGACAGAAAGTTCTGAGAGAGAACTATGAGAATCTTCCGACTATTAGCTACTGCCCACTCGATGTTGTGTGAGATCGGCACGCCGCTCTTGAAGTCCCTGTGGTGGACACAGATCTTCAGGTTGTGGGGTGGAGACTCTAGCTGTTGGACCCACTCATCCACCCAGGAGAAGTCACGCTGGTTGGCTGACACGAAGGCATCGAACCGGAACTTCCTCAGCCAACGAAACACTGTCAGTATAAGAAATGGAGGATTCTGAGATTCTATAACTACAATACCCAAACTGCACCATCCAATTTAATTAACGCTCCCTCCTAAACACCTATATTTGGCGTTAGGAGTATGAGAGCAAACTTAGCAGAATGGTATATATGCTACGTGTTGGTTTTCATCAATATTTTTATGTTTTCATGTTTACCTTGATAATCTAATGCCTGCTCATGTTCATTACTCTAGTACAGCTGATGATAGTGAACTTTTAACAAGCCTCTTTGGTCATGTTCGAGATAGGCATGCGTTTTGGATCCAATCGCAGAGAAAGTATACGTAGTAAGAACCTCCCTCCAAAGACAATACAGACCTGGTGACGATATGAACAACTGCTGGAACCTTTTGACAAAGGACATGCGATCTGTTACAGTTCTGGCCCCAACCTGGAGAGGACAGTAACATTTATCACCCAAAACACGTTGTGTATCTGCATGTTCGTTGAACATTTGTGCGTTATTCCGTAAATTTAAAAGGCATAGATTGAAAATGTTTGATAAACGTGATCTAATTACAAGTTACAACGTTAGTATAAAATGTTTAAGCTTTTTGAAAGATTTAGAAAATAATTTTGATGGTGACCAGTAAGCATAAAGTAAGGAATCTCTAGCAGACATCTTAAGAAGTCTTTTTGTGTTTTTAGCATCTTTGCTATTGTTTGCAAGCAGAAGTATAAAAGCTATTGGTTCAATTGGTTCCCGAGAAATACTAACGTCACTCTTCATGATGAGTCACTTTCAAAAAACTAAGTTTATTGTTTTACTAAGAACAGACTTAAACCATGCTGTCTTCAACAGTTTAAAATTGTTCATATTTACGCTTTTCTCTTCCTTCTTTTCTTCCACGCTTTTCTCTTCCTTCTTTTCTTCCACGCTTTTCTCTTCCTTCTTTTCTTCTACGTTTTTCTCTTCCTTCTTTTCTTCCACGCTTTTCTCTTCCTTCTTTTCTTTCACGTTTTCCACGTCTGTGTCGTCTTTCTCCTCAACATCATCTGTCACGTTGGCAAGAGCTCTCTCGGCAGTTAGCTTCTCCAAAACTAGATCTGCAACAGTTGGAAGACTGGGAATGTAGAAATTTGCGAAGTATCTGTATCTGTATCAATTCATGTTTACCCTCACCTTGTCTCATACTCGTCTTGAGGGTCGGGGACTACGGTTGCATCCAGTATCAGCCTCCTTCATCCTTCTCTGTCCTTTGACTTCTGTGTGCATTCTGTTAGAGACCTGACAGTCAAGTTTTCCGAGTCAATATAAATGTGCTAAAAAGAAGAATGCAACGTTTAACTGACCTGCCACATCTACCATCTGCATGTTTTGCAGTGCCCACCACACGTCGAAAATGTTTGGCCAGTACGGCTGTCTGTCCAGCCACAGCAGCAGACTCTCCACAGCCATCTCCCTCAGTCCTCTCAGGTGGATGTTACACCTTCGCTCGATGTCGTCCAACTCGACATTTCTGATATCCAGATACCGGACGAGCTCCCGCCATCTCAGGCCAACGTGTTCACTCAAGACTGTTGTGATGAGCGTTCGAATGATGCTCTAGAGAGTTAGGGACAATGATCAGCCTCAATATGAAGTTTTAGATTGGCCAGAGATAATTAATGGTTTGAAAAAAAAATCAACATCACACATCACTATGAGACCAAAATCATACTAAATTCAGTAGAGTAAGACTTAAAGAGAAACCCTATATAGAACAATCTTTAAACGTGCGTATGGCTGAAACGTACCTTCTCTGCTTGCTGCCTTGCTTGAATGGCAGCTTGGTGTGCTGAAAGCTTTGTAGGAAGCTCGCAGCCGGATTCCTGGGATTTAGAATAGAACTGTTACATATATGTTGGAGATTCTGTGCTATTTTCATCCAGGGGCCTTATGTGTTCTTTGTCTAGGATCACACATTTTCAACCAGTACTAACTTTATGTAGCTATAGTTGTTCGATTGACTATTTCAGAAATGTCCTATCATTTGAACTGCGAAAAGTACGTTGTGCAATATACAACATATAGTAGGCCGGCAACTGGCTGCAACCTGTACGGCAATTAGTGTATTTAATTGGCCACCACATGAGCCTATCAAGTAGGCCCTTGGGAATGAAAATAAATGCCCCATAAAAAGCCAGGTTTAAAGTATGGACTCATATTTTGAATGAACCATCAATGTACTTTGCTCGCTGTCTTCCTGTTGTTGGCACTCCACAACGTGTAAGCCACAAGATTGTGACTTTCTTCCACAGCAGCATCATAGGGACTGAAAACTCTTTCCCCACTCCCCACTTCCTAAGGTACAAAATACAAAGAGATGTTTATGGACAATGGATAAAGACTGGATATTTGTGCGCAATTAATGATTTAACTATACCGCAATGAAACAATATTTGCAAAACATGTCCCAGTTATTATCAGAAATGGACAAACGTTAAACATATAAAGATTCAAGCTTTAATCTAACAGACTGTTTCCCCCTGCACAGTTAAACCTGCAATTCTATCCCGATGTTCTAATCTGTGAAATAAGAATTGACCAACACCCACTCGTTAGGAAAATTTTTGTTGGTCTTACTTAGCGTTAGGGGCTCCCGTGCGGATCATCACATGCATAAATACCAGTTTAATCAACCTACTGGTATAGAAGTACATGTATAGGTAAAATAACTGGAACAGCTATGGACATGAAAGAAAGGCTAATATATGACCAATAACGGAATAGTAGCTCTTTAATAGGCTGTATAATGGTCACAGAGAGGTTATGGCTTTAATCTTGTACGTTTCAACATCAGTCCAAATATACGGTAACGGTTTTTTTAACGGTGTCGCTCAGTGCAAGTCCAATTATTTTTGGCCACTTCTAGGCATAGAGCTAGAGGTACGTATGTGAGCATAATGAGGTTGAGTCAGGAAATGGTGGTGGAACTTTGTTTTGAAGCTTTGTGGATTGTAGTCGGACGGGAAGCATTTGTTTGTAAGAGAGTTCCATAATTTTGCAGTGGGGAAAGAAGCTGTTGTTGTAGAATGACTTGGAAACAGGTAAGTTAACGGTGTATTGATGAGAACTGGAAGAGAACCTAGTGGCACGCTGAAAGGTTCTAAGCGGCGGAACAAGGAGTGCAAGTTCTCCTGAACATCGACCGTGAAAGTATCTGTAAAAGAGGGATAGGCATGCGACGTTACGTCTGTGTGAGAGGGAATCCAGCTTTGCGGCCAGAGAATGGCCGATGGCAACACAGATTCTCCTTTGAATGCGGTCTAAAATATGTAGGCAATCTTTTGGGGCGCCAGCCCAGAGATGCGAGCAATACTCCATGCAAGGACGGATAGTGGATTTGTAGAGATACCATATACTTGCAGGAGTGAGGTAGTTTCTGGCTCGAAGCAGTGAGCCTACTTTCATAGCTGCTGCTTTTTGCATGCCTAAGATGAAAACTTTAGACCAAAGCTTCTGTGCGCGGGGAGTTGTTCATTGAGAAAACAGAATATCGCAGTGTAAACTTCAATGTTAACCTAAAGACATACATTGTAAAGCATGTCAAATACCTTGACCATTGCTTGGCATGTTGTGTCTGCCCCTGCACTGACAAGGAGATTCACAATGTTCAGGTTACCTGATCCTGCGGCGAAATGGAGTGGAGTTACATCTGTAAACTTCTCATTGGAATCTAAGGTCTCCATCTGTTGACAGGATCCGGAGGTCATGATCATTTATTATTCCATGGCTGATCGATATTGGTTTGTCTAAATGTATTAATTCCCAGTTACCAATACATCCATCTCACCCACCCCCCACCGCCCGATACAGCCCTCCCCACGATACAGCTCTCCTACCAAAAAGAAATCACCGCGCTCATAGAAACGAACACAGGCCGCTAGAAAAGTCTAAACCTACCAGGGTAATTCAGTGAAGTTCCTTCTGGCCCATTTCCGGTTACTATTGTAGGCTGATGTGGCCAATGTATAATGATACGTATCTGTGTAATTTACATCACTTCACATAGTTATTTTCATTTCAGGATAGTCTTACAAAGCTGGATTGAGGCGTGTCAATGGAGCTCGTTTAATGCAGAAAACAAGGTCATGTACAAGACTTAGTTTGCTGTGCAATAAAGGTTTTCTTAGACTAATTTTGTATAGACAGGGAGGAACACGATTTGTCACATGTATAACTAACGGTAATAGGGTATGCAAAAGGTTTCATT
Source organism: Branchiostoma floridae x Branchiostoma japonicum (assembly GCA_013266295.2). Taxonomy (NCBI): domain Eukaryota; kingdom Metazoa; phylum Chordata; class Leptocardii; order Amphioxiformes; family Branchiostomatidae; genus Branchiostoma; species Branchiostoma floridae x Branchiostoma japonicum. Next base: position 12,114,777 of record CM023829.1, on the reverse strand, counting down.
CATTTCAGTTCATGTGGAAGTGAGTCAAGAAAACCATTTAATGTACGACCGGCGAACACAGTAGCCTCAACTACAACTATCATAATGATTATACATGTTCATTTTCAGTTCTCAAAATAGCAGGAATTCAGTGTGTCTTGAGAAATGTTTATTGCACTGCCCTCCTAAGTCTTCATATTGACCCTGATTACCTGTGGTGTTTGGTAAAAGAGGTTGAAATAGTCGAGGAACACATTCCAGTTACCTTTACTATTTTATTGAGTCATAAAAGGAAAGCGATCGTTTCCACATTCAATCGGGCCAGCAGACTATATACAGCCTTTGCAACATTATCCCGTCTCTTACACATCATAATTTAATTCTTGGTTAGTGACCTAGTTACTGACTAATGTCGTTAAGATATTTACCATTAATTTCTGGTTGATGGCGCCTCTGCTTTTGACAAGAAGGACGCCGATGGCTTCAAAGTGATCACCAAGAGCTGCTCCATGGACAGCCGTAAGACCTTGATATGTTCTCTCATTGTCAGTACCCTGGAAAAGACAATTGCAACCATCCATGTTCAGAGAGCAGCATGTGCGCATTATATTAATGACGTAGCATACTATGGCACAACCCCAATGTATTCTATTCTTAATCAACAAATTTAATGTTCCATTTTGGGAAAATATCCAAGCAGGACACTTATCAACCAATGCATTGCATCAGTCAGTCCGTATATTTCGTTGATTTTTTTAAAGCAAAACAGAAATATCGTGACTAAAAATTGTTGGATTTTTGTCATGAAGCGAGTTCAGGCTCTTATCGTTAACGTTAATTGTCTGAATCAGAAGCGACATATACTTGCTTTGAATTCCTTCAAATCAGAGTTGTCACAGTAGTGTTAATATAAAATTTGTTCCAATGTAACAGTAGATCATGATGTATACCTGGCGCTGGTCTTGGAAAAGTAGATGAAGCTCGAGTTAACTTCTTCCAAAAGTCCCGCCGAAAAGACCGGCCCACTACAGTTCCGAAAAAAGTAGCCAGTAGGCCCAAACCTACACATGTATCACCTGTACCAAGACCTATCTACCCCTGGAAATTAACGACCATAGCATGTCCAGTGGACGAAAACCCAGAAGTGCCACTGCAGTACCGTAGAAAGCCGCTAGAATGCCTATTATCGGACTTGACCTTTTCATTTCCGACCCCAACCTACCTACCAAATATCGTGAAGATGCATCCACAAGATCTTGAGTCATGAGAGCTACTTTCATACTGCACACAACGCACAACCCTATTGACGAAGGTAATAATTTTTTTTTTTTTAATTGAATGAAGCAATACAAGACAAGGACGAAGTGGGGCTGAACTCAAGTTATACAACTTGAGAACACCTCGCTCGGCCGGCCGTTCTCTCCCGGACCGCTTCTCGGCCGGCCGAGCGAAGTGTTCTCAAGATTGGGCGCGATTTGTACGACGCCATTCCGCAGATAGGTGGCCAGGAATATTTACCAGAGCATAGGCTATATGAGGTTGTGTATCGTTGCCGTACAAGGTATTTAGACACGACTTCCGAGTGACTACGCACCGGGGCTGAGCGATATCCGCCATTGGGTACGGCGAAAAAGTACAGGGTACGGCACGAATTACCGGGTACGGCTAGAAATTTTCGCGGGTACGGCCAGAATTTCCGGGTACGGCCAGAATTTTTGAGCGGGTACGGCACGAATTTCCGGGTACGGCTTGAAAGGAGTTTGATGGGGGTGGTTAAGCGTATTATAGTGCCATGTCGGCATCTGGAAGTTTATTTAATGTGAACACCATATTAAATATAAATTATGCAAGGGTCTCGTTTGCAGAATTGTTGAGAAATGTTACTATAGCCTTCTTTGCTGTAGTAGCATTTCATACTTTGTACAACATGTGCTATTTGAGAAAATGATATCATCAACGTTAACTGAATTTATGGAAATGGTGACTTCTACTTGCATGATCAATGAGAAACCTTTGGGAGTTGAGGTAATTTTTGTAGATAGCTTAAGTGATGATTGACATGAATAGATGGAAAATGCAAATTGGGATCTTTCAAATATGTGACTTTCAAATATGTGTCGACAAATTTGAATGCTATCGATTATTCAAACTAAGATTACATTGCCTAACTAGAGTTCCGCGACCTCATACCTTCGCCAAATGAGATTACCCTTTATGACAGGCAAATTATAGATTTCCCCCTAATTATGCAAATAAGATCCTTATTTGCATGAATTACATCACTTGATCATATTCTCATCCCAATGGCAGTTTTATCTTCACAAAGAAGGCCATTCTAGCATTTCCTCATAAATTATGCAAATGAGGTCCTGATTTGAATAAGTTATGTTGAATGATGTTCACCTCCAGTCAACTTCGAAATGCACAAGTATGAAATTGGCAGCATCAACCACTATGGAATTATAGTATTTTCTCATTAATTATGCAAATTAGGTCTTCATTTACATAATTAATATATGGCAATGTTCCTCTCATTCTTATTTACACATGTCACAAGGTAGAATAGTCCTATCATGGAAGGTAACTGAATTATGGAAATCCCTCATTAATTATGCATATTAGATCATAATTTGCATAATGTTCATCTAATTATCTCAAGCATCACTTAAGCTACCTACACACCAAATATCAAGACGATCCGTCAACCGGTTATTGAGTTATCCTACTTTAAACATTTTCCTACAAATGCTCCTGCAGTTCCAGAGCAAGCCACTAGGGGGCCCAAACTTACGTCACTTTTTCCCGAGCACAAGAGCTACCTACCAACCAAAAATCATGACCCTAGCATGTCTAGATCACGAGATATCAAAACCGGAAGTTCCGCTGCAGTACCATAACAAGCCGCCAGGGGGTCCAAAATCTAATCATTTCGAGGTCTCATCAAGACCTACCCACCTACCAAATATCAAGATAATCCATCTTTGCCTTCTCAAGTTATGCTGTTAACACACAGACACACACACACACACACACACACAGACACACACACGGCCACGAAAACATAACCTTCTTGGCGAAGGTAATTATTAAAATATTATGATACATGTACGATATTGGTAGATGAAGGGAATTTCATATTTGCGGCATATGTAAGGGATAGCCATCACAAATTCGACAATACTACAATAGATAACTCCTACTAAATTGTAAACCAGAAACCATCGCCATGGCTTTAGTTTTTATTGCAAGCCTTCTTATTTTTGCTTTAATTTATGCATTACCTGCAGACACTTGTTCACTTCTGCTCCAGCCTTCAGCAGCTGTCGTACAACTTCCACATGTCCATTCTGGGCTGCTGTGAACAACGGGGTGAATCCGCCCTGTAATTAGAGAACAGAGATTCATGTTAATAGGCATGAACTGATTTTTCAAGCGCAATGTCGCAGATAAAACTCTGCTTGTTGCAAGGGAATAAAACCTTTACGACGTGCCAGATAACAATGATACATGCTATTCGTCCAACTGTCGTACCTCATCAGCCTTTTCCACTTCTGCTCCAGCCTTCAGCAGCTGCTGCACAACTTCCACATGTCCATTCTGGGCTGCTATGTACAGCGGAGTGGCTCCGTCCTGTGTGTGAGTAGAACTTGATGAGAATGAATATCAGGAAGGAGCAAGTTCTGTACAATGCGCGAGTTTACAACGCTAAATGTAATCTCGTTTTGTATCCTTCTTACCTGGGCAGCCTTGTTCACTTCTGCTCCAGCCTTCAGCAGCTGCTGCACAACTTCTACATGTCCCTTCTGGGCTGCCATGATCAGTGAAGTGGCTCCGTTCTGTGTGTGAGTAGAACTTGATGAGAATGAATATCAGGAAGGAGCAAGTTCTGTACAATGCGCGAGTTTACAACGCTAAATGTAATCTCGTTTTGTATCCTTCTTACCTGGGCAGCCTTGTTCACTTCTGCTCCAGCCTTCAGCAGCTGCTGCACAACTTCCACATGTCCATTCTGGGCTGCCATGATCAGTGAAGTGACTCCCTCCTGTGTACGTGAGTGGGTAGAACTTGGTAAGACTGAATATCAGCAAGGGGTAAGGTCTGTACAATGTGCGAGTCTACAATGCTAAATGTGATCTCGTTTTGTATCCATCTTACCTGAATAGCCTTGTTCACTTCTGCTCCAGCCTTCAGCAGTTGCTGCACAACTTCCACATGTCCCTCCTGGGCTGCTACGAACAGTGGAGTGTATCCGCCCTGTAATAAGAGAACAGAGGTTCATATCAATAAACATGAACTGATCTTTCAAGCGCAATGTCGCAGATGAAACTCTGCTTGTTGCAAGGGAATAAAACCTTTACGACGTGCCAGATAACAATGATACATGCTATCCGTCCAACTGTCGTACCTCATCAGCCTTGTCCACTTCTGATCCAGCCTTCAGAAGCTGCAGCACAACTTCCACATGTCCATTCTGGGCTGCTGTGGATAGCGGAGTGGTTCCGTCCTGTGTGTGAGTAGAACTTGATGAGAATGAAGATCGGAAAGGAGCAAGTTCTGTACAACGTGCGAGTCTACAATTCTAAATGTGATCTGGTTTTTTATCCATCTTACCTGCTTAGCCTTGTCCACTTCTGCTTCAGCCTTCAGCAGCTGCTGCACAACTTCCACATGTCCCTCCTGGGCTGCTACGAACAGTGGAGTGTATCCGCCCTGTAATAAGAGAACAGAGGTTCATATCAATAAACATGAACTGATCTTTCAAGCGCAATGTCGCAGATGAAACTCTGCTTGTTGCAAGGGAATAAAACCTTTACGACGTGCCAGATAACAATGATACATGCTATCCGTCCAACTGTCGTACCTCATCAGCCTTGTCCACTTCTGATCCAGCCTTCAGAAGCTGCAGCACAACTTCCACATGTCCATTCTGGGCTGCTGTGGATAGCGGAGTGGCTCCGTCCTGTGTGTGAGTAGAACTTAATGAGAATCAATATCGGGAAGGAGTCAGTTCTGTACAACGTGCGAGTCTACAATGATAAATGTGATCTCGTTTTGTATCCATCTTACCTGCCTAGCCTTGTCCACGTCTGCTTCAGCCTTCAGCAGCTGCTGCACAACTTCCACATGTCCCTTCTGGGCTGCTATGAATAGCGGAGTGGCTCCGTCCTGTGTGTGGGTAGAACTTGATGATAATGAATATCGGAAAGGAGCAAGTTCTGTACAAAATGCGAGTCTACGATGCTAAATGCGATCTCGTTTTGTATCCATCTTACCTGCTTAGCCTTGTCCACTTCTGCTCCAGCCTTCAGCAGCTGCTGCACAACTTCCACATGTCCCTTCTGGGCTGCTATGAACAGCGGAGTGGCTCCGTCCTGTGTGTGAGTAGAACTTGATGAGAATGAATATCGGGAAGGAGTCAGTTCTGTACAACGTGCGAGTCTACAATGTAAAATGTGATCTTGTTTTGTATTCATTTTACCTGCCAAGCCTTGTCCACTTCTGCTCCAGCCTTCAGCAGCTGCTGCACAACTTCCACATGTCCATTCTGGGCTGCTATGTACAGCGGAGTGGCTCCGTTCTGTGTGTGAATAGAAATTGATGAGAATGAATATCGGGAAGGAGTCAGTTCTGTACAACGTGCGAGTCTACAATGCTAAATGTGATCTCGTTTTGTATCCATATTACCTGCCAAGCCTTGTCCACTTCTGCTCCGGCCTTCAGCAGCTGCTGCACAACTTCCACATGTCCCTCCTGGGCTGCCATGAACAGCGGAGTGGCTCCGTCCTGTGTGTGAGTAGAACTTGATGAGAATGAATATCGGGAAGGAGTGAGTTCTGCACAACGTGCGAGTCTACAATGCTAAATGTGATCTCGTTTTGTATCCATCTTACCTGCATGGCCTTGTCCACTTCTGCTCCAGCCTTCAGCAGCTGCTGCACAACTTCCAGATGTCCCTTCTGGGCTGCTGTGAACAGCGGAGTGGCTCCGGTCTGTGTGTGGGTAGAAATTGATGAGAATGAATATCGGGAAGCAGCAAGTTCTGCACAACGTGCGAGTCTACAATGCTAAATGTGATCTCGTTTTGTATCCATCTTACCTGCCAAGCCTTGTTCACTTCTGCTCCAGCCTGCAGAAGCTGCTGCACAACTTCCACATGTCCATTCTGGGCTGCTATGAACAGCGGAGTGGCTCCGTCCTGTGTGTGAGTAGAACTTGATGAGAATGAATATCGGTAAGCAGCAAGTTCTGCACAACGTGCGAGTCTACAATGCTAAATGTGATCTGGTTTTTTATCCATCTTACCTGCTTAGCCTTGTCCACTTCTGCTTCAGCCTTCAGCAGCTGCTGCACAACTTCCACATGTCCATTCTGGGCTGCTATGATAAGTGGAGTGGCTCCGTCCTGTGTGTGAGTAGAACTTGATGAGAATGAATATCGAAAAGGAGCAAGTTCTGTACAACGTGCGAGTCTACAATGCTAAATGTGATCTCGTTTTGTATCCTTCTTACCTGGGCAGCCTTGTTCACTTCTGCTCCAGCCTTAAGCAGCTGCTGCACAACTTCCACATGTCCCATCTCGGCTGCTATAATCAGCGGAGTGGCTCCGTCCTGTGTGTGGGTAGAACTTGATGATAATGAATATCGAAAAGGAGCAAGTTCTGCCCAACGTGCGAGTCTACAATGTTAAATGTGATTTCGTTTTGTATCCATCTTACCTGCATAGCCTTGTCCACTTCTGCTCCAGCCTTCAGCAGCTGCTGCACAACTTCCACATGTCCGTTCTGGGCTGCTATGTACAGCGGAGTGGTTCCGTCCTGTGTGTGAGTAGAACTTGATGAGAATGAATATCTGGAAGGAGTCAGTTCTGTATAACGTGCAAATCTACAATCATGTTAAATGTGATGTCGTTTTGTATCCATCTTACCTGGGCAGCCTTGTCCACTTCTGCTCCAGCCTTCAGCAGCTGCTGCAAAACTTCCACATGTCCCTTATGGGCTGCTACGTACAGCGGAGTGACTCCGTTCTGTGTGTGAGTAGAACTTGATGAGAATGAATATCGGGAAGGAGCAAGTTCTGTACAACGTGCGAGTCTACAATGCTAAATGTGATCTCGTTTTGTATCCATCTTACCTGCCAAGCCTTGTCCACTTCTGCTCCAGCCTTCAGCAGCTGCTCGACAACTTCCACATGTCCATTCTGGGCTGCTATGAACAGCGGAGTGGCTTCGTTCTGTGTGTGAATAGAACTCGATGAGAATGAATATCGGGAAGCAGCAAGTTCTGTACAACGTGCGAGTCTACAATGCTAAATGTGATCTCGTTTTGTATCCATCTTACCTGCCAAGCCTTGTTCACTTCTGCTCCAGCCTTCAGCAGCTGCTGCACAACTTTCACATGTCCGTTCTGGGTAGAACTTGATGAGAATGAATATCGGGAAGGAGCAAGTTCTGTACAACATGTGAGTCTACAATGCTAAATGTGATCTGGTTTTGTATCCATCTTACCTGCATAGCCTTGTCCACTTCTGCTCGAGCCTTCAGCAGCTGCTGCACAACTTCCACATGTCCATTCTGGGCTGCTATGAACAGCGGAGTGGCTCCGGTCTGTGTGTGAGTAGAACTTGATGAGAATGAATATCGGGAAGGAGCAAGTTCTGTACAACGTGCGAGTCTACAATGTTAAATGTGATCTCGTTTTGTATCCATCTTACCTGCCTAGCCTTGCCCACTTCTGCTCCAGCCTGCAGAAGCTGCTGCACAACTTCCACATGTCCCTTCTGGGCTGCTATGAACAGCGGAGTGGCTCCGTCCTGTGTGTGAGTAGAACGTGATGAGAATGAATATCGGGAAGGAGTCAGTTCTGTACAACGTGCGAGTCTACAATGATAAATGTGATCTCCTTTCGTATCCATCTTACCTGCATAGCCTTGTCCACTTTTGCTCCAGCCTTCAGCAGCTGCTGCACAACTTCCACATGTCCCTTCTGGGCTGCTATGAACAGCGGAGTGGCTCCGTCCTGTGTGTGGGTAGAACTTGATGAGAATGAATATCGGGAAGGAGCAAGTTCTGTACAACATACGAGTATACAATGCTAAATGTGATCTCGTTTTGTATCCATCTTACCTGCCTAGCCTTGTCCACTTCTGCTTCAGCCTTCAGCAGCTGCTGCACAACTTCCACATGTCCCTCCTGGGCTGCTATGAACAGCGAAGTGGCTCCGTCCTGTGTGTGAGTAGAACTTGATGAGAATGAATATCGGGAAGGAGCAAGTTCTGTACAACGTGCGAGTCTACAATACTAAATGTGATCTCGTTTTGTATCCATCTTACCTGCCTAACCTTGTCCACTTCTGCTCCAGCCTTCAGCAGCTGCTGCACAACTTCCACATGTCCATTCTGGGCTGCTATGAACAGCGGAGTGGCTCCGGTCTGTGTGTGAGTAGAACTTGATGAGAATGAATATCGGGAAGCAGCAAGTTCTGACAACGTGCGAGTCTACAATGCTAAATGTGATCTGGTTTTGTGTCCATCTTACCTGCATAGCCTTGTCCACTTCTGCTCCAGCCTTCAGCAGCTGCTGCACAACTTCCACATGTCCCTCCTGGGCTGCTGTGAACAACGGTGTGAATCCGCCCTGTAATTAGAGAACAGAGATTCATGTTAATAGGCATGAACTGATCTTTCAAGCGCAATGTCGCAGATAAGACTCTGCTTGTTGCAAGGAAGCAAAATCATTACGACGTGCCAGATAGAAATGACACACACTATCAATCAACTGCCGTACCTCATCAGCCTTGTTCATTTCTGCTCTAGCCTTCAGCAGCTGTTGTACAACTTCCATGTGTCCTTTCCAGGCTGCTACGACCAGTGGAGTGACTCCGCCCTGTGTCGGAGAAGAACTTGATGGGAATGAACGATTGTCACTGTCTATAGTAACGCAACGACCTGCATCAAGTTTTGTTCAGAAGATAGCAAGAAAATGCTATGCCATTCATATATGTGTGCTGTACTAGATACATGCTATTCGTCCAACTGTCGTACCTCATCAGCCTTGTCCACTTCTGCTCCAGCCTTCAGTAGCTGCAGCACAACTTCCACATGTCCCTCCTGGGCTGCTGTGGATATTGGAGTGGTTCCGTCCTTGTAGGATCGGGAGTAAAATATGACACTACGACCCGTATGTATATCAAATCTTCATCAGTGGAGAGGAATAGAATCTTTTCGTTAACATTCACTAAATTGATGATAGACAGTTTACCTAGTTTTCTATACAATAACCATCATGACTAGGGTGTTTAAGATTTCGATAGTTTATCTATCTTACCTGCTTCGCCTTGTCCACTTCTGCCCCAGCCTCCAGCAGCTGCTGTACAACCTCCACATGGTTCCGCAAGGCTGCTATGTAAAGCGGTGTGCGGCCATCCTATGGAGTTGATTAATAAGGCCATGCAATTACGTATCAAAGTTTACTTGATAAAGCAGAAACACACATAACATGAGTGAGAACATTGGTCTCATCACCTTACCTGATCAGTATTATTCACTTCCGCCCCAGCCTTCAGCAGTCGCTTCACAACTTCTACACTTCCATTCTGGGCTGCTGTGATCAGTGAGTCCGGGGTGGTTGCGTCCTGTGAAGCCGTGGAATTGTATGTCAACAAGCAATGAACACATCCAGTATTAAACAAACCCATTTCAAACTATATTTCTAACATCACAAAGAGACGAGAAGCTGAACCTCTGTATTAGAGTAGTTTTTATAGCTAATGTTGCTAGACTAGTAGCAGAAGTTCTGTCTGTATTATATATCTCTGCACCTGTTTACCCGATATATATAGGGCATGAATGTACAATAAAGGTTATCTGTTAATTAAACTAAAGTGCGTGAAGTGGAAGTGCTGTGTTTCTTTTGCGTCTTTGTTTGAGTCGTTTTGTCCGTCTTTTCATGATGCCAACATAGTCCTAGGACCAGCCCAGCACCGACACCGCTGAAAGAAAATGTAATTTTCTATTGCACAGTAAATATCAGAGCTCGAGAAAACACAATGTTGAACAATAGCATAATGAACATTGGTCATGGGGCATGTATATACTGCCTCTTATATTAATGTAAATAGTAGATCGCACCATGATTGATCAGTAACGCTTATATGGCTGATATACTGCAGGTAGGGGGTGCTATGACAAAAAAGAATGGTACTAGTAATTTTCTACGTGCCATATATAAGCTACCCGCCATATTTCTAACAATAAAGTAACGTTGCACAATTAATATGTATACTGGTAACTCATGGGCATTATAAACATTTCTTATTGAGTAAACTATATCAAGTGTACCTCTAACTCTGAAACGTACATCCATGCATTTTGCTGTCGATATTCAAGTACATTTTCACAACATGTAGAGAAGAAAAATGATTTATTTCTGAAAATTGACGACTTTACTATATACCTTTACGAGGAACATGCACGACGGCGATGTTAATCGTTAACAAAAGAAGCCCATGAGAACTTTTGAAAGTCACTCGAAAAACTATATGATTGGCTAAACAAGAAAGCCCCGGCCCGGCCGCCATGTTGAACAAGTAGACTTTGTGTAAACTTACTCCTTTGTAGGAATATATATTGAGCGAAAGTCAGAGACCGAAATAATTATCAAATGAACAAATCACACAATCGTAATCGCACACTTTGCCAAGTGAAAGTCACACTTCCTCCTTCAACATAATTTCAGGGCTTCTGGGGAGAATGTACTTGTTTTTTCCACAACGTTTTCCCGTTTTGTATCAGCCCCTGAGCCCATAGTGCAAAGTACAAACATGTTGCCTTACCTTGGGGTTTGTTGCTCCCTCTGACATGCTGGGACGACTCAGAAGTCAATTAATTGCCCAAAAAACTCAATTGAAATCATTTGTCCACTCGTTTTCGGATCTTGGAACGATTCTACATCCTTGTCACGGTGACTTGGTCAATGGTGGACCGAAAGAAGGAAAGAATAAGCTGTTGCATGTAGGCCAACCTACAAGTTCTGGCCCTCCCCACCTGAGCCTAGTCACAAGCGACGACTGTTATCTCCAACCAATGGAAACTTGACAACGGCTACACTGACCAATGTTTATCCAAAGGTTGTGGACTTTGCTTTTTTGTCACATGCCTGAGGCCTGACATATGCAGAAAACTTTCTTATATTAGTATGTGACAACCATTATAAAGTCTTGAGATTTATTCTCTACTACAAGCATCAATCATATCGCTCCATAATTCCGTAGGAATTACACGGTGTGTGTTGTTTTGATTTTGTTGTAAAATATTCTCGTCTAAAGGAAAATAAATCATCCCGCCGAGAATCTAACGTTAAGTTAATGCGTAACCGTGTGCAAACATTTGAGGCAGGCGGTAACGTCTACTTAACGCCTACACTTTGCCTTAAAAATTCAGTTCAGTTTTCCAGACAGAATATATTGGGAGGTGCAATGCTGCATAATTATCTTGTACACAACCGGAGAGGTACCAGGGTTCACTACTTGTGACGCAGCCCGCCGCAGCCATTTTGCAGTGCGCCGCAGCTGCGGCGTGCAGCGGGAGTCGCAGTCAATACGTGTAAAAATAAGTTGTAACCCGGCTGAACTGACGCCCCCATGCCAAGTACTACATGTAGTACGCAATGTTTGATACTAGTATTTCATGGGGCTCCAGATATGAAACTCCTTGGATATATGGATCGGTTGATACTGGTGATGGTGGGGTCGGCGTGGTCGCAGTAACAGAAGCGAACTGGCCAATAGACCAAGGACGCCATTTTCAACTTCTTGTACATATACGTACAACGTTACATGTAATAGCCAATCTATTGCATTTTACGTAGCACTGTACTCGGCTCAAATGATTATATCAGTGATAAATAAGTGATTTTACATGCATTAAGTATCGACTTATGATCGCTTCTGATGTACAAGTGAGTGTCTATTTTTTCCACCTCATGACCGTCCCTGTCAACACATGCTTGGAGATCCTCCATGATAAGGGCTTGGCCCCGCGGGGTTGAAAGAACAAAGAGCTGTCTCCAGGTGTGCAAATCCTTGAAAAAAAGTCTGATAAAGTTTCTTTTGGCTAGTTCAGTGGATACCAGACCTTTATAAACGTAAAAGCTCCCCCACTGAAACTACAATGGAGCTGTTGATTAAGACATAATAACACCGATTAGCAAAATTTTAAAACAAACAACCAACAAAGCTGTTGGCATCCTAAAAGCCTTTTCTCCGGTTTGCATAATGTCTGTTTTGCATATGAAATAGAGCCGCCGGGCAGAATTACTTAGTACCTGGTGGTCATCATTGTCCAGATAAACTGTGTCACTTCGCTTTTCGCTTTTCAAGAAAGCCAGAGGGTCGCCGTGCCACATTCCAGGTTTCTGAAGTCAGCTACAAACTGAAGTATTCGTCACAGTTGTTATTATCATAATGATACTTTTACTGGTTAATTAATAATATGAATGGGGCAATATTATATGCAGTAATCAGGTAAAGTTAGAAGAAGAGTCTTGTTCCCACGACGTTCCATTGTCCATGGTACGGACGGTTTTCTTTGTCTCGCTGTGGCGTCGGTTTTGGAATGAATCTTGTAAAGTTGGATTAGAGCTTTTTTTGTAAACTACTAGCTACTGAGCTCGAGTATCATGTTGCCAGTACGAAAAACATAGAAGAAGACGTTATTCTTGTTACATGCCACACATTCGCCCTCTACTAACCGCACCCGGCTTGATTCGAATTCACTTGTTATAGTCAAGGAGGTGATGATACTATGATGGGGAATATAATCGCATTGTTTTATGACCGGAGGGCAGGTAATAGACTTCATATCGTTATAAGGTACTAGTAGGTAGTAGACCTTATATACGCAGGGTGGGTAGACCTTATACATCATACACGGATTGCAATTGTATCTATTGGTAACGTCAAGGACATTATATAGAGTACATAAATTATGTCCTTGGTGACGTTAAAATCTCGTCTATGCTAGGAAAAGGCAGCACGGGATTTGATGCCGATTAACGTTTTAAACAGGCAGAGTTTCGACGGTAAATTACAGGACCGACAACATCAGTAGATTGTCGCATGGATATATGAAAAAAATCCCTTTCTGTTGGAAAATCCAGTGTTCCATGCATACAACGTACCTTCCCCTTCCGCAATGGGATAACCCAGGGTCCCTGCTAATGGTATAGCCCGGGGTGATATTGCGCAACCCACATGAAACGACAGCTGAGAGGTCCCAGGTATAACAATAGAGCTGGGGCCGCTCTTCGTAATCTGCACACCTAGTGAGCCGTGATGAAGATCGTGGACAGGTAACAAGACGGAGAACAAGACTAGGTAAGTTTTTGGTCGGGTGTTAGCGCCGTGCTTTTAGAAATACTAGTAAGTAGATTTTGCCATGCCCGTTTGGTAAGTGGGGAGGGGGGCTGAAGAACAAGTTCTCTAATATGTTAGTGTCCTTATATAGCTCAGAAAAAATGGTTCCGGAGTAAATGAAAGAAATGCTAGGACTTTTTTTAATCAGTAATACAATCAGTTAATAAGCCTTAAAGACGAACGTTAGGGACCAGGATTTTGATCTAATTAAGTTACATTGTCGTTGTCAGTGGCATACTATCTCATAGTGGTGGAAGTGATTGATTTTAGTTAACGTTACTTAGAATTAAATTATATTCATATCTGGAGAGCTCAGGACTCCAGAAACGTATAGACCTGGGAGAAAAATTGTCAAGATTCTATGAAATTGCAGTATACTATACTGCAATTTCATAGAATCTTGACTATACTATTCTCTCCAATCTCTGTGGTGCGTACAAAGTCCACAATACAAACTACAAGATTTAAAGTTGATAAGCACAGATTCATGTCATGCAATTGTGTCCGGGATTTTACACAGTTCTCACCAAATATATTGAGCCAGAATGTAGACTAGCCATAGTACTTATCCACAGAACAAAAATTATCGTTGTTGCAGACGATGACGCATACCTAATGTAACCTAAATGATTTCTTTTGCCTGGGGCACTCAACTACTCCAGAAAAACATAACAAGCTGTTTCCAAAGTACATTTTTGTAAAACAGTCAGACCTGGATACAGCTTTGGTTTGTGGTTGCTTTATCCAGACTGTCCTTTAGTAGTGTAGTGATCATTGTTATTACATGCACATGTTCTTCATTGCTATAATGATGTTTTCTTACATACTTTATCATATGATTCTTTTAAGATCAAAGAAGGGAACAGAGATGAATATCAGACGCTGTTTTCGTGTCGTCTTTTCTCCTGGCTTTGGAGGCGAGCTGAAGGCCTTGACAAGACTTGCTTGGCCAACTGTAAGTATGTTACATCAGGGTTCAAAATACCACCTGCATGTGCAGATTAGTGTAGCCTGGGTGCCAGACTGTTTCCAGGGCTTACACAGGCCAGCTCCTTGGCTCCAGTCCCAACATGTCCCCAAGAAAATTACACCACAGCCCCTTGAGTTAGACCCTGAGAAACACTCTGGCTAACTTGGGTAGGGACATAAGTTTCTTCCCCAAAAGGGTAATATTAGCCAAATGGATTGGTATCGTCTAGCATGCTATGGGTCTGGCATCCAGGCTAAGGTTAGTGCAGGTAAAACTTAAGCAGGTATTTTTGATGTCTAACTGTTGAACTGCAAGATCAATATAAAAAGAGAATCTTAGCTGAAGACTTAGATACTTTGGTATATTAAACAGTTCCAGGGAGTGGATTCAATTTTTTTCCACTGCCATCTGTTTTCTCATATTTTTGCTTCATTTTACTTTAATTGGCACAAGAACCTTAAAAATATATTGGTGTGACCCAAGCCGTTTTTTGAAGGTGTAATTATATTACACTACATACCATAGGTATGGCTGAAATATATGGTTGTCCCCATGTTTCTTCTCCTTCTTCTGTCATTTTGTTAATTTGCATTCTGTATGTCCCCAGACCGTGGCATCTGTGCTGGAGTTTGTCATGTGGATGATGCCCATCATCTTCTGTGGCCACTTGGGCAAAATACAACTGGATGCTGTCACACTGGCTTTGTCTGTAAGGATCTTTCTTCATTTGTTCTTACAGCTTTGCGCATGGATCTCCCCAGAAGCATTTGCAGATGGTTTTGAAAAACTTGCAATGAAATGATTCTAAGTACTTGAGAAGGAACATTGTGCAATATTATGTGATGTCCTGTACTGTAATTGTATAGTAATTGTCTGAGTGCTCCCCTGTATGTTCAGCCAGCTATGAGGACCTGCATGTAGTGGGGGTAGTGATTACGAATTACGCAAAATTTTCACCGCCGATTACGAATTATGTTAAATTCTCAGAGCTGATTACAACTTTACGCTTTGCGGCTTATGTACTATTACGAATTTTGTTGATTTTTGGGGCGGCTGCCTATGGATTAAAGAATGATTTTACTACTGGCTCTCTAAATTTTGAAAAAAAAATGACCAGACTTATTGATTGATCCTTTGATAATTGACAGTCATTTCTGTGTTGGTCAGGTAGTGAATGTGACAGGGATATCCCTGGGGTTTGGCCTGGGAACAGCCTGCGACACCCTCATGGCACAGGTAAGGAACGTGTTGCTGTCGACCATTGCCTGTATTCAAACCTTAAGCCTAAGACTTTGATTAAGTGTAGAGTCTGTAGACAATGAATTTGTATTAACACATTATACGTATAAGAATTATTTTTTCATTAAGATGGCCCGATCTTGTATCGTGTAATGAATTGCTAACATCTGAATGTCTTCTTTACTCCATACAGACATTTGGATCTGACAACAAGATGAGGGTTGGCATAATTCTACAAAGAAGTGAGTTTAAAAACTGATTCTTCTCTTGCTTTGTTACTTTAGTAGTCAGCTCTATCCCTATCCAGCCTGAGCCTAAGCTACTTTCCAGAATGGTCACAATTTATTGGTGTGGTACAAAGCAGTTTTCAAATATTTGTCTCCATCGTAAAAATTTTCTAGTTTGTAAGAAGTCTGGTTGATATATACCCTGCCCCGTGTCTTTGCTAATGACCATTGCTTTTCAGCCATGGTCACAAATCTCACAATGTATTGATGTGGTACAAAGCAATTTTCAAATATTTCTCTTTGTTGTAATTTTCTAGTTTGTAAGAAGTCTGGTTGATATATAACATTACTGCTGCCCCCCTCCCCCCCAGGTATCCTGATCCTACTCCTGTGCTGTTTCCCCTGCTGGAGTTTGTACATGAACACAGAGAAGCTGTTGTTGCTGATTCATCAGGACCCAGAAGTTGCCAGGTGAGTCAGTGCTGACCTCTGCGTGCCCTTGAATTACCCACATTCAATGTCAGTAAGACAACACAAGGTCAAATGAGATGACCATCTGGACAAGGTCGTATCATATGATTGGAAAACATAAGTTCTGTTTCTGCAAGTATTCCCTGGATACAAACCAAGTGCTATAGTATAAGCTATATTCTGTATGCTAAATGTTACAGAATAGAATGCAGTAGCCAAATGGTTGAGTGCTCCTGCTATATGCCCACAGGGTGCTAATTTGCATAGTACAGTATTCTGACTGACCCTTTGTCGAACTCGAAAGGAGAGTTAGAATTACAGTCACAGTTGAAGGAACAAGAAAGTT
This sequence comes from Branchiostoma floridae x Branchiostoma japonicum, assembly GCA_013266295.2. Lineage (NCBI taxonomy): Eukaryota > Metazoa > Chordata > Leptocardii > Amphioxiformes > Branchiostomatidae > Branchiostoma > Branchiostoma floridae x Branchiostoma japonicum. Next base: position 12,098,137 of record CM023829.1, on the reverse strand, counting down.
GCTGCCTTATGGGCCACCAGGTAAAAGGGAGGGGGCTTGCAATTGTTTTATAGGTTTATTTGTACATGTAGATTTTTACATGTTAATTGTGCCATTAATAGAGTTGATCAACAGTCAGATATAATTATTAAATTAAATGTCAGTTTTATTTTGTTCTTTTGCAGACTTGCAGGAGAGTTTGTAACTTTGTTCATCCCTGCTCTGCCTGTAAGTAGAAGTGTATAATTTGTTAACATGATGTCATTCCTATACCTTTTTATATCTCACACACTACAGTCACTGTACTAATTGTTGCAAGTAATACTACTACATTGTAATCATATTCTTAGAACTTCCTGAAATTCTGCTACGATATAAAATGGGAGCATAGTTATTTCACATTTTGATCTGGAAGTAAAATAATACTTTTTATAGTGGCCTTCTTTGATACATTTGCTTGGGTCCATGCTCCAATAGCCCTGTGTTGTTTTAAAATTGTTATAAAAACATTTGGGTGTGTTTCTGTTGCTGTGTCAGACATACTTGCTGTCATTCCATTCTTCAGTCTTTATGCAGAAAATGTTACAAATGCATGAGTTTGAGGCAAACATGTTTCTTTAAGTGACCTCCATTGTTTTTCTTTCAGGGAGTTTTCCTGTTTCTGCTAGAAACGAAGTATTTGAGTACACAGGTGAGTACTTGTATGTCAAAGAATAATGCTTTATTTCACATACGTAGCACCATTTATATAACCTCACATGCAATATACAATGCAGCCAAAGGCAGAATTGTGTGATTGTTCAATTTACAATATTTGACTGCATCAAAATACGCGTATATCTTTTGTTGTGATGTTAGATCTAATCATATTAAAACATTGTCTTTTGGTGTCATTGGTGTCATGAGCACTTTTCAGAAAATTACATAAAGTCTTAGAGTACAATGACGTATTGTTTACATGTATGTATGTTTGCTTTTTTCCAGGGAATTGTTTATCCTGCAATGTTCATCAACTTGGCTGTCAATATCCTAAACGTGCCTGCCAACTACCTCTGTATCTTGTATTTTCGTTGGGGAATTAGGTGAGTTGCATTTACTTTAAAGTTTTGAAATGTAACATTATCATGTTTGACTCTTCTTCTTTTTTGGAGACCGTCTCTTCCTGACTGACGACGTAATGTTGACGAATGTACAATGTTGACCTTACAACTATGTCTTAAATTCTCTTAATTGGCTTAATTTGTTAAAATTGGTTAAGATTCTTAGACAGTCAAAAATAAAAGACCTTACCAAGTCTTATTTGTATTTCCAGGGGAGCTGCTATTGCAACAGGGGCCACTCAATATTTGCTGTGTTTCTTCATGTTCTTGTACATACGTGTACGGAAGCTCCACCTGCAGACCTGGCCAGGTACTGCATCCTTGCTTTTGATAAATCACCTAAATATGTGCCATTAGATTTGTCATTTTCAACTCCAGAGCAAATTGTGGAAATGCACAACAACCAGAAAATGCATCTTGCAAATGTCAATTCATGTTTCCAGTGTACATGCAGTGGTGTAGCTTTTAGAAAATGTTGTTCAGTGTAGAAAAATAAGTCACTATATGTTATGTCCCAGTCTGGAGGAGCAACTGCCAGTGCAGGAATGGAAGGTGTATGTAAAATACAATTGATTGATTGATTGATTGATTGATTATGAATCATTGATTCCCCAGGTTGGAGGAGCGACTGCCTACAGGAGTGGGGGGTGTATGTAAAGCTGGCTGTAGCAGGCCTGCTCATGGTGTGTCTGGAATGGTGGACATACGAGATAGGAACCCTCCTTACTGGTAAGTATAGCTGCTGTGTAAATAGAACAGAGTTATCTTTGAAGATAAAAGTTACAACATTATCTAGATAAACATATTGGCAGTGCCACTGGGAGATCACTGGACTGTGATATGCAAATAAGCGGGTTTGGAATGGTGACGTCAGAGCAAAGCATTAATCATTGCCATCGCGGCGGGCGAGCTAGGAGAGCGTGAATTTGAAACGCGTGCACAGGGTAATTATTTGGCGGACTAATGTAAAAATTGAAATATATCAACTTTTCAAAGTGTAAACTACTGGAAAATAATGAATTTCATATTTTGTGTTGCGTCCCTTTAAGCTTCCTAGATAGCTACTCTTCCACCTGCTGACCAGTCACGCTTCTTGCAGCCCTTCCAATGAGATGCTCTGTATACACAGCCCTGGACAGTGATAGTTTGTGTTCCACAGACTGTTCTTCCACTGATTTGGGCACCTCTGTGATGAGTTGTTGACACAAAGCACCTGTACATCAAAACAGACAGTTGCCAAACAAAATTTACAATCTGAGTTTCAGTCTTCCTAAGGTTCCCTTCCTCACACATAACACACGACCATCCAGAAACAAGAACTGTGTCAATGCCTCACAGAGGTGCCCAAAACAGTCTGTGGAACACAAACTATCACTGTCCACATGCAGGTTCAAAGCAGGTCAGGGAGTGTATATCTTGCTCTTTTTAACAAGTACAATGAATAAGGCATTATTTAGTGAACCATAGCCTAACTCATTGTTATAGTACTCTTCAGTAACCTGTCTTTTTTTTCATCCAGGACTGATCGGGACTTTAGATTTGGCAGCTCAGGGAATTATCATCACCATCAACTCCCTCAACTACATGGTAAACACAGCCAACCATACATGGCCACTCTCTACTTCATTATAGATTTCTTGGCTGAACATTTATTCCACTTACTGTGAAGCCTCACACTTAATTCAATTTTATGCTGTGACATGATGAAAAAAGACTTTATGCAAGATTACAACACATCTCAAAACATGTCTGCTTCTCGAACCAGTAATAGTGTTGAAAGACAATAAATAGACCCAAGAATAGTGTTGTTCAACATTGTTTTGCCTTACATCGATGTCAATTTTATCATGTTTTATTATGTTTATACCTGAATTGGACTGTAGATGTCAACAATGCTTGCAATCAGGTCAGGCAATATTGATCAGACAATTTTGAATTTTAAGACAGTTGCGTAAGACTACAAGTAAGAATTTTGTTGCCTGCCCCTTTTAAAAACAGATATCTCCTTACCATTTCCTTGTGTCCACAGGTCCCTATGGCTATGGGGGTTGCTGCAAGCATCAGGGTCGGTAATGAACTGGGGGCTGGCAATGCTGCACAAGCCAAGCTGGCTGCTAAAGTCAGCATCTTCAGTTTCTGTAAGTTTACACAACTTTATTACAATGTATTATGTATGAATTACAATATAATGAGTGAACTTTGGTGTCTAATTCTACTTTTCAAACAATGCAACAAGCAGCAGCGTCATACATTATTTTATTTATTGGTTCGGCTTACAATATCCAGGGTTGCCCAACTAGTCATAGACTATTGTTTCATCAGGTTGGTAAGTCACTGAATAAAGAGACTCTTTCTACACAACCAGGTGTTTTATTCAGCCGACGTTTCGTTGACCGTCTGTCACCTTCCTCAGGGCAATTCTGACTGGTTCACACTGCACTGCAGCATAGGTGTCGCTGCTATAGATGCGTTCCCAAACGTATTTACATATCTACAAGTACACATGCAATGTTTAGGGAACGACAATTTGATTACATGTTGTTATTTCCTTATGTACAGTATATTGTAATACTATCTCATCATGGTACTAAGGTGTACTTTTTCCGCCATGACAGGTTGCTATGCTTTTGTTGCTTCTATTGTTCTGCTGTCATCACGTCATGTGCTGGGCTATGTGTTCTCCAGTGACGAGTGAGTATTACTGTTTAAGGACTTCATTGTCACTTGACTTGTACTTGCATGTTATAAGAAGTGAAGGACACACAGTAAACATGCTTCCATGCAGTTAGCTGTCTGATTTCTTTATTTTTGTCCCTTTCTAGAGAAGAGTTGAACCTACATGTGTTTCTGAATTGTTTTTTTTAGGGAGGTTGTGAGCCTTATAGGAGAAGTGCTACCCATTGTCTGTGTAACACAATTGGCAGACAGTGTACAGGTATGTCTGTTGTAACTAATAATTCCTTGTAGCCTTGGAAATCACTTAATGTGCTTGTTACTGTAACAAAACTACCCCCTGTATAATCTTTTTTTCCACCAACTTGTTCATTGAAACCACATTTTATCTATCTTGATAAGGTCTTGGTACATGTACATGTATTTTCAAGCATAGTAGTCATTTATGCTACAGTCTTGTATCCAAACCATTTAAAAGTAAAATTTTGAGTTGGACAAATCTCTTGATATTGCAGCTTCTGTTCAGTATCTTGTCAATTTGCATCTTCAATAATGTAGTTTCTCTGTATTTGTACACATAGGCTGACATGATATACTGTCAACCCTTGTAAGTCCCATCATTGGTGCTATCATTAGGGTTGTATAATTTCATATCCGAGGAACAGTTAAACAGCTACATTGTACTACATTAACACAAAAACAAATCAACCAACCCCTCAGACGATACTATACCCATATTTCAGGCTGGTTGTGCTGGCATATTGCGAGGCTGTGGGAAGCAGAAGCTGGGTGCCATCATCACCTTTATAGGGTTCTACGTCCTGGGGCTACCTTTTGTCGGGCTCTTCATGTTCGGACTACATCTGGGAGTTAAAGGTTTGGTCTTACACCCATGCAGAATTTGTGGTGTTTCGTGTTTGACTCTTTATGTGATAACATTTACTGTAAATCACTTTATATTGCGGTACTTTTATATTCGTGGTTTTTGCGGTCACTTCTGTACCACGAATTTATCATTACCTGAAACAAATAATTTGCTGACTTTCTTTCTTCTGCACCTGCCGCCACCGTGAACATATAGCTCCGCAAACATGTCCATTTTTCTCAGACCGCGAACTTTTGCTACTGCTATAAAGTGATTTACAGTATCAAAAAAATGAGCAAAGAAAGGTCTCACACACAGAATTTGTGCTGGTCAAGTAATTTGAGTTTAAGTGGAAAAAACACTCTACTTGACAAGTGTATTCCTGTAAACAAGCAGGAATACACAGAAATACAGTGTTTTTTCAATGTTTACACCAGTGTTTGTCTGGTTGTTCATGAGGAAGAGGATAACTCAAAAAGTTTCAAATCATGAATATCTCTGATTTTTTAACATTTGCAATGGTTTGAATAACATTGATTGGTTTTGGAATTAAGATCTAGATTTGAATTAACCACATTGTGTAAAGAGTGTCATAATTCTTGCAAGATAGGTAAATATCCGATAGGTAAATGCCTGAACCATGTGTTTTATGACAGGCATGTATTTTGGACTGGGGATCGCCACCATCTTCCAGTGTGTGTGTTTCTTGATCACCATCGCTCGCATGGACTGGGAGCAGGAGACTCTAAAAGCTCAGGGCATGGCTGGAGTCAAAGCTAAGGAGGAAGCCAGCCACTGTAACAACAGTATCCCAGGGGAGGGAACTGCCAAGGAACTTGACAGAGAAGACAGCTTTCCCAATGGATCTTTGGGAAGGGCAGGTAAGTTTGCTTTAATTTCAGAAGCTAGTTTATTTATTTATTTATTTATTAGTTCGGCTGGTACAACACAGCCAGGGCAGCCCAACTAGCTTGAAGCTATTATTAAGGGCTTGCCCTGGGAAGAAAGTATGGTTAAATATACATAGAATGGACACAAATTACAGAAGCTAGTTTTGTATCATTATCAATTACTGTTTTCTAAAAAGGCCAGCCATTGAAAAAAAAAAGAAGAAGTTTGAAACAAAAAATGGCTTTTATTAGAAAATTTTAGATACACTGTAGCCACCAAATGTCATTCTTTTCTTTCACAGGTGCACAAGAGTTGCAGAGTATGACAGCTACTTTTGAGGACTCTACTCACTCACAAAACAGCCTTGTACACAAATTTACAGAACAAGAGACAGATTTCACTACGATGCTGCCACCCAATGGAGAACTGTCTGAAATGCAGGAGGCAGACTCACAATATTTCTCAGAAGAAACAGGTTCAACAGATATTGAACCACTGTTAGACATGTCTGATGAAACGCACGAGGTTATGGTGCTAAGCCTGGAGAAGCTTCCTTTTAAGGTGATGTTATGCAGAAGACTCCTAGCTGTAGCTGCTTGCCTTGCAATCCTGACTGTTGGGGTGGTTGTACGAGAGTTTGTTCCCAATCCCGACTACAGCTACCCTCCTGACTGTATCACATGGACCGCGAATGGTTCTCTACCTCTGAACTCGACGCTACCATGGTGTAATACAACAGTGACAAACACTTCGTCTTCCGTGGTGACTACACTACACCCTTTTAGCGCAGGGCGCAGGGTACGGCCTGAAGAAACAACCACAACTACAACAGTTACTTCCAAAGCAAGCACGTTCCTTGATGTCGTTGTGTCAAGGTCTCTGAGAGTATTCAGTCACGACAGTAAAAACTCTACCTTCTTTTTCAAGACTAGCTTCACATAAACTTCGAGGTTTTTGCTGCCGATTAAAAGTGAATCTTTTTTTAATTAAAAAGATGTAAGTTTTTAACTCATTAGATGTATAATGTTACCAGACATTTGAAGTTGAATAGTATATGTATTATTTACCCAGTATTCGTGTTCCAAACAGGATTTGAACACAAGTCGTACTAAAAGTTTTACAAACTTATTTAAATGTTTCAAAAGTTTTTAGTGGATCAGCTGTGTTGAAGATTTAAGGCATGCAGAAGACACTCTTACATGAAACAGTAAGTGTAAGGTGTTGGACAGTATGTTACCAAACAGCTGATTGGTATCAAGGAACGTTAACCTACAAAGATTATGATGCTTTGCATGAGAGATAAGCACATGTATGTCGTAAATGTCCAATGGCAAGACAAGGCTCTCATTTATTGTTTAGCTTTTACTGTACTTTGATATATAGTGCTGTATTTCATTACTTTTATATGTGATGTTGCCACTGAATTAAAAATCATTTGTACACTGATTGAGGCATTTGTTTAGTCATTTATTTTTTCAAAGTTGTTTCAGAAATGAATGTTGTAATAGTTGGCACAATATATGGCTTTCGGATTGTACAGTCTACGAATCACTGTCAGCAATTGAGCCTTCTGTTCAGGAAGGCAGTCTCTAAAGTCTAAACTCAATCAGGGATTGTACTAGTATCCTCTTCCTCATGAACAAACAAACACTTCAAGCAATCAAAGCACCGTACGCGTCCGCGGACCATGGACTTTGATTGGCAGATAAAAAATCCGTTCGACTCAAAGCAGTTCCTTCTCTTTACTTTGTTGGTGGGTTTTTATCGGTTCAGTCTCACGAATTGCTAGCTTGGTATCCAGTCTATCGTGGGTTGGGTGGGCTCTCCTAGGGGCGGTAGTAGCTCTCGGCCGCCCGGCTTCACTGGCTAGGCAACCGCGGTCGGAGTAGACACCTGTTGTGTCCCAAACCGTGCCTGTCCCATTCTGTGCCTGAGCGGGCACAGAACGGGACACAGCCTGACTGTCCAGAATCGTGCCCGGAAGTGCTGTCAATCATAGTGATTGGCGGGACCATTGCATAATCATTCACGCCCAAGATTCCATGTATGGTTATATGGAGACATGGAGACGGTTAGATATTATATTGCGAATACAGTTCTTGATACAACGCAACACGTAGACGGTAGCATACCCAATTAGAAAATAGATTGATCCGAGCACAGTGAGTACTGGAATCGGAAACAACACTGTGCTTATATCCACTAAGCCCACGCACGGATCTGGATAGTCCTGACGCCTATCCACGACAGACTAAAGCAAATCAACCGTCTAGATAAACAAAGTGTTTATCCAGAACCGTGCCTCAGGTCGCGCACAGTTCTGGACACGCGATGGCTGTGTCCCAATCTGTGCCCAGGCACGGTTTGGGGCACTCGGCGCGGCTAATATACAAAAGTAACGCCCTCCTTTCTCAGCACTGGAACACCAGAGCTGAAGTGGTACTCAGCACTGGAAATCCAGAGCTGAGACTTTCTCAGCACTGGAATTCCAGTGCTGAGGCGGCTTCAGCTCTGGAATAGAGCCGTTCAGCTCTGGAAACCGAGAGCTGAGAATTATCATGAGCACTGGAAGTGGAATTACGAAATTATGTTTGTTCCGCACTGGAAACCGAGTGCTGAGGCCACCGTCTCTGAGGCATTGGTGAGCTGTGAGTTATGATTACTACTAAAACTGAAAAGTCTCTAATTCCACCACACTACCTTTTCTGAACAACAGGCTCGATCGATCATTTTTCGTCTCTAACGTCGCTGTCTTTTGTAGCCCTGCATGATCCTAACGTTTTTAGGGCCAAGGTTATTATAACCACGTTACGTCAGTGGTGCTATATCTATCACAATCACACACGAAGCTATATCTTTTATGATCAGAAATAAAGTTGTTCATTATCTCTTGTACTTGGTTGATATCACTTACACTGGAGCCTATATAGTATAATCGTATTTATTTTTAATTTTTTTACTGCGAAAATGAACGAAAATAATCACAAAGATGCTGTTTTAGTTTCTTGTTTCCAAAACCACATGCAGTTGCTCGGGTAACAGCGTAAGGTTTAATGACGTTAATAGTTTAATTTTAGTGGCAGGAATACAAGTGATTCGGCACAGATTTCCTACCGCTCAGCACTGGGACATTCCAGTGCCGGGAAAGATGTCAGCACTGGTTTGAAGACCGTTCCAGTGCTGAAGGGACGTCAGCACTGGTTTTCTAGAGCGGAATATTTTTCAGCACTGGTTTTCCAGTGCTGAATTCTTCCCCAGCACTGGTAAATCCAGTGCGGAAGGCGTTACTTTTGTATACGAGCACTCGGTTTCAGTGCTGAAACCGCCGTCAGCACTGGGGACCCAGTGCTGAGTGACCTTTCAACTGGCTCTGCCGCGCGTTCAGCACTGGAGACCGAGTGCTGAAAGGAGTTCAGCTCTGGAAACCGAGAGCTGAGACAACGTTCAGCTCTGGAACAGAGCCGTTCAGCACTGGAATTCCAGTGCTGAGGGAGCTTCAGCTCTGGAATAGAGCCGTTCAGCTCTGGAAATCCAGTGCTGAACTTTTTTCAACACTGGAATTCCAGTGCTGACGAAATTTCGACCGCTGATTCAGCACTGGAACACCAGTGCGGAGGGCGTTACTTTTGTATATTTGCCTCGGCGCGTGTCCCAAACCGTGCCTGGGGACAGAGCACAGTTCTGGACACGCGATGGTTGTGTCCCAATCTGTGCCCAGGCACGGTTTGGGGCACTCGGCGCGTGTCCCAAACCGTGCCTGGGGACAGAGCACAGTTCGGGACACGCGATGGCACAGTGTCCCGAACTGTGCCCGGGCACGTGTTCAGGCACGTGCCCGGGTAAGGAATGTGATAGAACCTTTTCATTTTGTTGCAGAATGATACAAGGCACTCTGTTTTTGACACTAAATGTAAGTCTAAATCATCTAAGATCAGCGTGAAATGTAAACTGTACTTTACAGAGCAAGAATCACACCGATTCTTTCTTATTTTTATCCCGGCGAAAAACAAAGATGGACAGCTAAACAACACCACGAAAAGGCTCCTCCCCAAAAACACTAAGCTCCGCCCCCAAAGCACGGAATGGGACAAGGCCCTTATGTGTCCAGAACTGTGCGCGGTCAGGCACGGTTCGGGACAGTCCCCGCGTGTCCCAGAATGTAGATTTACCCCAGGCACGGTTTGGGACACGCGCCGAGTGTCCCAAAGCATGCTTTGGGACAAGCACGGTTTGGGACACAACAGCACCTGTTGTGAGTTTTCACGGTGGGAAGTCTACTTCAACCACGCAAAACCCCTACCGAGTGCATAGTTAAGCCGAGCAGTGGAGAGCTCCTAGCCTATAGCCTCGAAAAGAGCCCACCCAATCCACGATAGGACTGTATACTAGGCCAGCTACTAGCCTGCTGCGAAATGACACGTTACGAAGGTGAAGTGCATGGAACAAAAGCGGCCTCTAGCAGTCCAATGCAAAACTGCACCAATATGTTTTTTTTTTCCAATAACTTTATTCCAGAAAATAAATAGATATACAGATAGACAAAAAAGTACATGGAAAACAATAAGCTACATAAAAAACCAAGACGGCACGTTCAGTCTAGTTAAACAATAGATAATGCTGTAGATACTACATAATACTGAACCAAGAATAATTAACATGAATGATAATTGCTGATATATTTGCTGATATATTTGCACTTATTTGCACTTATTTGCATATCAATCAATGGTTTGTGCTCATAAACCAGCAACTTCTCCTGCAGTCCTTTAGTGTCACTGACGAAAGGTAGTGGATGCTACCTGAAACGTCTGACCGTTTCCAAAATCATATCCAGTTGCTTGAGTAACTGTTTTTGGCGTATCTTATCACCTGGATGTCTAACCTTCACCGACGAATTGCTGATATATGTTAAATAACAATCAAAATAAATCAAAATAGATAATTAGTCCGAACATAATGTTCCCCACTTACCCCGATGCTTCTCCAGCTTCCCTCTCCGAGATGCAATAAGATACTCTGTCTTTTGGTAAAACGATACTAATTTTTTAAAAGACTGTAAATGTAACCTTTTAAGCCGCCTAGACCGAAAGATAAAAATTTTGCCCAGTAAAATGATGACATTCTTCAAAGAGGATGCATTTAAGGATAAATCACCAAAAATAACCATAAAGGACGTTAAATCTAATTTCAGACCGATTTCTTGGGACAACCAATTTTCTATATCAATCCAGAAAGGAATAACATGAACGCAATCCCAGAAAACATGGACATAGGTTTCCTCATCATTATTACAAAAAGAGCAGGAGTTTGACTCAGTCAAATTCCAAGTTCGAAGAATTTTGTTGCATGGTAAAAACTTATATATCAATCGATACTGAAAGTACCTCAAACTTGGGTCAATAGTAGATTTAAGAATGTTTATAAAGACCGATTTCCAGGGTATAGGAATATCAAAAAAATCAAACCAAGATAGTCTAATTTTGTGAGCTACAGTAATTTCATTATAAAACACAAGAAAATATTTGTACATGGATTTGTTTATTAAATTTTGCTTACAGGACAAGTCATCCAGCTGGGCAGCTGTAGGGCAGGGGACACTGTCAATCTGACGTTGTAGCGTGTTAATTTCGTCAATAAGTAGTTTTTCTTTGATTAAATATTGTTTCTTTTTCATACTTGAAAATTTTATGCAGTGCCCTCTAAAGAAACACTTTGCTGCATCCCATACTATTTGTGGGTTGGCTGTATTAACATTATTTTTGAAAAACTCAGACATGAGCTGTTTTGTCTGGGCATTACACACAAATTCTATCCTCAAGAAGTGATTGATTAAATTGCCAATAACCAGGACCACGTGGAAAATCTGCGGTAATGAGGGACAAAGTAATCAAGTTATGGTCGGATTTAAATCTGTCAGCAATACAACATTTGGTTACTCTGTTCAATAGTGAAAAGGAGATGAAGAAGTAGTCTAATCTGCTAGCCTGAAGACCACGCCGCCAAGTGTAAATAATCGCACAGAAGTAGGATTCCTGAAGCGCCAAACGTCGTGTAAATCAAATTTACCTTTTAATTCAGAAATCGCTTGAAGCGCATTGGGATGGTAATTATGCAAACGGCTACCTGATCTGTCCATGGAAGTATTTTGTACGGTATTAAAATCCCCTACTTAAAAACTAGACACTCATAACTTATCTCAAGTGTGTCAATTTCATCCTCTAACTCTTGGAAGAAAGAAGGAGAGTCGTTGTTAGGTGCATATAAATTGACCAAACAGTAGCGAAAATTATCTACTTATTATCAAGAATGATCCACCTCCCACTTTCATCAGTCTTAATCTGATGAACCTGGGAGCTGGTGTTGTTTTTTTATCAAAATAGCTACCCCCCTTTGACTTGATGTCCCATGAGAAAAATATATTTGGCCTCCCCATTCGTTCTTCCATGTTGTTTCATCTTTTGTCGTAGAATGTGTTTCTTGGATACAATAAATGTGGTGTGGTTTATCTTTTAACCAAGTGAAAAGTCCTCTGCGTTTATAGAAATCCCCCAGCCCGTTGCAATTATAACTACCAATAAGACATTCTACCTTAGTCATGTCTTCTGGGAAAAGAAACGTCTCGGAGAGAGAAGCTGGGAGAAGTCGTCAGGGCACTGGATACTCGTTGATGTGGATGATAATCTATAAGAAAAATAAACTAAGGGAACAATTGATGAAGATGTTGAAATATAAAACATAAACACAATACTAAACCAAACAAAACAACTACTGAAACATAAATGTAACTCGATATCAACAGAAACTTTAACAAAACTCAAATGCACTGATTCTTGGATCAGATAGTTGAAACATAAATGTAACTCAATATCAACAGAAACCTTAACAAAACTTAAAGGCACTGATTCTTGGTTCAGATAGTTGAAACATAAATGTAACTCAATATCAACAGAAACCTTAACAAAACTCAAATGCACTGATTCTTGGATCAGATAGTTGAAACATAAAATGTAACTCGATATCAACAGAAACCTTAACAAAACTCAAATGCACTGATTCTTGGATCAGATAGTTGAAACATAAATGTAACTCAATATCAACAGAAACCTTAACAAAACTTAAAGGCACTGATTCTTGGATCAGATAATTGAAACATAAATATAACTCAATATCAACAGAAAACTTAACAAAACTTAAAGGCACTGATTCTTGGTTCAGATAGTTGAAACATAAATGTAACTCAATATCAACAGAAAACTTAACAAAACTTAAAGGCACTGATTCTTGGATCAGATAGTTGAAACATAAATGTAACTCAATATCAACAGAAAACTTAACAAAACTCAAAGGCACTGATTCTTGGTTCAGATTGTTGAAACATAAATGTAACTCAATATCAACAAAAACCTTAACAAAACTTAAAGGCACTGATTCTTGGATCAGATAATTGAAACATAAATATAACTCAATATCAACAGAAAACTTAACAAAACTTAAAGGCACTGATTCTTGGTTCAGATAATTGAAACATAAATGTAACTCAATATCAACAGAAAACTTAACAAAACTCAAAGGCACTGATTCTTGGTTCAGATAATTGAAACATAAATGTAACTCAATATCAACAGAAACCTTTAAGTTAACAAAACTCAAAGGCACTGATTCTTGGATCAGGTAGTTGAAACATAACAAATGTAACTCAATATCAACTGAACAGCAAATAAAATTCAAAGGCCATAATATTGAGTTTGAATACATAAAATTAATTGTAGGCGCCACTGATTCAGAATAAACTGAACGGAAATAAACAGTAAACAAAAGTAGAGTAATGGTAACAAAAACATTACTACTTTGACTCATTTCAATACTGAGCTGCGCCTCCCTAAGCTAGCTTTGCTAAATAACCACTACATAAAGAAAACTTTTCGATCCAAGTATTTTAGAACGGTACTTTTATTTCTCAGGAGTAAAAAAGTGTATACAAATAGATCTTTTGATGTTCCTGAATGTCGACCAATTAACATAGGCATCTGACACCTGTCTTGTCACTTAACAATGTACATTTGCATAATAGCAGTTGGAAATTAGATAGGTGAAAGCAAACAAAAGACACATCACAGTGGAAGGCACGCAAGAGCTGGCATTTATATAAACAATAGAATCGAATGTAACTTAACACTTCTTTGTTGTTTTTTTTCACAGTCAAATTGTCCTGTTATCCACTTAACCAGCAGGCAAATCGTCAATGCATTCAATGTTCTTTGTAGTCTGGTCCAACATAGTGATCAGGATCCTACAGTTGGCGTCGACCCACACATCTTTGACTAAGTTCTTCTTTTTGGCTGAAAGTGCCGCAGAGAAAGTCTTGAAGTTCATGTTTTCTCTTGTCAGATCAGCCATCACTAGTAACGGTCTGCCATCGTCGTCCCGCTTCCCTTTCAGCTTCGTCCGGGCTCGGAAGAGTTTATTACGGTCTTGCCATGAGACGCATCCGTGAGGTATTCCCGTTTCGTACGCCGACACGATGTGCACGATCGTGGGGTAATATTTCGATACCCAGCTTGATGCGACAGAAATTGACGACCTTTTGAATACAGAATTCACTTCTTTCTCCTTCCACCTCTGGAATCCCGCGGATTCGCAAGCTATTTCTCCGCGTGTACTGTTCCAAAGAGTTAATTGCATTACTCACGGCAGGTGTTGGTGGGAGGGGGGTCTTCTCCATTTCGTCGATTTTCCCTTCTACGCGGCGCATTCGGTCCTCCAGCTCTTCTTGACGGTTGAGAATCCTGTCGAGCTCCTCTCGTAACTCCTTTAGTTCACTAGATTTCGCCACCTGTTGGAGTTCGTTCTTAATTTTAATAGGCTGCAGCGCGCTCTCTATGGTGGACTTTATATCAGTAATGAGCGAACTGTCCGCCATGCTGGACACTTTTGGTGTCGCCACGTTCGGTTTTTTGGCCGCTTCCTGACGTTTTTCCTCACTTGACCTTCTTCTTCTCTTCGCAGACCTTGTTCTCACCATTCGTGGGGTAACAGGGATAATTAAAGCTCAGGGGGAGCGCGAGTAGCACTCAGTTAATGGGAGACGTCCGACGCGCCGATTTGAGGCATAAGACATGGTCACATAAAAAGTCGATAGTACAGTCAAAAAAGGTCAGATCAAGTATATAAATGGGTCTTCGTTATCGTCACAAGTTGCCCAAGCTCCTGTAGTATGCTTGAAGATTTAAAAATCATTCCAAGACGAGATTTGTAGAGTCAAAGTTGACCTTCAAAACGCTTCCTTATGCCTCATTTCGGCGTCGATTACACACTGCATGGGGGTTTCCGTGCAACCGATTTCCAGTTTTAGATCATTCTACTTCCGGGTCGTGGTAGAAGCCTCTCTCTCTCTCAGACTCTCTCTCTCTCTCTCGTCTTCTGTCTTCACCCAGCTCTAGACAATGCTGGCCGCAAATATGTGTGTGTGTAACTTAGCAATCATATGCTAAGATCGGTTCTAAAGTAAATTAGAAGATTCATTTACTCAGGGATTTTCAGACCGCATAGAGGATTGCATAGAGACTACTCTACTCTACATTGATTATGACGCTAATAGTTTATGTCCACTCACTTTTCCGTCGGAACTGTCTCAATAAACGTATGACACAATTCAAGATCTCCACATTTTCAAGTGTATATACTCTCTTGTTCCAACGTATAAATATAAATTTAACTACCAGAAAACTACAGTCAGTCCTATGGCACACCTCAAAGTTGGTACTGTTTAATGTATACCGACAACTTCTATCGGATAACTGTGTCAAACCTATGACAAACTTGAAGATCTTCACCTATGGTGTATACCCTGTGTAACGGACCTAGCGGGGCTGGGATTGAGTGTGCTCGGCCGGGGATCTAGTGTAAGCGCCCCGGAGAATTTTGCCGGCCAGAGCGCTTCAAATTAAATCAGCCGGGCAGAACTCCCAGCCGAGCACACTCAATGCCAACCCCCAAAGGTCAAGATCTGGTACCCTGGTACGCAGGGTGGACCTCCAACTTATAGCGTGAAACTATCTAAAAACTGTGCCAAAGCTATTTTTACACACTTTAACGTAACACACATTCAAAGTATACACTGTTTCAACTGTATATTCACGCACTTATGATGGAGAACTTTTCCGTCGCAAAAGTGTGTCAATCGTATGACACACTTTCAAAGTATACACTGTTTCGAATGTATATTCACGCACTTATGATGGAGAACATGTATGACACACTTAAATGTTTGCGCTGTTTAAACTGAGTATCCGTCGACTTATCATATGACAGAAAACATTCTATTGGAAACGTGTCAATCCTATGACGCACTTTAAATCTTGCACTGTTTAAAGTGTCTATTCGCCCACTTATGACTGGATACTTTTCTATCGGAAAACTGGCTGTGTCAAACCTATGACATACTTTAAAGTTTGCAATGTTTAAAGTGTATGTCTGTCCACTTTTGACCAGAAACTATGCTATCGGAAATTTGTGTCAATCCTATGACACACTTTAAAGTCTGCACCGCGGTACCGGCTTGCCACAGACAAACCCAAGTGAGTGATGGTTGGTAAAAGGCTTTTAATCAGTATGATAAGAGGTAGGGAAGTAGGGCGGTTTACAAATCTCTGACCCAACACCCCTCACTTCCCGGGCGCGTCTAATTAGAGAGGTAAAAAAGGAAATATTCCGAATAAGACAATTTGTATGAATTGACACATACTGCCCCATATTAGGACATTTGCATCAGAATTCCATACTTTGGGTGTACAAAACAGCACAGAAACCAGCCCAAGATGACCTTTATTTTCTGGGTGGTACCCCCAAAATCACCCCAGAATCCTACCAGTAACCGTTTTTCGTTACCACGTTGTCATTTTTGCTCTATAAATTTCGAATTACATTGGGATAGTGTTGTTTTAACTTGTTATGTAAATTGATGACCATAAGATTGTTTTTTAAAAATCTGTTTTTCAAGGTCAAAAAACTGCATTGGGCCTCGTTTGTCACATAGGTCTGATTTCTCTGGGGTACAGGTGAAACATCTGCCGATTTAAGGCTGTGTCATTTGAATGACACAGCTTTTTTTTCGGCAGAAGTTTCACCTGTGTCATTGGAATGACACAGCCTTAAGTCGACAGAAGTTTCATCTGTGTCATTTAAATGACACAGCCTTTTTTTCGGCAGAAGTTTCACCTGTGTTATTGGAATGACACAGCCTTAAGTCGGCAGAAGTTTCACCTGTGTCATTGGCAAACATGTCCACACTAACTTAATTGCTTATCTCTCACAAGAATGCACACAAAGAATAAATCTCTTTTATTAGCGTTTATTTGTGTTTATGAAAGAGCCTGGGTGTCAACTATCATGGGCTTCACAAGTCAGGCAAGGAGGTTTAGTCAGCCAGGTCTGCCCAGGAGCGTTTCTGTAGAAAATAAAACAA
The DNA here is from genome assembly GCA_013266295.2 of Branchiostoma floridae x Branchiostoma japonicum. Classification (NCBI taxonomy): domain Eukaryota; kingdom Metazoa; phylum Chordata; class Leptocardii; order Amphioxiformes; family Branchiostomatidae; genus Branchiostoma; species Branchiostoma floridae x Branchiostoma japonicum. The sequence continues at coordinate 12,081,165 of CM023829.1, read as the reverse complement.
AACTAAACAAACATACAATGTCGGTAAGTACACCTGGATTAAAGCGAGGAAAGTTGCATAACACCTATTAACATTATCCGTCAGGGCAGAAATCTGCTGGCATTTCTATACACCAAACTGTTGTCTCGCCTCACAAAGAAAAGGTGGACAAGTCCATTCTTGGGGTAGTTCAGTAACAGCCTGGGCGATCTTTTAAATGGTATGAATGTGCGTTTAAACCCCGGCTCTGCAAATAGTCGCCTTCTATTTAGTGGTCACAATGTTCAGCTGATGTACTGAGTTTATATGATATTCTAATAAAAATGAAGTGAAACTGTGTAATTTGTGAAGGAAAAAAAATCAGCACAGTCTCGCAATGGAAAACAACTTATGTATTGACCAGTATGCTGCTAGTCTGCGAGGTATGGAAGGAAGTCTCACCTGCCGTAGACTTCGGCGACAACCTACAGCCGTCTGCTTCGACACTTCTTCTTCCCGTTAATGCTCAAGTTCATGCATGTCGATGTCAGAGGCCGTGTTAAGCGCCAAAATGAGTCCTTAGCATGATCCACAGTATAACTCATAGTTCAGTCAGGATACAACATAACAAGCTAAGACTTATGTCCTCGTAATCCTCACTAGTCAGAGAACCTCGAGGAGTTCACTTGGAGATTAAAAATGCACGTCAAAACGAGCTCTCCGGCGTCAAAGTTGACCCTCTTCCCGTTTTCAGCCATTGTTTTTGGGCCAAAATTCGCACCATATGGGGGTTTCGCGATACCCGATATCGTAGAGGCCGTATGTAACCGCTCACGAACATGCAAATGAGACTCACGATTATGCAGTGATTGTATTCTCGCAACGACCGTCAGTGTTAAAGCCAGACTGCCAAAAAGTCCGGTGTATTCCTCGGGCATATATGTTCTATGAAAAATTACAGCTAATCGTAGGGTGATCTCCCGCAATTGCAATGATAAAAAAGGTGAACTACATGTATATTCTTGCAACGATTTAGGTTAAAGTCAGACTAACTTAGGGGTGTATCATTTCAATGATACAGGTAGAAAGCCTGACTAACCTCTGGGAGAAAGTCGGAAAATTGGACTTTCATTTTAATTTGTCTATCTTTGTAATGAATGTTAGACTGTCTTTAGGTTTGATCATTGCAATGATACAGGAAAAAGTGGCACTGTGTTCTGGGTCACAAGATATACTTTGTCATGTGTGGGTGCAGTGATGCGCCTTCAAGACAGTAGGACATTTGCCTGTATCATTCCTATGATACACATCAAAGACGGTTTGACTTAAAACTGCTTTATCGCAATATTTTTGTCCTGTGACTGTGTGGGTGCAGGGATGCGCCCTCAAGACAGTTGGACATTTGCCTGTATCATTCCAATGATACACAGCAAAGGCGGTTTGACTTTTAACTGCTTTATTAAAGCAATGATTAAAGTAATACTTTGTCCTGTTTGGGTGCAGTGATGCGACCTAAAGACAGTAGGACATTTGCCTGTATCATTCCAATGATACACAGCAAAGGCGGGTTGACTTAAAACTGCTTTATCGCAATATTTTTGTCCTGTGACTGTGTGGGTGCAGGGATGCGCCCTCAAGACTGTTGGACATTTGCCTGTATCATTCCAATGATACACACCAAAGACGGGTTGACTTATAACTGCTTTATTAAAGTAATACTTTGCCTTTGTAGGTGCAGTGATGCGCCCTCAAGACAGTAGGATATTTGCCTGTATCATTCCAGTGATACACACCAAAGACGGGTTGACTTATAACTGCTTTATTAAAGTAATACTTTGCCTGTGTGGGTGAAGTGATGCGCCCTTAAGACAGTAGGACATTTGCCTGTATCATTCCAATGATACACAGCAAAGACGGGTTGACTTATAACTGCTTTATTAAAGTAATACTTTGCCTGTGTGGGTGCAGTGATGCGCCCTCAAGACAGTAGGATATTTGCCTGTATCATTCCAATGATACACAGCAAAGGCAGGTTGACTTTTAACTGCTTTATCGCAATATTTTTGTCCTGTGTGGGTGCAGGGATGTGCCCTCAAGACAGTAGGACATTTGCCTGTATCATTCCAATGATACACAGCAAAGGCGGGTTGACTTTTAACTGCTTTATCGCAATATTTTTGTCCTGTGTGGTGCAGGGATGTGCCCTCAAGACAGTAGGACATTTGCCTGTATCATACCAATGATACACAGCAAAGGTGGGTTGACTTTTAACTGCTTTATCGCAATAATACTTTGTCCCGTTTATCTGTACCATTGCAACGATACAACTGAGGACAAAACGACTTAACGATGTATCATTTCAACGATATAAATAGTAGACTTGTATAGTGTAACTGTCTTTGAGTGTATCGTTGCAACAATACAGGTAAAGGTCGTTTTGTCCTTTGGTAACCTTGCAAATAAAAACGCCAGACTGTCTTCGGCGTGTATCATTGCAATGATACTACTAAGTAAAAGCTGAACTTTCTCAAGGCAGGTTGGAAGTTACCATCATTTATTGCTATGTTTCATTTGAGTTGAATCTCAGTGTAACGGACGAAAAAGTTTCCGGTCATATGTGCGTGGATATATAGTCGGATGTATCATTGCAATGAGACATGCGAAAGTCGGCCCATTTTTGTGCTGCATCATTGCAATTTTAAAGGTAAACGTCGAACTTTCTTTGGAGTATATCATTGCAATGATACACCGGGTGAAATGTAGCATTGTCTTTAGGATGTAACAATGCGATAATACAAGTGGAAGTCAGACTCTCTTTTAAATGTATCATAACAGTGATACAGATAGAACGTCGCCTGCCTCTGGTCTGTATCATTGCAATGATACATATACATTACTACACGGTGTATTCCGTATCACGGTATCATCCGAGGTACCAGCCCGACCGCGGGTCGGATCACCCGACGGCCCAAGGTGATGTAATACACCGTGCTGTATTTTATTTATGTCATACCCACCCGAGAAAACACACATTTAAATCCAAAATGTGCCAAAATTTCGTGTGTATAAACAAAAAAGTGTAACGACAATTCCAACGCCCGAATCCTGTGTTCGAGTTTTCAAAAGCGGTGCGATCGGTACACAGAAAACGCGTTCGAATTATTATTTGGAAGCCGGTGTAATAGCCAAGTAGAACCCCGGGCCATACCGCTAGTTACTACACGGGCCGGAACACCCCTTAATGCGGCCCAGGCATGACATAAAGGTGAAAGACTGTGCGGGGCAAACGTCGGACTGTATTTTCGTGTATTATTGCAATAAAGCAGTTATAAGTCGAACTGTCATCGGGGTTATCATTCGAAAGATACAGGCAAGTGTCGGGCTGTCTTTTTATGTGTTATCGGAATAAAGCAGTTGAAAGTCGAACTGTCTTCGGAGAGTATCAAGGAAAGGTCAGGCTCCAAAGATGCAGGTTCCTTACGAAGTCAGACTGTAACAGGACATGTCGGGCTGTATTTCGTTGTGTTACTGCAATAAAGCATACACCCTTAAGACTGCCTTGGTCGTGTATCATTGCAATGATACAAATAAAAGTTAGACTGTCTTAAAGGTGTGTCATTGCAATGATGCAAGTGAAAGTGCCACTGTCCTCAGGCTGTAACCGTTGCAATCATACAGGCTGAAGTCAGACTGTCCTTTGGTGTAATATAGCAATAAAGCAGTTATAAGTAAAACCGTCTTTGGTGTGTATCATTGGAATGATACAGGCAAAAGTCCAACAGTCTTGAGGGCACATCCCTGCTGCATGACCCACACAGGACAAAGTATTATTGCGATAAAGCAGTTAAAGGTCAACCCGCCTTTGCTGTGTATCATTGGAATGATACAGGCAAATGTCCTACTGTCGTGAGGGCGCATCACTTCACCTACACAGGCAAAGTATTACTTTAATAAAGCAGTTATAAGTCAACCCGTCTTTGATGTGTATCATTGGAATGATACAGGCAAATATCCTACTGTCTTGAGGGCGCATCACTGCACCTACACAGGCAAAGTATTACTTTAATAAAGCAGTTATAAGTCAACCCGTCTTTGGTGTGTATCATTGGTATGATACAGGCAAATGTCTAACAGTCTTGAGGGCACATCCCTGCACCCACACAGGACAAAAAATATTGCAATAAAGCAGTTAAAAGTTAACCCGCCTTTGCTGTGTATCATTGGAATGATACAGGCAAATGTCCTACTGTCTTGAGGGCGCATCACTTCACCCACACAGGCAAAGTATTACTTTAATAAAGCAGTTATAAGTCAACCCGTCTTTGCTGTGTATCATTGGAATGATACAGGCAAATGTCCTACTGTCTTGAGGGCGCATCACTTCACCCACACAGGCAAAGTATTACTTTAATAAAGCAGTTATAAGTCAACCCGTCTTTGCTGTGTATCATTGGAATGATACAGGCAAATGTCCTACTGTCTTGAGGGCGCATCACTTCACCCACACAGGCAAAGTATTACTTTAATAAAGCAGTTATAAGTCAACCCGTCTTTGCTGTGTATCATTGGAATGATACAGGCAAATGTCCTACTGTCTTCAGGGCGCATCACTTCACCCACACAGGCAAAGTATTACTTTAATAAAGCAGTTATAAGTCAACCCGTCTTTGGTGTGTATCACTGGAATGATACAGGCAAATATCCTACTGTCTTGAGGGCGCATTACTGCACCTACACAGGCAAAGTATTACTTTAATAAAGCAGTTATAAGTCAACCCGTCTTTGGTGTGTATCATTGGTATGATACAGGCAAATGTCTAACAGTCTTGAGGGCACATCCCTGCACCCACACAGGACAAAAAAATATTGCAATAAAGCAGTTAAAAGTCAACCCGCCTTTGCTGTGTATCATTGGAATGATACAGGCAAATGTCCTACTGTCTTGAGGGCGCATCACTTCACCCACACAGGCAAAGTATTACTTTAATAAAGCAGTTATAAGTCAACCCGTCTTTGGTGTGTATCATTGGAATGATACAGGCAATATCCTACTGTCTTGAGGGCGCATCACTGCACCTACACAGGCAAAGTATTATTGCGATAAAACAGTTATAAGTCAAACCGCCTTTGGTGTCTATCATTGGAATGATAGAGGCAAATGTCCAACTGTCTTGAGGGCACATCACTGCACCCACACAGGACAAAGTATTATTGCGATAAAGCAGTTAAAAAGTCAACCTGCCTTTGCTGTGTATCATTGGAATGATACAGGTAAAAGTTAGGTGCATCACATGCAAATTATACAGGTGAAAGTCGTACTTTTTCAAGGTGTATCATTGCACCGATAAAAGGTGAACTGTCTCCAGAAGAATTCTTGCATTGACTAGGGTTAGGACTCAAAAAAGAAAGTAAGACTACCTTCTTGGTAAAGCATTGCAATCAGGTAAACCTATCTTTGGGATCATCTGGGACCTATATCATTGCAATGTATCACTGCAATGATGCATCCAAAAATGAGTCTGACTTTTTCACTTGTATCATTGCAATGATACACCCAACTAAATCAGTCCAACATTCTAACCGGTATATCTTGTAGGGGTTTTAACGAAAACTGTTTTCAGAAAATCTTACGGGGCCCTGCGGGGCCCAGGTTTTTAGAAAACCCATATCTTGTGATGATACACCCAGAACACAGTGCCACTTTTTACTGTATTATTGCAATGATCAAACCTAAAGACAGTCTAACATTCATTACAAAGATAGACAAATCAAAATGAAAGTCCAACTTTCCGACTTTCTCACCTTTAACATTGCACTGGTGCACTCAGAGGGTAGTCAGGCTTACCTGTATCATTGAAATGATACACCCCGAAGTCAGTCTGACAAGAATACAGTTCACCTTTTACCTTTGTCATTGCAATATTACAAGCCGGAGACCACCCGACGTTTACCTGTATCACAGCTCGCGTTTAACTGAGGAATACACCGGACTTTTTTGGCAGTCTGACTTTAACACTGACGGTCGTTGCGAGAATACAAACCCGGATGATAGAAGCTCCTTGCCCGGATGCATAATCGTGAGCCTCATTTGCATGTTCGTGAGCGGTTACATGCGGCCTCTACGGTACGCCGATGTCGCGAAACCCCCATAGGGTGCGAATTTTGGCCAAAAAACAATGGCGGAAACCTCGCCGAAAACGGGAAAAGGGTCAACTTTGACGCCGGAGAGCTCGTTTTGACGTGCATTTTTAATCTCCAAGTGAACTCCTCGAGGTTCTCTGACTAGTGAGGATTACGAGAATCAAAGTCCATAATCCATGGTTGTGTTATGTCTGTTACAGTCGACCCGGAAGTACATCTCATAAATGCCAAAACCGTAACACGGAAACCCCCATTCAGTGCGAAATCCACACGAAATCTACGCCGAAAGGAGGCGTAAGGAGGCATTCTGAAGGTCAACTTTGACTCCTCAAATCTCGACTTTGAATAATTTTTGATTCCTCTAGAGTACTGCATGAGCTTAGGCAACTTGTGACGATAACGAAGACCCATTTATATACTTGATCTGACCTTTTTTGACTGTACTATCGACTTTTTATGTGACTATGTCTTATGCCTCAAATCGGCGCGTATGCCTCAAATCGGCGCGTCACATGTCCACCCTTGAACGCCATCTTTAAATTCACTCACCAATATGTTAGATATCTGCTGCTATTGGGCAAAGGTCACTATTCACGCAGGCGCATAGATGGCCTTCTGAGTACCCTTTTGGGGACAGCATCCCACTTTTCCCCGCGCCACCTTCGCAACTTCCTCCCCCCCCACTTTCTTCTGCTCCCACTTTTCCCCGCGCCAC